>JABYQK010000006.1:0-711749 GCA_022606075.1 Fomitopsis betulina | reverse complement strand
TCCTTCTATCTCGTCAGGAGGTGGCCTCGTGTAGTTTTCTCCGTGTTCGTCAGTCTTCGTGTACGGGGATAGGAGGCCTGCGTGGAATACCGGGTGAATTCTCCACGAATCAGGGAGCTTCAATTCGTAGGTGACTGGACCCATGACTTTGGTGATTCGGAAGGGTCCTTCTCGTTTCGGAGCTAGTTTCCTTGTAGGGTATGGAAGTCTCAGGTTGGTCGACTCAAGCCATACCTCCTGATCCTTGCGGAAAGCGGGAGTCCGTTGCTTCACGCGTCGTTCCACGACCTTCTGTGCTTGTTCCATGGCAGCTGCGGCCTCTTCTCGGTTCCGCGCTATCTCCGATATTCTTTCGGCTGTGGCAGGGGCTTAGATATCTCCGTTACATGTGGGAACGCTCGGGGGTTGTACCCCATCATGGCGTAGAATGGCGACATCTTGATGGTAGAATGTTCTCGGGAGTTGTGAGCGAATTCGGCGTCCGTGAGCATCTCTGACCATTTGTCCGGGTTGTTCGCGCAGAAGATCCGTAGGAATACCTCGAGTGACTGGTTGGCTCATTCCGTCTGGCCATCGGTTTGAGGATGGTAAGCCGTTGACATTCGTTGTTCGACTCCTCCTAGACGGAGTGCCTCCTGCATGACGTGAGAAGCGAACTGCGGACCACGGTCGGAGATGATCTTGTCTGGCATCCCGAATCGTCGGTAAACTGAGTCATGAATGATCCGTGCCGTCCCGAGTGCGTCCGTGGTTTGAAACCAGGAGCAAAGATTACCCCCTTCGTACAGTCGTGGTCCACCATGACACAAATAGAATCGAATTTCTCCCGACCGGATGGTGGGAGGTCCGTAATCCAATCGATGGTTGTACAGGACCAGGGTACGGCGGGCAGTTGCGCTGGGATTGGGATGATGGAACGGTGGTTGGATGCGTGTTGGGCTTCATCTGTTGGCATGCCGCGCATCCCTTCACGTATCGGGAGATGAACGCAGCCATGCCCGGCCACCAGAAGTCTCGTTGTACGGCTGTTGTGGTTTTCGCTATGCCCGGGTGTCCGGCAGATGGCAGGTCGTGGTAGAGTTTCACCACGTCTCGTCGCAGATCCTTGTTCGGCGGGACGTAGGCTTTGCCGCGATAGTATACGAGTTCTCCGTCTTCCATCCAATCCGAGAGCGCTGTGCGTGCCGGGGCGGGTCCTTTGTCGTAGAGTGCGGTGATGGCGTCCCGCACTATGGGTTCTTTGATGTGACAATCGCGAATTCGTTCGCGAAGCTCCAGGTTGACGGTCCTGACATAGCTGGGGTCGTCAACCGTGAGGACAGTGTCTTCTTCGAAAGTCTCGGTCATCATCGTCCGGTAGACGGATAGGTTTCTAGCGAAGCGTGCATCGGGTAGGACCAGCATGTCCTCATTGTCGTTATCTCCTGGGTCGTGATCAGATCGCCGTGACAGAGCGTCGGATTGAACCATCTTTGTCCCCGGGACGTGGATGAGTTCGTAGTCGAATTCTGATAGGAAGAGGGCCCATCTCGCTTGCCGGCGATTAAGTTTCTGCGCAGTGCGCCAGTATCCAAGATTCTTGTGGTCGCAAAGAATTTGGATCGGGTGAGGAGCACCCAGGAGGAGATGTCTCCAAGCTTCCAATCCTCGAATGATGGCGAGCAGTTCTCGGTCGTAAATCTCGTAGTTTCGTTCGGCAGGGTTGAGCGACTGGGAGATGAATCCGCAGGGGTGCCAGTCTCCGTTTTCATCCTGTTGTCGGAGGACTCCACCGGTCGCAAACTTCGAGGCGTCAGTTTCGAGCGAGAATGGCTTGCCATCCTGGGGCATGAGTAATACTGGGGCGCGGGTGAACTCTGCCTTGATGTCTTCGAATGCCTTCTGCTGTTCATTGTCCCAGTGCCACCGGACATCTTTCTTGGTTAGGTCGACTAGGGGTCGAGCGCGTTCCGAAAAGTGGGAGATAAACCGGCGGTAGAAGTTGGCGAAACCCAGGAATGAACGGGTCTCCTTGAGACACGTCGGGGGTTTCCAGCCCGTAACTCCTTCTACCTTTACAGGGTCCATGGCGATAGCGTTGGGTCGGAGGATGAGTCCCAGAAATTCCACTTCTGTGACGTCGAAGTAGCATTTCTCTGGTTTGAGGTACAGGTCATGTTCGCGGAGTCGTTCGATTACTCGGCGTGTTCGCTGCTGATGTTCCTTCAAGTCTGCAGAGAAGATTAGGATGTCATCCATGTAAATGACCATCCATCCTTCTTGCATCATATCCGCGAAGATCGTGTTCATCATTCGCTGGAATGTGGCGGGCGAGTTGCAGAGTCCGAAGAACATGACGGTAGGCTCGTAGAGACGCGGTGGACCATGGTCGGTGCCAGGAACGATGAAAGCGGCTTTCCATTCATCCCCTTCTTTGATTCGGACGTTGTTGTATCCGGCGCGAAGATCCATCTTTGTGAAGTATCGTGCCCCCTTCATCTTCTCCATGAGATCCGTGATGAGAGGGAGGGGGTATCGGTCCTTGATGGTGTTTGCGTTTAGCGTGCGATAGTCCTGACAGGGTCGATACGAGCCGTCCTTCTTTCCTACAAAAAAGAACGGGGAAGCGACGGGGGATTTCGACGGTCGGATATAGCCTTTCGACTCGTTTTCCTGGATGAACTTCTCGAGTTCGGTACGTTGTGCCGGTGCCAAGGGGTAAACCTGTGCTTTCATTGACTCAAAGCCTGGTTTCAGCTTGATCTCGTGATCATACTCCGTGTGCATCGGGAGTCGAGATGCCGTGCCTTTGTCGAAAGCGGGAAGAAGATCGTGGAGGTAGGGGGGAATCATTTCCTCCAGTGTCTTCTCCTTATCCTTGGCGTGCGCGGCTTGCGCAAGCTCGGTGGACGTGGTGACTTTTCCGAATGAGAACGCTATGGGAATCAACTTCCCACTGCGCGTTTTCAGGTAGCGATTGACCGGTGTCGATGGAGTGGTACCGTGGTGAAGAGACGTCTCTTCCTTCGTAAGGGGTGGTTCGATGTGGGAATAAGCAGTAAGGAGGTCCCCTCCTTCTTCATACGAGAAGAGTTTCTCATCTTCTTCATCGTCATCATTGGGATCCGTTGCTAGCGGTGGTGGTGGATCTTCTCGGTCCAACACGGGTTCTGGGGTCTGTCCTGGGGTCACGGTGCGAGAGGTCCTTAGCGGCAGATCGTCTTGATCTAGCACTTCCTCTACCGTTGCGCGGGGAGTTCTCTTCTGTTGGTTGGTTGGTCCCATCACTGGGTGGGACGGTAGCTCGGGTACGGGATCATCCAATAGATCCTGTGGGATTCTGCGCGTTCGTTTGCGCGGCTTCTTCTTCTTCTTCTTCAATGATGGTGGCTGAAGTAGAGACGTTGGCCAGGGTGTTGGCCTGGGTGGGTCTGGGTCTGGCTTCTGATAAGCGGGCGATGGTGAACGTTGAAGACGTTCCAGCGTGCCTCTCCAAGACGGTGGAGGTGGTTCAGGCTTCGGTGTGGCGCCAATGCGTCGTACGATGAGGTTCCCGGTCTTCCAATCGACCGCGGGGTTTTCCTTCTGGAGCCAGGTCATCCCGAGGATGACTTCGTGTCGTCCGATCGATGCCACGTAGGCCTTCTGTACTCGCAGTCGAGTAGCTCCTTTCCAGCGGTACTTCAGTGCGACGTAGTGAGTGATTCGTCCTTGGGAATTTTCAGTTTCATCGGCATTCCGAAGGATGATGGATCGTTCAAGAGGAATGAGGGTCATCCCAACTCGCTTGACGAGTTCGGGGCTAACGAGGCACTCCATTGCTCCACTTGTTGAACTTCTGCTATTTCAGGCGTTATCTTATCAGGCTTGCCTGGTATGGACTTGTATTATGTTCTGCAACGCTACGTACCGTATTGTACGCTTACTCTCTTTTGCTCTTTATCTTATCTATAGGACTCGATTATCTCTCGTCCTATCTCAGTAGATTAGATACCGGACATCCGGGCCTCCGCTCCTTAAGCATATGATATTACCGGTTACCTGGAGTTCCGGATTCCGTCTTACTAACGATGACTCACGTAGATTACGCTTATGACTCATCATGACTCGACCATCAGGTGATGGTCTCACACATGTATATATACTGGGCTGGATATGCCCTCTAATGTATCGTTCCTTCCTCTGCTTTCCTGTGTGCCTAACAGGACTCCCTCAGCAGTTCCCTCAGAGGTTCGTTCTCCTGCCTTTACAGCCACTTCCAATTCACTCCTTCAACAGGTTATGAGCCCTGCGCTACACGCGCACACCTAGTTGTTTTATCCCTGCAGGATCTTGAAGACTACGCTCCTAGGAGTAAGCGTAGCAGTTTTGCTAGTCTCTCAGTAGACTCAGCGTTTGACGACCTGAAGTGCCAAAAGCACTGAAGGATCGGATTTCCAGTGGGCCTTCGCGCCGTTTGCAAAAAGTTTATCCTCCAACGAGACCTGAGAGAAAGGTCCGTTGACGCCGACTCTACCCGCATCAAGTTCGATCTCGTATCTAACGTTTTTGTGATTCCAGTCGCATCCGCTCCCCGCTCCCGTCCGCTCCAACCCCGCCGCACAACCGCGCCCACTTGCTGAACGACTCTCAGCACCAGCTCCTCGCCCGCTCCCTGACTTCAAGAAGAAGTCAACCGAAGAAGTAGTCGGGATTCTAGAGAAGAAGGTTAGCGCCACCATCGAGCGCTACCAAGCGATCTTCGACAAGAAGTACCTCTTCGAGTCGCTCCTCGGAGACTCCCAGCGCGCACTCCACCGCTTCGCAGACCAGCTCAACTGGGTCAGCGACAACTTCGACAAGGCCAACCAGTGGTCTAAGCAGCAGCGAGACAGCATCTCGTGGGCTTGCCGTTGCGTCGGCACAGTCGAATTCTCGACGCCGCAGGAGCCGCTCGTCAAGCGGTATAGAAAGGTCACGAAGGACCTAACGAGCATAGCAAACGGGGGCTACTTGGACTGGATAGTTTTGTAGATTAGGTCGGCGTACCTAGCGTTTTTGTTGCACACATCACTGGAATATCATTTAAGTCAAGCATCACATTGTGGCTTCGTCTGAGCAAGAGCTAGACGACAATTTAGAAGCAGAAGCATCAGAAGAAGAAACACCCTACAACTGTAGAGGTCTTCAGCATTTATTCGACGTCACTGAACTAAGGGACTATCACTACCGGCCTGAAGAAACTGAATATAAGTTCTGGCCGTGTAACACCACAGTCTGTGCGAATAGGTGGTCTGGTCCATACATCAGAGACACAGGCTGGGGTATCCCAGTTGACCACTGGCAAGAAGACAATTCTTATTCTATTTTCGCTTCTTTAAGCTTCTTTGAGGGTTCTGCACCTGAACCGCAACATCTTGCATCTATCCCAGAGTACGGGTCTCCGTCTATCCCCGGCTCTCGAGCACAATCCCCTTCTCCCATCGTTTCTCCAGTACATCTTTCTCCATCGTTTGCTCCTACTACTTTACCGTCAGATCTATCGAATCTCTTCGAAGAAGACGACGTAGAGGAGCTTCTAGCGCCGTCTCAAGAAGAAGCAGAGGAAAGTCTATCGTCTGACCTCGCTTTTGTTCTTGAAAGTTTACCACCGCCCTCCGTTTCTGAAGAAGTCTCAGACTTCTTCGAATTTCATATTCTCACCGCCAACATGTCGGACATGAAGGCTGACAGTATCCCTGTCCTTAAAAAGTCTTCGGACTACAAGGTGTGGTCGAGCCAGATGCTCGGCTACCTAACGTTTATCGAGGCCGATGACGCCCTCCAAGCTGGTGACCTCACCAAGGCAGACTACAAGAAGGCTAACGCCCGCGCTAAGGGTGTGATCCTCATGCGCACGGATAATAGTTTCCACCACCTCCTCTATGAGAAGAATGAGGATGGTGATGAGGTCATGAAATCGGCAAAGGACATGTGGGCGGCTCTCAAATCGCATTTTGGTACCCCCGACGCAGCATACGTTTGGTCGCAGTTCTCGGCTCTCATCAAGTCGAGAGAAATGGACGACAACAAGCCAATGCAGGATCAGATTTCGAAGATCCAAACCGTACTCAAGGACATTGTCAACGGCGGCATTAAGCTGGATGAGCCAACTCAGGCTCTCCTCCTGATGTCAAAAATCCCGGAAAGCTACTCGACAATGGTGTCAGCCATCATGGCAACCACCGTTCTCAAGGAGCTGAAGATTGAGACCCTCGTGAGCAAAATTCTCTCCGAGGAATCTCTCCGCCGGTCCGGTATGGGACAGTCTGCTTCAAAGACTTCCCAGGTAAAGGTGCATCACGGTCAAGGTCCTTGCTCACACTGCGGCAAGAAACACGGTTCGGACCAATGCTGGACCAAGTACCCACACTTGCGCCCACAGAAGGCCACAGACAAGGGCAAAGGGAAAGGCAAGGGTGGCAACGGCAAAGGCAACGGTAAAAAGGCGAACACGGTAGTCGTTCACACTACCACGGACGGTACAAAGGTCACTCAGTCCGGTTCGTCCTCGTCAAACGGTCAAGGTGCTTCGGTGGTGGAGGTCGAGGAGGTTAAGTACACTGCGTGTACGGACCCTTCATGTAGAGTCTGTCCCCCTCGGACTGCTGGTTCATTAGTGGCTTCTTCTCTTGTTGTACATAATGGCGCGTCTGCTGACGCTGGATCCGCACAATTGAGCTCGTCATTCTATTGCCCCAGTGTGAATAAGAATCATTCGCATCAATTCAAGCGCATTGCATGGCTCATGGACTCAGGTGCAAGTCAGACGGTCGTCAATTCTATGGAATACTTCTGGGATTACAAGCCATACACGGTTCCCGTCGTTTTTGGTACAGCAGGAAATGCTAAGATAGAAGCACTAGGTTCTGGCACCATCAAAGGTTTAACAACAGTTGGCAAGGAGCGCATGATGATTACCATATCTAATGTCGCATACATTCCTCAGGCCTCTGGCTGTTTGTTTTCTACTGGCATTGTGGAGAAATCAGGACATACGCTCGTTCAAGGTTCAGGTCAGATGGTCATCTATGACCAACCGTTTTTGCATGGCAAAGTTTCTGGCAACGTTGTGATGGAAGCACCGTACAACTTCCTAAACAACTTGTACTTTTCGTTTATGGACGTCCTGGACAAGAAAACGGCAGCACAGCTGTCTACCCCTTTTCGTACCTGGCATCGCCGGATGGGGCATCCGTCCAAGGAAGTTATTCGCCGATTACCTGATCATACCAAGGGTGTCGATCCAGTGGGGGTTGAGGATCAATCCCCTTGTGAAGGTTGTCAATGGGGCAAGTCTCATCGCGCCCCATTCCCCGCGTCTTCCAAACGCGCTACAAAGCCTCTTGAGTTGGTTCACACTGACGAAGATGGTCCTATGCGTACTCAAGCAATCAATGGTGGATACCGGTACTTCATTACGTTCCTGGATGACTTTTCGAGTCTTGGACGTGCCTATTACCTGCGTCATAAGTCTGAATCGATCCAAGCATTCGAGGACTTTAAGGCATGGGCAGAAAATGTAACTGGTTACAAAATTATCCACGTACGCTCGGATCGAGGGGGGGAATATACATCTGACGCTTTCACGGCCCGTCTGAAATCCTATGGGATTGTTCATCAGAAGACGGTTGCGCACTCGCCTCAGCAAAATGGGCGAGCTGAACGCTGGAATCGCACAATCATGGAGAAGGCTATGGCAATGCTGCATCATGCAGGCCTAAGCCACGGTTTTTGGCAGCTAGCAGTTGAATCTGCTGTCCATATATACAATCGCCAGCCTATGCGACGCCTTAAGTGGCAATGCCCGATAACTCTCTGGGATGGCACGGTCCCAGATATCTCATACTTCAGAGTATTCGGTTGCAAGGCATTCGTGCATGTGCCAAAGGAACGAAGACAAGGGAAACTCGATAAAAAGGCAATCGAGATGATCTTCGTTGGATATGAGCAAGGCTCCAAGGGCTACAAGTTCTGGGATGCCTCCAGTCGACGGATCGTTGTGTCTCGTGATGTGACCTTCGATGAAGATTCCTTTCCGGCACGTAAGGATTTGGCTAACCCGAAGACTCTGGGTCCGCCACTATTCGATCCTGTAGACTCTGATTCTGAGGATGATGACGAGGAACAGATCGAAATTCCACTTCCTCTACCGGTAGAGAGCGAAGATGTTTATGAGGACATCGACGAACCGGAACCAGTGGGAGAACCTGAGAGAGAGCTCCCTGAACCTGCAGAATGTCCTCAACCTGTTCAACCTCCTCAGCCAGTATATACTCGCCCTCGTCGAGAGAATGCTGGGAGGAACCCGAACAGGAATAGGGACAACGTTTATGGTGATGAGCCTCCGGCTCGGATCGACCGACGAACTGATACTCATGGAGATCAGCGAGCGGAAGCGTTTATGATACTGCAGGCTCTCAAGGAAGCCAATTACTCTGAATCGGTTCCTACCTCGCGTTCAGACGCAAGGAAATCCCCTGAGTGGGACCACTGGCATGCTGCCGAAGGCTCTGAAATGAAGTCTCATGAGCAGAACGGCACCTGGATCTTGGTTCCCCGTCCCAAGAACAGGAAGATAGTCAAGAACAGATGGGTGTATGCGCGAAAGCATGATGGTCGGTACAAGGCCCGGTTAGTAGCCAAAGGCTTCACTCAAGTCTGGGGTGAAGACTACCACGAGACATTCTCTCCAGTCGCTCGTTTTGAGTCTTTGAGATATATGTTTGCACATGCTGCACTCGAAGACTGGGAGATGGACTCAATGGACGTTAAGACAGCATTCCTCAACGGTGAACTTGAAGAGGAAATCTACATGGAACAACCAGAAGGATGGGTAGTTCCAGGCAAGGAGGATTGGGTCTGCCTCCTCAAGAAGGCCATCTATGGTCTTAAGCAAGCGTCACGTCAATGGAACGCTAAGATCCACCGAACTCTTCTAAACCAAGGGTTCATACGGACATATTCGGATGCAGGAGTTTACGTTTACTCCAGTAAAACCAACGGTCAAGTCTGCTATGTAGTCCTCTATGTAGACGACTTATTACTCCTTGGAGACTCTAAACCGTTCATTGAACAAATAAAGAATCATCTCAAGAAGGAGTACCAGATGACCGATCTTGGACCAGTAGAGTGTTTCTTAGGACTCAGGATTCGTCGTGATCGTCAAAAGCGACAGATTCTAGTTGACCAATCTGAATACGTTCAGACCGTTTTGGAGAGGTTTCAAATGTCTAACTGCAAACCTGCAAAGACACCTCTACCTGCTGGTTCAGTTTTGGAGAAGAACACGGAAACTGCAACGGATGTATTCCGTACTGAGTACCAGAGCGTCATTGGTAGCATCATGTATGCTATGCTCGGTACACGGCCTGATCTCGCTTTTTCCATAACGAGACTCGCCAAGTTTGCCTCGAACCCGTCGAAGCATCACATGCGCCTCGCACAATATGTCTTGCGCTACCTAAGGGGAACAAAGGACTATGCGCTTTGTTACGACGGTGATTCCAACTCCGGGTTAATTGCCTATTCAGACTCGGACTGGGCAGAAGATCACGATGATAGGCACTCCACAAGCGGCTTTGTGTTCCTCATGGCCAATTGTGTCGTTTCTTGGGTTTCCAGACGCCAACCCACTGTTTCCCTCTCTTCAACAGAAGCAGAGTATAAAGCAGCCTCTGATGCATGTCGTCAAATGTCTTGGCTTAGGAACTTCGGACAGGAGCTTGGTGACAACATGACTGCTCCCACTCCTTTGTGTCTGGACAATCAAGGAAGCATTTTCCTTGCGGTTAATCCTGCCGTGGACCGCCGCACAAAACACATCGAAATACGGTATCACTTCATTCGAGAATTCTACGAGAAGGGTGAAACCGATATCTTCTTTGTTGCGAGCGAAGACCAGCTTGCAGATGCGTTGACCAAGAACGTTCCACTCTCTGGAATAGAGAAACTTCGAACGTCAACTGGCATGGTCATAGTGTCTTGAACAAGTGGGAGTGTTGAACTTCTGCTATTTCAGGCGTTATCTTATCAGGCTTGCCTGGTATGGACTTGTATTATGTTCTGCAACGCTACGTACCGTATTGTACGCTTACTCTCTTTTGCTCTTTATCTTATCTATAGGACTCGATTATCTCTCGTCCTATCTCAGTAGATTAGATACCGGACATCCGGGCCTCCGCTCCTTAAGCATATGATATTACCGGTTACCTGGAGTTCCGGATTCCGTCTTACTAACGATGACTCACGTAGATTACGCTTATGACTCATCATGACTCGACCATCAGGTGATGGTCTCACACATGTATATATACTGGGCTGGATACGCCCTCTAATGTATCGTTCCTTCCTCTGCTTTCCTGTGTGCCTAACAGGACTCCCTCAGCAGTTCCCTCAGAGGTTCGTTCTCCTGCCTTTACAGCCACTTCCAATTCACTCCTTCAACACCACTGTCAATGAGGGCTTCGGTTTCTGCGGCTTTCTCTCGTCGTCCGTGCACAGTGATAGGTAGAAAAAGTGATTTCGATTCTATGCTACCGTACACTGTGCGGGAGAGAGAGATGATTCGGGGTCCGACCTGCGCAGGCTCGGGGGACCCTAGGTAAAATCCAGCATGACTTTGTCCCAATCTGCATCACTCATCTGGAGTCGAAGTGCCTTGATTTGGGATCGGGCATCGATGGGAGGTACAACTGAAAGTGGAACATCGTCGTTGATGTCTACGATCCGTGCACGAGGTTGCTGCTGGTAAGGTCGTCCTTGACCTTGTCGTTCGGGTTGCTGTTGACGAGACCCTCCTTGGGTTCGTCGTTCGAATTGCTGAGGTCGAGGTCCTCCTTGGCCTCGTCGTTGTTGGAATCCATCGCGATCCTTGTGATCGCGAGCGTAGTGGCCCTTCTTGCCACAGAGAAGGCAAAGCCCTTCTCTCATGCGTTGGTCCCTCACTTCTTGAGGAACAGTGACTCGGTCGATGTCCATGGGTTCGTCTACCCGTCCGTATGGGTTCGAAGTGTGGTTGTTCGGTCGGTGATTGTTGTTCGAAGCCATTGCTCCGAAGTTCGCGTATGCGTCGAGTCGACGAGCTCGTTCATACCATCCTTCCATGGTAACAGGCATGCCGACTTGGTTCATGAGTCGCTCGACGAGCTTCGGGTTTAACGCTCCCAGGAAGAAAGCAAGGAGTTGCTCATAGTTCCTGGGGTCTGTGACTTTGCCATTGCTGTCGGTGATCGCGTCCTTTAGTCCAGCTCGCAGGGCAAGCGCTTGGAATGTCGTGAGGAAGTCTGGGATGTTTCGTCTGCCTTGTGTGTAGTGGAGGAGTTGCATCAACCACTTGGTCTTGTTGTCGACGACTGGGAATTCCTTGAAGAGATCCTTCTCGAAGTCGTCCCAAGAGTCATAGACTTTCTCTCCAATACGACGTGCTTCGGTTGCCTTCTGGTAATACAAGTCTCGGAAGTTTACTGCGCTTCCTCTCATGAGACTGAAGGCATATGCGATCTTGGACTGGTCCGAGGCTCCGGTGTTACCCACAGCCTCGAAGTAGTTTAGGATGCGGTCAATGAATGCCTGGGCATCGTCGGAGTGACCTTCAAACGGATCGGGGGATTTGATATCGATCTTTCCCTTGAACTGAGTCTGGGTTCGAAGAACCTCCGCCATTGCTGTCGCAAACTCCTGAGGGGTGAACGATGGAGTAGACATTGTGGATGGGGATGGACTGGGAGTGCGAGGAGTGGCTGGGGAAGGTGTCGAGATATGGGTTCCTTCGAGGTACTGCTCGAGTGCTCTGGTTGACTCCTCTTCAAGCGGAGTGGGTACTGGTGCGATGACTGAGGTCGAAGCAAGAGGTGATCCGACGTATTGCGGGGATGTCGGAGAAACTGCGGTTTCCAATGAAACTTCTCGGGTGATTGTCGGGCTGACAACGGGGGTGGTTCTCGGGGTAGGCTTCCTAGCCTGTCTGGTGAGCGATCGTACGTGATCGAATGCTGTCTGCGCGTGCTGTTCAAGTGTTGTTCTGGTGTCTTTCTGCTTCTGTGAGGTTGTCCAATCTTCTGGAAACCAGGACCAACTTAGGTCCTTGTTGTCTTCTTTCTGGAGTCCGACGTCGCGGAACTCTCCCTTCTCTTCAAACTGGAAGAGCTTGGTTTCGGTATTCCACCAGAGGTCCTTGAGTGGTGGGAGCCCTACGCTTCCCGCGTCGACCTTGGTGCGAATAGGAATGGTGCCTGGAGCCGGTCTTCGTCGGCTTTAACTCCTCTGGATAGAGCGAGTTCTTCTGGGGAAAGGGGGAAAGGGAACACAGGGGCGGGGATGGGTATCCCTACACCTGGGCAGGTGGGGAGGGTTGTAACTTCGACCTAATGTTACGCGACGACTCGCGCTAACTCGGCTAAGGTCGACTCTGGAGACCACTGACCTATTCCGCGAATAGTCAGTCAACCTAACCCCTAGGGCTTACCTACCTGGGCCTAGCGAGTTACACGAAGGAAACTCTGTCCTTCGATGAGAGTGACGATGGATGCCTGGGAGCACAATGCTACCACCAGGATCGAGCGAGCTTGAGTCTGGTGTCGGCTAACTCAGAGGCTTCACTGCAGGGGATGCGAGTGAAGGTTGAGTATAGATTAAACCAGGTCGAAGTTGGGACTTCGACCATCTACAGACTGCAGTATATATACAGGAGAGACCTAGGGCGTCTCTATGGTTCAGGGCAGGGTCACTGAGGTTGCGCTCGGTGTGGGGCCAATGGGAGAAACACAGGAGAAAGGTCGGAGGAACCCTAAGGGTCATGGGGGTGGGGATGAGTCAGAGTCCGGAGGAATGAGTCATGGGAAGGGTGAGGGATATAGTGGAGAGCGAATGGGAAGCGTCCTCGGTGTGAGTACCACACCAGTCCCTATCTAAGTATAGTACAGGCTCGAGTCATGAAGGGGAATGACCTAGCCTTGGGAGTCATGAGAATAAAGAGGTGCGGAGCCGGGCCAAGGGATCGGGCCGGACTCCAGTCATGTGGGACACGATGGTGGCAAGGGGAAGGGAACCGGTCCGAGAGAGTGGTAGGGTTTAGGTGTATGTCACGTGTTCCAGGATGCAGTAACGCGCATCCTGATATTTGTAACAAGCCATGCATTACTCATGATGTGCTTGAGCTCTGCGCGTCGGTCGGTCAACCAGTCCTGTATCCTCTTCATCACAATACCACTCCTGTACGTGTTGTTCCATACTTCGGTTGTATAGCCCCATTGCGGATGATGCTTGAGCAATCTCTGACCGCATACAATAAGGTCAGCGGGCATGAGACAATAAATGAACTCATACCTTCATCCGTGACACTGGGATGGATTGCTTGACATAAAATGACAATGACGGCAAGACGAGTAGGAGATAGCTGTAAATGTCGATCTTGTCCTGCATAGATATCAGTTGCGACAAGTCTACGATTAGACAATCACCAAGCAGCCATACCTTGAGCAGTTTTGGAAGAACCCATTGTGCATCTGCTGGCTGGATAGCCTCGAGTCGCTCCTCACTCCTGAGGATGTGTGCAGCAATCCAGATGATGCGTCCATCCATCGTGAGCTGGCATATGTGTTAGCCGTCACACTGCGGTGAGAATAGTCCATACCATGACAAGTCCACGGAGCTCCTGTTGCCCAGCTGGCCTGAGGCGCACCCGACGGGCGACTTGGTCAGCATACTGCACCAAGTCATCCTCCGCAGGCTGCCTATTGCTGACTGGAGGGTCATCCGGGGCTGCGACTGAACCAGCAGATGACGCCGCAACAGTTGTCTGAGCTTCCCCGGCCAAACCAGCAGCGGTCTCGTCTGGGAGGGTGACGGTTGTTGGCAATGGACTGCTTGGTGGCGATGAATCTGGCAGACTCAGCAATGAATTGAATGCATTGGACATCGCAAGCTGAGAGGAAACAGGGAAAACAATAGAAGATTGCAAAGAAAAAAAGCAAGAAAAAAGCGAGACAAGACAGAATGATGAGGCTCGTCGCGACGACCTGCGAACATTTGTAGACATGGATCAAAATCACGTGTGCCAGTGGAACATGCTCACTCGCAATGCATACCGTTCAAAGTCCTTCTGACACTGGTATCCGAGTCATTTCTGGGCTGCCTGTTGATTGAAACTCAGACTTACCTAAAGTTATGCCTGCACAGAGGACGAATCTGCATGCCGAGGGTCAGTATGCTTACATCCATCATTCCATAACGCACTCACTGACTGCTCATCACTGGTTGGTAGGTCACTTTGTCGCTGTTGAAGGCGACTCTTCTGTGTGGAAATGCCTTCCGTGCAGCAAGGCCGCAGCAGGGAAGGTCACCGTCTTCAAGCGAAACAATATACGGCAGCACATCGACAGCACGAAGCACAAGGAAGCAACCACAATCAGACATGAGGCACCTGCAGTCATGCAACACCATTCTGAGGTTCCACCTGCCGTTATGTCTCTGCCTAAAGCGTTCAGTACATCCGAGGTCCACGAGTCTGTACACGTCAATCACAACATACCTTCCTTCAATCCATTTGAATACACCCAAGCCGACATCGACTCCGGTTGTTACATTGATCAAGACGGTCATGAGATTGTTTTCTCCACAGGCATTTCAAGCGAGGAAGATGAGCAGACCCGGCTTCGCGCCGACCTCGAGGCATTGTTGAGAAATCCGTTCATTGAACACGATGACTGGGGTGCAAGGGCGGCTGGGATAATCCCAGACGATGAATTTGCTGATGAAGCCGAGGCAAACCCCACAGTTGCAGGCGCAGTAGCCGATTTACACCTGGCAGGTATATCCATCAGACTCATCTATCTGAATGCAGAGAATGATCTCACCATTGTCTGATGGAATAGGACTGGTCGAGGAAGATGAGGACGACAATGACGACTTCGACATGGACCTGGGTCGTGAACAACCTGAAAGTGATCCTCTGTGGCACCCATATGAATCCAAAACAGTGAGGCTCACTTGTGATACTTGCACTGGTGCATCGCGTTGATGGCTGTACTATCATTTAGATGTTTTTACTTGATCTGTTGGACAATTTACCACGTCTGCGACTCTCCGACGATCACATGAAAGTTCTTATCTGGGCAATGAAAGAGTGCGGGACACCTAATGTCCCGTCTTTTGGTACACTGCGTGCGAAGCAAACTGCATTGACGAGAGAAATGAACATCAAGACAACGCACCATGTATCCACTCAAAATAATCAATTTTATGCAAACTGTCCATCGGAAACGACACGCCTGGTAAATTACATCTGTCAGCCGCACCTCTTCAAATACTGACAGAGGCGTACCATGTTCAGGACTTCGCAAACCCTCTCGTTCGACCACACATGCAGTTCCTTCCACGAGTTGAAGCCCCAGTAGCCGAGTTCTTTGACGGGACCAAGTGTCTAGATATGAATGAGGCGGCTCTGGACCATAATCAGCTAATGTGGATGGACACGAAAAATGTGCCAGACTGCCACTTCTACATCAAAGAGCTAGCCCGGCTACAAGATGGTCGCTTTGTCGTACCATTGCGGTTCATCCAGGAGAAAGTGTTGAAGGAGTGAAATGGAAGTGGCTATAAAGGCAGGAGAACGAACCTCTTGAGGGAATCTGCTGAGGGAGTCCTGTTAGGCACACAGGAAAGCAGAGGAAGGAACGATACATTACAGGGCGTATCCAGCCCAGTATATATACATGTGTGAGACCATCACCTGATGGTCGAGTCATGATGAGTCATGAACGTAATCTACGTGAGTCATCGTTAGTAAGACGGAATCCGGAACTCCAGGTAACCGGCAATATCATATGCTAAGGAGCGGAGGCCCGAATGTCCGGTATCTAATCTACTGAGATAGGACGAGAGATAATCGAGTCCTATAGATAAGATAAAGAGCGAAAGAGAGTAAGCGTACAATACGGTACGTAGCGTTGCAGAACACAATATAAGTCCATACCAGGCAAGCCTGATAAGATAACGCTTGAAATGGTAGAAGTTCAACAGAAAGATGAGGATTGCTTTGATGGATACCAGGTGGTGCCATACCCTGCAGTGCGCCACAAGCCTGTTGCTGCCTGAGGTGTCTGCACAATACCTATCTGACTGCTGGATGCGATAGACTGGGATATTCGTTGTGCACGACGACAAGCTTATTCGAGGTAGAGCGAGGGAGCTCAAGGACAGTGTCGTCGAGATACTGCGAGAACAGGAGCATATCAGGTTCAATGGTGAGAACAAGAGGGCCTAATCGCACTGCTGCCGAAAGCTTATGTGGTATCTAGACTTGGCGCCGTCGTGGGTATTGAATGGCCGGCATCCAGTCCGTGTGACTGCAGCAAAACGTCCGACATACACAATTCGCCTCATGACCTGGAGTGACGACGTTTCTGGGAACAAGACAAAGCAATTCAATGCCCACACCAATGTCTATGTAGCGAATGTCAACTTACCGCACGAAAAACGCAAGCAAGAATATTTTGTACGGTTTTGTTCAACATCGCAGCATGCATCTTCGTCTGAACAGCTAGAGATACTCGCGAAAGACACGTAAGGCTCATCACAGACACTGAGTATTAAGTATACAGCACTCACAATATGCACTGGCAGAGGTCTGGAGCGATGGCATACAGCCTACAATTGTGAACTCGGCCAGGAAGTCCTGTTCCGGATCATACCACACATCTTTCCGGCAGACAATCCGCAACAGTCTGAACACACATCGCATATTGGTGGCAATGGAAACAAACCTTGTCGGGCGTGCAAAATTGGAGGCTCTGCGCCCGAGCGTGAGTCCGATGAGAAGTATGATTCGTTCTTTTCAGTGAGGCTTAGCATGGCTACTTGACTCGGAATCACTGATTGCTGACTCACCTGCCCGGATACGGTACGTTTAGCCTGGCCCGCCTCGCACCACTGAAGATACTATCAATGAGATACACTCACAGTTATGGGCTGCGGGCCTCGGTGTGCAGAATACGGTTGACCACATGCAGACACAGAGCGGCATCAAGGACAAGACAGTGCAGTATTGGATTGATATCCTGATCAAGAAGGCGCGTGCCATGCAACATGAGCGGATAACGGTGGCGGCAACAAGGGACCCACGTCTCAATGATTCCCACCTCGACCGCGATGCAAAACAGGCAATGAAGACGACCGTCATGGGTGAAATCCAACAAGAATTGCATGATTGGCTGGTGCAGCAGCCTCCGCGGAACTTCGCTGAGCTACCACCGGACTCCTGTACGCTGGCAGCTCACTAATCTGTGGGATTGTATGATGTACTCACTCGGATTCACTGTAGCGGCCCACAAGACACTCTGACCAGGCGACCATTACAACATCCTCCTTGGCCTTCCCGGTGTCGAGATTCACTTGGACACACCAGGCGAGATTCTGCACACATTCCTTCTTGGCCAAGAAAAGTATGTTTGGCATAAGACGAGTGCAGGCTGGGACAAGAAGAAGGATGAGCTCTTTGCCACCCGTTTGCGAAGCTCGTCAGTTGACAGGTTGTCATTGCCACCCATCCGAGCTGAGTACCTGGTGAAATACAAGAATGCTCTTGTTGGAAAGCACTTCAAAGCACTTCAGCAGGTAGGGGCCTTCCATCTGTACGATGATTTATGCCCTGAGATAGTCCAAGACCTCTGGAAAGCGACCGGTGAACTCGGTGCAGTGCTATGGTTTCATCAGATCCGAGACATGAACCAATACCTGGTATGTTTCCCGTCTTGTGGCATAATATGCAGTCTTGATTGCTCTCGGCAGGACGACTTGGAGGTACTCGTGGCAAATGTCCTTGACATATGGGCAATCATCGACCCAAACCGGATACTCACCAAGAACAAACTCCACATTCTGACACATCTGGTCAATAACATACGTCGCTTCGGTCCGGCCATTCTCTACTCGACTGAGATCTTCGAGTGCTGGAATGCCATCTTCCGCTTCTGCAGCATCCTGTCGAATCATCAAGCTCCGAGTCGTGACATCGCGGTAACACTTGCTGACATGGAACGATTCAAGCATCAGGTCAGCGGAGGGTGGTGGCGCAACTCAGCGGGAGAATATGTCTGTGCTGGGAACAACATACAGATATTCTTCCAAGAGAATTTGGCATTCCAGCGTCGTCTCGGTTGGGTTGATCACACGGTGTCGAGCATGACTGTCGGTGAGTGGCTATGAATTAATGGTTGATTGTTCAATTGACTGGTACTGTGCCTACAAGTACAGTAAAATTGGAGGCGCGTCTGAAGCGACAGCCTTCAGTTTGGTCTGCTCAAGTCGCGCCACTGACCGCCGTCACCGCGCCTTCAATAACCGAGCCCACTCAGGCTGCGGCAGCACCCGGTAATTCACCATGTGACGGGGCGAACCTCTGGCAACGTTGCAAGTACCTGGTATCGCAGTCCGTGGACATTTGCAAGCCGGGCTCATGGGTGTTCTTCAAAGCACCAGATCATGTACGTTCACACTTTCGAACAGAGGCTGGGCGGCCGCCGCCGCGGTGGCGGCTCGTGAGCATCATCTCGAAAGTGAACGTTCCGCTTACATGACTCTGATGTTACATTTTAGGGTTCGGATGTTCTGGCGGGGCGTATCGATAAAATCCTCTCTCCCGTTGGCGGAGGGGAGGGTGTCGCTATCATAGAGCCCTTCGACATTGCGAGTGAACAAGATGCCCATCTCAACATGCCAATACTCACACCGAGTGGCAGCTCACCTCTATGTGTCGCCCCAAAGGTATGTAATGCAACATTTGTACGCTGTGTTTGATCTCAATCTGCCTTACAGAACGTGTTATTCATATTCAATGCGCAGCATGATTGTCGGGCATGTCGCTGCTCAGCCACCGGCCAGGAATTCGTTGTACAGGAGCGTCTTATAACCGACCGAACTCGTGTCGCTGTCTCTCATTCGGCGACCGAACACTATCTCCTCAACATGCACGCGTTGCATAATGCCAATCTTATTCGCGAGGCTCTGCCACGATCGCTGACGAAGCCAAAGTGTTACCTTACTGATCGTCGGGCCAGACACAATCAGATCGCAGGCGGTCTACGCATCACGGGCACCGTCCGATGCGCACAAGCAGCAGCCAAGGCGAAGCAAACTCGCGAACGTAACAAAGAAGCTCGAGAAGCAGCAGCAGGGGGTCACAGCGCCGCGACTGGTGTTACAACGATGGAAGATCATGGAGCAGGTACATGTTGATTTTCCGGCACAGAATGGCATTCATGAGCGACTCCGAGTCGGGCTAATATTTCTTGTAGACATTCAAGCTGAACCCGAAACCGAAAGAACAAGCGAGGGAGACGTGGAAATGGTGGACGAGGCATGATGTACATAACGTTCGAGCTATCTCTGAGGTGCATCGCGACTTGTGTACACTGTAGAATTGTATGTCTCCATAATCTACTGGTGGTCTGACGAAGATCTGTGGCGGGTGGTCTGCAGATACCAATTGTTCTGGTCGGCATCACCTTCCCTACAGGCCGGGCAGCGAGCCTCCAGCATACCTTGATGGTGTCATGAAAAGGCGGTCCATAAGCCGAACCATGACCTTGAGACGGTCTGACCCCTCAGGCCATGCTCAGGCCCCGGCGATGACCTTGCCCAAAGGCACTATCGCTCCAAGTTGCACCCGGCGAAAAAGCTTGGTGCCAGCCGCGTCGCGCAGACCTCCGGCACGCCACACCGAAATGGGCGTGTAGGAGGCAAGGAGACGACGTACTATAGCAAGTCGACAAGCATATGAGCTAGCGTGGCAAGACTTGGAGCTCGCAGCAACTGCGCAGATATCAGCGAGTTCGTGATAATGAACTTGAAGTAGTATGTCGCTGCGATCTTGTTGTCCTTCTCTCGCCCTATTCATCAGATGAGGAAACTAAGCTTTTGTCATGGTGAAAGGCTGATGATCACTAGCACATACGGCGTCGACTGTTCCGGTTGATGCACTCTGTCAATAGACCGGGGCCCTATGTATGAAGGATATAATCCACACTCACTTTCGATATAAATCTGAAGCCCTGGTCCAAATTGGAATAGTCGGTCTTTGGCTGGCGTCATGCACTGTTATACACTGCAAGTCCGCACTTCTGTAGAGTGTCACTACATCTACGCTCGGCGAATCCCCCTGCAGAGACGGGTGATTGAATGCCCTGTTAGGGAAATACACTATTAATTCCAATCTCAGTCTGAGATGATATGAGGGGACATAGCAGCCAACATCTACCAGTTAGACAACAGGATGTTTCTTGCCACTGAGACCCACAATCTTTGCCAGGGCATAAATTGTTAGGCGCGTCTGCACTATTGTGTCAGGGTCATTGCAGCGCATTCCCGGTCTACAAACACAGCCTTTCTCCAGAACATGATGTTAACTTTCGTGGGCGCTCATGCGAGCGGCGCAACAGGGCGCGACTCGGGGCACAGCCGGGGAGGCGCGGGAAGGAAGGAAGTTCTACCTCGTAAAATCCTATATAAGGCATGTAGCTACCGCGTGGCTGGGCCACGCGTTTATTTCCCCAATCCAGAGTCCCTATCACTCTTGGTCTTCGCCTCGCCACCCGCGAATTCTAACACATGATTCATCTCAAGCATCTGCAGTGTCGTATGATGGCGAGTAGAAGTGAGTAAACCGCAGAGCACAGATCTAGAGGTGTTTTGTGGTCCTCAAACCCAAGGGAAAGAGGGATTATGTTGCGGTGTTGAGCTGGTTGACAGTAGTGAAAGTGGGGGCCGAGTCGGACGGCCTGACGAGCAGGCTACTCTTATGCAGTGTAGCGGGACGCTAGCTTACCTGGTTTGTTAGCTGTGAGGCTTGATGCACACAAAAGTTGCTGTTGAGCGACTTGCGATTGTACTACACTACAGGGGTCCTTATATACATGTAGGAGACCGTCTGACTAAGCTACTGTATAGTACCAATCCCGATGCATGTGATTCTATCTACAATGCATGTGTTACTCCTGTTACCCGGAGTACCGGTGTGTGAACTCGGCTGCCTAGTTAGGCGCTCTCTCTATTGTTCAACACTCCCCCTTGCTAAGTGCAGCGGTAGATGCGCGCAAGCATTAAATGGCGCATAGTGCAGCCGACTATGCTGGACTTCTAATCGTAAAATCTTAGTCCGAGCATTCCTCTGAATTTGAGGAACTTGATACGACCCAAGTTCTTAGTGAACAAGTCTGCCGGATTGTCATCAGTGCTTACGTAGAAGACTTCGACTTTTTTGTCTTCTACTAGCTCCCTCACGTAGTGGTAGCGAATGTCAATGTGTTTAGACCGACGCTCCGTGATGGGATTGGAGCTAATGAATATTGCTCCCTGATTGTCCGAACAGATGGGCAGCGGGCCGAGCTTGTAGCCGATCTCCTCTAGGAGCATCTTTATCCAAGCTACTTGTCGCGAGCAATCGCTCAGCGACATATACTCAGCTTCAGTGGATGACAGAGCAACTGTCTTCTGTCTTCTAGACAACCAACTGAACGCGCCGTTCGCGAACTTTAAGAAGTGCCCAGACCGTGACTTTCTGGCCTCTGGGCTGTCTGCCCAGTCAGAGTCAGTGCACGCCAATAATCCATTGCCGCTTTGTCCTTCATAGACTAGCGCATAGGATTTTGTACCAATTAAATAGCGGCAGATATACAGCGCTCTATTCAAATGGTCCTGTGACGGATTTGCTGCAAATTGCGCAAGTAATGTCACGGCGTAGCAAATGTCAGGTCGAGTTCCAAGCATTAGGTATAGCAAGGAACCGATGACAGTCTGGTACTTGCTTCGAAGCACTGGGTCAGCTGTGCCAGTATTGGCAACAGGCTTGTATCCAGCAGGGAGTGGAGTTGGCGCAGGTTTAGCGTTCTGCATGCCACAGCGCTGCAGCACTTTTTCAAGGTAGGCGCATTGATCCAGGTGGATTTCGCGGCCTTTCCGAGTTATGCGCATGCGCAGAAATTCCTTGACGTCGCCTAAGTCGCGACACTCCCACTTCTTCATGAAGCGGTCCTTCAATGAAAGGACTAGGGTCTTATCCTTGCCACAAAATATGGCATCGTCTACATAGACAATGATCAGCACGAAGCGACCATCTTTTGTCTTATAGACAAATATTCCGGCATCGGATACAAGGCGTTTACAGCCAAGTTCCTTTAGGGACTCATTGAGGGTGCGCCACCACGCAAGCCCTGCCTGCTTAAGTCCATAGAGAGCGCGAAGTAACCGGAGTACTTTGTGCTCTTGGCCTGGTACTGCAAAACCTTCAGGCTGCTCCATATAAATTTCCTCGTCGAGCTTGCCATAGAGATAGGCATTACGGACGTCTAGTCCGGAGACGTGCATATCCTCAAGCGCAGCTAAGGCGAGGATTAGGCGTACAGTCTCAAAGCGTACGACTGGAGAGAAAACCTGATCATAATCAAGGCCTTCAATTTGGGAGTAACCCTTGGCGACCAATCTGGCCTTTTTACGACCGTCAGTTTTGACGTCGAATACCCAGCGGTTTTTAGTGACCTTTCGTCCCTTAGGACGGTCAACCAGTTCATAGACATTGCGTTTGCGAAGTGCCTCAAGTTCTTCGCGACACGCTGCCATCCACTCCTCAAGCTCCTTTTTAGGTAGCTTTAGTATATCGCGGAATGACCATTCTCTCGGGCTGGTCCCGTCTGGTAGATTGTTGTCGAGGGTGGGTAGCGCTTTTGCAAGCAGCAACTCGACTAACTTAACTCCCCCTTCCCGGCATAATTCTGCCAGTAGTAACTCAGCGCTTTGCGCTTCATCCTCATCGGATGGGGCGGACTCGACAGGTTCGTCGCGTGGAGGAGGATTTGGCGCAGAACTAGGTCCGGGAACCTGTTGTCTTTGCTGCCTTTGTGGTCCGGTTTTGGTACGGGAGCTACCCGCATCCTCACCGACCATTTTTTTTCCATTTCCCCTGATTTTCGATGTCCTTTACTATGTCTTGGGGCTTCCGCTGCTCTCCATAGACATTACCTCTACGAGTTACTGGTCTCCGCTCCCTTGCTGAACGTTGCGGCTCCACTGGGGGCGCAGGGTGTTCTACCGGTGCATGGGGCGGCGGTACTGGGTCTACGGGCGCATCCTGCAGCTCCTGCTCATCGTCATGAACATGACCGTTTCCCCTTTTAGGAAGGTGATGTTTTGGATGATCATCATTATCATCCTCATCTACCTGAGGTGTGGTATTTGGTTGATTTTCTGGGATCATTTCTTCTCGAGGTGGCCAAACTCGAGTTGTGCCCCGACGATTTGTCAAGGGGCACTTAGGAAACATAGTTTCGTCAAACATCGCGGTGGATGATCTGAACAAAACATTATCTGGTGCTCTCATGAAGAGCCATCCGCCAGTGCGCTCTGTAGAGCCATCTCCCCCAAGGTAAATCATCAGCTCCGATTTGGGCGATAGACCGTTTTTTCTAACGTCCTTGGGTATAAAGACGTACGCACCGCAGCCGAAAACGCGCAGGTGCGCCACAGATGGCGGCTCGCCGTTTATCAATTCGTAGGGGGTAAGCCAATTAAGGCGACGAATTGGCGTCCTGTTGTAAACATGAACTGCATGATCCACGGCGAGTTCCCACCAGGATGGAGGTAGACAAGCATCATGGCGCATTGCCTCTGCTTTGTCCATGAGCGTCCTATTGAAACGCTCAGCTCTGCCATTCTCCTGAGGAGTATGCGGCGAGCTCTGAAGGATCTCTATGCCATTATCCTTTAGAAGGTCTTTGAATGCAGTGGAGACATATTCTCCCCCTGCATCAGACAACCACTTCTGCACTGTCTTTCCATATTTAGTTTTTATCATGGCTAGGAATTGCCTTGTGGCTGTAATCGCTGCAGATTTCTTGCGCAGATTTACAGTCCACGCGTGCGATGAAGCGTCATCATAGTACAGTATGTAATACTTGTACTTATGATAGGAATCTACTGGGAAGGATTTCAAGTCCGAATGAATAAGTTCAAACGGTACCTTTGCCCGGTAGTTGGACGGCGGGAAAGACTTAGAGTGCATTTTCCCTTTTGCACATCCCTGGCATATAGGTGAGTCCTTAGGAATCTCCACCTTTCTGGGAAACCCAGATGTATGCTCCTTCGCCTTTGCAAGCACGTCCTTAGAAGGGTGCGCAAAACGGCGATGCATAGTCGAATAATCGACTTCATTTACGTTCACATAAATATTCTGAACGTTTTCACCCGATTCAGCCACGAGGGTGAAGGTGGTAGTATCCGGGTGCTGCGGTGTAAACCTGAATAAAGGTTTCCGTGCTCCTGGTTCATACAGACTGATATGCTGCGCTGTTGCGCGCAAGTCTAGTCCGTCTTGGAGGAACATCCCCAATGACAAGAGACGAGCCGAGCAATTCTCCATATAATAGACAGGGTATAGGCGCGTCTGCAGCCATTGTTCATCTATTTGGTAGTTTAGGAACACAGTTCCTTTAGCAATAATGCTACCTACCGCTCCTTGCTGTGCTGTTTGAGTACGGATAGGAGTCTGGAGATACTCGTATTCTGAGAAGTCTCTTATGTCATTTGTAATGTGCAAAGATGCACCTGAGTCCAGTAGCCACTCATTCGCTGAAAAGCGACTTTTTCCTTTACCCTTACAACGTGAGCACGCAGCGTAATCGCGCGAATGAATACATTGTACATTTTTTAAGCTGCTACTAAGTACATTTACAAATGTCCGAGCGCCGTTGTGCAAGTCAGAAGCGGCTGTTAAAGCGCTGTTAGTAACTTGCTTAGGGTTAGGAATATGAGTGACGTACTCATTGCCCCAGTCGTCGTAGCCATCGTATGGCTCCATGCAGCGGAGCTCACCCGTTAATGGGTTCCGGAAGCTTTTGTCGACGATAGGGGGCGCAAGGCCCGCGGCCTGCGCTATCATGCCGTTTAGCTCGGCGTCGTGCGCGTCGATGTCTTCTTCGTCTGTTGCCCAGACGATGGACCTTTCTTCGGCGTCGCGGAAGTCATCGTCCTCGCTGATGTATTCATCGCGCATGACCTCGTCGATGCGATCGGCCATGTCGTCGTCACTGAGCTTGCTGTGCTTTGAAGCGCGCGACTCGGTGTCCGAGGGGACTTCTTCGATGTGAGCGGAGCTCACGACTTCCTTCAACGCGCGGATTGTTTCCGGCGTGCCGGCGACGTCCAGGTCCTTGGCGAGCTGGAGGGCTTCTCCAAGCCAGTCACCGCGGGCGCGCTTCTTGCCCTTGTTGGGGGCAGGTGCTGCGACCTTCCGAGTCCTGCTGCCCGAAGGCGCTAACTCGACGACGGTGCTGGTCGTCGGGGCGGGGATCGACACGGTGTCGGCGATGTGCATTTCTGCGTGCTCGTCGTGCGAATGCGGCTTACCACGGTTTTTACCGCCGCGCTTTCCCCTAGGAGTAAAGCCCTTTGCTTTCTCCTTGCCCTTGTCCTTCCCTCCTTCTTACCCGCGCTGCTGCTGCCCTCAGGGCGCTGCTGCTGCGAGAAGGATGGGTTGCCCTTCTTCTGCTTGATAGCAGAGATTTTCTGGGCGGACTGCTGCCCCTTGTTCTTCGACTGTTCCCAGGAGGCGGTTAAGGCGTCCTGGGCGCTGCTCGGTGTGAGATCTTTGATCTCGATCTTGTTGAGGGCCAGCTGGATAGCTGTCTCATACCGAGGTGGAGCGGCCCCCAATATAATCAGGGTTCTCATCTGCGGCGGCAGAGAGAGACCAGCTCCATCGAGCTCGTCGAGATTGCTCTGGATCTTTGAAATCGCAGGGCCGGGGTGCTCGTTGGCCGGAATACGGACGTTTATAGCTGCTTTAAAGAAGGCAAAGGCCCCCATAGTGCTGGTCCCTCCGTAGAGCCCTTTCAGGGTATTCCAGATCGTCTTTGCAGTCGTCTTGGTTCTGACGAGCTGCGCGACTTCGACGCTTAGGCGCAATCGAATGCTGCCCATAGCTTTGGATTGCATTTGCATCCATTCGAGGACTTCTGCGTGGTTTCCGCCGTCCGTAGCCAAAACAGGCTCATCGAAGCCGTCGGGGATCTCGATGAGAATCCAGACGCCTTGCGACTGCAGGTACGCCTTCATCAAATCGGCCCATCGACGGTAGTTCGATCCGTCGAGGACGGGGACGAGGTTTTGCAGAGAGTTCGACATTTTCTGTTGATTGGTGGTGGTAGAGCGGTTGGTTGATAAGGTTCTGTGAACGCATTATCAGCGCTCTGACTTATGCTGCCGGGACGGCGCTGACACCACACTGGACTCATTGTTTGGGATGGCGACAGCGAAGCTGTGCCCGACCTGCAGCCATATAGGCACAAAGTCTCCCCCTGACGTCAAAGCCCTAAGGGCGACGTCCAGGCAAGCTAACCTGACCCGCAGTGGACGCAGCCATATAGGCGCAGTACCGCGCAGTGTTCAGGGCTCATAACCTGACGAGCAGGCTACTCTTACGCAGTGTAGCGGGACGCTAGCTTACCTGGTTTGTTAGCTGTGAGGCTTGATGCACACAAAAGTTGCTGTTGAGCGACTTGCGATTGTACTACGCTACAGGGGTCCTTATATACATGTAGGAGACCGTCTGACTAAGCTACTGTATAGTACCAATCCCGATGCATGTGATTCTATCTACAATGCATGTGTTACTCCTGTTACCCGGAGTACCGGTGTGTGAACTCGGCTGCCTAGTTAGGCGCTCTCTCTATTGTTCAACACGGCCTTGACACGAGGAAACGAGGTGAATCAGAGGGGGGAGGGTAGATAGATGGGCTCCGATAAGCGGGCACCTACTGGAGATGGTGGTGGTTCGAGGTCAAGGAGCGGATGAATGGTTGAGCCATGCTTTACTGTTCTGTATATCACATGTGTCACGAGTTGTCGCCTCCCAACTGTTCTACTGGCTCATCTGAATGTCCAGTATATCAAGGCGTACAGGACTGCTACTTTGCAACATCACCGCTTTGCATTGGTGTCGGAATCCAAGGTCGGCGTGGTCGTCCGAACTGATGAAGAATGATAAGAAAAGGTTAGAATGATGATCATAGATAAGTTTTATAGGCTGTGCGATACAGACGACATACCTTACACATTGCGTAGCACGCCGGCACTTAACACTGGCGAACATTGCTCCTGCCTTGGATGGTAGCCTCGAGGCCATCGGGCCCGTACACATTATTGCGTAAAGGCTCTCGCTGTCCATTGCCGTCGTATTGCTACCTAGAGCAAAATATGTATATAAGCAGTACTGAGAAGAATGCATACCTTAGAGTTTTCAAGTCGAAGCTCTCCGGTCTGTGAGACCCTCAAGCACCTGCATCGCGGCTCAATTCACTGCCTGGATATTGCGTTGTATACACGATAGGTTATGAGCCCTGGTCTTCGAGCTTAGGGTCTCTTCATTGTGCACTTTTTCATAATCTTGTCGACCTGTGAATGGTCAAATTCCTCGCTTTCCCGCAGACTGTATTCCTGGAAACCACCCTCCGCTGTCACTCCCGCAACTTCTGCCTTCAGACAGGATACCTCGTCTCGGAGCTAGATCAGCTCCCGCCCTACGAACACGTCGTTTTTGTTGAAAGGAGTGAATTGGAGTGGCTATAAAGGTGATGAACGAACCTGTGAGGGAACTGCTGAGGGACCTGTTAGGCACACGGGAGAGCAGAGGAAGGAACAATTACATTAGAGGGCATCTGAGCCCAGTATATATACATGAGATGAAGGCATTATCTGATCATACAGTATGCCTATCAGATGAGGCCTGAGTCGTTAGTCATCATCGTAAGCTTCATGAGTAAGCGTTAGTAAGACGGTAAACAGAACTATAGATAACCGTCAATATCATATGTCAAGGGAGCAGAGTTCCGATACCGAATGGAGTACCGAATGGATACCAAGTGGAATGCCGAATGGAACTCGGTATAATCAACTATCTATGAGAAGAAAAGGAATGTAATCTACGTATAGTAGTGTAGCAGAACATAAGATAAGTCCTTATCAGGAGAGCCTGATTATATAACATATGAAATAGTAGAAGTTCAACAGTTTTTCCATTCACCAACAAGGACGATACACTCACCAGTTCGTCCGATTCCACCCCTACTTCCAGTCCCACATCCTCCCCTGCTCCCGAAGCTTCAGCTCTGCCTCCCTCCCACCCTGCTACCCTGAAGTTCAACCCTCTGTCATGATCCCTCCGCCTCCCACAACACGCCGCGCGATGTCCACAACCGTCATGAAAGAGTTCTCTGAGGTCCCGACACTTGCTGTTGACGGCCAGAACTGTCGCCTTTGGATCCGCTGTGTTCGAGTTGTGGCCGGAGCTTGCGAAGGTGACGCGCTCTTGACGTGCGATCCAGGGGAAGACGAGGCAAAGCTCCACGCACAGATGTGCAATGCAATCACACAAAAGCTTCCTGACACGATCTTCGTCCGATTCGATGGCAATATGACCATCTCGAAGATTCTCGCCGAGCTTGACACTGAATTCGGGCAGTACACGCCTGCACATGAAGCATGGACCGAAGCGCGTCTCTTCTCGTTGAGGTGCACTGACGAGCGCAAGGTCCGGCAGCATCTTGACAAGATCGCTCAGCTTCGCAAGCAGCTCGCTGAGATGGGAACCAAAATCGAGGAGAAAACTTACATTAATGTGATCACGACCTCGATCCCCCGATCCTTCTCGCACATCATCACCGCCCTCAACACCGCTGTCGCCCTCTACAACAAGAACCTCCCCACTGGCCAGACCCCGCGCGAAGTCACCTCAACCGACATCATCGCCGCCCTCCGTACCGAGGCCAATGCGCGCAACTTGCAGAAGGCCAGTGGCGGAAGCGAGCGCTCCTCCGATAGCGCGTCGTCTGCGTCGTTCCAGTGAGGCGGAGGAGGTCGCGGGCAAGGAAAGTCGCATGGACGGGGACAAGGCCGAGGCAGACACCCCCATGGGTCTTCCGCGCGCACCAAGGATGGTGCACAGTCCTCCGAGAAGGCGTCGTTGATGTGCTTCAAGTGCGGAGGCAAGGGGCACCGCGCGAACGTGTGTCTGAGCCCATCGAGTAGCCGTGCAGCGAGCAAACTGAAGGACGGTACGACTAGTGCATCCAGTGCACAGACCTCTGGCAACTCGGACAAGGGCAAGCCCTCTAGCGCGACGCCTGCTACCGTTGAGGTGCAGGCTCAGTCAGCCTTCATCGAAGAGGTGTGGAGTGCGATCAACGTACCGTCGGGAGATGTGCCTGTCCCCATTTCCGAGCGCGTCGAGATTGACTGCTCGTACCTCACTGCCCAATGCAAGCCACTCCCATCCCCTGCTCCTGCCCCTATCCCTGCCATCCCTGCCTCTGTCGATGTCCCGCTTGTTGCTGCCACTGCGGCCGCTGACGACACTGGATCCTCGGATGGCCTTCACATCGACATCTACGACTCCGGAGCTTCGCGACACATGACGCCGCACCGCAATCGTTTGTCTAACTTTCGCGCCATCTCCCCACACCCGATTCGCGCTGCGAACGGGCAGCTCTTCTATGCAACCGGTGAGGGCGACATGTGGATCCGCCAGACGATCGAGATGCCGGAGCGAGGAGGATCGAAGTGCAACTCCGTGCACTGGAAGCTACAGAACGTCTTGTATGCGCCGGTCATGCATGCGACTCTGATCTCACTGGGCTGTCTTGAGCGCGACAGCTTCACCTGGCAGGGAGATAATGGCGAGCTCACGGTTTTCAACAGGACAGTTGATCTTATCGCCGTCGTGCCTCACCACAACAACCTCTATCATGTCTTCCATCCACCACCCTCAACCAGCTCTGATGCCCTCTCTGTCTCCTCTCCTGTTCGTCGCATGACTCTGTATGAGCTCCATCAGTCCCTAGCCCACCTCAACTACCAGTATCTTGAGCAGATGGCCAGGAACCACGGTTTTGAAGGCATTGTCGTGACCAACTTCAGCAAGACTGAGTGCACAACTTGTCTTCAGGCCAAGGCGCGTTGTGCGCCGATTGCCCTCCTGCGCCAGTCCCCACTTGCTGACCGATTTGGCGACCACGTCCACATGGACATCTAGGGTCCTGCGTCTGTCATGACGATTGACTGATGCATCTATTATCTCATGCTTATCAACGACAGCAAATGTTGGATGGATGCACCTCTGATGCGCGTGAGGAGTGAAGCCTTTCCCCGCTATGTCGCTTACGACTCCTGCCTCACAACTGAGCTCGGCTACCCACGCAAACTCCTCCAGTCTGATCGCGGTGGGGAATTCCTGTCCAATGACTTCACAGTCTACCTCGAGCGCGTAGGAACGACCCGAAAGCTCACTGTACATGACACACCCGAGCATAACGGAGTCACTGAACACGGACATGGCACCATCCTTAGTGCCGTTCGAGCCTGTCTCATCTGGTCAGGCCTCCCGAAGTGGCTCTGGGGTGAAGCACTTCAATACTCGGTGTATGTCTACAATCACACTGTGAAGCGGGCACTCGGTGGAAAGTCACCTTATGAAGCTTGGTATGGCCACCCCCCGGACCTCTCAAACCTCCATCCATGGGGCTGCATTGTCTATGTCCAAGTCGATGCTGCTTCAAAGCTTGATGCTCGTGGGAAGCCTGCCCGCTGGGTTGGCCTCAACTCTACCTCAAATGGCCACCAGATCTATTGGCCCGAGCAGCGCAAGATCTCTGTTGAGCACAATGTCGTTTTTAGCTCAGATTCTCCACACGTTGAGGGGGAGTATGATTGCGACATCGGACCTGTCAAACAAGATGACAATGTCGTGGAGCCTCCCACCAAACACGCTTACCTCGAACCTTTCCCCGAGCCATCCACCTGTTGAACAATAGAGAGCGCCTAACTAGGCAGCCGAGTTCACACACCGGTACTTCGGGTAACAGAAGTAACACATGCATCGTAGATAGAATCACATGCATCAGGATTGATACTATACAGTAGCTTAGTCAGACGGTCTCCTACATGTATATAAGGACCCCTGTAGTGTAGTACAATCGCAAGTCGCTCAACAGCAACTTTGTGTGCATCAAGCCTCACAGCTCAACAACCAGGTAAGTTAGTGTCCCGCTACACTGCGTAAGGAAGCCTGCTCGTCAGGTTATGAGCCCTGAACACTGCGCGGTACTGCGCCTTTATGGCTGCGTCCGCTGCGGGTCAGGATAGCTTACCTGGACGTCACCCTTAGGGGCTTTGACGTCAATGGGAGACTTTGCGCCTATATGGCTGCAGGTCGTGCACAGCTCAGCTGTCGCCATCCCAAACAATGAGTCCAGTGTGGTGTCAGCGCCGTCCCGGCAGCATAAGTCAGAGCGCTGATAATGCATTCACAGAACCATATCAACAACCGCTCTACCACCACCAACCAACAGAAAAATGTCGAACTCTCTGCAGAACCTCATCCCCGTCCTCGACGGATCGAACTACCGCCGATGGGCCGATTTGATGAAAGCATACTTGCAGTCGCAAGGTGTCTGGATTCTCATCGAGATACCCGACGGTTTCGATGAGCCAGTTTTGGCTACGGACGGAGGAAACCGCGCTGAGGTCCTCGAATGGATGCAGATGCAATCCAAGGCCATGGGCAGCATTTGATTGCGCCTAAGCGTCGAAGTCGCGCAGCTCGTCAGAACGAAGACGACTGCGAAGACTATCTGGAATACCCTGAAAGGGCTCTACGGAGGGACTAGCGCCATGGGGGCTTTTGCCTTCTTCAAGGCAGCAATAAACGTTCGTATTCCGGCCAACGAGCACCCCGGCCCTGCGATCTCAAAGATCCAGAGCAACCTCGACGAGCTCGATGGAGCCGGCCTCTCTCTGCCGCCGCAGATGAGAACCCTGATTATTTTGGGGGCCGCTCCACCTCGGTATGAGACAGCTATGCAGCTGGCCCTCAACAAGATTGAGATCAAGGATCTCACACCGAGCAGCGCCCAGGACGCCCTAACCGCCTCCTGGGAACAGTCGAAGAACAAGGGGCAGTCGTCCGCCCAGAAGATTTCTGCTATCAAGCAGAAGAAGGGAAATCCCTCCTTCTCGCAGCAGCAGCGCCCTGAGGGCAGCAGCAGCGCGGGTAAGAAGGAGTGGAAGGACAAGGGCAAGGAGAAAGCTAAAGGCTTTACTCCTCGGGGAAAGCGCGGCGGTAAAAACCGTGGTAAGCCACATTCGCACGACGAACATGCAGAAATGCACATCGCCGACACAGTATCGATCCCCGCCCCGACGACCAGCACCGTCGTCGAGTTAGCGCCTTCGGGCAGCAGGACTCGAAAGGTCGCAGCACCTGCTCCTAACAAGGGCAAGAAGCGCGCACGCGGTGATTGGCTCGGAGAAGCCCTCCAGCTCGCAAAGGACCTGGACGTCGCCGGCACGCCGGAAACAATCCGCGCGCTGAAGGAAATCGTGAGCTCCGCTCACATCGAAGAAGTCCCCTCGGACACCGAGTCGCGCGCCTCAAAACGCAGCAAGCTCAGTAACGACGACATGGCCGATCGCATCGACGAGGTCATGCGCGATGAATACATCAGCGAGGACGATGACTTCCGCGACGCCGAAGAAAGGTCCATCGTCTGGGCAACAGACGAAGAAGACATCGACGCGCACGACGCCGAGTTAAACGGCATGATAGCGCAGGCCGCAGGCCTTGCGCCCCCTATCGTCGACGAAAGCTTCCGGAACCCGTTAACGGGTGAGCTCCGCTGCATGGAGCCATACGATGGCTACGACGACTGGGGCAATGAGTACGTCACTCATATTCCTAACCCTAAGCAAGTTACTAACAGCGCTTTAACAGCCGCTTCTGACTTGCACAACGGCGCTCGGACATTTGTAAATGTACTTAGTAGCGGCTTAAAAAATGTACAATGTATTCATTCGCGCGATTACACTGCGTGCTCACGTTGTAAGGGAAAAGGAAAAAGTCGCTTTTCAGCGAATGAGTGGCTACTGGACTCAGGTGCATCTTTGCACATTACAAATGACATAAGAGACTTCTCAGAATTCGAGTATCTCCAGACTCCTATCCGTACTCAAACGGCACAACAAGGAGCGGTAGGAAGCATAATTGCTAAAGGGACTGTGTTCCTAAACTACCAAATAGACGAACAATGGCTGCAGACGCGCCTATATCCTGTCTATTACATGGAAAATTGCTCGGCTCGTCTCTTGTCATTGGGGATGTTCCTCCAAGACGGACTAGACTTGCGCGCAACAGTGCAGCATATCAGTCTGTATGAACCAGGAGCGCGGAAACCTCTATTCAGGTTTACACCGCAGCACCCGGACACTACCACCTTCACCCTCGTGGCTGAATCGGGTGAAAACGTTCAGAACATTTATGTGAACGTAAATGAAGTCGATTATTCGACTATGCATCGCCGTTTTGCGCACCCTTCTAAGGACGTGCTTGCAAAGGCGAAGGAGCATACATCTGGATTTCCCAGAAAGGTGGAGATTCCTAAGGACTCACTAATATGCCAAGGATGTGCAAAAGGGAAAATGCACTCTAAGTCTTTCCCGCCGTCCAACTACCGGGCAAAGGTACCGTTTGAACTCATTCATTCGGATTTAAAATCCTTCCCAGTAGATTCCTATCATAAGTACAAGTACTACATACTGTACTATGATGACGCTTCATCGCACGCATGGACTGTAAATCTGCACAAGAAATCTGCAGCGATTACAGCCACAAGGCAATTCCTAGCCATGGTGAAAACTAAATATGGAAAGGCAGTGCAGAAGTGGTTGTCTGATGCAGGGGGAGAATACGTCTCCACTGCATTCAAAGACCTTCTAAAGGATAATGGCATAGAAATCCTTCAGAGCTCGCCGCATACTCCTCAGGAGAATGGCAGAGCTGAGTGTTTCAACAGGACGCTCATGGACAAAGCAGAGGCAATGCGCCATGATGCTTGTCTACCTCCATCCTGGTGGGAATTCGCCGTGGATCATGCAGTCCATGTTTACAACAGGATGCCAATTTGTCGCCTTAATTGGCTTACCCCCTACGAATTAATAAACGGCGAGCCGCCATCTGTGGCGCACTTGCGCATTTTCGGCTGCGGTGCGTACGTCTTCATACCCAAGGACGTTAGAAAAAATGGTCTATCGCCCAAATCGGAGCTGATGATTTATCTTGGGGGAGATGGCTCTACAGAACGCACTGGCGGATGGCTCTTCATGAGAGCACCAGATAATGTTTTGTTCAGATCATCCACCGCGATGTTTGACGAAACTATGTTTCCTAAGTGCCCCTCGACAAATCGTCGGGGTACAACTCGAGTTTGGCCACCTCGAGAAGAAATGATCCCAGAAAATCAACCAAATACCACACCTCAGGTAGATGAGGATGACGATGATGATCAACCAAATACCACACCTCAGGTAGATGAGGATGACGATGATGATCATCCAAAACATCACCTTCCTAAAAGGGGAAACGGTCATGTTCATGACGATGAACAGGAGCAGCAAGATGCGCCCGCAGACCCAGTACCGCCGCCCCATGCACCGGTTGAACACCCTGCGCCCCCAGTGGAGCCGCGACGTTCAGCAAGGGAGCGGAGACCAGTAACTCGTAGAGGTAATGTCTATGGTGAGCAGCGGAAGCCCCAAGACATAGTAAAGGACATCAAAAATCAGGGGAGATGGAAAAAAATGGTCGGTGAGGATGCGGGTAGCTCCCGTACCAAAACCGGACCACAAAGGCAGCAAAGACAACAGGTTCCCGGACCTAGTTCTGCGCCAAAGCCTCCTCCACGCGATGAACCTGTCGAGTCCGCCCCATCCGATGAGGATGAAGCGCAAAGCGCTGAGTTACTACTGGCAGAATTATGCCGGGAAGGGGGAGTTAAGTTAGTCGAGTTGCTGCTTGCAAAAGCGCTACCCACCCTCGACAATGATCTACCAGATGGGACCAGCCCGAGAGAATGGTCATTCCGCGATATACTAAAGCTACCCAAAAAGGAGCTTGAGGAGTGGATGACAGTGTGTCGCGAAGAACTTGAGGCACTTCGCAAACACAATGTCTATCAACTGGTTGATCGTCCTAAAGGACGTAAAGTCACTAAAAACCGCTGGGTATTCGACGTCAAAACTGACGGTCGTAAAAAGGCCAGATTGGTCGCCAAGGGTTACTCCCAGATTGAAGGCCTTGAATATGATCAGGTTTTCTCTCCAGTCGTACGCTTTGAGACTGTACGCCTAATCCTCGCCTTGGCTGCGCTTGAGGATATGCACGTCTCCGGACTCGACGTCCGTAATGCCTATCTCTATGGCAAGCTCGACATGGAGCAGCCTGAAGGCTTTGCCGTACCAGGCCAAGAGCACAAAGTACTTCGGCTACTTCGGGCTCTCTATGGACTTAAGCAGGCAGGGCTGGCGTGGTGGCGCACCCTCAATGAGTCCCTAAAGGAACTTGGCTGTAAACGCCTCGTATCCGATGCCGGAATATTCGTCTATAGGACAAAATATGGTCGCTTCGTGCTGATCATTGTCTATGTAGACGATGCCATATTTTGTGGCAAGGATAAGACCCTAGTCCTTTCATTAAAGGACCGCTTCATGAAGAAGTGGGAGTGTCGCGACTTAGGCGACGTCAAGGAATTCCTGCGCATGCGCATAACTCGGAAAGGCCGCGAAATCCACCTGGATCAATGCGCCTACCTTGAGAAAGTGCTGCAGCGCTGTGGCATGCAGAATGCTAAATCTGCGCCAACCCCACTCCCTGCTGGATACAAGCCTGTCGCCAATACTGGCACGGCTGATCCAACACTTCGAAGCAAGTACCAGACCGTCATCGGTTCCTTGCTATACCTAATGCTTGGAACTCGACCTGACATTTGCTACGCCGTGACATTACTTGCGCAATTTGCAGCAAATCCATCACAGGACCATTTAAACAGAGCGCTGTATATCTGCCGCTACTTAATTGGTACAAAATCCTATGCGCTAGTTTATGAAGGACAAAGCGGCAATGGATTATTGGCATGCACTGACTCTGACTGGGCAGACAGCCCAGAAGCCAGAAAGTCACGGTCTGGGCACTTTTTAAAGTTCGCGAACGGCGCATTCAGTTGGCTGTCTAGAAGACAGAAGACAGTTGCTCTGTCGTCCACTGAAGCTGAGTATATGTCGCTGAGTGATTGCTCGCGACAAGTAGCTTGGATAAAGATGCTCCTGGAGGAGATCGGCTACAAGCTCGGACCGCTGCCTATCTGCTCGGACAATCAGGGAGCAATATTCATTAGCTCGAATCCCATCACGGAACGTCGGTCTAAACACATTGACATTCGTTACCACTATGTGAGGGAGCTAGTAGAAGACAAGAAAGTCGAAGTCTTCTACGTAAGCACTGATGACAATCCGGCAGACTTGTTCACTAAGAACTTGGGTCGTATCAAATTTCTCAAATTCAGAGGAATGCTCGGACTAAGATTCTACGATTAGAAGTCCAGCATAGTCGGCTGCACTATGCGCCATTTAATGCTTGCGCGCATCTACCGCTGCACTTAGCAAGGGGGAGTGTTGAACAATAGAGAGCGCCTAACTAGGCAGCTGAGTTCACACACCGGTACTTCGGGTAACAGAAGTAACACATGCATCGTAGATAGAATCACATGCATCAGGATTGATACTATACAGTAGCTTAGTCAGACGGTCTCCTACATGTATATAAGGACCCCTGTAGCATAGTACAATCCAAGTCGCTCAACAGCAACTTTCGTGTGCATCAAGCCTCACAGCTAACAAACCAGGTAAGCTAGCGTCCCGCTACACTGCGTAAGAGTAGCCTGCTCGTCACACATGATCCTCGAAGGCTTCAAGTTCATGCGCCTCGAGCACGACCATGCGGTATTTGTCCGGCGTCACCGCTATGGCAACACGGACATCATCTTTGTCCATGTTGACGACATGACCCTTGTCTGCTCGCTTCTTGCCAACCTCACACGAACCAAGTCCGAGATCAGCTCGAAGCTCGAGATCACCGACAACAGTGAACTTCACTGGCTCCTCGGGATCGAGATCAAGCGCGACTGGTCACGTCGCACGATCACTCTGTCGCAGCCTGCGTACATCGAGTCAATCCTTGACCGCTACGGTTTCACAGACACCAAGCCTCTCTCGCAGCCTATGGACACTCACGTCCATCTTTCGAAGGATCAGTCCCCTGTTACGCCCGAAGACTTCGCTATCATGCGAAACAAGCCTTACCGAGAAGCTGCGGGCGCCCTCATGTGGCTCATAGTCACAACCCGACCCGACCTTGCCGCGACAATTGGCCAGGTCTGCCAGTACATGCAGAACCCCGGCCTTGCACACTGGAATGCCCTCAAGCGAGCCTACCAGTATCTCAAGGGCACGAAAGACCTCTGGCTCGTTCTTGGAGGCACTGGAGATGACAAGATGGTCGGATATTCGGACGCAGATGGTGCTAGCACGGAGGGGCGACATGCAATCTCCGGGTACATTTTCATGCTCAACAGTGGTACTCTTTCGTGGTCTTCGAAGCACCAAGAACTCGTCACCCTCTCGACAACCGAAGCGGAGTACGTCGCCCTCATGCACGCGAGCAAGGAGGCCGTCTGGCTTCGCTCGTTCATCCATGAACTCCTCGGCACCCCCGAAGGTCCCATTCCTCTTCTGTCTGACAATCAATCTGCGATTGCACTTGCGCGCGATGACCGTTTTCATGCACGCACGAAGCACATTGATATATGGTACCATTTTATTTGCTACATGATCTCTGACAAGAAGATAGAACTATCCTACTGCCCTACCGAGGAAATGACGGCCGACATCCTCACGAAGGCGCTCCTGTCCATGAAGTGCAAACACTTTGCTGCGGCTATGGGCCTTGCAAAGGTTTGAGGGGGAGTATCGGAATCCGAGGTCGTCGTGGTCATCCGAACTGATGAAGAACGATAAGAAAAGGTTAGAATGATGATCATAGATAAGTTTTATAGGCTGTGCGATATGGACGACATACCTTACACGTTGCGTAGCACGCTGGCGCTTAATGCTGGCGAACATCGCTCCCGCCTTGGATGGTAGCCTCGAGGCTATCGGGCCCATACACATCATTGCGTAAAGGCTCTCGCCGTCCGTTGCCGTTGTATCGCTACCTAGAGCAAAATATGTATATAAGCAGTACTGAGAAGAATGCATACCTTAGAGTTTTCAAGTCGAAGCTCTCCGGTCTGCGGGACCCTCAAGCACCTGTGTTGCGGCTCGATTCACCGCCTGGATATTGCGTTGTATACGCGATAATTGGCAGAGCACATACCATAACCATGCTATCACCCTGCTTTCCACCTCAGTGGTCTCAGACGCAGAGAGTCACACTCAATTTGATGCATTGTATGGCACCCAAAGAGACTGTCTCACCTGGCTGATGCAAGATGATAAATGGCATAAAAGACAGCTGAGAACTGCGACTGTGGAGACCCCGTTGAAGGTAGAACATATGTAGCCAATTGTGAGCAGATTGGTATATTACAGTGAGGTTCGCAAGAAGTCGCGTGAACAGTTAGGCCCTGTTCGGTGGTGCGGAAATGTTTCCTCACCGTGTTTCCTCGCCAGAGCCGGCCACCCAGGGAACACCGGGGAGCATGATGCCGTGTGACGTGGGTGTCTGCAACATTGCATGGTGTGATGTGTCATGCTTCCCTGCCACCCATCGACTTCCCTGCATCAGGAAAGTGTCGAGGTGTCTTACGCCGCCTCAAACGTCTAAGGTGTCTCATTCTGGCCTATTGGGCCTCATCACCTCAGCAGAATACAGGCTTCGTGGTCCACGGCAAATATTTTCCGAGTCACAATCTCACATTGAACCAATACTAGTGTTATTAGATGCAGTAACTACTCAGGGACATCAGAATAAATTTTGATGAGCATGGTAATCAATCAGTTTGTTCACCAAATAAGCACGAAAAGCGTCCATGCTCTCCGAAGATTGTAGCTCCTGTGGAATGAATTGATCACCATACATAGGTGCAAGGTGGGCTGCCCGGACAACGGTGTCCAGATGAATCACTTCGCAGGGTCGATGTCCATCATCAACACTAGCTGGAGAGATGAGTAGAGAGCGTAGAGATTGGAGTTGGTGAGTGATGCCGCGACCGGCAGTGGCACAAGAGACTAATATTGACAATCAAGGGCTGTTATCGGGGACGTCCCGGTTTCATCCACCCCGTGCTCAAGCTTAGCAAGCATGTGTGTTGCTTTGGGGCCCTCCGCGCACGACAGGACCCAACCGCTCCACCATTGCCCCTCCTTCCGCCCGCTCCCCCCTCATTTCTAAGTCCCCTTGTTTTCCATCTCTTATCACTCTTTCTCAGTTTCCTGTGTCCATGGCTGGTCCCTCGACTCGTCCAAAGAACAAAGCTCAGCGTCCAGGCGCAATAGTCAAAGAATACTCACAGCAACATCGCTCAAAGGAAGAGCTCGATGCTGATCGTAAGGCTGATGCAGAGAAGAAGAAGGCGGCTGCGCTGGTCCGCAGCGGTAAAATCAGTAACCTCGCGGAGATACAGGAGCATCTGCGACAGCGTGATGCTGCAGAGCAGAGCAGACACACACTGACTCTGAAGGTTCCACCGAAGCATCGACAGCAGCAAATCTCGTCAGGTCCTGGGTCTGCCAATGCTCAGGACGATCAGCAAATGTTGGAGTCACCGCATGAGCTGCCCAGTGTGGGCGAGTATGAGGGTATGTACAGTACATTCTAAACCCAGCCATGAAACTGAATATATTGTCAGCCACCCTACAATCCGACAGTGTCGCCGGTATGGTATTTGATCAAGCTTCTGAGCTGCAACATTGACACTTCATGACCGGGACTTCGTATGTTGCAGATCTCCTTGCCAACCCACCAACAGCAGCCAGTATGCCAGCACCCCTTGCTACCATTCATCTGCCAGCCCAGGCAACACCAGTGGCGAAGGCCACACGGAAGGAGAAGAACTCAAACAGTGTGCGAAGGCACGACATTGAAGCAATCACAACGGTCAGAAGCATATGTTTGTTTCTGGTGTGTACGTTTACTAAGACTCCGCAATTGCTAGGCATCAACAGGTAATAGATCTATGCTCTGTTGTTGCTCCGAGTTCATTATCTGACGTTCATTATGGCAACAGAAGCCCCGCCTGAGCAAGAGGTGCGTGGCCACCCAAAGCATAAGATGGGAAAAGACCGGGACAACATCACGTATGTATTCATCACCTCTACATGACATTGACATGGAAGCGGCACTGTCATCCTGTATACCGGCGGGTAACAGCATGCGGGCCCCTGTTTACCAGTGGGTAACAGCGCGCGGGCCCGTGTTCACCGCAGGGTAACAGCGCGTGGCCCCTGTATACCGGCGGGTAACAGCGCGCAGGTCCCTGTTTACCAGCAGGTAACAGCACGCGGGCCCGTGTTCACCGCAGGGTAACCCCAAAATCGTGGTTGTGTGCTGCTCACATGCGCGGTATGTCAGGATTTTGTGTCCTTGCTTTGTTCCATTACCTTACAGTTGCCTACTTCCGCACCATGTTATCTGTAATTCTGTTGTTTCGATGACTTGGCAGAACAGGATCTTGACAGTAGAGCATTTTACGGACTCGGACAAGACTTATCTCCTGCTGTCTAGCTCAAATCTATATTCAATTTTGTTGCATTTCTTTGCGGTCCAGTGGCATGCCTTAGTGTCTCGTAGTGTCTCGTATACATGTTGTCTATGCACCTAACTGCCTCAGTAGCCTCTCAAATGAGAAATAATCTACTCAAACGAGACAGCCCTGAGACAGCCTGTCTCAAACGGTCTCATTGCCTCGTTGTCTCAATGAGGCAACATAGGTAGGTGGCGCACTTTCCTGATGTGCCTCATCTCCTTCCTATGGACATGACTCATCATGTCGGAGAAGTCTGCATGGTCCAAGGATGACATTGACAAGTTCCTCACTTGCCTAAAGAAGCTGAAACCAGCTGCAGGTGATGGTATCAACTTCAAAGCCCCGCTCTTCAAGTCTGCAGCTGATGTGCTTGAGAAGAGCCGGACAAAGGGGTGCAGTCTGTTGAAAGGAGTATAGGGAGTGTGGCTATGAAGGCAGTGAACGAACCTAAAGGGAAACTGCTAGAGGGAGTCCTGTTAGGCACACAGGAAAGCAGTGGAAGGAACAATGCATTAGAGGGCATCTGAGCCCAGTATATATACATGAGAGGAAGGCATCAGCTGATCATACAGTAAGCATATCAGATGAGGCCTGAGTCATGTTGAGTCATAATCATAAACTACGTGAGTCAGCATGAGTCAGATTATGAGTCATCCTAAAGTCCAGTAATCCAGATCACTGGTCATATCACACGGATAAGGAGTGGAGGCCGGTAGAGGCTGGAGGTCCAGTGCAGTCTGGAGTGAGCTATCTAATCTACAGATAGTGAACAAAAGGAATGTAATCTATGTATGGTAAGTAGCATAGCAGAACATAAGATAAGTCCATATCAGGAGAGCCTGATTAGATAACATCTGAAATGGTAGAAGTTCAACACTCCCACTTGTTCAAGACACTATGACCATGCCAGTTGATGTTCGAAGTTTCTCTATTCCAGAGAGTGGAACATTCTTGGTCAATGCATCTGCAAGGTGGTCTTCACTTGCAACAAGGAAGATGTCGGTTTCACCCTTCTTGTAGAATTCTCGGATGAAGTGATACTGAATTTCAATGTGTTTTGTGCGGCAGTCCACGGCAGGATTAACTGCAAGGAAAATGCTTCCTTGATTGTCCAGACACAAGGGAGTAGGAGTGGTCATGTTGCCACCAAGCTCTTGTCCAAAGTTCCAAAGCCAGGCCATTTGACTAGTGCAGAGCACGGGTATACCCATGGGTATCCCGAGGCTTACCCGGACCCGGACCCGCGCCTACGGGTTGGGGCAGGTTTGTGGCGGGTTCTTGCGGTTATGCATGGGTCCATCAGGAAAAACCTATGTGTCTTGTGTGCCTTGTCCATGACAGAATAGCATTGCAAGCTCAGCAAGGCATAAAGACAAGTGCCTTTTTCACTTTGTCTTGTGTAAGCCACTCAAGATCCTTCATGTCATGTCTGGCTTATGCCCAAGTCACATAAGTTGCCTTCCGTCATTGCTGTGAGAACCAGAGTGTGTAGCTCTTTGCTGTAGGTGAATCTACATGCAACGCCGCTAGTTAGCACATCACAGAACGAGCTGTCTTCACGCGACTCACTGTACGACTTGGAGGATGCCAGTGTCTGTCGTAGTAATATATTCGCGGATTTCATCCCACTTCTTGCGTGTCAGGCGGACGACCTGAACGATAGGATTAGTAACTCACAGGAAGGCAGATAGTACACCTGGTACTCACCCTAATCCTCGAGTAGGTACTATCCTCGATAAAGCCGCGGATGTATAGAGTCTTCAACCAGTTGCCGAAGACTTCTGCTGAGTGTGGGAACTTAGGGTCCAGGATGGCTGACAGGGCGAGGGAGCTAGTTCCGAGATAACCAAGCTGGTCTTGCGGGTCGTCATTTGTGCTGTCAGACAGCATAGCAGAGTCTCCGTCAGACAACGGAGGGAGAGAGCCTGCAGGGCTAGGAAGGGACCGAGAGAAGGAGGATGAGTACTGCATGAAAGAGGATGGTATCGATGGATGGGCAGGGCACCGTGTCTGACTTCGAAGGGTACTTATGTAAAGGGTGGTTAGTGCGGTGTGGCGAAGTCCCTGCCCACGGTTGTGGGCTGGCACAGACTCTGTCACACAAACCCTTCAGTGGATATTGATACATCAATATACGTTCATTGTCTACTGAAGACTCGCCTTTTGACTCAACTTCAATATTTCTAACAATTGTTATGTGCACAGCCCTTGGCATGCATGTGACTTCATTGCGTGGGGTGCCCGCGCAACGACCCTTATATGGAAGGTGTGAAGAAGAAGGACATATGCCCTGCACAAGAAGGGGACAATACAAGTGCAATACCTAAACGTGTTTGAGATCAGACAAGACGAAAGATAATGTCAGTCGAATGCACACCTAACAGGTTTTTCCTGATCTCACAGGTACAAGCATACATTCATCACATGAGGTTCGGTAATGTTACGCATACATGGGGGCAGTACACATGGATGGAATGAGCAAAGTCAGATATTGATACCTAGACCACAGCACTCTCTCGCGTGAAGATCTCGGCACCATTGTCGACTTGCAAGGTCACTGCCGCCATGTCTTCATTCTCAATCAGGCCCAGTTTGCTCCAATCGCTGAGGCACAGAAGTGCACGGATCGAATTTGAGGACATCCCATTGCAGACGTGCAGCAGGATCAGCCGCCCGCGACTGAAGATTTGTTCTATGTCTGCAGACATTGCTGATAATCATTGTCAAGCACACCGAGAACACCATACAGCAAGACAGTGATGACGTACGAGGTATGGTCAGGTAGCTGATGGCCATGCACGACAGGTTGAGGTAAGTGCAGCGACATTCGTACCACCACTGAACCGGGTCTTGAACAGCTTCAACAGCAGTGGAGAGGTAGGCTGCAAGCTCGTCAGCGACCTTAGTCTGCTTCAGCGGCGCGAGTGCTGCGATATTGTCGAACAGATTCTTCGACTGTGGGAGCAACATTCAGGCTCATGCAGGAAACATGTTGAACACGAGCAGGCACACCTTCTTTTTATTGACCCGGGCACTCTTGCCATCCTCGCTGTCACTGTCTGTCTCGCTGTCCTTGCTATCAGACTCTGCACCTCCCTTCCTACTGTGGCGCGACAGCCAGTCGCTGTACTCATGCTGCACGAGCTCCTCTGCAGTCTTGATCCACCCATCTTGCCACTTCGCAGTCTCGAAGTAAGTCAGCTTGTGACGTGGGTGTAGAACTGCTAACAACTTGAGCAGTGAAACTTCAAGCACAACTGATACTCACCCATTGCGATGCGGTAAGTGTTCGATTCGTCGGTCTTCCCATAGTACCGATTAAGGGTTTTCTTGGCAAGGACGACGGCAGCGCGGATTGATGGTAGGACATTTTCCTTGAGCGAGTAGTCGGTGAGATGCTCATCGAGCACGTCCATCGCCAGGATGACCATGGTGAGGTTGGGGGCCATGCATGAGAAGAACTGCGTACCGTCCCAGAATATCTGAGACATGTGCAAGTGAGTGGTGACCACTGAGTAACAGAGTGTGATGCACCTTGAGAACGTCACACAACTGGGTGACAATCTTCCACTCCTCGTCTCTCAACTCCAACTGCTGCAAGTCTGTCGCACAGTCTCCCGTAAGTGAATCAATTGTGTCGCAATATTCTAACACAAATTGAAGCATTTTGTATGTTGAATTCCAGTGCGTACGGACGTCTCGCAGCATATTCTTGTCTGGCAACTTGAGCTGCAACAGCCTGTCATGCCATGAGGGGAGGAGTTTGGTCATAGAGTTGATCATGCTGGTCGCGAACTTGCACAGCTACATAATGGTGAGCTCTTGGTCATATCATACAAGTAGATATCAACAGACTTTGGCGAGAATGAGCTTGACTGGCCGTGTAGTCACCTCAAGCTTGGCGACCTCCTCCTCCGTCATATTGTTGTGTTCATCCACCCATACCTCGACATTGTCATCATCAAGATCGACCGCATCCATGTCCCACACTTCAACGTCGTCATCACTGTCCTCGGCCGAAGGTTCAAGATCATCTGTCAGCTCGCACAAGGCCGCTTCCGCCTCATCAAGAGCTGCATCATTCGCGGTCTTCCCTTTGCACGTCGCGTCAAACGGCTTCAGCAATGTCTTGACTACAAGATTCATGATATGGTCGAAACAGCGGACATGCATGGCCTGTCCCCGGAATGACTGGACAAGTTCATCCAGCTCGTCAATCATGACGTTGTTGGCCAATGCATTGTCAGCAGTAACAGTGAGTATCTACCACTGGTGAGTCAGTTCTTTATTCACTTGGTGTTGTGCGAATACTGATACCTTTGACTCAACGCCGAAACTCTTGAGCAAGTCAGCAAAGACGACTGCGAGGTTCATGCCAGAGTGAGACTTCGCGAGCTCGACAATGTCAAGGACCATGCGCATAGGTGCACCGTTGTGCTCGAAATGCACAGAGAAGGCAACCATGGCCTTGTGGTTAGGCAAAGTCCAGCAGTCTGTCATGAAATTGAGCTCGCCATCATAGGCCTGCAATTCAGGTATGTCACAAATCTGTCTGGTACATGGAGTATGTATACTTACCTGAAGCATCTGGCCGATACGTGTGTGCGTGCGAGCAAACACCTGCTGGACATCACGGGAGACTGTCCAGTGCGAAGGGATCCAGTACTCTGGGCGTCCGGTCTTCATCAAGTCCAGGAAGGCGCGATCTTCGACAATAGCGAATGGTCGCAAGCTTTCAGCGACCAAATGAACAATCTTGGCTCTGGATAGGTTTGGTGAGTGACTAGTACAAACACATTCACGAGTAATGTACTAACCTTGTTTCATTCCTCATGTGCTGACACACTGAATAGGTGACCTTCCCCTTGCCAGTGCAAACAAAGGAGAGGGTGAGGTCACCCGAGCGCAGGTACACTTTGACACCATCACGGGCCTTCGTGGCAGACCCAAGGGCATCTGCAGATGCCAATGCCTCTGTGCCCCAGCACTTCTTCACGTGCTTCCATAAGTTGCCTGTCGAGTTCTTATCCTTCTTGTCTAGCCAACGTGTGACAGTCGTCTTGCAGCCACGGTTTGCACAGTGGAACTCGTGCGCACACTTCACATCTCGATTGACTCGGATGGTGACCTCGGGTTTATAGAAGGCGTACACAGGTGCTGTCCAATCTTTCTTCACGCGTTCTGGAGAGAATTGGTGAGTACTGAACTAATTCAATTGCAATGAACTCACCGAGTTCCTCTTCAGCACTCTCATCCTTCAGTGGATTCTTCTTTCGGCGCCCCTCTCGATCGACTTCAATGATTTCGTCATCACTGCTCTCAGCATCGGAGGCGTCAATCTCGGTGACACGGGCCCCACGACGATTGGCCTTCTGCGCCACACTGGGTGTTGACTCTGGTGATGGTGCATCCGAGTCGGTGGCTGGAGGCTTTGCCGTCGACTTCTTCGGAGCAGTTTCGGTGATGGCTGCCAAGAGTTTGGCGGTTGGCTTGCGCGTGTGCTTGGCACCTGGTGGGGATGCCTCGGGGCTTTCCACTCGACGTTTGTACGGCATGGGGGACAAATGGGGCAGTGCGGATAAAGTTGAACCTGACTGAGGATAGCTTCCGTGCCTCAGGAACTCTCGTCTATTTACAGTAGATTATGTGGCGTGTAGCTATAGATTCAAGGTTCAAGCCACTTGGGACCATCCGAACACCAGTAATCGTACCATCTGAGCACCAGTGAATATCCTCAAAGGGACTTTATCCCCACGGGTATGGCGGCGGGTACGAGGGTCAGCAAAAGTCGACCCGGACCCGTACTTGGGCATACCCATACCCGGTACCCGGGCAGGTTCCCACGACCCATGCTCTGCACTAGGCAAGTCTAATTGTGCCCCTTTCCCCACGTCTTACAAACATGCTACCAAGCCTCTCGAGTTGGTTCATACTGACAAGGTGTTGAACTTCTACCATTTCAGGCGTTATCTTATCAGGCTTGCCTGATATGGACTTACATTGTGTTCTGCAATGCTACGTATCGTATTGTACACTTACTCTCTTTTCGCTTTAGCTTATCTATAGGACTCGATTATCTCTCGTCCTATCTTAGTAGATTAGATACCAGACATCCGGGCCTCCACTCCTTAGCATATGATATTACCGGTAACTTGGAGTTCCAGATTCTGGCTTACTAACGATGACTCATGTAGCTTATGATTATGACTCATCATGACTCGACCATCAGGTGATGGTCTCACACATGTATATATACTGGGCTGGATACGCCCCCTAATGTATTGTTCCTTCCTCTGCTCTCCCGTGTGCCTAATGGGTCCCTCAGCAGTTCCCTCACAGGTTCATTCATCGCCTTTACAGCCACTACCAATTCACTCCTTCAACACAAGGATGGTCCTATGTGTACCCAAGCAATCAATGGTGGATTCAAGTACTTCATTTCGTTCCTGGATGACTATACTAGTCTAGGATGGGCCTATTACCTTCGTCATAAGTCTGAGTCACTCCAAGCATTCAAGGACTTTAAGGCATGGGCTGAGAATGTTACTGGGTACAAACTTATCCATGTACACTTGGATCAAGGGGGGGAATATACTTCTGACACTTTCATGGCCCATCTCAAATCCTATGGGATTGTTCATCAAAAGACGGTTGCTCACTCGTGTCAACAAAATGGATGAGCTGAACACTGGAATTGCACGATCATGGAGAAGGCTATGGCTATGCTTCACCAAGCTGGTCTAAGCCACAGTTTTTGGCAACTTGCAGTAGATGCTGCTGTTCATATTTACAATTGCCAGCCTATGTGACACCTTAAATGGCAATGCCCGATAACTCTCTGGGATGCATCAGGAAAAACCTAATTTACTTAATTGGTCTTTTGAAGTCACAAAAAGATGCAAAGACAGAAAAGGACGTTAAGTGCAATTAAGACAAGTTGCCCAAATTTAGAGACAATAAAAGACAAAGAAAGACACAATATGTACTGCCATGAAAGAAGAAGCTCTAAATGCTACACTTGTCCTTGTTCTCTCTTATTTCCTCTTTTTTGTTTCATTTCTGCAGCCACTGGAGCTTTACTTATCCACTCTTATTTGCGCTCAAAGACACTTTTTCTCTCTTCTCATTACGTGCTTTCCGCCAAACTTATTTGTACTTAATTGTACTTACAACCAATTATTATCCCTTAAGGAACATTTCAATCATGGCCATACAGCACAGAAATTTCCCAGCAGTTACAACATGAATACATTACAACAGTGACTCAACCACTGCCCCCAGGGATGACCAACAACATGGCAGCAACAAGAGCTACAGAAGATGATAGAGAGACTAACCGTGATCTCACCTAGTGATGCTTCAGGGCAAGTGTTACCTGAGTAGTAGTAGTAGTAGTACAGTAATATATTTGTAGCTGGAATCACACAATGATCAGCTGCCATAAGGTTTCAATCAGACCTACTGACTCACCTGGTAACACTTCACTCCACATCACTTGGCTCCGGCTCTCCTCCAGAAGTCAGATTGTCTGCTAAGATGACACACAGTGCACAAGTCAGCATAGTAGACTAGTGCTAGAAAGTGGACCGGACTCATGTTCGAGCTCATCAAGCTCTGGGCTCTCCTCCTGCACGTCTTTGTCCTCGTTCCTGTCATGCTCGGAGCTCATAGCAGCAATGCGTGAGCTGCCTGCAACAGCAGCAACATTGGACTTGGCGGCTGCGATGCTCGCAGTGGAGCCTCCCGCCTGGGTAGCCCTCCCACTGTGTGCCTTCTCCTTCTTGGGCAGCAGCTGGAGGATTGGCACGAAGCTTCTCTTGCTGTCGTTCCCCAACAACTTCATCGCCTTTGGCCCTCCATCTACACGTGAGCTTAAGCAAGCATCTAGTCAATGAACTGGCATATTGTCTGTATATTGAACATTACCTGATATACTCCCAGATCTCCTCCTTCATCTCCTGGAAGTATTCTGTGCTCAAGGGCCTCCTGGAAGGACATCAGCGCGTCCCACCTAGTACAAATGTCAGCCATGTACATAACAGAACCAAAATGCATACTTCTCAGCATAGAGCTTGTTGGAGAACACGCTTGGCCGATTGTACAGCGCAAGCTCGGTCAGCACACACTCAATCTGTAATAGCATGTCCCAAATATCAAGTACGAATTCCCAGAGCAGAGAATGAGATGACGTACCGCGTTGCATGTGAGGGCAATGAGGTTGTTTGGGACCTTCTTGAACTCCTTGATGCATGTAAACATGCTGGCTTGTTCATGCCCAGCCAGCCCCCAGTATTGGTATATCACCTCTGGGATGGCCAGACTCTTGAATGGCTGCAGCGGGTCCACCTTGCTGCGCTATAGCCCCACATGACAGAATTAGTGAGCTGAACTCGAACATGGATGCACATACCTTCGTGTACAGGCTTTTGTCCTTCTTGTATACAAGCTCAATACCGCCAAAGATGAAGTTGGGGATGTTGCACATCCCTGTCCCGTCTGTTACCTCTGTTTCGTGGGTCTCAAGAAGCCACAGAGCAAGGCTGCAGCACTGCGAGAACGACATCCCACCTGAGTCGTACAGCTTCTCCACGACCACCCGTGCCTTCTTCTTGAGCTCATTCTGTGTCTGAGATGCACACGACCAGACCTACAGACAGATCAGAAGACCGTCCGCCTGAACATTGACTGCACTTACCACCGTGTATGCCTTCTTGCGCAGGATGTCCAGCTCCTCATTACCCTCAACCTTGTCATCCTCATCAGGAAAACCTGAATTCCCTATCTTTGACTATCTTAGTTCACATTAGTCTCATCTTCCTAATGACACTCTCACTGAGTATAATCAGCACTAATCAGGATAATATGCATATTTTAGTTCATACTTTGAAGGACTTATTCATGATAGCCATACTTACTGACTATCAACTCATGATTCTCAATACATTGAGACATAAATATGACTACTGTACAGTTACAAAGCTATGTCTGTCAAGATGCCGATCAACATGGAAAGTAGAGCATTCGTCTAAAACATTACTGGTGGTCCATTCACGAGGTGCAACTGGTCCAAATGCAGGGAAAAGCAGTACAGTACGCCTGATGCTCTTGACAGGAATGATGTCTTACCTCAATGATGTTCGAATGAGAATGGTGGTCACTGGCCAAAAGCGCGCCGCACACCGTGGGGCGTGGACTTGTCACGGAGTGTCACACGTGAGGCGTGAGTGCGCGGCCTTAGCGCACCTCCAGCTCTCAGCTTCAAAGATTAAAGGGTCAGACTTTGTAGATACATTCTGCATGCAGAAAAATTGTGGGGAATTCATCCTTCTGCCAGGAGTTGAAAACTTGAACACCATCGCTGCCGTCACGTGCCACCGCACTGGCGCTTGTAGTGTCCATGTCCATGCTTCGCCACCTCGACTTGAACTTCAACCACCTAATTCCTATCCTACTCGCTGTTACTCAATCTCAAGTTTCAATTCACATCGCTTTTTTTTCCTCACAAGCTTCTCAACATATGGCTCGAACTTCTGACCTGGCACCCGAGTCGCAGAAGTCTCGAGCTGGCAAGACGTATCCAAGGAGAGCCAACGAGCATGGGTCTGACGAGGAGGAGCTCGTAGGCAGATCACTACGTGAGTCCCACTCTGTGTGACCTCGCATGCGATCTTATGTATTGCGGCTCAGCTCCACGACATGCTCGGGCACTGAAGTCCCCGCGCGATGACTGAAGAAAATCAAGGTCGACAAAGGTATGCAGCATCTTCCTAGCTCTCTCTATGTTCATCGGTTGCTAACAGCACTCAGGGGACGTGCAAGCATGGACCGCCACGTCACCCGCCACGTCAGACAACATGCACCGTGTATCTTCCGCCACCCGCTCGCTGGCTGTCCCTTGTCTCTCGCGCTCTGCGTATGACGGCTCAGACGGCGAACCTCCAGTGCACAATGCGGCTGCATCTGCCAAGCTGCATCCAACGTCGACCGCGGGGCGCTCAGTCCCTCGCCTTATGCTGCCGGATGACGACAAACAGGTCGTGCCTGCGTCATCGAACCATATGCAGAGTAAGTAGTTGATCATGTCAGCGGCCCGGGGTTACTCACGCGAACCCTCATCCGTACTCGCCTTCTGCTAGAAAACATTCCAAAGCCTCAGAGCAAGGGCCAGCATGTCTCGCACGATGATGGCGACGCCGCGCGGCAGGACTGGGGGGATGTACCGGACAAGGAGATGGATGACGAGGCCGGATATGCAGAGGAAGAGGATTATGATGAGGCGGGGGAGGTGGACGATGGGTTGGATCGTATGGCCCCAGAAGAGTTAGAGGAAGCCATGACCAACGAGGTGTGTTACGAAGTTCTGTGACACGATCAGCCAATACTCACATCGCAATGGACAGAGGCCTGTGTGGGCTGAATCACAGCAACCCGGCCGCAATTGTACCCGGTCTTCATCCATCATCAATCCTCATGCTCTGCCGTCACGAATGCCCTCACCTTCCTCAGTACCTATGATTGATTACTACTGCGTACACTGTCATTCCTCAGTACATATGCATCTGGAATAAAGCCTTTTAATCATGTAGTGCTGTGGTGCGAGATGGCTAGGCCTGTGCCCACTCTCCTCTGCCTAATGTATTGAGGACTAATAGTGAAAGATCATAGCTAATGTATATGGGATTGTCAGAGGATTGCACCTCAGATAGCTCTGAGTAGAACTCATATGTGCATAATGACCAATGTTTAGGACATGATTAGGGACGAATTAGGACTAATTATTTTTGGGGTAAAGGAATGTTGACTAGTACCTAATGCTTCTAATTTGTTCTAATTGTATCACAGTTTGTCTCATATTCTCAAATGAAATCTCATTACGGAATTCAGGTTTTCCTGATGCCCCTGCAGCAGCTGGAAACCTGACACTATTGCATGGGCATTAGGTTTACCCTTGCTGTGCTTGACAGCTTCACGTAGCACCATGACCATTAAATTGTCGCTGCTAGGGAGACGTGCAGAGGGCACCATATGTTCCTTCGACCAGGCCATCTTCAGTGCAATGATGAGGCGAAGCTGGTTCTGTGCAGAAGACACAAGTGTGTGAATGTTCTTGGGAAGGTCTCCAATCTGGCTGTGACTGATGCTCTCTCGCTTGCGAACACCTGAGGCAGCGCCCTTCCTCTTGCCAGCCCTCGCGACGACTTTGTGGGCAGGTCCCTTCACCTGTACGTCCAAATCACACAAGATGTGTTGTGATGTCATTGTAAGTTCTGAGTGTGGTCTGCGCTGAGAAGCAGCCGGGTGCTTACTATGATGTCCTCTTCCTCCTTGTCATCCTCATCCTCCTCATCCTCCTTGTCGTCCTCCACTGAGCTTTCTCCTGAGGTCTCATCGGGCTAGTGATACTCGTCGTGAGGATCATGCTCTTCTTCTTCTTCTGGCTCGTCTTCCTCATCCTGATCACTGTCAGGGACGACTCTCTTGGCTGCCGGCTTCTTTCCCTTTGACTTCTCCCCCTCAGAATGTAATCAGCACAGAATATGTGAATGATCCATCTTGGCTCACCTTGGCAGTGGAGTAGACCATAGGCAGGGGCTCTCTGGAGTGCACCCGGCCAGCAGACTTTGTAGGTGCCAACGTAGTATGGCTACTGGATACAAGGGCCCTAGGACTGTCTGCAGACATACCATCGACTGCAGCAAAAGGACGGATGAGATGGGTAACTAAGTCTGGATGTTATATCATGCTTACCTAGATTCTGCGCAATCTCATCTTCATGGCTTGTATTTGTAGTTGTCTTAGCATGTTTGCCGTAGGCAAGCCTAGGCCGAGCTACACAATCAATACATTGGTTCAGATATTCAAGCAGGATAATCAAGAGCATGCTCACGACGGGGAGCCTTGGACATCCCAGTTGCCTCAGCTGTCCCATCATCCCCCATCTCGATATCCTCCATGTTACCCACAGGTTGTTCCTCCTCGTCTTCCACCTGTACCTGTTCTTCTTCGGCATCCCCAGTAGCCTTCTTCTTCTTCTTGTTGCTGGGCTCCTCTTGTGCGCCAGATCCGTACTGGTCCATCATCAATGCTGATCTGTTGCGAACTTCTATAACTGGGCTCATTTTCATGATCACTAGTGAGCAACAGTGGGTGACACACCTTCCACCTTCTGCGCCTTTGTGACGTCTGCCTTCTTGCTCTTTGCCTTGACTGCCTTCATTGCATTCTTCAGGGCCCCCTTGGGCATGTTGACTTTGCCTGCTGTGTTTGATTGAGCCCCAGTTTTGGAGTGTGTTGCCCTCGGTTCCATAGTGAGAGCCTCCTCAAATTCAGCATAGAAGTCTGGCAGCTGAGGTGAGTCCAAGGGGGGGAAAGAGGGCTTATGTGCGATAAGGTGCCCTCCTGCTGTTCACGGCCTTCGGTGGCAGATATTTCAGACTGAAGCGCTTGCAAGAGTACTTTGCGAGGTAACAAAAAGACATAGTAAAGTGGCTATGTTAATACATCAAATGAAACTACGGTTATTGGACCAACCATTGCGATCCGTACACCATTTAATTATTTCTCGGTCAGTATGAAGTAGTGCGGCAACCTTTGTATCCCCTTCATTCTGTGCTGTCGAGGTTTGCGAGTCCGTTTCAGCCTTTGGTCATCACAAGAGCCCCAGATTTTGCAGACTTACTTGGGGTAGCCCTCACATTGACGTCCAACATCAACAAGCGGGACCTTAGACCCTGCAGAGCAGGGCTTATATCTGATAATTTGGAAAGAAGCTCACACAGCTCTGCTATTTCTTCTGTGTTGAGCTCCATAGTGTGAACCTGCAGAGCTATTGAGAGCGGCCTTGAAGCCACCAAGGTGAGCCGGCCAAGGTGAAGTCTGATTCCCACAGCACCTAATTCAGATCAAAACCTCAATGTATTGGTGCTACAGAACTTCATTGACTCATAGTACAGAGGATAGCAGAAACACAGTGTAATTGTTGCGACGAGAGTTCATCATAGCTACAATAGATGTGTGGTTGTGATGTACGCAGTAAGTATAGAGAGTAAGCCTGCATTGGCAGGCGCAAGCAACGAGAGGTCATGTACATACAACTAGAATCAGATAGCTATGAGGGCAGCGAGGGGTAGGCACAGACAGACAGATCACTTCTGGTGAGCAGACATGGAACCGTGGTCCGAGCCCTGCACAAGGCCTGAGGTGCTCAAGGACGCTACCTTGGGTTTGCGCTCACCAGTGCCATCAACCTCCATGAGATTGCGCTTCCTCTTGAGCTTCCTGGCCCTGAGCTCCTTGTAGATCTCCTCAGTTTGCTCCGTCAAAGGCTTGTTCGTCTTCGTCAAAGGCTTGTTCGCCTTTGTCACTTCCTCAGCCTTGACGCCTGCCTTCTCCTCTGCCTTCAAGTGCATTGCATCAGGCATGTTGACTACCAAGCCCTTGATTATGCACTTGAAGTCCATCTTTGGCCTAGCTATGAGGCAATCCAGGTAGGTGCCATACATCTCGTCAATCTCTGGGTCGTCGAGCTGCCTGAGCTTCGCGTTGACCTCTGGCATGGTCCACATTTCCTGGAACACGTTGAGGATGACATTGAGGGACTCCTGGAGGCTCTCCAGGAAGTTGTCGAGGAGAGGACACAGCTGCCCACAGTACACATCGATGGGAAGGATAGGCTGTAGGGTTGTTTAGACTTATTCAACATGATAAACAAGGACACTCACAAGGGCGAAGCCTTCAACGATCCACTTCTCCTCAGCCAACGCATGATGCCACTGGCTAGCGAGTTCACTAGCCTGCTGCAGGACCCTGTAGAAGTCGTTGATCCTGTTGAAGGGAATGTGGTGTTGAACTTCTACCATTTCAGGCATTATCTTATCAGGCTTGCCTGATATGGATTTATCTAGTGTTCTGCAATGCTACTTATCTTACTGTAGCTTACATTCCTTTTTTGCTCATATCTTATCTGCAGGACTCGTTATCTCTCGTCCTGACTCAGTAGATTAGATACCGGACCTCCGGGCCTCCGCTCCTTTAGCATCTGATATAACCGGTTACCTGGAGTTCTGGATTCTGTCTTACTAACGATGACTCACGTAGCTTACGCTCATGACTCATGATGACTCGACCATCAGGTGATGGTCTCACACATGTATATATATCGGGCTGGGATGCCCTCTAATGTATTGTTCCTTCCTCTGCTCTCCCATGTGCCTAACAGGATCCCTCTAGCAGTTCCCTTCACAGGTTCATTCATTAGCCTTCACAGTCACTCTATTTCACTCCTTCAACATGTGGAACCACAGCATGTGCAGCACCCCGACAATGAGCTCGCCGGCCCCTTGCTTCCAGGGGCCTGTCTCCGGGAGGAGGACAGTGGTGTCGTAGGGGGAACTCTCCCCCATGCCGAGATGTGGGTACCGACCACTGATCTTGAGTGGCCGGGACTTCGCTAGGGCTTTGTACCCAGTGGTAGCCAGCAGAAGTCGTGAAGTGTCCTCAGACGCGCTCGTCCTGGACACCCTCAAACCCTGGTGGTCAGTGGGGAATTGTGCCTTGAGTGAGACATTACCACTGTCATTGAGATCCATGTCAGCCTGATCCCCACTCATGATGGGCTCCTTGTCACTGCTCTCCTTCCCTTTCTTCTTGATGATGTGCTTGAGGGTGATGTTGGTGCTGTGCTCGTATACCTTGAACACTGTCATCTGTGCCCATTGTCTGGTTTTGCCAGCCCTGACTTCAACCTGGTGATGGTGTGCCATGCCCTCAAGCTGCACCACAGCACCATGAGCACAAATCATGCAAGAGGAGATGGTCACTCACCGCGGCCAGTGCCCCTTGCCTCCCATGCAAGTGCTGCGATCCTCCGACCTCCAGCAGTCCCAAATCCACTGTACGATTCTTCCCAATCATTGTGCTGAACAGCGAGTCCGGCCACTTCTTGTCATCAGAGTCATTGACAATCACTTTCGTCATCCAAGGGGCAGTGCTGTGGACCATGTTGAGGGCCTCCTGGAGTTGTTCTGGCGGCGCAAATTGCTTGTGGATTGATTTCATCACCTCCCTCCAAATGCCGATCACAGATTTGTGGTCAATGTGGGGAAGAGTCATGGTAAGGGTCTGGCTTTCACTGTCATAATAGAGCCTGGGTACAGTTTTGGTTGCAATGAGATGAAGGAGGGGGTACCAGTCCTGTTATCGTGTAATTGATGTGTCAGAAGGGTTCTAAATGAGGGCTATGGGAAGGCAGGCTTACCTTTCACTGTGGCACCTGTGTTGGCCCTTGAGCCTGGGGGAAACAGAGGTTTAGAGGACCTAGTCAAGTGAGAGGTAGGGCAAGAATCAGCATGGTACATTAACTAGTGGTGAATAGTAGCATAGCTCTTCATGGCAGACATGGCTAGTCACTGGGAGTGGAAGAGGCGAGAGCTAACTTCAGGGGCCCTGTGGTTACAAAGCTTCTAAGGCCGCCATGCTTAGTCAAGGTCATGACATTAATTGGCCGGACCCTTTACCTAGGGGCCCCATACTTGGGGCGCCACACCCACTGAGCTCCGTGCAATAGCTGTAGTGGAGACAGTGCCTAGGAAAGTAATTGGCATGAAGGAGAGATGACTCCTCGATTATCCTATGCTCCCAATGCTTGCCACTGAGGGGTAGGTTGCAGCCCTTAGCTTGCACCATGGGGAGCCCAATGTCCCAACTTTCCATATAGCCTTGAAATGCATTCAAATCAAGGTGAAAAGGGATACTCAAATGCATCAGAATGAAAGTGAAACTCATTTGAATTTCCCATTAAAATGCATTACAATACAATCTAAATGTCTCTCTCAGCATTACACAGTGTTGTAATGTGTTTCAATCGGAACCTTTGGCATTGTAATGGATTTTGATCGGCATCTCAGGACTACATAGCATGGTCACAGATACTAGTATATTGTAAGGGTGTCCCGTGTGGTTAAACTGCAATTGGAATCCCATTTCAATGACACGAGCATTGTAATTCAGTATGGAAAGTTGCCACAAAGGCGGACGCAACACGGTGGCATGGGAAGCTGGCAGCGTCACTGCCAGCCTCCCACACCACCAACTTGAGAGAATGAGATCTGAAGAGTCAGAGGAGCGGTATGCACAGTAGCAAACTCAAGCAGCTGAAGATCACAGGCAAGAGTCGGTCGCGGTGAGGCTAGCGTAGGCAGTCAAAGGACAAGAAGCATTGAGAATCCGAGAATCTGATTAAGGTACGTGTTGGTGACACCCAAGAAGCATTATGACGGATGGGTGTGCATCTTTGAAAGCTCAGACACCAGGACTCTGTGTCTGGCGGTTTCATTGGATGTAACAGAGCACAAAGTGATGCTTTGAGCGGCTTATTCTGTCTAATTCATGTTCTTTTGCTATGTGTACTTGCCTGTTCATGCCCCATTGCGCCCTCAGGCCTCCCAATTTTCTCCCTTTCCTACTCCCATCTACAGAATTAAATCCTACTATTTCCGCTCATCATGGGAAGCAGAAGATATGCCTTGAAGACCTACTCAGGAAAGATACCTGTGGGGCATGCGGACACAGATTTTCTTTGCCAAGGCAGGCTGGAGAGCATCAAATCATTGCAATGCTCTCCCGCAGAGGGTCAAGCACCAGTGCCCCAGTTTCAAGGAATCCCTAGCTCAATATATCTACTGTCTCAAGAATGCTCACCCTCTCTCCTCAGCTCAACTCCCTGACGCCCTTGCCAACATGCCATTCAACCATCTTGACATCTTCCACAGCTTCAAATTCGCCCCAGCATCTCTCAACGATGATACTGAAGAGACAGATGCTGTCAAGGCCACACCGGTGAAGGGCGAGCAACCTGCACGCTTTGATACTGTGGTAGTGATGCAGGATGAAGATGCAGAAGCTACTGGTCTTCAAAGTGAGTACATAGTACATCATTCCCCTGGCACATTTATATTCTAGATGACTGAGATATGCATCAGGTACCAGTATAGGACATGTCAAAGTCATCTTCAAGCTGCCCACCACACTCCATGACCCATGCACCCATGAGCTCCTCCTAGCTCCCACAAACTGGGCAGCCAGTGGGCCTCTTGCCTATGTTGAGTGGTATGCAAAGCTTCCCAAAAATGCTGACCCTATCCATATGATGTACACTGTCACAAAACCTCCTCTACGCTCAAATGGCTCACCTCCTGGTGACATCATCCCCATTTCTATGATACGACAATCATGCCAGCTCTGTCCTATATTCCCTGCTCACATACCTACTGACTGGACACTGCACAACGTTCTGGATAGGACACATCATTTTCTGCTGAACAACTCTGCTTCTAAATATGCATACCAGACCCTTTGGTGAGGATACAACTAGTATTGCTACTATACTACTACCACTAGTAGTCGGGTATTGATATCAGTGGCGTAATGTGATCCCTATTCATATTGATATATTGACACGTATGTCCCCAGAAGTAACTGCAGAAGCATAATACTCATACAAATGTTGATCTATATTTCCCTAGTAGTCTGGCTCGTATCGAACACATGAGGAGTGAGCATGAATTAAGATTGCCTAATCATTCTTGGTCAAGCACCAGTAAGACATTGAGCTCGATCATATTACAGAACTTGTCTTTTCTATCACAAAAGAAGCCCTTTACAGAGGGGCTTGTACTTACTGTTGCGTATGTGTGCTTAAGTCTTGCATAATGGTGCTTATCCACTCATGATGTCTTGGGCAAAGACATTTAGTATCAATAAGACGCGTGAAGCGCCATTACGTTCCATTAATACATGTGTAAGGGCCATTATGTAAGATTTTTTTTCCTGATGTGCACTGCAAACGACGATCACTCCGATCCCCTGTCTCCCTGCACTGTGTTGGACAACAACGACAAATGTTACACAACAGGTGTCGTGAACATTGAAGGCGAGACAGCCGGCAAACCTGTGTTACCCTCAGGAATCTCAGTAACCACCACCTTTGACCTGCAACTGGATGAGCACCAAAAAATTCCTGTTCCTGCCTCTGAGGTGTATTTGTGGACAGAGTCCCAGTGATCCAAAGCCTGTATGGCTTGTGAACCCGACAGCATTGAGGAACTTGAAGAACAGGTAATGTTTAACATCCATGTGACAACAATAGCTCGAAGCTAATGCCTGAACTTTGGACACATCAAGTTGTCTGAACAATTTAGAAACGGTCGACATGTGTGCAGCACGCAGTATGTCAGGGTACGCCCGCATATTCTAAAGTAAGTAACCATACCTCAGTGATCAGATATCGACTGACCATGGCATAGAGAACTGCTTCAAATCAAGGACGTCAATGGGGAGCTAATTGCCTGCATGTTTTCAAACATGCCAGACAGTCTTCACGCAACACTCAAGGCCAACCTGCTTGCGTGTCTCGATCAGCAGAGACTCAGTCTTGAGGACATGAGCTCAGATGTGACGGGCGAAGAATATTGCTTCCCCGCATTGCATTTCTCATGGTATAACAGACATGGCATGAGAGTAAGTGCAGTACATAGTCAGTTTCATTATGTTGCTAATCACACTTTGAACAGGGTCATGAAGCCCCACCTGACATGCATCCCTACATCATCGGGAAGGCTGATAACACTCGAATGAACTACGGTCAGCTGCTCCCTTACACCTCAAGTGATATGCGCAAATTGTTGAACTTCTACCATTTCAGGCGTTATCTTATCAGGCTTACCTGATATGGACTTACATTGTGTTCTGCAATGCTATGTACTGTACTGTATGCTTACTCTCTTTTCGCTTTTATCTTATCTATAGGACTCGATTATCTCTCATCCTATCTCAGTAGATTAGATACCGGACATCTGGGCTTCCGCTCCTTAGCATATGATACTGCCGGTAACTTAGAGTTCCGGATTCTGTCTTACTAACGATGACTCATGTAGCTTATGATTATGACTCATCATGACTCGACCATCAGGTGATGGTCTCACACATGTATATATACTGGGCTGGATATGCCCCCTAATGCATTGTTCCTTCCTCTGCTCTCCCGTGTGCCTAATGGGTCCCTCAGCAGTTCCCTCACAGGTTCGTTCATTGCCTTTACAACCACTACCAATTCACTCCTTCAACAGGTTATGAGCCCTGCACTACACGCACATACCTAGTTGTTTCCATCCCTGCAGGATCTCAAGACTATGCTTCAAGGAGTAAGTGTAGTGTTTGCTAGTCTTATCAGAGACTCAGTGTTTGACGACCTGAAGTGCCCAAGGCACTAAAGGATCGTATTTCCAGTAGGCCTTCGCGCCATTTGCATAAAGTTTATCCTCCAATGAGACCTGAGAGAAAGGTCCGTTGACACCGACTCTACCTCATCAAGTTCGATCTTGTATCTAACGTTTTTGATTCCAGTCCCATCTGCTCCCCGCTCCCGTCCGTTCCAACCCCACCGCCCAGCTGCGCCCACTCGCTGAACATCTTTCAGCACCCACTCCTCGCCTGCTCCCTGGCTTCAAGAAGAAGTCTACAGAAGAAGTTGTCGGGATTCTTGAGAAGAAGGTCAGCGCCACCATCGAGCGCTACCAAGCTATCTTCGACAAGAAGTATCTCTTTGAGTCGCTTCTCGGAGACTCCCAGTGTGCGCTCCGCCGCTTCGCCGACCAACTAAATTGGGTCAGCGACAACTTCGACAAGGCCAATCAGTGGTCTAAGCAGCAGCGAGACAGCATCTCGTGGGCTTGCCATTGCGTTGGCACCGTCGAATTCTCGACGCCGCAGGAACCGCTCGTCAAGCGGTATAGAAAGGTCACAAAGGACCTGACGAGCATGGCCAACGGGGGCTACTTAGACTGGATCGTTTTGTAGACAGGTTGGTGTACCTAGCATTTATTTTTGCATATATATCACTGGAATATCATATAAGTCAAACATCACATTGTGGCTTTGTCTGAGCATCAGCTAGATGACAATTTAGAAGCACCAGAAGAAGAAACTCCATACGATTGCAGAGGTCTTCAACATCTATTCGAAATCACAGAACTAAGAGACTATCACCGACGGCCTGAAGAAACTGAATACCAGTTTTGGCCGTGTGAAGAAACAGTCTGTGAACATAGGTGGTCCAGTCCATACATTGGAAGTACAGACTGGGGTATCCCGGTTGACCACTGGCAAGAAGACAATTTTTATTCTGTATTCGCTTCTTTAAGCTTCTTTGAGGGTTCTGAACCTGAACCGCAACATCTTGCTTCAATCCCAGAGTACGGGTCTCCTTCTATCCCCGGCTCTAGAGCACAATCTCCTACTCCTATCGCTTCACCAGTAAATCTATCTCCATTGTTTGTTCCTACTACATTACTGTCTGATCTATCGAATCTCTTCGAAGAAGACGACATAGAGGAATTACTAGCACCGTCTCAAGAAGAAGCAGAGGAAAGTCTATCGTCTGACCTCGCTTTTGTTCTTGAAAGTTTACCACAGCCCTCCGTTTCTGAAGAAGTCTTGAACTTCTTCGAATTTCATATTCTTACCGCCACCATGTCAGACATGAAGGCTGACAGTATCCCTGTCCTCAAAAAGTCCTCGGACTACAAGGTGTGGTCGAGCCAGATGCTCAGCTACCTAACGTTTATCGAGGCCGATGACACCCTCAAATCCAGTGATCTTACTAAATCAGATTACAAGAAGGCGAACACCCAAGCCAAAGGTGTGATCCTCATGCGCACAGACAACAGGTTCCACCACCTCCTCTATGAGAAGAATGAGGATGGTGATGAGGTTATGAAATCGGCTAAGGACATGTGGGTGGCACTCAAGTCGCATTTTGGTACCCCGGACGCAGCATACGTGTGGTCGCAGTTTTCGGCTCTTATCAAGTCGAGAGAAATGGACGACAATAAACCAATGCAGGATCAGATCTCGAAGATCCAAACCGTACTCAAGGACATCGTCAACGGTGGCATTACATTGGATGAGCCAACTCAGGCTCTCCTCCTGATGTCAAAAATACCGGAAAGCTACTCGACAATGGTGTCGGCCATCATGGTGACTACTGTTCTCAAGGAGTTGAAGGTCGAGACCCTCGTGAGCAAAGTACTCTCTGAGGAATCTCTCCGCCGGTCCGGAATGGGACAGTCTGTGTCAAAGACTTCCCAGGTTAAGGTACACCACGGTAACTGTCCTTGCTCTCACTGCGGCAAGAAACACGGTTCGGACCAATGCTGGACTAAGTTCCCACACCTGCGCCCCAAGAATGGCAGTGACAAGGGCAAAGGGAAAGGCAAGGGTGGCAACGGCAAAGGCAACGGTAAAAAGGCGAACATGGTAGTTGTCCACACTACCACGGATGGCACTAAGGTCACTCAATCCGGTTCGTCCTCGTCTAACGGTCAAGGTGCTTCAGTGGTGGAAGTCGAGGAGGTTAAGTACACAGCTTGTATGGACCCTTCATGTAGAGTCTGTCCCCCTCAGACTGCTGGTTCTTTAGTTGCTTCTTCACTTGTTGTACATAATGGCGTGTCTGCTGATGCTGGATCCGCACAATTGAGCTCGTTGTTTTATTGCCCCGGTGTGAATAAGACTCATTCACATCAATTCAAGCACATTGCATGGCTCATGGATTCAGGTGCAAGTCAGACGGTCGTCAATTCACTTGAATACTTCTGGGATTACAAGCCGTATACGGTTCCTGTTGTTTTTGGTACAGCAGGAGATGCTAAAATAGAAGCACTAGGCTCTGGCACTATCAAAGGTTTAACAACAGTCGGAAAGGAGCGCATGATGATTACCATATCTAATGTCGCATATATTCCTCAAGCCTCTGGCTGTCTGTTTTCAACTGGTATTGTGGAGGAATCAGGACACATGCTCATTCAAGGTTCAGGTCAGATGGTCATCTATGACCAACCATTTTTTCATGGCAAAGTTTCTGGCAATGTTGTTATGGAAGCACCGTACAACTTCCTAAACAACTTGTATTCTTCGTTTATGGACATCCTGGACAGGAAAATGGCAGCACTGCTGTCTACCCTGTTTCGTATCTGGCATCGCCGGATGGGGCATCCATCCAAGGAAGTTATTCGCTGTTTACCTGATCATACCAAAGGTGTAGATCCAGTGGGAGTTGAAGATCAATCTCCCTGTGAAGGTTGTCAGTGGGGCAAGTCTCATCGCGCCCCATTCCCCATGTCTTACAAATGTGCTACAAAGCCTCTCGAGTTGGTACATACCGACGAAGATGGTCCTATGCGTACCCAAGCAGTCAATGGTGGTTTCAAGTACTTCATTTCGTTCCTGGACGACTGTACTAGTCTAGGACGAGCCTATTACCTTCGTCATAAGTCTGAGTCGCTCCAAGTGTTCGAAGACTTTAAGGCATGGGCTGAGAATGTTACTGGTCATAAACTCATCAATGTACGCTTGGATAGAGGGGGGGAATATAATTCTGACGCTTTCATGGCCTGTCTAAAATTCTATGGAATTGTTCATCAACAGACGGTAGCACACTCACCTCAACAAAACGGGCGAGCTGAACGCTGGAATCGCACGATCATGGAAAAGGCTACGGCTATGCTTCACCACACTGGTCTTAGTCATGGTTTTTGGCAACTTGCGGTTGATACCGCTGTTCATATTTACAATCACCAGCCTATGCGACACCTTAAATGGCAATGCCCGATAACTCTCTGGGATGGCACAGTCCCAGATATCTCATACTTCAGAGTATTCGGTTGCAAGGCATTCGTGCATGTGCCAAAGGAACGAAGACAAGGGAAACTCGATAAAAAGGCAATCAAGATGATCTTCATTGGATATGAGCAAGGCTCCAAGGGCTACAAGTTCTGGGATGCTTCCAGTCGATGGATCATTGTGTCTCGTGATGTGACCTTCAATGAAGATTCCTTTCCGGCACGTAAAGATTTGGCTAACCCGAAGACTCTGGGTCCGCCATTGTTTGATCCTGTAGACTCTGATTCTGAGGATGAGGATGAGGAACAGATCGAAATACTGTTTCCTCTACCGGTAGAGAGCAAAGATGTTTATGAGGACATCGATGAACCGGAACTGGTGGGAGAACCTGAGAGACAGCTCCCTGAACCTGCACAACGTCCTCAACCTGTTCAACCTCCTCAGCCTGTATATACTCGCCCTCGTCGTGAAAATGCTGGGAGGAACCCGAACAGGAATAGGGACAACGTTTATGGTGATGAGCCTCCGGCTCGGATCGACCGTCGAACTGACTCTCATGGAGATCAGCAAGCGGAAGTGTTTATGATATTGCAGGCTCTCAAGGAGGCCAATTACTCTGAATCGGTTCCTACCTCGCGTTCAGACACAAGGAAATCCCCTGAATGGGACCACTGACATGCTGCTGAAGGCTCTGAGATGAAGTCTCATGAGCAAAACGGCACCTGGATCTTGGTTCCCCGTCCCAAGAACAGGAAGATTGTCAAGAACAGATGGGTGTACGCGCGAAAGCATGATGGCTGGTACAAGGCCCGGTTAGTAGCCAAGGGCTTCACTCAAGTCTGGGGTGAAGATTACCATGAGACTTTCTCTCCAGTCGCTCGTTTTGAGTCTTTGAGATATATGTTTGCACACGCTGCACTCGAAGACTGGGAGATGGATTTGATGGACGTTAAGACAGCATTCCTCAATGGTGAACTCGAAGAGGAAATCTACATGGAACAGCCTGAAGGCTGGGTAGTTCCAGGCAAGGAGGATTGGGTCTGCCTCCTCAAGAAGGCCATCTATGGTCTTAAACAAGTGTCTAGACAATGGAATGCTAAGATCCACCGAACTCTTTTAAACCAAGGGTTCATACGGACATATTCGGATGCCGGAGTTTACGTTTACTCCAGTAAAAGCAACGGTCAAGTCTGCTATGTAGTCCTCTATGTAGATGACTTATTGCTCCTTGGAGATTCTAAACTGTTCATTGAACAAATAAAGAATCATCTCAAGAAGGAGTATCAGATGACCGACCTTGGACCAGTAGAGTGTTTTCTAGGACTTAGGATTCGTCATAATCGTCAAAAGCGACAGATTCTAGTTGATCAATCTGAATACGTTCAGACTGTTTTGGAGAGGTTCCAAATGTCTAATTGCAAACCTGCAAAGACACCTCTACCTGCTGGTTCAGTTTTGGAGAAGAACATGGAAACTGCAATGGATGTGTTCCATGCAGAGTACCAGAGTGTTATTGGTAGCATCATGTATGCCATGCTTGGTACACGGCCTGATCTCGCTTTTTTCATAATGAGACTTGCCAAGTTTGCCTCGAACCCGTCGAAGCATCACATGTGCCTCGCACAATATGTCTTGTGCTACCTAAGGGGAACAAAGGACTATGCGCTTTGTTATGACGGTGATTCCAACTCCGGGTTAATTGCCTATTCAGACTCGGACTGGGAAGAAGATCACAATGATAGGCACTCCACAAGCAGCTTTGTGTTCCTCATGGCCAATTGTGTCGTTTCTTGGGTTTCCAGACACCAACCCACCATTTCCCTCTCTTCAACAGAAGCAGAGTACAAAGCAGCCTCTGATGCATGTCGTCAAATGGCTTGGCTTAGGAATTTTGGACAGGAGCTTGGTGATAACATGACCACTCCCACTCCCTTGTGTCTGGACAATCAAGGAAGCATTTTCCTTGTGGTTAATCCTGCCGTGGACCGCCACACAAAACACATCGAAATACAGTATCACTTCATCCGAGAATTCTACGAGAAGGGTGAAACCAATATCTTCTTTGTTGCGAGCGAAGACCAGCTTGCAGATGTGTTGACCAAGAACGTTCCACTCTCTGGAATAGAGAAACTTCGAACATCAACTGGCATGGTCATAGCATCTTGAACAAGTGGGAGTGTTGAACTTCTACCATTTCAGGTGTTATCTTATCAGGCTTACCTGATATGGACTTACATTGTGTTCTGCAACACTACGTACTGTACTGTACACTTACTCTCTTTTCGCTTTTATCTTATCTATAGGACTTGATTATCTCTCATCCTATCTCAGTAGATTAGATACCGGACATCCGGGCTTCCGCTCCTTAGCATATGATATTGCCGGTAACTTGGAGTTCCGGATTCCGTCTTACTAACGATGACTCATGCATGTAGCTTATGATTATGACTCATCATGACTCGACCATCAGGTGATGGTCTCACACATGTATATATACTGGGCTGGATATGCCCCCTAATGCATTGTTCCTTCCTCTGCTCTCCCGTGTGCCTAATGGGTCCCTCAGCAGTTCCCTCACAGGTTCGTTCATTGCCTTTACAGCCACTACCAATTCACTCCTTCAACACAAATATCAAGATATCTGTTGAACAATAGAGAGTGGCTAATAAGGCAGCCAAGTTCACACACCAGCACTCCGGGTCACAGGAGTATCACATGCAATGTAGATAGATTCACATGCATCGGGATTGGTATTAGTCAGGTACTATACAGTAGCTTAGTCATACGGTCTCCTACATGTATATAAGAACCCCTGTAGCATAGCTCAATCCCAAGTCACTCACTAGCAACTTTGTGTGCATCAAGCCTCACAGCAACCCAACCAGGTAAGTTAGCATCCCACCACACTGCGTAGAAGTAGCCTGCTCGTCAGGTTATGAGCCCTGGTCACTGCGCGGTACTGCACCCTTGAGGCTGCGTCCACTGCAGGCTAGACTGGCTTACCTGGATGTTGCCCTTAGGGGCTTTGACGTCAGGGGGAGACTCTGCGCCTACATGGCTGCAGGTCAAGACCATTGCACCTATATGGCTGCAGGTCGAGCACGGCTTTGCCATCGCTGTCCCCAACACTGAGTCCAGTGTGGTGCAAGTGCCGTCCTGGCTGCATACATTTGATCAGAGTGCTGATAATGTGTTCTCAGAACCATATCAACAAACCACTCTACAATCACCACCACCAACAAAATGTCGAACAACCTTCAGAACATTGTCCCCATCCTTGACGGCTCGAACTATCACCGCTGGGCTAAGCTGATGAAGGCTTACCTTCAGCAGCAAGGGGTCTGGCTTATCGTCGACCTTCCCGAAGGCATCACAGAGCCATCTTTGGCTGCCAACGGCAGTAACCGGGGGGAAGTCATTGAATGGCACCAGATGCAGGCCAAGGCCATGGGCAGCATTTGATTGCACCTAAGTGTCGAGGTCTCATGGGCTGTCAAAGACAAGAAACCTGGAAAGGCCCTTTGGCAGACACTTGCCACCCTCTATGGAGGAACTAGCGCCATGGGAGCATTCAGCTTTTTCAAGGCAGCTATCAATGTCCACATTCCAGCGAACGAGCACCCTAGCCCTGCGATCTCGAAGATCCAGGGCAACCTCGATGAGCTCAACGGAGCAGGTATTGCCATACCCGCTTCAATGAGGACACTCATAGTCCTCAGTGCCACCCCACCACACTACGATGCAGCTGTTCAGCTCATCCTTGGGAAACATGAACTCAAGGATCTCACGGTGGCACTGGTGCAGGAAGCACTAGTTGCTTCCTGGGAGCAATCAAAGAACAAGGGGCAGTCATCGGCCCAAAATATCTCTGCCATCAAGCAGAGGAAGGGCAACCCATCCTTCTCACAGCAGCAGCGTCCTGAGGGCAGCAGCAGCACGGGTAAGAAGGATGGGCATGACAAGGGCAAGGGAAAGGCCAAAGGCTTTACCCCTTGGGGAAAGCGCATCAGCAAGGGCCGTGGTAAGCTGCACAAGCATGACCGTGACAAAGTCACAGACATGCACATCACTGACACGGTCTCCATCCCCACCCTGACGACCAGCACCATCATCGAGTTAGCGCCTTCAGGCAGCAGGACTCGAAAGGTCGCAGCACCTGCCCCTAACAAGGGTAAGAAGCGCACCCACCATGACTGGCTCGGGCAAGCCCTCCAGCTCGCCAAGGATCTTGATGTCTCCGGTACACCAGAGACCATCCAGATGTTAAAGGAAGTCGTGAGCATGGCTCACATCAATGAAGTCCCCTCAGACACCGAATTGTGCGCTTCTAAGCACAGCAAGCATGGTGACAATGACATGGCTGATCACATCAACAAGGTCATGAATGACAAATACATCAGTGAGGGCGATGACTTCCGAGATGCCGAGGTCTGTAATCTGGGCATCTGACCCAGAAGACATTAATGACCATGATGCCGAACTAAATGGCATCATCGCACAGGCCGCCAGCCTTGACCCCTTGATAGTCGATCACAGCTTCCATAACCCGTTAACGGGAGAACTCCACTGTATGGAGCCATATGACGGCTACGACGACTGGGGCAATGAGTACATCACTCAGTTTCCTAACCCTGAGCGAGTAACTTTTACAGCCGCTTCTAACTTGCACAACAGCACTTGGACATTAGTAAATGTACTTAGTAGCAGCTTGAAAAATGTACAATGTATTCATTCGCACGATTTCGCTGTGTGTTCACATTGTAAGGGTAAAGGAAGAAGTCACTTGTCAGCGAATGAGTGGCTACTGGACTCAGGTGCATCATTGCACATAACAAATGATTTAAGAGACTTCTCAGACTTTGAGTATCTCCAAACTCCAATCTGTACCCAAACGGCACAGGAAGGAGCAGTAGGTAGCATTATTGCTAAAGGAACTGTGTTCCTCAACTACCAAATTGACGAAAAATGGCTGCAAACACGCCTATATCCAGTCTATTATATGGAGAATTGCTCAGTTCGTCTCTTATCATTGGGGATGTTCCTCCAAGACGGACTAGACTTGCGCGCAACAGTGCAGCATATCAGTCTGTATGAGCCAGGAGCACGAAAGCCTTTGTTTAGGTTTACACCGCAGCACCTGAACTCTACTACATTTACCCTCATGGCTCAATTGGGTAAAGATGTTCAGAACATTTATCTGAATGTCAATGAGGTCGATTATTCAACCATGCATCACCGTTTTGCACACCCCTCAAAGGACGTGCTTGCAAAGGTGAAGGAACATACATCTGGATTTCCCAGAGAGGTGGAGATTCCTAAGGACTCACCAATATGCCAAGGATGTGCAAAAGGGAAAATGCACTCTAAGTCATTCCCGCCATCCAAGTACCGGGCTAAGGAACCGTTTGAACTCATTCACTCGGATTTAAAATCCTTCCCAGTCAATTCCTATCATAAGTACAAGTACTACATACTGTACTATGACAATGCCACATCACATGCGTGGACTGTAAATCTGCGCAAAAAGTCTGCAGTGATTACAGCCACAAGGCAATTCCTCGCCATGGTAAAAACTGTTGAACTTCTGCCATTTCAGGCGTTATCTAATCAGGCTCTCCTGATAAGGACTTATCTTATGTTCTGCTACGCTGCAATATGTAGATTACATTCCTTTTGGTTCTTGTTTATAGATAGCTTATACCGAGTTCCATTCAGCATTCCACTCGGTATCCATTCAGTACTCCATTTGGTATCGGAACTCTGTTCCCTTGTCATATGATATTGACGGTAATCTATAGTTCCGTTTACCGTCTTACTAACGCTTACTCATGAAGCTTACGATGATGACTCACGACTCAGGCCTCATCTGATAGGTATATTGTACGATTAGATAATGCCTTCCTCTCATGTATATATACTGGGCTCAGATGCCCTCTAATGCAATTGTTCCTTCATCTGCTCTCCCGTGTGCCTAACGGGTCCCTCAGCAGTTCCCTCACAGGTTCGTTTCCCTGCCTTTACAGCCACTACAACTTCACTCCTTTCAACAAAAACAAAATATGGAAAATCAGTGCAGAAGTGGATGTCTGATGCAGGGGGAGAATATGTCTCTGATGCATTCAAGAACCTCTTCAAGGATAATGGCATAGAGATCCTTCAAAGCTCGCCGTACACTCCTCAGGAGAATGGCAGAGCTGAGCGTTTCAATAGGATGCTCATGGACAAAGCAGAGGCAATGCACCATGATGCTTGTCTACCTCCATCCTGGTGGGAATTCACCATGGATCATGCTGTCCATGTTTACAACAGGACACCAATTTGTCTCCTAAATTGGCTTACCCCCTATGAATTAATACATGGTGAACCGCCATCTGTGGCGCACCTGCGCGTTTTTGGCTGTGGTGCATATGTCTTCATACCCAAGGACGTTAGAAAAAATGGTTTATCGCCCAAATCAGAGCTGATGATTTACCTTGGGGGAGATGGCTCTACGGAGCGTGCTGGCGGATGGCTCTTCATGAGAGCACCAGATAATGTTTTGTTCAGATCATCCACTGCAATGTTTGACAAAACAATGTTTCCTAAGTGTCCTTTGACTAATCGTCGAGGCACAACTTGAGTCTGGCCACCTCAAGAAGAAATGATCCCAGCAGATCAACCAAAACCTACACCTCAGGTAGATCTGGATGACAATGATAATCATCCAGGACACCAACTTCATAAAAGGGGAAACAGTCATGTTCATGACGATGAACAGGAGCAGCAAAATGCGCCCGAGGACCAAGTACCGCCACTCCCTGCACCGGTTGAACATCCTGCGCCCCCTGCAGAGCAGCGACATTCAGCAAGGGAGTGGAGAACAGTAACTCGTAGAGGAAATGTCTATGGTGAGCAGCGGAAGCCCCAAGACATAATAAAGGACATCGAAAAACAGGGGAGATGGAAAGAGATGGTTGGTGAGGATACGGGTAGCTCCCGGACCAAAGCCGGACCATCAAGGCAGCAAAGACAACAGGTTCCCGGACCTAGTTCTGTGCCAAATCCTCCTCCATGCGACGAACCTGTCGAGTCTGCCCCATCCGATGAGGATGAAGCACAACGCACTGAGTTACTACTGGCAGAATTATGCCGGGAAGGGGGAGTTCAGTTAGTCGAGTTGCTGCTTACAAAAGCGCTACCCACCCTTGACAACGACCTACCAGATGGGACCAGCCCGAGAGAATGGTCATTCCATGATATACTAAAGCTACCCAAAAAGGAGCTTGAGAATTGGATGACAGTGTGTCGCAAAGAACTTGAGGCACTTTGCAAACACAATGTCTACAAATTGGTTGATTGTCCTAAGGGACATAAAGTCACTAAAAACCGCTGGGTATTTGACGTCAAAACTGACGGTCGGAAAAAGGCCAGATTGGTTGCCAAGGGTTACTCCCAGATTGAAGGTCTTGACTATGATCAAGTCTTCTCTCCCATTGTACGCTTCGGGACTGTACATCTAATTCTCGCCTTAGCTGCACTTGAGGATATGCATGTCTCCAGACTCAATGTCCGAAACGCCTACCTCTATGGTAAGCTCGACAAGGAAATATACATGGAGCAGCCTGAAGGCTTTGCAGTACCAGGCCAAGAGAACAAAGTACTCCGGTTACTTTGTGCTCTCTATGGACTTAAGCAGGCAGGGCTTGCATGGTGGCACACCCTCAATGAGTCCCTAAAGGAACTTGGCTGTATACGCCTTGTATCCAATGCCGGAATATTCGTCTATAAGACAAAAGACAGTTGCTTTGTGCTGATCATTGTCTACATTGATGATGCCATATTTTGTGGCAAAGACAAGACCCTAGTCCTTTCATTAAAGGACTGCTTCATGAAGAAGTGGGAGTGTCGCAATCTTGGCGACATCAAGGAGTTTCTGTGTATGTGCATAACTCGGAAAGGTCGTGAGATCCATTTGGATCAATGCACCTACCTTGAAAAAGTGCTGCAGCACTGTGGCATGCAGAATGCTGCATCTGCGCCAACTCCACTCCCCGCGGGGTACAAGCCTGTTGCCAATACTGGCACAGCTGACCCAGCTCTTCGAAGCAAGTACCAGACCGTCATTGGTTCCTTGCTATATCTTATGCTCGGGACTCGACCTGACATTTGCTACGCCATGACATTACTTGCGCAATTTGCAGCAAACTCGTCACAGGACCATTTGAACAGAGTGCTCTATATCTGCCGCTATTTAATTGGTACCAAATCCTATGCGCTAGTCTATGAAGGACAGAGTGGAAATGGACTATTGGCGTGCACTGACTCTGACTGGGCAGACAGTCCAGAGGCCAGGAAGTCAAGGTCTGGACACTTTTTAAAGTTCACGAACGGTGTGTTCAGTTGGCTGTCTAGAAGACAGAAGACAGTTGCCCTGTCATCCACTGAAGCCGAGTACATGTTGCTAAGTGATTGCTCGCGACAAGTAGCATGGATAAAGATGCTCCTTGAGGAGATTGGCTACAAACTCGGACCACTGCCTATCTGCTCAGATAACCAAGGAGCAATATTCATTAGCTTCAATCCCATCACAGAGTGTCGGTCTAAACATATTGACATTCGCTACCACTATGTGAGGGAGCTTGTAGAAGATAAAAAAGTCGAAGTCTTCTACATAAGCACAGAAGAAAATCCAGCAGACCTGTTCACTAAGAACTTGGGTCATGTCAAATTTCTCAGATTCAGAGGAATGCTCGGACTTCGGTTCTACGACTGAGTCCGGCATAGTCAGCTGCACTATGCGCCATTAATGCTTGCGCGCATCTATTGCTGCACTTAGCAAGGGGGAGTGTTGAACAATAGAGAGTGCCTAATAAGGCAGCCAAGTTCACACACCAGCACTCCGGGTCACAGGAGTATCACATGCAATGTAGATAGATTCACATGCATCAGGATTGGTATTAGTCAGGTACTATACAGTAGCTTAGTCATACGGTCTCCTACATGTATATAAGGACCCCTGTAGCATAGCTCAATCCCAAGTCGCTCACTAGCAACTTTGTGTGCATCAAGCCTCACAGCAACCCAACCAGGTAAGTTAGCATCCCGCTACACTGCATAGAAGTAGCCTGCTTGTCAATATCTATGCGAACATACAAACAATATTTGCAGAAGTTTTCGAGTACATGGGTCAGCAGGTGAGAACATTGCTTCTATTGCTCATAACATATAGTCAATCCTGGTCACAGATCCAAAAGGTCTTACCAGAGAGCTATGCAGGCCTTCAAATGGATGCCGAAGTGCTGCCAGGAAATGCATGTTCGGCCATGCATCCTTTCTTGTCACCCGTCATCAATTTGAACATAGTGACTCTTGCTCACAGGGACCATCAGGATAAATCCATGTGCATTGTCCTGGTGGTCGGTGATTACGAGGGCGGAGAGTTGTGTTTGTATGAACCTGGCCTAGTCCTACCTCTTAGCAATGGGGACTTTGCTGCATTCTCATCATCGTGTGTTACTCATTATAATCTTCACTTTACTGGCCAGCGCACTTCTATAGTTCTTCACACAGACAAGGAGATCAATAAGTGGATGAACAGTGGGCACAACAGCTGGGAAACGAATCAACACTTCCATTAGTTTACGACATCAATGAATGTATAATGTATTCTTTAATCTTTTTTATAATGCTACCCTATTCTGGCGCTGTCAATGGATGCTGGCAGCTCTGACGACTGCGACATGCTCATATCCTTATCACAAACAGAAATTTCGGACTTGCTAGCACTTCTTATGAGCTTTCTGATGCTACCAACATCCCTTCAAACCACTCATTCTCGTCTTCAGGATTGTGTAGTTGAGTTTCCTTTACGATCTATCAGTGTGCCAATCGAGCCGTGCACTCCGCAACTCCGAGAAGATGATGCACATGGTCCGTCAATCTCGCGGCTAGCAGTTTTCAACTATTGCAGTTTGTCTCTGCCCTGCTCTTTGTTCTCTTACAATCATGTCTCCACAGACTCGAGCGACCACAGCTGCCAAAACTTCAGCTACCAAGAAGAAGGCGACTGGAGCTTCGGTGTCAACTAGTGCAGAGCACGGGTCGTGGGAACCTGCCCGGGTACTGGGTACGGGTCCGGGTCGACTTTTGCTGACCCTCGTACCCGCCGCCATACCCATGGGGATAAAGTCCCTTTGAGGATATTCACTGGTGCTCAGATGGTACGATTACTGGTGTTCGGATGGTCCCAAGTGGCTTGAACCTTGAATCTATAGCTACACGCCACATAATCTACTGTAAATAGACGAGAGTTCCTGAGGCACGGAAGCTATCCTCAGTCAGGTTCAACTTTATCCGCACTGCCCCATTTGTCCCCCATGCCGTACAAACGTCGAGTGGAAAGCCCCGAGGCATCCCCACCAGGTGCCAAGCACACGCGCAAGCCAACCGCCAAACTCTTGGCAGCCATCACCGAAACTGCTCCGAAGAAGTCGACGGCAAAGCCTCCAGCCACCGACTCGGATGCACCATCACCAGAGTCAACACCCAGTGTGGCGCAGAAGGCCAATCGTCGTGGGGCCCGTGTCACCGAGATTGACGCCTCCGATGCTGAGAGCAGTGATGACGAAATCATTGAAGTCAATCGAGAGGGGCGCCGAAAGAAGAATCCACTGAAGGATGAGAGTGCTGAAGAGGAACTCGGTGAGTTCATTGCAATTGAATTAGTTCAGTACTCACCAATTCTCTCCAGAACGCGTGAAGAAAGATTGGACAGCACCTGTGTACGCCTTCTATAAACCCGAGGTCACCATCCGAGTCAATCGAGATGTGAAGTGTGCGCACGAGTTCCACTGTGCAAACCGTGGCTGCAAGACGACTGTCACACGTTGGCTAGACAAGAAGGATAAGAACTCGACAGGCAACTTATGGAAGCACGTGAAGAAGTGCTGGGGCACAGAGGCATTGGCATCTGCAGATGCCCTTGGGTCTGCCACGAAGGCCCGTGATGGTGTCAAAGTGTACCTGCGCTCGGGTGACCTCACCCTCTCCTTTGTTTGCACTGGCAAGGGGAAGGTCACCTATTCAGTGTGTCAGCACATGAGGAATGAAACAAGGTTAGTACATTACTCGTGAATGTGTTTGTACTAGTCACTCACCAAACCTATCCAGAGCCAAGATTGTTCATTTGGTCGCTGAAAGCTTGCGACCATTCGCTATTGTCAAAGATCGCGCCTTCCTGGACTTGATGAAGACCGGACGCCCAGAGTACTGGATCCCTTCGCACTGGACAGTCTCCCGTGATGTCCAGCAGGTGTTTGCTCGCACGCACACACGTATCGGCCAGATGCTTCAGGTAAGTATACATACTCCATGTACCAGACAGATTTGTGACATACCTGAATTGCAGGCCTATGATGGCGAGCTCAATTTCATGACAGACTGCTGGACTTTGCCTAACCACAAGGCCATGGTTGCCTTCTCTGTGCATTTCGAGCACAACAGTGCACCTATGCGCATGGTCCTTGACATTGTCGAGCTCGCGAAGTCTCACTCTGGCATGAACCTCGCAGTCGTCTTTGCTGACTTGCTCAAGAGTTTCGGCGTTGAGTCAAAGGTATCAGTATTCGCACAACACCAAGTGAATAAAGAACTGACTCACCAGTGGTAGATACTCACTGTTACTGCTGACAATGCATTGGCCAACAACGTCATGATTGACGAGCTGGATGAACTTGTCCAGTCATTCCGGGGACAGGCCATGCATGTCCGCTGTTTCGACCATATCATGAATCTTGTAGTCAAGACATTGCTGAAGCCGTTTGACGCGACGTGCAAAGGGAAGACCGCGAATGATGCAGCTCTTGATGAGGCGGAAGCGGCCTTGTGCGAGCTGACAGATGATCTTGAACCTTCGGCCGAGGACAGTGATGACGACGTTGAAGTGTGGGACATGGATGCGGTCGATCTTGATGATGACAATGTCGAGGTATGGGTGGATGAACACAACAATATGACGGAGGAGGAGGTCGCCAAGCTTGAGGTGACTACACGGCCAGTCAAGCTCATTCTCGCCAAAGTCTGTTGATATCTACTTGTATGATATGACCAAGAGCTCACCATTATGTAGCTGTGCAAGTTCGCGACCAGCATGATCAACTCTATGACCAAACTCCTCCCCTCATGGCATGACAGGCTGTTGCAGCTCAAGTTGCCAGACAAGAATATGCTGCGAGACGTCCGTACGCACTGGAATTCAACATACAAAATGCTTCAATTTGTGTTAGAATATTGCGACACAATTGATTCACTTACGGGAGACTGTGCGACAGACTTGCAGCAGTTGGAGTTGAGAGACGAGGAGTGGAAGATTGTCACCCAGTTGTGTGACGTTCTCAAGGTGCATCACACTCTGTTACTCAGTGGTCACCACTCACTTGCACATGTCTCAGATATTCTGGGACGGTACGCAGTTCTTCTCATGCATGGCCCCCAACCTCACCATGGTCATCCTGGCGATGGACGTGCTTGATGAGCATCTCACCGACTACTCGCTCAAGGAAAATGTCCTACCATCAATCCGCGCTGCCGTCGTCCTTGCCAAGAAAACCCTTAATCGGTACTATGGGAAGACCGACGAATCGAACGCTTACCGCATCGCAATGGGTGAGTATCAGTTGTGCTTGAAGTTTCACTGCTCAAGTTGTTAGCAGTTCTACACCCACGTCACAAGCTGACTTACTTCGAGACTGCGAAGTGGCAAGATGGGTGGATCAAGACTGCAGAGGAGCTCGTGCAGCATGAGTACAGCGACTGGCTGTCGCGCCACAGTAGGAAGGGAGGTGCAGAGTCTGATAGCAAGGACAGCGAGACAGACAGTGACAGCGAGGATGGCAAGAGTGCCCGGGTCAATAAAAAGAAGGTGTGCCTGCTCGTGTTCAACATGTTTCCTGCATGAGCCTGAATGTTGCTCCCACAGTCGAAGAATCTGTTCGACAATATCGCAGCACTCGCGCCGCTGAAGCAGACTAAGGTCGCTGACGAGCTTGCAGCCTACCTCTCCACTGCTGTTGAAGCTGTTCAAGACCCGGTTCAGTGGTGGTACGAATGTCGCTGCACTTACCTCAACCTGTCGTGCATGGCCATCAGCTACCTGACCATACCTCGTACGTCATCACTGTCTTGCTGTATGGTGTTCTCGGTGTGCTTGACAATGATTATCAGCAATGTCTGCAGACATAGAACAAATCTTCAGTCGCGGGCGGCTGATCCTGCTGCACGTCTGCAATGGGATGTCCTCAAATTCGATCCGTGCACTTCTGTGCCTCAGCGATTGGAGCAAACTGGGCCTGATTGAGAATGAAGACATGGCGGCAGTGACCTTGCAAGTCGACAATGGTGCCGAGATCTTCACGCGAGAGAGTGCTGTGGTCTAGGTATCAATATCTGACTTTGCTCATTCCATCCATGTGTACTGCCCCCATGTATGCGTAACATTACCGAACCTCATGTGATGAATGTATGCTTGTACCTGTGAGATCAGGAAAAACCTGTTAGGTGTGCATTCGACTGACATTATCTTTCGTCTTGTCTGATCTCAAACACGTTTAGGTATTGCACTTGTATTGTCCCCTTCTTGTGCAGGGCATATGTCCTTCTTCTTCACACCTTCCATATAAGGGTCGTTGCGCGGGCACCCCACGCAATGAAGTCACATGCATGCCAAGGGCTGTGCACATAACAATTGTTAGAAATATTGAAGTTGAGTCAAAAGGCGAGTCTTCAGTAGACAATGAGCGTATATTGATGTATCAATATCCACTGAAGGGTTTGTGTGACAGAGTCTGTGCCAGCCCACTGACGAGCAGGCTACTCTTACGCAGTGTAGCGGGACGCTAGCTTACCTGGTTTGTTAACTGTGAGGCTTGATGCACACAAAAGTTGCTGTTGAGCGACTTGGATTTGTACTACGCTACAGGGGTCCTTATATACATGTAGGAGACCGTCTGACTAAGCTACTGTATAGTACCAATCCTGATGCATGTGATTCTATCTACAATGCATGTGTTACTCCTGTTACCCGGAGTACCGGTGTGTGAACTCGGCTGCCTAGTTAGGCGCTCTCTATTGTTCAACACTCCCCCTTGCTAAGTGCAGCGGTAGATGCGCGCAAGCATTAAATGGCGCATAGTGCAGCCGACTATGCTGGACTTCTAATCGTAGAATCTTAGTCCGAGCATTCCTCTGAATTTGAGGAATTTGATACGACCCAAGTTCTTAGTGAATAAGTCTGCCGGATTGTCATCAGTGCTTACGTAGAAGACTTCGACTTTTTTGTCTTCTACTAGCTCCCTCACGTAGTGGTAGCGAATGTCAATGTGTTTAGACCGACGCTCCGTGATGGGATTTGAGCTAATGAATATTGCTCCCTGATTGTCTGAGCAGATAGGCAGCGGGCCAAGCTTGTAGCCGATCTCCTCCAGGAGCATCTTTATCCAAGCTACTTGTCGCGAGCAATCGCTCAGCGACATATACTCAGCTTCAGTGGACGACAGAGCAACTGTCTTCTGTCTTCTAGACAGCCAACTGAACGCGCCGTTCGCGAACTTTAAGAAGTGCCCAGACCGCGACTTTCTGGCTTCTGGGCTGTCTGCCCAGTCAGAGTCAGTGCACGCCAATAATCCATTGCCGCTTTGTCCTTCATAGACTAGCGCATAGGATTTTGTACCAATTAAATAGCGGCAGATATACAGCGCTCTGTTTAAATGGTCCTGTGACGGATTTGCTGCAAATTGCGCAAGTAATGTCACGGCGTAGCAAATGTCAGGTCGAGTTCCAAGCATTAGGTATAGCAAGGAACCGATGACGGTCTGGTACTTGCTTCGAAGCGCTGGGTCAGCTGTGCCAGTATTGGCAACAGGCTTGTATCCAGCAGGGAGTGGAGTTGGCGCAGATTTAGCGTTCTGCATGCCACAGCGCTGCAGCACTTTCTCAAGGTAGGCACATTGATCTAAATGGATTTCGCGGCCTTTTCGAGTTATGCGCATGCACAGAAACTCCTTGACGTCGCCTAAGTCGCGACACTCCCACTTCTTCATGAAGCGGTCCTTCAATGAAAGGACTAGGGTCTTATCCTTGCCACAAAATATGGCATCGTCTACATAGACAATGATCAGCACGAAGCGACCATCTTTTGTCCTATAGACGAATATTCCGGCATCGGATACAAGGCGTTTGCAGCCAAGTTCCTTTAGGGACTCATTGAGGGTGCGCCACCATGCAAGCCCTGCCTGCTTAAGTCCATAGAGAGCGCGAAGTAACCGGAGTACTTTGTGCTCTTGGCCTGGTACTGCAAAACCTTCAGGCTGCTCCATATAAATTTCCTCGTCGAGCTTGCCATAGAGATAGGCATTACGGACGTCTAGTCCGGAGACGTGCATATCCTCAAGCGCAGCTAAGGCGAGGATTAGACGTACAGTCTCAAAGCGTACGACTGGAGAGAAGACCTGATCATAGTCAAGGCCTTCAATCTGGGAGTAACCCTTGGCGACCAATCTGGCCTTTTTACGACCGTCAGTTTTGACGTCGAATACCCAGCGGTTTTTGGTGACCTTTCGTCCCTTAGGACGGTCAACCAGTTTATAGACATTGCATTTGCGAAGTGCCTCAAGTTCTTCGCGACACGCTGTCATCCACTCCTCAAGCTCCTTTTTAGGTAGCTTTAGTATATCACGGAATGACCATTCTCTCGGGCTGGTCCCGTCTGGTAGATCGTTGTCGAGGGTGGGTAGCGCTTTTGCAAGCAGCAACTCGACTAACTTAACTCCCCCTTCCCGGCATAATTCTGCCAGTAGTAACTCAGCGCTTTGCGCTTCATCCTCATCGGATGGGGCGGACTCGACAGGGTCGTCGCGTGGAGGAGGATTTGGCGCAGAACTAGGTCCGGGAACCTGTTGTCTTTGCTGCCTTTGTGGTCCGGTTTTGGTACGGGAGCTACCCGCATCCTCACCGACCATCTTTTTCCATCTCCCCTGATTTTCGATGTCCTTTACTATGTCTTGGGGCTTCCGCTGCTCTCCATAGACATTACCTCTACGAGTTACTGGTCTCCGCTCCCTTGCTGAACGTTGCGGCTCCACTGGGGGCGCAGGGTGTTCTACCGGTGCATGGGGCGGCGGTACTGGGTCTACGGGCGCATCCTGCAGCTCCTGCTCATCGTCATGAACATGACCATTTCCCCTTTTAGGAAGGTGATGCTTTGGATGATCATTATCGTCATCCTCATCTACCTGAGGTGTGGTATTTGGTTGATTTTCTAGGATCATTTCTTCTCGAGGTGGCCAAACTCGAGTTGTACCCCGACGATTTGTCAAGGGGCACTTAGGAAACATAGTTTCGTCAAACATCGCGGTGGATGATCTGAACAAAACATTATCTGGTGCTCTTATGAAGAGCCATCCGCCAGTGCGCTCTGTAGAGCCATCTCCCCCAAGATAAATCATCAGCTCCGATTTGGGCGATAGACCGTTTTTTCTAACGTCCTTGGGTATGAAGACGTACACACCGCAGCCGAAAACGCGCAGGTGCGCCACAGATGGCGGCTCGCCGTTTATCAATTCGTAGGGGGTAAGCCAATTAAGGCGACGAATTGGCGTCCTGTTGTAAACATGGACCGCATGATCCACGGCGAATTCCCACCAGGATGGAGGTAGACAAGCATCATGGCGCATTGCCTCTGCTTTGTCCATGAGCGTCCTGTTGAAACGCTCAGCTCTGCCATTCTCCTGAGGAGTATGCGGCGAGCTCTGAAGGATCTCTATGCCATTATCCTTTAGAAGGTCTTTGAATGCAGCGGAGACGTATTCTCCCCCTGCATCAGACAACCACTTCTGCACTGTCTTTCCATATTTAGTTTTCACCATGGCTAGGAATTGCCTTGTGGCTGTAATTGCTGCAGATTTCTTGCGCAGATTTACAGTCCACGCGTGCGATGAAGCGTCATCATAGTACAGTATGTAATACTTGTACTTATGATAGGAATCTACTGGGAAGGATTTTAAATCCGAATGAATAAGTTCAAACGGTACCTTTGCCCGGTAGTTGGACGGCGGGAAAGACTTAGAGTGCATTTTCCCTTTTGCACATCCTTGGCATATTGGTGAGTCCTTAGGAATCTCCACCTTTCTGGGAAACCCAGATGTATGCTCCTTCGCCTTTGCAAGCACGTCCTTTGAAGGGTGCGCAAAGCGGCAATGCATAGTCGAATAATCGACTTCATTTACGTTCACATAAATATTCTGAACGTTTTCACCCGATTCAGCCACGAGGGTGAAGGTGGTAGTGTCCGGGTGCTGCGGTGTAAACCTGAATAGAGGTTTCCGTGCTCCTGGTTCATACAGACTGATGTGCTGCGCTGTTGCGCGCAAGTTTAGTCCGTCTTGGAGGAACATCCCTAATGACAAGAGACGAGCCGAGCAATTCTCCATATAATAGACAGGATATAGGCGCGTCTGCAGCCATTGTTCATCTATTTGGTAGTTTAGGAACACAGTTCCTTTAGCAATAATGCTTCCTACTGCTCCTTGTTGTGCCGTTTGAGTACGGATAGGAGTCTGGAGGTACTCGAATTCTGAGAAGTCTCTTATGTCATTTGTAATGTGCAAAGATGCACCTGAGTCCAGTAGCCACTCATTCGCTGAAAAGCGACTTTTTCCTTTACCCTTACAACGTGAGCACGCAGCGTAATCGCGCGAATGAATTCATTGTACATTTTTTAAGCTGCTACTAAGTACATTTACGAATGTCCGAGCGCCGTTGTGCAAGTTAGAAGCGGCTGTTAAAGCGCTGTTAGTAACTTGCTTAGGGTTAGGAATATGAGTGACGTACTCATTGCCCCAGTCGTCGTAGCCATCGTATGGCTCCATGCAGCGGAGCTCACCCGTTAACGGGTTCCGAAAGCTTTCGTCGACGATAGGGGGCGCAAGGCCTGCGGCCTGCGCTATCATGCCGTTTAGCTCGGCATCGTGCGCGTCGATGTCTTCTTCGTCTGTTGCCCAGACGATGGACCTTTCTTCGGCATCGCGGAAGTCGTCGTCCTCGCTGATGTATTCATCGCGCATGACCTCGTCGATGCGATCGGCCATGTCGTCGTCACTGAGCTTGCTGCGCTTTGAGGCGCGCGACTCGGTGTCCGAGGGGACTTCTTCGATGTGAGCGGAGCTCACGATTTCCTTCAGCGCGCGGATTGTTTCCGGCGTGCCGGCGACGTCCAGGTCCTTTGCGAGCTGGAGGGCTTCTCCGAGCCAATCACCGCGTGCGCGCTTCTTGCCCTTGTTAGGAGCAGGTGCTGCGACCTTTCGAGTCCTGCTGCCCAAAGGCGCTAACTCGACGACGGTGCTGGTCGTCGGGGCGGGGATCGATACTGTGTCGGCGATGTGCATTTCTGCATGTTCGTCGTGCGAATGTGGCTTACCACGGTTTTTACCGCCGCGCTTTCCCCGAGGAGTAAAGCCTTTAGCTTTCTCCTTGCCCTTGTCCTTCCACTCCTTCTTACCCGCGCTGCTGCTGCCCTCAGGGCGCTGCTGCTGCGAGAAGGAGGGATTTCCCTTCTCCTGCTTGATAGCAGAAATCTTCTGGGCAGACGACTGCCCCTTGTTCTTCGACTGTTCCCAGGAGGCGGTTAAGGCGTCCTGGGCGCTGCTCGGCGTGAGATCCTTGATCTCAATCTTGTTGAGAGCTAGCTGAATAGCCGTCTCATACCGAGGTGGAGCGGCCCCCAAAATGATCAGGGTTCTCATCTGCGGCGGCAGAGAGAGGCCGGCTCCATCGAGCTCGTCGAGGTTGCTCTGGATCTTTGAGATCGCAGGGCCGGGGTGCTCATTGGCTGGAATACGGACGTTTATTGCTGCCTTGAAGAAGGCAAAAGCCCCCATGGCGCTAGTCCCTCCGTAGAGCCCTTTCAGGGTATTCCAGATAGTCTTCGCAGTCGTCTTTGTTCTGACGAGCTGCGCGACTTCGACGCTTAGGCGCAAACGAATGCTGCCCATGGCCTTGGATTGCATCTGCATCCATTCGAGGACCTCAGCGCGGTTTCCTCCGTCCGTAGCCAAAACTGGCTCATCGAAGCCGTCGGGTATCTCGATGAGAATCCAGACACCTTGCGACTGCAAGTATGCTTTCATCAGATCGGACCAACGGCGGTAGTTCGATCCGTCGAGGACGGGGACGAGGTTCTGCAGAGAGTTCGACATTTTCTGTTGATTGGTGGTGGTAGAGCGGTTGGTTGATAAGGTTCTGTGAACGCATTATCAGCGCTCTGACTTATGCTGCCGGAACGGCGCTGACACCACACTGGACTCATTGTTTGGGATGGCAACAGCGAAGCTGTGCCCGACCTGCAGCCATATAGGCGCAAAGTCTCCCCCTGACGTCAAAGCCTCTAAGGGCGACGTCCAGGCAAGCTAACCTGACCCGCAGCGGACGCAGCCATAAAGGCGCAGTACCGCGCAGTGTTCAGGGCTCATAACCTGACGAGCAGGCTACTCTTACGCAGTGTAGCGGGACGCTAGCTTACCTGGTTTGTTAACTGTGAGGCTTGATGCACACAAAAGTTGCTGTTGAGCGACTTGGATTTGTACTACGCTACAGGGGTCCTTATATACATGTAGGAGACCGTCTGACTAAGCTACTGTATAGTACCAATCCTGATGCATGTGTTACTCCTGTTACCCGGAGTACCGGTGTGTGAACTCGGCTGCCTAGTTAGGTGCTCTCTATTGTTCAACACCCACAACCGTGGGCAGGGACTTCGCCACACCGCACTAACCACCCTTTACATAAGTACCCTTCGAAGTCAGACACGGTGCCCTGCCCATCCATCGATACCATCCTCTTTCATGCAGTACTCATCCTCCTTCTCTCGGTCCCTTCCTAGCCCTGCAGGCTCTCTCCCTCCGTTGTCTGACGGAGACTCTGCTATGCTGTCTGACAGCACAAACGACGACCCGCAAGACCAGCTTGGTTATCTCGGAACTAGCTCCCTCGCCCTGTCAGCCATCCTGGACCCTAAGTTCCCACACTCAGCAGAAGTCTTCGGCAACTGGTTGAAGACTCTATACATCCGTGGCTTTATCGAGGATAGTACCTACTCGAGGATTAGGGTGAGTACCAGGTGTACTATCTGCCTTCCTGTGAGTTACTAATCCTATCGTTCAGATCGTCCACCTGACACGCAAGAAGTGGGATGAAATCCGCGAATATATTACTATGACAGACACTGGCATCCTCCAAGTCGTACAGTGAGTCGCGTGAAGACAGCTCGTTCTGTGATGTGCTAACTAGCGGCGTTGCATGTAGATTCACCTACAGCAAAGAGCTACACACCCTGGTTCTCACAGCAATGACGGAAGGCAACTTATGTGACTTGGGCGTAAGCCAGACATGACATGAAGGATCTTGAGTGGCTTACACAAGACAAAGTGAAAAAGGCACTTGTCTTTATGCCTTGCTGAGCTTGAAAATGCTATTCTGTCATGGACAAGGCACACAAGACACATAGGTTTTTCCTGATGGACCCGTGCTCTGCACTAAGCAAGCTACACGCTATGAGCGCGAGATGCTCCTCGGACTACTATAGTGTTCAGTCTTTGGTGATATTACGATGTCATTGGCGACTCGGATACGATCCGGCTTCTAGTATTGTATATGATTTACTGAGTGTCTTCGGAGCGTAACTACTCAAAGTCACTGGCGGAGGAGGAGGTCTCCGAGGAGGTCTCTATCCGCTTGGAACGACGCTGTGCCCACAACCACGTGATCATTGGACATAAATGATACACTATTCAGTCTGCACTTCGTGTGTTTCATTGCTGCAAAGTATCCTCCACATCTATACACACAATCCAACAGACTGTGCAAGGAAATTGACGACGATGCATTCATTCCCTTGAATGTATGCATACAGAATGATGAGCCAAGGCTGCTGAATGCTGGCTGCATTGGACAGACGATAATAAGGTTCACCGGAATACGTTTTAACGCCAAAGTCGAGGTGGGATTGCCGGGAGAGTCCTCATTTCTTACCTCTTACACTGACCGACATGAGCCAGCAGCCAAATGGTATCCGCGGCGTGCTCATAGCTTGAACGTGGCAGCGTCAAATGGGCTCGCAGCAATCTTTACCAGAGAGTCCGGGACCAGTTCCACCGTCGGTGCCCCCATTGGAACCCACGGAAGCAAGTCGATCAAGTGGAAGGCTCGTAGCGCAGGAGCACACGGGGAGAGCACCGCGGGCGACGAAAGGTGCGCATAGCGACGACTATGAACACTCAACTGCTCAGCTTCGGGTACAGGTCAGGACACTGTCTCCAGCTCGGCTTTTGTACCAAGCCACGCAAGCGCCTCCAGGCCGGCTCCCCACCTCGACTCGGTCCCCGTAATGCGCTCCGTGAAACGAAGCAATCCAATGCGATATGGCGACCTCCCAGACCCCAGTCTGACAGCCACACTGCCTGTTCCGCCACTGATATCCTCTTCTCCCTCACTTCCGCCCAAGTCTGCAGCCATCCCCTCGCCACGATCAGAACCCGCAGTGTCCAATATCTTACCACATCACCCGTTGACAGATTCGTCGGCACAGTGTCCTACATCTCAGGGTTTGGCACAATTTCCAGCATCCCAGGTGGCCGCACAACCCACATCCCAGGCTCCTGCGGCTCCATGTCCTGCATCTCAGACTCTGGCACAACATTCAGCATCTCAGGCTTCCGCCGGAAAGTCGAAGCTTAAGTTCTCGGAATCCCTCCAAGGAACCAACACATCGTCTCCTGTGGTACGGCCTCCCACCCAGTTGCCACCAAAGTCACCGCAAACATCAAAGTCAGATGTTATGCCTACGTCGACTCGTCCGGTTGATACCAGCGAACACCGGCCTCCGTCGCGTCCCGCTAAACAGGATCAGCGTCAAACGCCAAACCACAGCGGCCGGACCTCACGAGGCCCATTGAACTCTGCAAGTAAGCAACACCTTTGACCGAGAGCCGCTGCAGCGCTGATGAGGTGCTCCTCGCTCCTGTAGTATCCATATCGGTCAACAATGATCGAGTCTCGGGCCCTGCCAGTGGCATGACACCCACTCCTGAGATTGTACCGGCTTCTAAGTCGCCCACCGTCTATACCTTTGACTCTCTTCCCGTAGAACATGCCCCCGCAACGCTCAGCGTCAAGAAGTTCTTCCGGAATACGAGTGGAGCTGCGACAGCTCCAGCGCTTTCTCCGCCACATTCATCGTTGAACGCAAAGAAATTCTGCCAGAATCCGGGTGGCGCCGCGACCCCAGCAACTGATCCTGTGCCGCTGATCCCTGGCGTGAGTGCATGGCGGAGGACGCAGCAGCGTAAAACCGATGCGAGGTCACCCTCTGCCGTCGTCAGAAAAGTCTGTGCGCTACTGAATGCACTGACAGCAGAGCACTTCGAGGAGATCTCTGACCAGCTCATCACGCAAGTGAACAAGTCGGATGGCGAGCGCGGCGGAGAGACTCTCCTCCTGGTCACTCGCCTTGTGTTCGAAGCGGGATCGGCGGACGTGCGGTGGGCGAAGCAGTGCGCGCAGCTGTGCAAGAAGATGACGCGGAAGGTCAGCGTGCTTGCGCGCGAGAAGCAGAACGCGGGGAAGCATGTCCGAGTAGTGAGTGGACAGCTCTTCCACCAACGCCTGGTCCTGTTGTGCCAGGAGTCTTGCGAGCGCACACGAACGTCCAGGGATCAAACGGCGCTGGGAGCTGCGGCACGGGGCCAACCGTCTGGGCCTGCTTTAGACCCCGGTCACGTTGCCCAGAAGACGAGGCAGCGGAACCTTGGCAGCGCGAGATTCGTCGGGGAGCTGTTCAGGTCGCGGATCATCTCGGAGCGAGTCATGCAAGAATGTGTCCAGAAGCTCCTTCGTGTCGCGGAGACTCATCCCGCGGAGGAGGAGGTCGAGCGCCTGTGTGCGCTTCTCATCGCTGGCGGGCCATCGCTTGAGCCTCCGAAGGCTCTTGCGTATATGTCGCGATTGAGAGCGTTACAAAAGCGTTCGAGCCTCAGCCCGCGTGCACGGTTCATGCTGCTAGTAGGTCAACTGGCCATCGTCATTGAACTGGTGACTCATGCTCTGTTGTAGGATGTAATCGAAGTGCGCAAGCCAGTGCGGACAACCCGCCGCACGACACCCACCAGTGGTGAAGTATCTCTGGGCGCGCCGATCGGCCGTGCAGATGGTCGTACCTCGACGAACCCTTCCCAAGTCCCCACGCGGTTGAACACTAACCAAGCGCGAGGTGTGGAGACCCGGGCATTCCCCGTAATATCAATGCCACCGGGACCTGTGTCAACCGTGTCGACGCCTGATCGGAGTGCTGAGAAATGTGTCCCATCTCCGACCACGACGACCCCTTCTCTCAGTTCATCGTCCCTATCCAGTACTTCTCCGAGTCTAGCTTCGTTGCCGAGCGTCTTGTCCAATCCCCTCGATGGTCTCAGTGTCAGTGGCCCATCTCCCCCTGCCTCAGCCTCCGAAAAGCCTGCATTCAGTCTCCCCTCGTCCTCACCCCTCACCTCCCCACTGACTGCAGCTCCAATGGTAAATCTTCCACCTGGGAGAGCGAGCGGACCTGTTGGCCTACAGAGGGACGTGGCACAGAATCTTCGCATACTGCTCAAAGGTGTCACAATCGGCATGCATGATCACGTCCTAACCGAGATCACTGCGGTCACAAACGGGCAATGTGGTTCGCTCACTGAGATCATTTCCCTCATCATCGACGCCGCCATCGACGAGCCGTTCTCGTCGGATATGTACGCGTTGCTGTGTCAGAAGATAGCGGAGCAAGCCGAATTGGGGCAACGCTTGGGGGGCATCGGAAAGCCCGCGAGTAAGAACGTCTTCCGTGCGCAAGTACTCAAGCAATGTCAGGAGCGCCTGGAGTACGAATGGCCCCATGAGGGCAATGCTGCCGATGGCTCGGATACCCCTCTGGGACAAACTATCCAATACTCCGGAGACGATGCTGTACATCATGGCACAGACCCGGGATCGAAACGACGGGCTCTCAACCTCATCAAGTTCATCAGCGAGTTACTGAGGACGCAGATTCTGACAGAGCATATCGTGCACGACTCCATAGAGCTCCTCCTGCCAGATGTTGGTATCCCATCAGATGAGGATATCGAATGCCTCTGCGATGTTCTGACGAACGTGGGCTACCTTCTTGACACGCCCGACGCCTTGGCCCAAATGCGCGGCTACTTCACTCGTATGGCTGGATTGACACGGAGTCCGCATATCAACTTGCGCATGAAGGTCATGCTCCAGGTAAGCAGTGCCTGCATACTAGTGGTCTTTCATCATGTTGACGGGACACAGAACGTCATCGACTCGCATGGTCGTAATGGGTTCGCCCGTCAAGAACCAGCCTACAATCATGGCGCCCCTGCCTTGCAAGGTACAGAGACCGGCAACCACAGCCCAACTATCCGGACCACGATCCACAGGGTGTCTCCAGCCGGCCATAACCATGATCTAGGCGACTATATCCGAGTTCCCCCCATTGAGCCATCACGGCCCGTCTGCACGAAATCAGATAGTCCGTCACAGGCTCGTCGGGGAGGCATGCAATCCATATCCACGGACCCTGCACAAGCACCAAACATCTCTTCGTCTGTGCCGCCTTCGTATCAACGCCCACAGTCCATGGACAACTCTCCCTCGGCGATGACCCGAAGTCAAGGGTCGGGATTTGACGCGTTCCCTGACGACGTGGAATGCCCGCCGGAATATAGCGCACTGCTGGACCGTCCTCGTCAGGTGCCACCGGTCCCTGATGCGACAACATTGCCAGAGAGCAACGGCGGCACCGATAGTAAGAAGGCTGAAATACACCTCAGCGCAGAAGTGAAGCAACTCTTCGTACTCCGAGACCTAGACAAGGGTGAAGCATATCTGCGACAACTCCCATCGCAGCATCATTGGCGCTGGGTCAACTTGCTCGTTGCGTCTGCGATCGCGTCGAATAGCATTCCGGACGTCCGGCTCGTTGGCGATCTCTTCAACCGTGTTGTCTCGAAGACCCTCATCCTGCCTGATGCCTTTGTCACTGGCTTCACACCCTCCCTCGACACGTTGCACATCGTCGCTTCTAACATGCCAAATGCTGCAAGTCTCGTTGCTATCATGCTGAAGGCCGCAAAGCTAGATCCCGAGCGTCTCACGGGGCTTGTGCATCAGGTCGAAGGGAGCGACTTGGATATGCTTGTTGGTCTGCTACTGTAAATTGTGTTGAGCCTTCTCCGAGCGTGTGTGACCCGCGAGTACATTGCTGTATAACATATGTATGACTAGCCCAAATTTGCTCACCCGTGTACGTGTAAAGCTACATGAATTCCTGGATTGTGGATAGTACGAGTAGAGAGAGAATCAGTAGCAATGAAGCCCTCGTACATGCTTCGCTACTCGGGCGAGAATATTCCGCTGAAGTATCGCACCACCCCTGCCTCTCCAGATACTATTGCACCAACGACTCCGTCCGGCCGGACGATGAACGCAAATGTCTGGCCATCCGCCACGCAGTATGCGTCGTAGGCGATGGTGTCGCCGTCACGGAGGGTCGCATCAGTACCATCCACTGGCGTCGTCGCTTTGTCTCCCGACGGCAAGACGACCGCGGCGCTCACGGTCCTCTTAGGATACCGCGCTACAGTCTTCACAATAGACTCGATACGCGCACGGTCTCCGCCAAGGATGAGCACCGTATGACGCGTCGGAGAGAATACATGGAACAGGGAGGTGACCCGCGAGTCCGACACACGCACGAGACCCGTCGCATCCGGCGCGCGGTCGCCCGCCTTGAGGGTGTCTTCACCTTCCACGCCGTACGGCTCCCGTTCCTCGTCCACCGCGCGCGGTGCGCGCTCATCGAACACGATCGAGCTCCAGCGGTAGTTGATGCCGAGCTGCTTGAGGAGGCTGCTGCGCTGCATGACGGAACGCGCAAACACCTCGGGGGCCGCCCCGACCGCATCCTTGCCGCGCTGCCGCATGACAGTCGTCTCCTGGAGCATCCGCTGGATGACGGGGAGCCGCTCCTCGCTGTACGTCGCCAAGAGGGCGCGAGGCGCGAGGCGCTGCTCCACCAAGGCGAGCTTCCACCCGAGGTTGAACTGCATGGTTCATGAGCTTTGAAAATGGATGGACAGTGCACACCCGAGCTTACTGCGTCCTGCACACTGGAGTTCAAGCCCTGCCCTCCGCGAGGCGCGTGAACGTGGGCGGCGTCTCCGACGAGGAAGACACGCCCCTCGCTGAACTTGTCGACCACACGAACGCTAGGTCTATGATATCGATCGTGAGTAGTGCAGTGGTAAATGTGACACCGCGCATACCTATAGTCGCTGACATAGTAGACATGTCCCATCTGGATGTCACTGCGGTCAGTATGCGCGATAATCCCCTCTTTCAGCGCTTTGTGACTGGAGAGCAGTTTATCGGGGTCGGGGTGGCCGAGAATCATGAAGAAGAATCGACGGCCTTCTACCACACACAACATGACGCTAGAGCGTGTATAAGATCAATTCCTGCTTCGGGGGAAATACTATACACGCACATCGTCGCAGTACCACCTTCGTTTCTCAGCCAAGCGTGCCAGAGCTGGAAATGATCTAGCCGGGGACTGTATCACTAATTCTTATGTTGCTTACCTCGGTGTCCAGGCCTTCTATGTTCATCTCTCCGAGGATACCTCTCTGCTCTGGTGCCGTGCCTTCGAACGCAAACCCGCTCTGCTTGCGGACTACACCTGTGAAGCGTATGATCAGTGGTGCGCCAGCGGCCAGAAGGAGACGGCGTGGAAGGTACTTTTGCCGCCATCAGCACCGATGAGCCAGCGGAAGCTCTGCGCCTCTATTTCCTCATTTCCGCCTACGCTCTTCTTGATGGTGGCTTTGACGTGATCCTCGTGCTGGCTGAGCCCGACCAGTTCGGTTGAGAACTCCACGAAGCAACCGTATCTCTCGAGATGGGAGCGTAAAACAGCTTCCGTTTGGTACTGCGCTATCTGATACGTGTTGTTCTGTTCGCCATTAAGCCTAGGTCTAGACCAGATATGGACATGCCACGTACAAATGGTTTCGTAGGCGTATCTTCCTCAAATACACTCAAACTTGTGGTCTCCAGGACCTCGGTACCTGCAGGAAGCTTGTAAAATACAACAGGCCTGATCGGCGCTCCCTTGGCTCGCAACTCAGGCAGCACGCCAAGGAAGTGAAATACTTCCTGTGTACGCGGCTGATCGACGTTGAGAGAGAGGAACTAAATAGATGCGTGGTTAGAATATACCTGGATTCCCTGCCCCCGCACTTCTTGATGAGGTGTGGATGCCTTGTTGATGATGCGAACGGGAACACCATTCTGCGCGAGTGACAGCGCGAGTGCAAGGCCTGCGGGGCCGGCACCAGCCTAAAACAGCATAAGTCAGACGTAGAGATGCTAAATGAATGTGCGTACGACAAGGACCGGGCTCATGGGCTTCATGATGGTAGAAAGTGAGGCTACCAAGTGTGAGGATGTGATCGTCCCGGCACATAGGTTGCGTGTCGGTACGGCTTGACGTTTCCTGGCATGTGTGTTACATACTAGGTACTTCCCAGCGATGTCAAGAATTTCTCGGCAGTTGTGCTGCGGTTGACCTTGTGATTTGCACAGTGAGAGCGCCCACTGGCATACGCGGGCTGATAGGAATAGACGTCTCAGCCCCCATCGTCGGTACCTCCACGTCCTATCTTAATATATAGCGGCCGGCTTTTTGGTGACTGTCAAACGTGGAGCTGATCCAAGTTGAAGTTGTGCCGGTCATGACATTGATAGCTTCGTCCGGGAAGCCAGGCGTTCGGTAGCGAGATGAAAGTCTAGAAACAGAGTCATATACATACTTATCTGCACGTACGTGAGTTGGCCGGATGACACAATCATGATGGGGATGCATCATCCCGGGCTAGCTGTACGACTCGGATTACGGCGGCAATGTGAATGTGTGGTCTCGTACCCCTCCGTGTGGACGCACCCCACCACCGCTCCGACACGTCTGGGGCATCCTTGGAGGGCGACCAGGACCCCCGGCAGCGCCCATAGATCTCAGATACCGAGTGCGGCCATAAACTGCCCCCAAAATCCGCCAACGTCCGATACCCATGCGGACATGAAGGGCCCTGCGGACGCCCCAGGTCGCATCGCTATGCGGCCATACATGGGCCATCGTGCTTGCACGTCAGATCGACGTGCGGACATATGATGACCTGTTGGCCGGCCCCCTAGGACGCATGGTCGGTATGCTGTCCCGGCAAACGAGCTTCCCGCGTAAGCTCGGTGCTCTTGCGCTCCCCCGAAGTGCTCAGGCGAATGCCTAGGCCTAGGCATTCGCCTGAGCACTTCGGGGGTAGGGATGGCCGTGCGGCGCATCAGTCTTCCTTACTCGTATGCCTCGATCCTCCATTGGTGAGTGGAGTACACTTTCAAGCCATACAATTCACATTCAATCCCATTGTAAATGGCAGAAATGCAGCTACAGGGGTGCATGTATGGAAAGCCTCGACGACAGCCTACCAATAGGCAGGCCTCAGGCTCGCTGTCCCGGTGAGTGCGTTTCCCCACCTTTCTGCATTCACCCGCTAAATGTACAATACTCGTGTAGGCTCGAAAGTCGCTGCACTGTACCGCTGTGGCTGCCATGCCTGACCACACGACAGCAATCACAAGTGTTGGTTCAGCCTTGTATATCATGGTTCAAATCCACCAGCACACTTGCACAACCAGGTATAGGGGCAACAATGTTCCTTCGAGTTCCACACATGCACATCTTGTTCTCGCTTGGCCTATTCAAGGCGGACCTGAAAGTTCATGCTCTTGCGATGGGCAACAGCTCACCTGTAGAGTTTGTTGAGCTTGGTCTGCAATGTAGCACCTACATGGGGGCCCTCGTCGCCAGGAACAATATTATAGAGACTGCTGTGACAGAAGCAGAAGGCGGGTGGCAGTATTGTCAGTCTAGGGCTCGAGGGCCAAGAGTGGGACAGTTTGACGGATCCGGAGGAAGTTGATGATGATCGCTAGATCTTTCTTGGATGCACTGTCATTGTTCAGTGTGTAGAGAACAATCATATTTTTCTTGTGATTTTAGCGATTTTTTTGATGTTACATCAGCCATGCGGACATTTTTGAGCCGATTTTGGTAGCCTAGAGACCGGTGCGGGCATAAGTGGGGTCAAATGTTGAACTTCTACTATTTCATACATTATATAATCAGGTTCTCCTGATAAGGACTTATCTTATGTTCTGCTACGCTACTATACGTAGATTACATTCTTTTAGATAGTTGATTATACCGAGTTCCATTCGGCATTCCACTCGGTATCCATTCGGTACTCCATTCGGTATCGGAACTCTGCTCCCTTGTCATATGATATTGACGGTCATCTATAGTTCTGTTTGCCGTCTTACTAACGCTTACTCATGAAGCTTACAATGATGACTCACGACTCAGGCCTCATCTGATAGGCATACTGTGCAATCAGATAATGCCTTCCTCTCATGTATATATTGTTGAAGGAGTGAATTGGAAGTGGCTATAAAGGCAGTGAACGAACCTCTGAGGGAACTGCTGAGGGAGTCCTGTTAGGCACACAGGAAAGCAGAGGAAGGAACGATACATTAGAGGGCGTATCCAGCCCAGTATATATACATGTGTGAGACCATCACCTGATGGTCGAGTCATGATGAGTCATAAGCGTAATCTACGTGAGTCATTGTTAGTAAGACGGAATCCGGAACTCCAGGTAACCGGTAATATCATATGCTTAAGGAGCGGAGGTCCGGATGTCCGGTATCTAATCTACTGAGATAGGACGAGAGATAATCGAGTCCTATAGATAAGATAAAGAGCGAAAGAGAGTAAGCGTACAATACGGTACATAGCGTTGCAGAACATAATACAAGTCCATACCAGGTAAGCCTGATAAGATAACGCCTGAAATGGTAGAAGTTCAACACTCCCACTTGTTCAAGACGCTATGACCATGCCAGTTGACGTTCGAAGTTTCTCTATTCCAGAGAGTGGAACGTTCTTGGTCAACGCATCTGCAAGCTGGTCTTCGCTCGCAACAAAGAAGATATCGGTTTCACCCTTCTCGTAGAATTCTCGAATGAAGTGATACCGTATTTCGATGTGTTTTGTGCGGCGGTCCACGGCAGGATTAACCGCAAGGAAAATGCTTCCTTGATTGTCCAGACACAAAGGAGTGGGAGCAGTCATGTTGTCACCAAGCTCCTGTCCGAAGTTCCTAAGCCAAGCCATTTGACGACATGCATCAGAGGCTGCTTTATACTCTGCTTCTGTTGAAGAGAGGGAAACAGTGGGTTGGCGTCTGGAAACCCAAGAAACGACACAATTGGCCATGAGGAACACAAAGCCGCTTGTGGAGTGCCTATCATCGTGATCTTCTGCCCAGTCCGAGTCTGAATAGGCAATTAACCCGGAGTTGGAATCACCGTCGTAACAAAGCGCATAGTCCTTTGTTCCCTTAGGTAGCGCAAGACATATTGTGCGAGGCGCATGTGATGCTTCGACGGGTTCGAGGCAAACTTGGCGAGTCTCGTTATGGAAAAAGCGAGATCAGGCCGTGTACCGAGCATAGCATACATGATGCTACCAATGACGCTCTGGTACTCAGTACGGAATACATCCGTTGCAGTTTCCGTGTTTTCTCCAAAACTGAACCAGCAGGTAGAGGTGTCTTTGCAGGTTTGCAGTTAGACATTTGGAACCTCTCCAAAACGGTCTGAACGTATTCAGATTGATCAACTAGGATCTGTCGCTTTTGACGATCACGACGAATCCTAAGTCCTAAGAAACGCTCTACTGGTCCAAGATCGGTCATCTGGTACTCCTTCTTGAGATGATTCTTTATTTGTTCAATGAACGGTTTAGAGTCTCCAAGGAGTAATAAGTCGTCTACATAGAGGACTACATAGCAGACTTGACCGTTGGTTTTACTGGAGTAAACGTAAACTCCTGCATCCGAATATGTCCGTATGAACCCTTGGTTTAGAAGAGTTCGGTGGATCTTAGCGTTCCATTGACGTGACGCTTGCTTAAGACCATAGATGGCCTTCTTGAGGAGGCAGACCCAATCCTCCTTGCCTGGAACTACCCATCCTTCTGGTTGTTCCATGTAGATTTCCTCATCGAGTTCTCCGTTGAGGAAGGCTGTCTTGACATCCATCGAGTCCATCTCCCAGTCTTCGAGTGCAGCATGTGCAAACATATATCTCAAAGACTCAAAACGAGCGACTGGAGAGAATGTCTCGTGGTAGTCTTCACCCCAGACTTGAGTGAAGCCTTTGGCTACTAACCGGGCCTTGTACCGACCATCATGCTTTCGCGCATACACCCATCTGTTCTTGACTATCTTCCTGTTCTTGGGACGGGGAACCAAGATCCAGGTGCCGTTCTGCTCATGAGACTTCATTTCAGAGCCTTCGGCAGCATGCCAGTGGTCCCACTCAGGGGATTTCCTTGCGTCTGAACGCGAGGTAGGAACCGATTCAGAGTAATTGGCTTCCTTGAGAGCCTGCAGTATCATAAACGCTTCCGCTCGCTGATCTCCATGAGTATCAGTCCGTCGGTCGATCCGAGCCGGAGGCTCATCACCATAAACGTTGTCCCTATTCCTGTTTGGGTTCCTCCCAGCATTCTCTCGACGAGGGCGAGTATATACTGGCTGAGGAGGTTGAACAGGTTGAGGATGTTCTGCAGGTTCAGGGAGCTCTCTCTCAGGTTCTCCCACTGGTTCCGGTTCGTCGATGTCCTCATAAACATCTTCGCTCTCTACCGGTAGAGGAAGTGGAATTTCGATCTGTTCCTCGTCATCATCCTCAGAATCAGAGTCTACAGGATCGAATAGTGGCGGACCCAGAGTCTTCGGGTTAGCCAAATCCTTACGTGCCGGAAAGGAATCTTCATCGAAGGTCACATCACGAGACACAACGATCCGTCGACTGGAGGCATCCCAGAACTTGTAGCCCTTGGAGCCTTGCTCATATCCAACGAAGATCATCTCGATTGCCTTTTTGTCGAGTTTCCCTTGTCTTCGTTCCTTTGGCACATGCACGAATGCCTTGCAACCGAATACTCTGAAGTATGAGATATCTGGGACCGTGCCATCCCAGAGAGTTATCGGGCATTGCCACTTAAGGCGTCGCATAGGCTGGCGATTGTATATATGGACAGCAGATTCAACTGCTAGCTGCCAAAAACCGTGGCTTAGGCCTGCATGATGCAGCATTGCCATAGCCTTCTCCATGATTGTGCGATTCCAGCGTTCAGCTCGCCCATTTTGCTGAGGCGAGTGCGCAACCGTCTTCTGATGAACAATCCCATAGGATTTCAGACGGGCCGTGAAAGCGTCAGATGTATATTCCCCCCCTCGATCCGAGCGTACGTGGATAATTTTGTAACCAGTTACATTTTCTGCCCATGCCTTAAAGTCCTCGAACGCTTGGATCGATTCAGACTTATGACGCAGGTAATAGGCACGTCCAAGACTCGAAAAGTCATCAAGGAACGTAATGAAGTACCGGTATCCACTGTTGATTGCTTGAGTACGCATAGGACCATCTTCGTCAGTGTGAACCAACTCGAGAGGCTTTGTAGCGCGTTTGGAGGACGCGGGGAATGGAGCACGATGAGATTTGCCCCATTGACAGCCTTCACAAGGGGATTGATCCTCAACCCCCACTGGATCGACACCCTTGGTATGATCAGGTAATCGGCGAATAACTTCCTTGGACGGATGCCCCATCCGGCGATGCCAGGTACGAAAAGGGGTAGACAGCAGTGCTGCCATCTTCCTGTCCAGGACGTCCATAAACGAAAAGTACAAGTTGTTTAGGAAGTTGTACGGTGCTTCCATCACAACATTGCCAGAAACTTTGCCATGCATAAACGGTTGGTCATAGATGACCATCTGACCTGAACCTTGAACGAGCGTATGTCCTGATTTCTCCACAATACCAGTAGAAAACAAACAGCCAGAGGCCTGAGGAATGTATGCGACATTAGATATGGTAATCATCATGCGCTCCTTGCCGACTGTTGTTAAACCTTTGATGGTGCCAGATCCTAGTGCTTCTATCTTAGCATTTCCTGCTGTACCAAAAACGACGGGAACCGTATACGGCTTGTAATCCCAGAAGTATTCCATAGAATTGACGACCGTCTGACTTGCACCTGAATCCATGAGCCATGCAATGCGCTTGAATTGATGCGAATGAGTCTTGTTCACACCGGGGCAATAAAACGACGAGCTCAATTGTGCGGATCCAGCGTCAGCAGACGCGCCATTATGTACAACAAGAGAAGAAGCCACTAATGAACCAGCAGTCCGAGGAGGACAGACTCTACATGAAGGGTCCGTACAAGCTGTGTACTTAACCTCCTCGACCTCCACCACCGAAGCACCTTGACCGTTTGACGAGGACGAACCGGACTGAGTGACCTTTGTACCGTCCGTGGTAGTGTGAACGACTACCGTGTTCGCCTTTTTACCGTTGCCTTTGCCGTTGCCACCCTTGCCTTTCCCTTTGCCCTTGTCTGTGGCCTTCTGTGGGCGCAAGTGTGGGTACTTGGTCCAGCATTGGTCCGAACCGTGTTTCTTGCCGCAGTGTGAGCAAGGACCTTGACCGTGATGCACCTTTACCTGGGAAGTCTTTGAAGCAGACTGTCCCATACCGGACCGGCGGAGAGATTCCTCGGAGAGAATTTTGCTCACGAGGGTCTCAATCTTCAGCTCCTTGAGAACGGTGGTTGCCATGATGGCTGACACCATTGTCGAGTAGCTTTCCGGGATTTTTGACATCAGGAGGAGAGCCTGAGTTGGCTCATCCAGCTTAATGCCGCCGTTGACAATGTCCTTGAGTACGGTTTGGATCTTCGAAATCTGATCCTGCATTGGCTTGTTGTCGTCCATTTCTCTCGACTTGATGAGAGCCGAGAACTGCGACCAAACGTATGCTGCGTCCGGGGTACCAAAATGCGACTTGAGAGCCGCCCACATGTCCTTTGCCGATTTCATGACCTCATCACCATCCTCACTCTTCTCATAGAGGAGGTGGTGGAAACTGTTATCCGTGCGCATGAGGATCACACCCTTAGCGCGGGCGTTAGCCTTCTTATAGTCTGCCTTGGTGAGGTCACCAGCTTGGAGGGCGTCATCGGCCTCGATAAACGTTAGGTAGCCGAGCATCTGGCTCGACCACACCTTGTAGTCCGAAGACTTTTTAAGGACAGGGATACTGTCAGCCTTCATGTCCGACATGTTGGCGGTGAGAATATGAAATTCGAAGAAGTCTGAGACTTCTTCAGAAACGGAGGGCGGTGGTAAACTTTCAAGAACAAAAGCGAGGTCAGACGATAGACTTTCCTCTGCTTCTTCTTGAGACGGTGCTAGAAGCTCCTCTACGTCGTCTTCTTCGAAGAGATTCGATAGATCTGACGGTAAAGTAGTAGGAGCAAACGATGGAGAAAGATGTACTGGAGAAACGATGGGAGAAGGGGATTGTGCTCGAGAGCCGGGGATAGACGGAGACCCGTACTCTGGGATAGATGCAAGATGTTGCGGTTCAGGTTCAGAACCCTCAAAGAAGCTTAAAGAAGCGAAAACAGAATAAGAATTGTCTTCTTGCCAGTGGTCAACTGGGATACCCCAGCCTGTGTCTCTGATGTATGGACCAGACCACCTATTCGCACAGACTGTGGTGTTACACGGCCAGAACTTATATTCAGTTTCTTCAGGCCGGTAGTGATAGTCCCTTAGTTCAGTGACGTCGAATAAATGCTGAAGACCTCTACAGTTGTAGGGTGTTTCTTCTTCTGATGCTTCTGCTTCTAAATTGTCGTCTAGCTTTTGCTCAGACGAAGCCACAATGTGATGCTTGACTTAAATGATATTCCAGTGATATGTGCAATAAAAACGCTAGGTACGCCGACCTAATCTACAAAACGATCCAGTCCAAATAGCCCCCGTTGGCTATGCTCGTTAGGTCCTTTGTGACCTTTCTGTACCGCTTGACTAGCGGCTCCTGCGGCGTCGAGAATTCGACAGTGCCGACGCAACGACAAGCCCACGAGATGCTGTCTCGCTGCTGCTTAGACCACTGATTGGCCTTATCGAAGTTGTCACTGACCCAGTTGAGCTGGTCAGCGAAGCGGTGGAGTGCGCGCTGGGAGTCTCCGAGGAGCGACTCGAAGAGGTACTTCTTGTCGAAGATCGCTTGGTAGCGCTCGATGGTGGCGCTAACCTTCTTCTCTAGAATCCCGACGACTTCTTCGGTTGACTTCTTCTTGAAGTCAGGGAGCGGGCGAGGAGCTGGTGCTGAGAGTCGTTCAGCAAGTGGGCGCGGCTGTGCGGCGGGGTTGGAGCGGACGGGAGCGGGGAGCGGATGCGACTGGAATCACAAAAACGTTAGATACGAGATCGAACTTGATGCGGGTAGAGTCGGCGTCAACGGACCTTTCTCTCAGGTCTCGTTGGAGGATAAACTTTTTGCAAACGGCGCGAAGGCCCACTGGAAATCCGATCCTTCAGTGCTTTTGGCACTTCAGGTCGTCAAACGCTGAGTCTACTGAGAGACTAGCAAAACTGCTACGCTTACTCCTAGGAGCGTAGTCTTCAAGATCCTGCAGGGATAAAACAACTAGGTGTGCGCGTGTAGCGCAGGGCTCATAACCTGTTGAAGGAGTGAAATGGAAGTGGCTATAAAGGCAGGAGAATGAACCTCTTGAGGGAATCTGCTGAGGGAGTCCTGTTAGGCACACAGGAAAGCAGAGGAAGGAACGATACATTAGAGGGCGTATCCAGCCCAGTATATATACATGTGTGAGACCATCACCTGATGGTCGAGTCATGATGAGTCATAAGCGTAATCTACGTGAGTCATCGTTAGTAAGACGGAATCCGGAACTCCAGGTAACCGGTAATATCATATGCTTAAGGAGCGGAGGCCCGGATGTCCGGTATCTAATCTACTGAGATAGGACGAGAGATAATCGAGTCCTATAGATAAGATAAAGAGCGAAAGAGAGTAAGCGTACAATACGGTACGTAGCGTTGCAGAACATAATACAAGTCCATACCAGGCAAGCCTGATAAGATAACGCCTGAAATGGTAGAAGTTCAACACCTCCGGCGCTTCAACCTTTCTCAGTGGGGTTTCCCGCGGGAGGCGAACTCTAAGGCCAAGCTCACTGCGGTCTTGGATGGCATGCCGCAGCCCGAGTCGAGCACAGGTCCAGGATCGGCTACCGGGACAGCGTCGGCAACGTCAACACCGCTGACAGGATTCGACATGTCTGCGGTAGGCAGTGACGGCAAAGACAAGTCGATGCGGGTGGACCATACGAGTTGTATCTTTGACAGGCTGCCTGTGTTGGCGGGACGGCGGACAACGGTGTATGATGCGCACGACCCAGCTGATCACGAGGCGCACTACGTGGCGAAATGGTCGTACCCCCAGTGCAAACGCAACAATGAGGCCAAAGTCGTTTGGATCGCTCGCAAGATTCTCGTCAACGACCCGGAGGCGTTGTCTGCGTTGACGGAGGTAGTCGCGTATAAAGATTTTGAGGAAGTCTCGACAGACACAATTCGGACCCACCTCCGTCAGTTCGCGAACGATACGGAGTCCCTAATTGACGACCATGGGCACGGGGAACGTATCCTGCGGTGCATCTTCGAGAAGAAGCTGGAACCTCTGCAGTATTTGTCTGACGTTTGGTTTGTGCGCGGCATGCACAACTGCTTCCGCGGTAGGCGTCTCTATCGCTGTCTGCGTCCATATCGTGTATTGATATGTCTCTGCAGCCCATTACTTGCTATGGAAAGGCGACGGCAATCATAGAGTCGAACACACGGATATCAGCGACGGCAATTACGGCGTGGATCCGAAAACACTGGAGATCAAGCTGCGCGATTTTGACCTCGCCCGCGTCATAGACTCTTATGAGGCGAGCCTCCCGCAAGGCACGGAACGGACGGGAACCATTCCCTACATGGCGCTTGACCTCTTAACCCGCGAATACTGGGACGGCAAAGTCAGGCGGCTATATCGTCACGACGCGGAGGGAGCTGTGTGGGTGATCGCGGCGCAAGCCTGGCTGTACAACAAGAACGGAGTTGAAGTCAAGGCCTGGGCGGTGGACGCCTGGTTCACGGCAGACTACGAGCAGTGCCGGGCAGTGAAAACTGATTTTCTCAACCGCTTCGAAGCCCTAGTCCCTAACCACCATGCTGATATCCCAGACCTTCTCAACTTGGCTAGATATGTGTTAACGTATGTCGACGATGATCTTTCCGCACGAAGAAAGAATGCTCGGCAAGACTGGCGGGAAGACGAGACAACCATCCCCGAAGCCGCGACAGTCATCCCGGAAGCAGCGACGACCATCCCCGAAGCAGCGACAGTCATCCCCGAAGCAGCGACAGTCATCCCTGAAGCAGCGACGAAGCAATCGAATCCACTAGGCCTCTCGGAAGACGATGTCAAAGAGATGGACAGCACGTTCCACAAGATCGATCGTTGTTTCGAGCGCGTTCTTCCACGAAAGCGCGTTCTTCGGCTCACTGATAGCGACATCAAGCGGTTCGAGCAGCGCAAGCATCTGTGGGCGAAGCGTGCGGACGATGACGGGCGTACATCTTCTGCCACCTGACGAGCATATCATGGGCACGGGGGATCGGCGGGAGGGCAAGGCTTTCGAAGAGGGAGAATGCACATCGGAACGGAGATGGCACTCGTGGAGCAAATGGACAGTATCAGGCCTTTTAGCTCGTTGATAGACAGGACAACATGTTCGTCATAGCTCATGATGAATATAATATGAAGGTCACTGTAGGCATGTGTCTTATGCCAAAGCACTCTCTGTTCAGCTTGAACTTCAGCTTCAGGTCTTATATCCGCTGAGATCAAATCACCATCTCCTCCCGGGCGGACTCATAATGGCGCGCACCTCGCGGCCACTGGATTATATATTGTGGACCACAGTTTGGGAGGGCGGTCGCGATGGCGGACAGGGCTCACAAGCCAGAATAACGTCGAGACGTTCGTGAGCATCTGGAGGGCCCTAGCAGACCGGGAAGCATGGTTCAAGAGCTGATTGACAACAAGATGCTATGTCACTCATTCCGGCGCCGCGTACCACCACAATGTGGTCACACCTACAGGGAACGTGTATCGGGCCTGAGATGACACGTAGAAGTTAGCCAACCAAACCTGTCCCAAATATCATGAGGTCATGTTCACACCTGCTTGCCCCTGAACTCGATGGTTGCGGCGATGTCAACAGGATCCCGAGACCCGTTGTTCTTATCGTCTCTGCAACATAGCATCGGCTCGTCACGTATGAACGCTGCAGCACGAGCATATAGTACGCACTGGTTCAATACAACGAGGCTGTAGCGCCACCACCCGCTTGATGAGGTGCGCTTGGTGACGAACGCGGAGACGACGAGGTTCTGATTCCCGCCGACAGAGACTCCAATGCGCTGGCCAAACGGTCCGCCAGAGTCGCGCGGGATGACGGCCTTCGAAGCATGCGCAATAGCATAGACTGCCACGACGTTCAACATGGAAATCCCAGCGCATAGCTGTGGAAGCACGTACACTCTTGGTTGACCGACCAGGTACCGTCGCTATTGATCTGGACGACACCGCGGCACCCGCCACCACCGCAGCTGTTCGACCCGGGGAGCTCGGGTTGGCCAGACCCGTCCAGAGCGAGGTTCCACATTGCGCCGTTGCGCGACCAGTTGTTGACGGCACCAATGAAGCTGTGAAGAGCTCGGTGAGCACCACTGAGGTAGTCCTGTACGGTTCAAGATGCATACATGTTGTTCAAATACCACTAAATGACGTAGATCAGCCATCGGTGTGATATGGACGGCGAGGACTCACCTTGATATCGGTCCACCAATCACTACCGATTGCCCCCGAGCACTCCGTGAAGTAGACGTTCTTGTCTGGGTATGCATTGTGAAATGTCACCTGGTCGCCGACGGCCCCTGCGTAGCAATGGAAGGATACTCCATCAAATGGGGATGCATAGTCTTCCATCTACCGATCGAAGTACTCGGTTATTGCAATGGGACCCGTCGATGACCTGGGCACTCACCAACTGGATAGGATACTTCCCTGCATCGTCCCAGTTATGTTCGTACCCGATGATGAGCGTATCGGAGAAGCCGTTGTTGTTCATGAGTGTCTTCAACTGGCCCCCAAGTTGGCCCTCCCAGTACGCATCCAAGAGAGCGGTAGGGTAGGTCGGGTTGCTGTTCTGCGGCTCATTCTAGCGGATGTCAGACACGAATTTGATCACCGGAAGACACTCGCACCTGAAGACTAATCGCCCACAATGGGATGCCTTTACCTTGGAAGCCCTGTAGCGACCTGAGCAGGTATTTCGCATCTATAATGGTGTCAGAGGATACAAGGATCGAGAGCAAGCGACAAGTTACATGTGCTGGTGAGAGACGTGTAGAACTTCCCGCCATCAATCGATCCGCTGTCTTTCATCCACCCCGGCTAGCAACCCGCACATCAGACAAGCTACACAATCCCTGGTACATAGTTGCGTACGGGTGACCAAGGACAGACGTGTATTTTGAGGATCTTGTTGACAGAGAGGATGTCTGAGATCGTCGAGAAGAGGTAGGAAGGCGAGGCATTGATATTGAAGTCATTGAGGGCCGTGTCCCCGCCGGTGTCATCATACGTATATGCTACCAGTAGGAATATGATCGGCATAGCCATTTACCATGCCTAATGCAGTGAGCACTCACCATACGCGGAAAAATCTGTTGCGCCGAGAGGAACGCGCAGGTAGGTCATCCCAGCCGCATTGGCTCCGTCGGTAGCTACAGCGAAATACCGTTATGTATGCATCATCACTGCTAGGGACACGGGGAAAGCATACGATCAAATAGGTAGTTGATGAGTGACCAGTATTGGTTCGAGTTCTGGGACTGTGTGGTTTGGGCGTCGTCAGACGCAACCTTTACTTGGAAGAGGGATGACAGCAAACCTTCAATTCGCTCAACAACTTTGCAGACGAATCAGCTACGAGGGCCTGTCGTCAGTCATACATGCACAGAGCAACGACGCAGCAGTTTTCATACTTAACGCTGCGCCAAATCCAATGATATCTTGGTAGTACGCCGTGTCGTCAACCCTGATGTCGGACGTGCCCGTGGAGCCTGGTGTCACAAAGCTGATTGGATCAGAGCCCAAGTTCTTATACGTGAAGAGGTTGTCCCTCTGCCATGTAGTTGACCACTACACAGAACAAGACCTCAGTACACTACTACACCAAAAATGGGTCGCAAGAGTACTCACAATGTCGTATATCTGTTGCGACGCAACGGGCAGCACTACAGCGAGACCGAGTACCACAGAGTGAAGCATGTCGACTACAACCAAGGCCGCAGACCAGTCCCTTAAAAGCACGGTAGGAGTGGACAGGGTTGAGATGTGTCTGGCTCACGCCTTTATACCACACTGTTTCATGAACCACGCGCATGAGACCTGCCTTTTTGTGCCATAGATCAGAGGATGATACTGGCATCCGGAAGAAATGGATACAGCAATCCCGACTATAGTCCTCGGACGACAAGAGGCCCGTTTTCGACGTGATACTTCCACCACTCCTGGCACCGGAACAGTCACGGCAAGAGTCCCGCGCGGGTGCTACATCAAATTCGATACGTGTATAAGTTGGCTCAATCACCATTTCGATGCACGGAGTGCTCACCGCATGTCCATTTCCTGCCTGGGCAAATCTGTCGAGACCGCGATGAGTGTGTTCTGAGGCCCGCCAATATGTGTACCAGACTACTACCGCGGCGATCTGCAACGGTACATCTGCCAGCTGCGGGTATGAGGCGAAAGCTCGTGCTGTAAAGAATAGAGCTTGAGATGACCTGATTTGAATACAGCAATGACAAATACCGGTATCAACCCACCCCGGGCAGACGGCGCGACATGCGATGGCGTTGTCAAGGCATGATGATACATTCAACGGTGAGGCAGCCTGTACATACACTTCGTCTCAGCCCATCGGATGGTTGCAGAAGTGAAGAATGGCCATCGTATCAAGAATTCCAGCGTGCTCCATGCCCACGTCCTCATCCGGCGACTGGGGGCTCGCGAGCGTCGTTCGTGTCGTCCCATGGTCAACTAATGTGACTTCCCGTGCTCGCTATCCGGGGTGATCTGGAGATCGTTCGCTCGTTTACATATAAGTTTGACATAGTCCTGGAATTTTTGGTATGCGCCGTGCGTCTCGATATCATCGTCCGAGAGGCCTAGCTGCTTGGATTGCTTTGTCGCCGCTGCCGGAAAGGGTTCGCCTTCACTCGACATTCGTGCATGATCATCTTTGTAGAGATACATTAACACAGATCGAGCCAATTTGAAGACGTCTGGAATATCAGCATGGTGGTCTTGGATATGAGGGCGTCTGAGAAAAGAGGATTTCGTTGCCTCGCACTGATCGCAGTCAGCCGTGAACCAGGCGTCGACCTCCGGGCACTCGACTTTAACTCCGTTCTTGTCGTAGAGCCAGGCATGCGCCGCGATCACCCACACAGTTCCCTCCACATCGTGACGATATAGCCACTCGACTTTGCCCTCCCGGTATTCGGGGCATAAGAGGTCCAGCGCCATGAACGCAATGGTTCCCGTCGGCCCCGTGCCTGTACCGATGTACGGTGCCCCATACAGCCACGCAAGCAACGTCGAAATCACGCAGCTTGATCTCCAGTGTCATCGTGTCCACGCCAAAGTTGATATCCGTGTAGACGATGCTACGTTCGATGTTGCGTTTGCATAGGTGAGGATGACCTACATACATGTGATGAGCATGGTAATAGGGAGTACACGCATGCCTCCTCTGTGTATGTAACGCTCCAGAGCGCCGACGCAAGGTGTGCTCCCGTCACAACGCATGATATTGGCTGGCAAGTCGGGCGATGCTGGTCTCCCGTAGGCAGACTGTGATTATGACCTTGCTGAATGAAAGGGAGGACGGTGGTAGGTCGACCTGATGCAGCGAACGACCTCCACCGCCGAAGTCTTACAAGCCCCGACACAGGTCCGCTCGGCACCCTCCGCTACGCCACCAAACGAATTGTCATCCCAGCCACTATAGTAAACGGGCGGCTGCTCATAATAATGATAACGCAGTGCGCAAAACCTATACAATAAAAGTGGGTGACTGATTACCGACACTCGGGAACAATGTCTGTTACGTGGAGGCCAAGTAGTAGATCGCGTAGGTTCGTGAGACCACGGACTTCCATCAGTTTTTGCGCGTCAGATGAGATTGACCCCAGGTGAGGTAAGAGCGTCGCATTCGGATGCTGCAGTAAGCGTGGATTGACTAGAGGTTCATGAGCAAACACGTCCAGGCCTACTCCAGATAGCTGTAAATACAGACGTGAGCAAGAAAATCAAAACAAATTATGAGCAACCTACATGACCATCCTCTAGTGCGCGGAGCATGGCCTCCTCGTCCACCACTTTCCCCCTTGCTGTGTTGATCAGGATCGCGCCCTTCTTCAGCTTGCGAATCATCGTCTCATTAACCAGGCCCTCCGTCTCCTTCCGCAACGGAACATGCACGCTCAGCACGTCCGCCATTCCGAGCATCTCATCCAGACGGTCCGCACCATAGTATTCGCACCACTCCGGAGCACCTGCGAACGGGCGTCGATTATGATAGACGACGCGCATCGGGAAGGCATGCACGAGCTCCGCCAGTCGCAGGCCGATGCCTCCCATCCCAAGGACAGCGAGCGTCCGCACCGTTGGGTCACGTCGGCCCTGCGTGACACGCGACGCCTCAAAATCGCCCGCGCGCAGTTGGCGCTCCGCGACCGAGAAACAGCGCAAAGCGGAGATGATGAGGTAGAGTGCTGTGACGGCAGTGGCGTCGTTGCCCACGCCTGGCGTATTTGATACGACGATGCCTGTGGTCAAAGAGAGGTTAATCACTTGGGGACCGGAGTAGCAACGGCGGACTTACCCCTCTCCTTGCAGGCGTCAATGTCAATCATGTCGTACCCGGCTCCTAGGCTGGATATAAACTTGACGCTTGGCGGAAGAGCTTCGATCAGCGAGCGGTCGAAACGATGGAAGCCGTTCCAGTGCCTCAAGAGGCCCACTGCGCCGTCGTACTCTCCTCCTGGATGCATGCCCTCAATGAGATCGGCAGAACTGAGAGAATGCATGACCTGACGCAACGGTTAGCTGGTTGTATAGACCATGCTATGAATATTGTGAAGACGTACCAATACGTCTGCAACGCCTTTGAATAGCGATTCACATTCTGACTGAGCGTATTCTAGATTGCCTGTATATACGTCAACGATGAAGGTCTAGGAGATCGCCCAATCATACTCACCGCATATGACAATACGGAGCTTTCTCGCCGGAAGGGTATTGAGTACCATTATTGCTAGATGTGTCTGGCAGTGTTCGAGTATGTATCTTGTTCTTGACCTGAGATAGGGGAGGTATCTTATACGACGCGTCGCACTACGATCGGACTCTGGTCGGACTGGAGACGGGGCAGGTGCGAGTGAATGTATAACGCCACCCCGACCTGAACCGTATATGAAGAACGCTCGTCTATTTTTTGCGCCGAGGGGAGATACGATGCATGCTTCGTGGACTGGATCGGGGATCGCGTATCGGCTCCGAGGTCAAGGCAGCCGACGTGCTTGAATGGGCCAGTGCACCGCTGCCGTAACTCTGTTCGAATTTGAAGGCGCCAATAGTGGACCTCTATACAGGGCATATCGCGGCCGTAGAAGGAGTCACTGCGTATGTGCGGCCTCGACTCCGTCGAATATGAGCGTCTTCGGCGCAAACGCTAGGGACGATTGTTTAGTTATAACATCACCGAGTCTCACCCTTAACCGACATACCGTAAACCGTATGGACCTGGACAGCGGTTGTCCTCACCGTACCTGATTGAAGACTGCCGACGCACATCTATCGACACTCCAGACGCTGCGATTCAATCACCGCACTGCGTATTTCTGCGCAGCTCTCTAGCCGTTCCATCCGAATCTGGTGTACATTCCCAGCACCGAGGGTCCGCATAGGAACTTGGCATCCAATGACGTCGTAAACTGACTAGGCGCATAGTGCAATCCTTCGTGGCAGGTACTTGGCGCTGCCTCCTCGGGTCGCATCAGAGTCTGAATTGCCCCGAGGATGCAGTAAACCACGATGGCTACCGAGGATCCGAGAGATAAGTACACACGTACCGTTCCCAATATCTGCACCCAGTGACTCGGTTACGGCTGGGCCCGCCACGTGTGCGAGCCGAGAACGAAGGAAGGGATCGGACGCCCAAATGGGCTTCGCGGGGATGCAGTCTTGTCATATGGCCTACGCCATGCACCATATACTCTAATGCATCCGAGTGTATCAGAAGACACGGCAAACACTCTGTATCTCCCAGTGATTGACATCTTCCTTTTCTTATGCGGGACATAGAGAACCTGTCAAAAGCAAGGCGAAGCGGGTGAGTCCACAGCTGAGAACCAAATTAGGGATTCGTCAACAACCAATGGACATTATGCGAGGAAATAAATACACACTGATAGTATGTCCTGTTGGAGCGAGTCTATAGTAGGAGATTCAATGGGGCGGACGGGCAGCATGAGAAACATATTTTGCTAGTCAGTTCAGCGGAAGAGAGGAGAGTGCAACCACTTACCTACCTACAACTACATGTGTGATATCAGATACACATGTTGCCCACGACGTGAATGTTCCGACCGTTACGAAGTTAATAGGAGACCATTGCATACCATTACACATCGCACGCACAAGCGAACCACGACTTCACCTACACTAGTCACTTACCATCTGCCTTCACCTCATGTTCCAAGAGCTGTAACAGGCGCACGGCGTTGATAAACGAGTGACCACAAGAGGTTCGTACACACCTGTGTAGCGATCCGGGCGACACCCTTCAGCTTCTTGCATTCCTCCTGCACATTGAAACCCCTCGGGGTGTGGAGAACACCTTCGTGGGCATACCGAAACAGGTACCTTCCAAGCACATCAGGAATGTCATAGACAGCGCGCACTGCACCGCAAACTTGCCGTAAGCAAGCTTCTTCCTTGAAATCGGCATACAACTTGCGGTTGTACTTCCTCTGCGTGATCTTCGTGAGCAAAGAATGCGAATGACACAACAGGAGGCTCACCTCCTCGCGACGCGCGGCCTCCTCATACTTGTGTGTCTGATGTATCAGGAAGTGGTCCGCCATCACGTAGAACGACACCCCGCTCAGATACATCTCGAACAGGCACGCCGCCTTGTTCGCGCCATACCCCGTGAAGCGCTCATCGCACCACGACACCCGCTTGCTCATAATCACGTAGGGCTCGTACCCGCTCTGGTACTGTGTAACACGGTACACCTCCCCGCTGCCCGGTGGAATCGAGAAGTAGCGCATATAGTCGGTGCTGCTGTGCCCCGCCGCCCAAGCCGCGTGGAACGGAGCTACTTTTGGAGGATGGGCTTGTGCCAGGCGAATGAGGCTCTGCAGGGTGTTTGGATCATTACGCGGAGACATGATAGACTGATTACGCACCTCCTTGTCAGTCGGGAAGGTCTTCTGGTCGACTCCGTCTGCTAGGTCTGTGTACTCGAATGCAGGCACCACCAGCGCCGCCGCCCCATCCCGCATGCGTTGTATAACATCACCAGTCTGACCACCCTCGATCGAACTACTTGCTGTTGCGACAGTGACGGCCTCGCGTATAGCCCCGCGCCAGTCCGTGCAGACGGCAAAGTCCACGTCCAGCATCATGACGAATTCCGTACGCGCGAACAACCGCGCAACATTCCTCCACACGTTGAACTGCCGCCCACCCTCGCCCTCGCCCGCGTCGTCACCACCGGTCGCCCCGCCCTCCCCGCGCGCCGAGGACGCAAAGGGCGACAGCGCGAGGTGCACATCGACGTACGTCGCAAAGAGCGGCGAGGACGTGTAGAGCGCATGGAGGCGTTGCAGAGCAACCACGGAGGGGTGTGTAGGCGCAAGGGAAGCGAGAGACGCGTGTGCCGGGAAGGGGATGTGTACCGTCACCGAGACCGGTCCTCGATACCTTTCTACGAGCTGGCGGAAGACCTTGAACCTGTTGCGTGTTACCAGTGTTGTGATTGTCACATCGTCCGCGTCCACCGCGCTGCTCGCGCGATAGTAGTAAGGGATGATGCGTGTCGGGTGAAGGGCTCCCGCGAAGGCCTTGCTGAGCAGTGTCGCCTCTTGCACGGGTGTCCTTGTCGCATGGTCCATTTCCAGACGTCGGACGAGCTCAGAGACCGGGAAGAAGAATGGTGCCTCGGAGAACGAGAGATCTTCGGGCCAGAGCGCATCCGAGATGTCCACCGGGAGAGAGAGACCAGTGTCCGAACTCTGTTTGAAAGTGTAGTCTCGTTCCGCCCAAGCATAGTGAGACCAAGGAGAATCAAAGAAGGAGAGAGCCGAACCAGAGATTGCCAAGATGCGGTGAAATGTGGTGTACACCACCGCTAAAAGGACATAGCCGAGCAAGCAGAACCTAGCCATCCTCGTGAGAGCGTCCAACATTGTTGAGCAGACAGAATATTGAAGCAGAGAGCGTTGCGCTTCGAGTTGTCAGCAAAGTATCAAGCTCGCAATTGGGCCCAGATGGGGAGGAGGAGAAGTCTTCACGCGAGGAGGAGGAGGAGGAGGAGGAGGAGGTATCCAATCTAGCCACCGACCTCTCGTCTCGCCAGCGTCACACGGGCGCTTACGTATACGATGTCACATGTCTTGGGCCTGTCACATTGTTGAATCTATTTGGGGCCTGGGCGTAAACCCAGCAGTACCAGCGTAGCATACATATTGAATGGCAGTGTCTCAAATAGTCTGGCAAAAATACAGAGAACACAAGTGCTATACATGTCGTTATACATGATGTTGTCTGCCAGACTCGCGGGTCTCCATATCAGAACAACTGGTGCCATTGCCACATCTAGAACTTCACGACATGGGAGACATAGATGTCGCAGCCCGCATTCGTCAATATAGATACCTGAACCCTCTTCTTCGCTCGAGTGCCTGCTCGAATGTGAGGCCCTCCAACCGTGCCGCTTCCTCGATCCGCTCCCGTTCAGCGCCCTTGAGGTCTTCAGATTCATCACGTTTCAGTAGCTTGTTCTGTTGAATCAACATGCAACGTATGACTATCATTCACATCATTAATTATATCAACGCATTGTGAGTCAAACTTACCCAACGCGAGAATTGTACTGAATGAGAGACACGCGATACCGATATACATTGATGGATGGTAGTCGGGCCCCCACTGTGATTGCCACGTATACGAGCTGATGCTGAAACAGGGTTGCATTGGAAGCCGTCTTTCATTTGAGTGAGTCTTAGGTACGTACAGGTTCCCCAGATTACCGACGCCATTCACGATGCCGATCGCAGCTGAGCGTTTTGCAGGAGGGCGCGGTATAGCGTTAGCCACCCAGACGGCTGTGAGTGCGAAACCTTACATGTTGTCAGAATTTAGGGGAGATAGAATTTGAATAATTCTCACCAGAGTAGCCTGCGGCCATAAGGAACATAGCAAAGTACCGGGCTCCGATGGACGTGGTCGAGGCGCCGATGATGTACGCTATCATGACGCCCCACCATGGCCAGCAGTGGTGAACAAAGCGCTCTCCAGTCCTGTCTGAATGTGCCGCCTCAGTAACAGGAGCCATATCAAGATACCACTTGCATACCAGCACTCCATGCATTCACAGCACATACGATAGTTGCGTAGATCCATGGGGGTCTACGAAACAGCCATGATTGAATTTAGTCGGCACGCTCGGCCCTTCGTCCCAACTCACGCGCAGAGCAACAAAGACACCGTCGTCGAAAAGCCCAATGTAGCAGATATCCTGACAGAAAGTCTCAGGAAGTATCCATTCGCGGAGCAGAGATGCTATGACTACTCACGTCGGGAAGAAATTGATGAACCCAAGGCCAAGCAACTGTGAACAGTTCATGATCGAGAATATGACTACCTTTGGATCCTTGAGTGCCTGCATGAGGCCCGTCCATGCCCTGGGCACAGTATAATCGACTTTGCATTGAAATAATGATTACAATGACTCACGTCTCATGCGCGCCGTCTTCATCAGCCTCCCCCGTGTCTTCAGCAAGTCGAACCTGCGCCAGTCTTAACTCTGCAGGCGTCAACCAACGTGTGTTGTGTGGCTATCGGAGGATTATCAGGCCTAGGCTGGAGGGCGGGAAACAAAGGGTACCCTACAAAGTCTGGAAGAATGAAGCTATCAGGCAGGATGAGCGCACATGAAGGGAAGTTAAAGGAGTAACGCACATGGCAAGGATACCAATGGTAATCGAGACAGAGCCCTTAGCGGTTGTGAGTCATTGAAACCTTGAGCCACGCGCAGCAACAGACCTCGATGAAAAACAACCTAGCCGAGGAGCGAGGTAAGATCTTCAGAAGCGCGAAGAAGGTTAAGATGCACCATCGCCAAGCTGCTATTCCGCGTTTGCCTTGCATTTTTGACAGTATACCTGCGGCCATGAGCTATAGTAGGAGAGTTAGCGTCGTTGTTAGAGTATGTGATGAGTATGTGATGCATATTACACACGTTTCCGAAAGCGTTGGATATCAGAAGGCCGCCATAGATGACAGCCGATCGGAACGCGAGCTCCTGTAATGTACGATTAACAGGCTGTGGGCATAGTTCAGCGGCACTGCAGACCTTGCGCGTGTACCAGCGTGACAGGAGGTATATAGCGCCTGGGTAAAATGCCGCCTATCACCACATGAGTGCGACGTAGTTCGGTCAGTGTAACACCCTGACTTCGGGGAAGCCAATTGCGATCCGACACAAGACAATTCCAGCGTAATTATGGGTGACCTATGGGTATTTAGTATACGGGTTAGCAACTTCAGAGATTGCACGTACCCCAGTGAGAGCGCTCGCCAATCCCCACAGGATCACACATGCAGAAATGTAGTATGAGGGGCTGTTTTGTTGTGAGACGCAAAGCTCAACATTTATCTATTACATACCGCGTAATACGGTTCAGAATCTCGAATGCAGGGTCAGAATTGCTCAGTAGCACATAGTCACTGCTTACTGACCATATTGGACGGGATCTGCGCGGGCACATACGAGGCACACAGTACTGCCAAAACCGTCGAGTACTGGATTTGTGATAAATGAAGATCTTGCGTGAGGCCCTGTAAACGCGCCGAGGACACGGCACTTCGCTGTCGGTGCAAGGAAAGTACTAGTGTTAGTTCTGTTCGCCCATTGGCATCAGAGCTAGCACGTACGTCGATATAGTTCATGATGAATATGATGATGATTGTGGGCATGAGCCTGAGGTCTAACTGTCGAATGAGTCTCCGCTCAGCTTGAGGGCGCGCATCCGCTGAAAGTAAGTCGCAATCTTTGTCCAGAGACGCAGCCACCACTGGATCCGCGATAGCAGAGTGCACCTTCTCGGCAATACTGGCGTCTGCAGGTGTCTGGAGGTTCGCCGCCGCCATGACAGCTATGTGCAGGGAGAACAAAGGTCAATGCTCGCATCGCTGAGATCTAAACAACGCAGAGACGGGCCTCCGACGGGGTTGAATCAACCCTTGCGTGACTGCATTGTATGCCAACGACAGAAACAAGGGCATGGTTCTCCGTCACTATTCATAGCCCTAGAGTGCCGACACGTCCACTGGCTGAGGAATCATCTGACACAGACTCCGACGCCGACGCCGAGCCCTACCACGAATACGAGTGGAGAGTAAGCAATGCATCCCGATAGGCATATGTGAGCTTGCTTCCCTCCATCAGCCATGGGGCCTGGTACCATCTGAGCAGTTCATATCCCTTCACGTCTGGTGAGCGATTGGTGCTGTGTCCATCCACCGAAATGAGTATGAGCGAGCCAAATACGCGTCGTGTAGTTCCACCAGGTAGCGAGTCTCAGGCATACAAACTCGGATGAGTCATTCTGCATGCCAATCGCCGTTGGGTTTTGTCAGGCGACCATAAGCAGTGTTCTAGGACGAATAGTAGGTGAGTCAATACCAATGCATTTTAGGAGTGTCCCCCTACCGATCACGATGTTTTTGTGTATCCATTTAACGTCCTCAAAGGCGGAGCCCTATGTGGACGAGGCTCTAACTCCCGGTGTCTATGGAGTGGTGTCGTGCATAGTCGCAATGTAGGTACCCTGCCAAGGCAGGTGTAGAGGGTGATATGCACCTGTTGAGTAGAGAGTAGAAAAGGAGTGAGTGAATGTATGCCAGTGGGGGCGTTGACTGTGGTGAGGTGGCTCTGAGTGCGCGCGCAAGACTGTGGAGAGGTATGTACAGTTAGTGAAGTACTGGAGGGGTGCTCCCGCCCGGGAGTCGCCAGAGCTTTCATCCCTTCAACGAGCGGTCCGTTCAGACTGTGAGCTGGGTACGATTGGGCACACGGAGCCATTTACGTTGGACAGCCCGCCTCTATCGCGGCTGCACGCCCTACGTGTGGGTCGACCTACGTTTTGCAATCACGATGTTCGATGCGATGGACGTAGTGTAGCCGGGTCAATGACTAGTCACACTGCGAGTGAGAAGCCTCAAGCAGCCTAAAGCTACTTACGTACTGCAGGTCGAGCTTCCCTGAGGACCGGATTATGATGAGAGTCGGAGGTTAACTTGTAGTAGTAGGTCAGTAACTGAGTAAGTATATAGAAGTGAATCTCTCGAGACGCCCACGTGAGGACTCCCACGTTGTGGTGGCGGGTTGAGTTGCAACGCAACTTGGGCTCCAGCTTCAACGTCCCGACCTCGAAACACAGTAAGGTGCACACACTCGTCTCACAGCTGCAATGTCCACAGCGCATAGACCAACATGGGAGCCCGCACAAGCTAAGGACGTGAAAGGCGGTTCACGCCAGTTTTCTGTGCGAGACATGGCCTCGCACACGAAGCTCAAGTTCCGGTGAGTGGCCTCCCAAAAGGAGACGTGTTCGGTGTGCTGATCTTTCATAGACAGCCAGGTCAGACCTCGGCAGATGAGGTTGCAAAACGCGACCTGCGGGCTGAGCTACTGTTGGCCGAGGCGGAGGCACGAGACAAGAAGCGGAAGGCGGAAGGCAAGCCACCATTAGGGATCGAGAATGGGCAGGATGAGCAAGGAAACAAGCGGAGGAAACTTCTGCAGGATGCGATTGAGTTGGACAAAGACGAGGACGACGAGGACGGAGAGGACAAGGGCGAGAAGGAGGATGGGGACAATGATGAAGATGACGAGTGCGTGCGCCTGACCTTGGTGACGTGCGAATGTGTGCTGATGTGGGAACGGTGTCTTTCAGGGATGACGAGGATGACGAAGAGGATGATGCAGCAGAGCTCATGCGAGAGCTGGAGAAGATTAAGCGGGAACGTGCAGAGGAGAAGGCGCGGCAGGAGCGTGAACAGTCGGAGAAGTCGGCGGCAGTCCGGGAGTCAGAGATCGCAACAGCAAATCCACTCCTTAACCTCGCAGCAGCATTAGGCCAGAACCCGAACGGAGTTAATACGACCGTCCCGGGGACATTCGCAGTCAAGCGGCGGTGGGATGACGGTGAGCTCTCGTTTCATGCTCGTTTGGGGCGAGGCCGTGCTGACGAGCCTGGGCGACAGACCTGATATTCAAGAATCAGGCAATGAGCTCCCGAGACAAAGACAAAGGGTCCGGACAGTTCGTTAACGACCTCCTACGGACAGAGTTTCACAAGTACGTGCGCTCCGCCTATTCCATTGAGAGACACACCTGACGCTGGCCAAACAGAAAGTTCATGGCCAAGTTCATTAAGGTACGCCTTTTGCGCCCCTATCTCACTCCCACCACTCACACGCATTCTTAGTGATGTATCCAAGTTATCAGTATGTGGATCTGTATTGTGCGCACTCTCCCTCGCTTGCTGCGTAATGGTCCCGTATCATCCTCATGGCATATTGCTGTGCACACCATTGTTCTACTTTCGGTCTGAAGCTCCCATCACACCCCTGCACTAAATGTGTGCCTGGTCGTGTCCTGTGGTCAACAACGACAGCTTGTCTTGGCTGGCATCTACCCGCGTCCCAGAACTCTCGCCCTGTGGCACCCTGGGACGGCATGCACGGCCTACTCACAGCTCCTCAGCCTTGTGTACCGCTTTGGCAACTGTCGAAGAGAAGGGTCTGGTTGATGCGCTTCGAATCCCACGCTTGGTAAGCAGTGGACTTGCATTCCGCATAGTGCGCCTTCTTCACAATTGCAAGGTTCCCGCTCGATCAAGATCGGGCGTGGGTTCGTCTTCCCAGTCAGTGACAAACGTAGGCCCAAACACAGGCCCAAACCACTGATTGCCGTGTTTCATCGTCCATTAGGGCTTCACCGAGTCGTTGCGTCATGATAAAATGGGTAAAATATGCATCTCGGTCAATTGACAGCGTACAGTAAACATAACAAATTCGGCAAGATTCAAAGAGTGTACACCTAGGGATACAAATCCAGATACAGAGGACCGCTGTCCTGGTCCGTGCAATCTGCCTTCACACCGAACACCCCGTGTCAGAGCGCCTCGCCAGCCTTGCTTCCGAGCCACTGCGCCCAGAGCGCGTCGCGGGTGTCCGTGCATGCAAGCGTCTCGGCGAAGCGCACGACGCGGAAGACGTCACGGAAGTCGCTCGCGAGCCCGAGGCTGATGCGCACGACACCAAGCTCGTGGCCCATGTGCTGCTCGAACGCGGCGAGCGTGACGTCGCTCGGGAGCGCCGCCATCGCGTCCCGCAGGCCGAGGATCGACGCGGCCCCGCCAGGGTTGCACATGCACCCTGTCCGCAGCGAGATGCTCGCGCGCGATGCGGCGTACTCGACGAACGTATTTGGCATCATCTGGCCAGTGGGCTGGAAGCATGTGTGTCAGGTGTGTGCGGGAGTGGGATAGGGGGGGGGCATGCTTACTTGTAGGAAGATAAGCGACAAGACGGAGCCCGTGTCGGATTGCTCGCCGACAGACCGAAGCCGCTGCGTTGGTGTTCGCGAGAGTATCCGTACGACGGGCGTCGCTGCTGAGTCGTGGCGCAAAGCGGAGAGCGAACCGATGAGATAGTGCATCAGGCAGGAGAGACGGAGGGGGAGGAAAGGGAGGTAGGCCGAGAGGAAGCGGAGGCCATCCGTGATCGCGGGCAAGTTAAGGTAGTTTATGGTGCCGTCCTAGATACACCCCGGTCAGCCAACCTCCCTGGAAACAGAGACAGGCCTTCACTCACCTCGAACCGCTCGTGCAGCTCAGACGTCATGGTGACAATGTTCCCGGGAGCTTGCACAACGTCGACAGTCCCACCGGCAAACCAGGGTCGCTCAAGCTTGGCAAGGAAGTCTTCCCGCACGACGAGCGCGCCCACGCCGGTTGGGAAGCCAAACATCTTGTAGAAACTGACCGCCATTGCGTCCACGGGCGTATCCGTGAGCGAGAAGACGGACGTGGGTGCGAGTGCTGCGGCGTCAAGCAACGTGAGATAGCCATGTGATGCAGCATACTTGATCAAGGAGAGTGGGTTCTTCGAGTTGGAGATGTTGGATTGGCCGGTGAGCGCGAATAGCGAAGGCGAGGTGCGTTTGTTCTTCTGTCGGTTGCGGAGGATGATAGCCTGACGGAAAGCAGGTCGGTGGTGCTGCGCACACTCAAGGAGCGAGAGAACGTACCTTTGCTTCGTCGGCTTCCAAACCGCCGTGGTCGGTGGAGTCGATGTAATGTATTGACGCGCCGCGACGGAGGGCGAACTGCCGGATGCCGTGCACGCTGTTGTGCGAGTCTGCGCCGAGCACGAAGCAGCTTGTCTCGCTGAAGGGGAATGCCTCGCCGACAAGCTTGAGAGCGCCAGTGGCATTCGCTGTAAAGACGACGGTGTAGCCGGGTGGTGCGCGGAAGAATGAAAGCACTGCGGCGCGGGCCTCCTCTGCGCATGTCGAGGACAATTTTGATCTGCGACGTAAAGGCAGTCAGTGTCATCGTCGGTGATTGGATGTGAATGGTGCAAGTGAGCCACGGTGTATATTGGATAGGAATTTATCGCATACGAAAGTGACACCGGAGGTGTGGCGCGTGCAGACAAAGACAAGGGAGTAGGGAGCAGACAATGGCAGAGTAACAGGGAGTGTCACTACACCCCTGATTGCGAGCGGAGCCATAGGACATAAGTGTGCTGGAAGACATCAGACCTGGTACAGATCAGTAGAGGTCATGATGCGCCGTAGCAGACGCCACAGCCAATACTCTGCTGTACCCCAATTTGGAAGCATTGCAGTTGGACATGCCCATACGAAGCGACAAGGGGAAGACAGCGAGTAAGGATTACGTACGAGTTGTTGATTGAGTGGGTGTTCCCGAGGATGTTGCGATGGAGGAAGCCAGTGTGGACCCGGATCAGGCTCTCGGGGTAGAGAGAGCCGCCCATGTAGTCGACATAGGTCTCGCCGGAGCGGTCGAGGCGGGAGAAGTCGCTGCGGCGGAGGGCGTCGAGGATCCAGGTGAGCTGATACTCTGGGTAGTCCTTGAGGAAAGCCCTGTACGCGGTGGCAGCGGCGTCCTCGAGGATGTCGACGGCGGAGGTAGAGTAGGCGTATAGCGGCGGCGGATCGAAGCTGCGCTTCTCGTCGTTGTCGCTGGCCGCTGTCGTGGACTCGTGGTCGTGCTCATGGTGGGTGTGGAGGGACGCATGCGGGGGTGGCACGTCCAGGTGGATCTCGAACGCGTCAGCCGAGGTGCAGCCCAGCAGTTTGGCGGTCGACCGCTTGCGCGAGATGACTCTGGGAGGTGCGACTTTGGTGACGCTGTGGTGGTGCTTGTACTCTGGGTCAAAGTGGGTGTTGAGTGGGGTAGAATGGTGGTTGCCCATGGTGCTGGAAGGGAGGAGAGATGGGGCTTTTGCGTGCAACTGGGAGACTGGGGTGTCGCTGTCGGGTTATATGGCGTGCGGAGGATGTACAGAAGAGGAAAGGCTACACGGCGTCCATCACTGGTCAGAGTTTGTTGGAGGATCTGGCTGGGACACGGTCTCAGATTTCGGAATGAACGACATGTCCCGCCTGTGGTGGTTGGCCGCCGGGAAGCTGGATAGTTGCCGAATTTGGCAGTCGACTTCATCAATAATGAATGCACGCATCTTCCTCAATTCTGTCAGATCGATGCCATGCATCACTCTCTGCACTTTGCCAGGGCCGCATTTCGTCCTTTCATGATCCACGGCCAACGCCGGCTGCGTTTGCGCGGGACGAGCTGCCACTGCTACTCCCCGAACACAGCGGGTGGTGCATACACAATGGCGTGGCGCGGGCTGCAGTAGTAGGTTGTATAGATAGCACCCTCTTCTCTTCCTTCCAGCACAAGAGCAGAGCCTCGGACAATGACACGGAGCACGCCATGCTGACAGTACAAGGCCACGCCGTACTGGTGCCGGCGCGTCTTCAGCTGCGCCTTAGCACAAAGGCTGCTGCTCTCGGACTTCAGTGCACCTCCATCACTTGGCCACGGATCTCGCAACTTGTTCTCATACACATGGGAGCGCGACCAGGGATGTTGCGAAGGAGCGAGACTCGCCCCGAACAAGAGGCATGTTGCGGGCCGCCATTCAGCTGATTGCTAGAAAGGCTGCCAGCGCTGCGCTGCTGTACTATTTCAAAGTGAGCGCTGTCACCTGTAGAATGCGTCGTGATTAAATTGTTGAGTAGAGCCCCGTTCGGTAAGGCGGCAATGTTGCTTGCGTTCCGGAAGCCTGTGTGACATAGTGTGACACTCACACCTGCTGCACCGCCCAAAAAACAGTCAGCCTAAACGCAGCAGAGATTGTTACCTGTTTGGTGCATATATGATTAAATTTGCCACACTGGATGTGAGTGTTAGAGCAGATTGATCCAAGCTCCGTTTTAGGTAATCATATGTGTAATTATGGAATGCCTACTCGTGTATACAACTTGTCTATGGACATCCGCCTTTAGAGCCCAGACCTAAAGTATAGATTCTGATATAATTTCAAAACACTGCGGGCATATATGCGGCAGAAATTGGTACCTGTTGGTGCATATAGGTTTCTAATTTATGGACATTCTATATCTGAGCTTGAACATGCAGTATTGGCTGGAATAAGAATAAGCCACAACCCACATTGAGGTCATGGCATTTGAGACGGGTGTAAATCGCTCAGCTCAATTTTTTCTCCGATTTATGTCTCCTTCAGAATTCTTTAACCTGTATGCAGCATTTGTGCTTGACGGAAATCCCACCTTATATTACAAGTCCAGGTTCAAATTCAGTGTGGCTGTAAATTGAATTGAATCCTATATGCCCCCAACATGCAAAATTTTTGCCACATTCAGACTGACCGTCTTGGCCCATCCAGTGTACAGTCTATCACCGTCAAATGAGCCACCCAATTGAGTTTCTTACTTACCTTCTCTGTTGACAAACTAAGCTATCACAAAGATTGGGTCTGCAGTGATCCTATATAAGCACTGTGAGACGGATGTATGACCTACAAAGGGTGTCTGTAGAGTAAGAAGTGTTGGTCGGCGGGCGAGACGATAGCATCGTCATCCAAATCGGTCACAATCACATGTGACAGCTGAATGAGGTACGCGTCCGACTCTTGAAAATCCCTGTCCTTGAAATCACATCTACTCACAAGTAAACACGCTTTTGAACTCTCTCAAAACCTCTTCACAACTCATTTTCCTTGCAAAACAAACAACGGGAGTTTTCCATCGTGGTAAATTAGGTGTCATGCATCCGAAGAGGAAAGTCACGTGCAATCCTCACATGCAAATAAATCTGGAGAATGTGTTGTGCTGTCTCACTTGGCGGTCGTGTCTCGTTTGACGGTGATAGAGTCAGATAGACTGTAGAATTGAATATCATGATGGAAAGCACAGTCCCTGAGGCTCTGGGACTACATAGTCACAAGCTCGCATGCAAACAACAGTACCGCAAAGATAGATTCGACTTCGACTGTCCCGGTAGCCCGACGGGTTCTGTGACTGTGACGCATGACCTAAAGGGCTAATTCGATGTTATGCTCTGACTCTGGGACCAAAGCCGTCGTGCGATGGATGAGACGTTCCCATTGGCCGCGGCGGGTACGGAGAGGGGGAACACATTCTGTCCGCGAGACAATCAGGGCGTGACAGAGAACTACGTTTAGCTCAAGCTTAACAAGGACAGCACTTGTCCTGACCAACGCGGGCACGACCAACACGTAATGACGGCGCCGGAAGCATGCATTCTTGCTGGAGCCTTGTACTCGCAATCCAGGCGTACCATGCCACGAGCCAAGGAGTGCAGGGAAGGAGGCCCCGACGGGTGTTCACCGTTTAGTGTACGCTAGCGCTGGGGCAGAACAAGCAGCCCCTTCGCCGAGTGAGTGCTTGCATACGGAAAAGGCGATCGCCTACGGCCGAGCCTGCTTCGCACGCCGGTCACTTCGAAGCACCGTCTGTGCCGGCGTAGAAGAGATCAATGGAAGGTGCGGGACCGAGAGCGACTTGGGCGAGGGTGGATCCATCCATCAGCGCGGACAGAATGTATCTTCATCACTGAGTTCATTCCGGAGGTAAACGGTGGGATCAAGTAATGCCGGGCCGTTCCATGATTCGCTGGTGTCGTCCAAGTGATGATCGTGCATGACTCCGCTTGCTGTAGGGAATTGTTGGTCCCGCGACCACGCGCTAGCGGAAGGAAGCCCGAGGGAGAAGCTGGCAGTGCGGGGATGGCAGCGCACCGCGAACAGAAGACCGATTGCATGGAGCACAGGTCGCAATGCGTTAGCGTTATACGCACATCATCCATTAACGCAATATGTATCCCCGCGCGCCATCTGGACGTCTTGCGCGCTACATATGTATGGGCCCTCGGCGCGATCCTGCTGCTGCTTCCGGGCGGCGCGGAGTCTGCGCCTGTGGCACCAACGTGCATCCTGCGTGGAAGACCTTTGAATTAACTCGGCGCGAGTCAGAGCATGATCCACGATGGGGCGCACCGATATGATCCAGGACGCCAGCGGCTATTTGAAGTCGTCACTCAAAGACGATCCGTGATGGCCCGAATAAGCACAAGCCTCGAGGCTACGACACGCTTCTCGGCTAGGAAGACCCTGTGTCGCCGACTAAAATAGCGCGAACAACTCGAGGGCTTATGCGTGAATCAAAGAAGCAGGGTATAGTTTAACACGGTGTACACCGCATCCGGACAGTCGCTCGGCGACGCAGGAAAGGCGGTGGCAGCGTTATTGCAGAGTTCGTCCTCGGCGCGACATCAGAAGGTGGTGGCAGTATTTGCAATCGGCGATAGCCCTGCGCGGATTATGGTCGCAGTTACGCCGCGACGGTGGGGGCATCACATGAGCGTACGTGTGACGGATGAATGACTACGATCCGCGTGTGCATGCAGGGTTGTCAACTTGCGTCGGTGGTAGTGTAACAGGGCAGCAATTGACTCGCTGGACGGAAGCTATCTGCGGCACACAGAAGGTGAGACTAGGTAGACGTAGGGACAACACCGAGGGAAGAAGGTCTGCCTCCAAGTGCTGAATCCGCAACAGCGCCGCTATTTTCGAAGGGCAGAAAGCGTCGCAAGAATATCAGAGCTGCTCTTGCATACAGTGGGCCCGGATCACAGATCCGTCGGTACGCCACAGAAGTGAGAAGACCCATACGCCGCAGGCCTGGCCTAGCGCTGGGGAATCCAAGCAGGAGTCCAGCGAGTGAGACGGCTCGTCGACATGGACGTAGAAGCTAGGCCAGGGTCAGGAACTGCGGTGGGCGCCCGACTTGGGGAGCGTATCTATGATCGCAAAGCAGCGAGAAGAGCGGAAGCCTTACGTCGCTGGCGAAGCTTCTCGCGACACCCCGGTGTTTGGCTAACAAGCTAGCTCCTCGCGGGGCCCACTGTGTCCTGATCCCACAGCCACGTCGTGTGCTTCCATGCACGACAGAGGGTGAACGCCAGCTGCGGTTTCAGCACGGGTGAACTTCTCCGACAGGTTTTGGAGCACGGCGGAAGTCTGATACGAACTACCGTTCTTGCGGAGGCAGGACAACTTGATGCATACGCCATCTGCGACGTCTTGCTTGACTGGAACAGTCAACGGCCTTGCGGTTTCCGCTCCACCTGAGCAATGCGTATTTCACTACAAACTAACGCATGACGGACGATACTGCAGGGAATCCTTGACTGACACGTACCATGTTTTATAATTTGCATTGCAGCCCGGGAAAGAGTTTGGGGTCGTTTGACAGGCAGGAGGAGTGCTCTCACCATCTCAGGATGTATCCGTACATTCCGACGACAAGCGGTGGTTCTACGAAAAGATTTACGAACTCTAGCGTAGCTAGCGGTAAGAAAGGGGAAATCGTCGTACGTTACCTGTGACTGCTCAAGCCCAGCAAAACAGCAGAATTCAATGGTGAAGCATAGGCAACGATGAAGAGTGCGAGATGTACGCGGTCCGAGTTTGAGCACATTGAAGTCGACAAAGAGAGCTCGGGAATAGCCGATGCTTGCTCTCTATTATACTGTTCAACGTTTCCCCCAAAGCTTTGTATCAGTTTACAGTTATCGTTGTTACCTTGATCAGTGGAGAAATTGTAGCATGACCATAGTCAATCACCCGCGGGGTTCGAAATACATTGCACACACGGCGGACCATTAACGTAGACTGGGAGGCCTGCCATCCACCACCGTATCCCTGGCCTCTAATCTACGCATCTTGACATTGAGAACGTAAGTTCTTGGACTTGAGTTAACGCATACAACGTGATATGACAGTCTTTGACTACCTCATCTCGCTCAGGTCGCGCACTTCTGCCTTGGCTGGATCAAACGCCTGAGCTGCCCACCAATCTCTGTGGAGGGGTACCTGCGACGAGGATCCTTTGAGAAGCTTGTGCGGCTGGAATGTGAGTGTCCGACACATCTCCAGTCTCAGAGTCTAAAACCTCAAAACGCGCAGCAGCGCGCACGCGTTTCGGCCCTCGACATGGAATTCATCAACCAGACCTACTTCGCTCTCCGTGGCCCTCAGGGCGCACCCCAGTCTGCACCCGAAACCATCGCTCGTCTTGCGGACCGGCTCTCCCCATCGACACTTCTCGCCGACCGACGCGCGGCGGTTCTCTCGCTCAAGGGCCTCTCGCGCGACCATAGGGCGGATGTCGGCCAATTCGCGCTTACCGGCCTCATAGACGTCCTTCTGAACGACGCCGAGATCGATGCGGACATCGGAAAGGCTGTTCTGGAGACACTGAACGTTTTGTGCGAAGCGGAGGACACCGCGAGCCCTCAAGCACGCGAGTTAGGCTTCCGGCATACAGATCAAGTGCTGAAGGATGAGAAGGTCGCGCACAAGCTCTTCGCGCTTCTGGCTGACATATCCTTCTACCTGCGGGTGTCTATCCTTCAATTCCTCTCGACTCTTCTGCAGAACCGACGTCAAGTCGTGCAGGGCTACTTCTTGAACGCTCCCGTCGGCCCGACGAGCTTTGTCTCCGTTCTGGAAGAGAAGCGAGAGATTATCCGACATGGTATGTCTGTTCGCAATTATGTCGTAGTGCTACGGCGCCGTCCATGCCATCAGGCCGATGAATTCCCAGCCGAATACGAGTATGCTTCACAGCCAGAAGTTGCACCTCCGTACCGGACAGAGGGCTGTGTGTCGCCCTGCGTCAGCATGATCGTATGCCTTGCCCCGGATGGACATGTCCATTTAGACCTTCCATTCCTTATGTGGGCGCGTCCGTACCCGCGTAGTTGGTGTATGCGGGGCCATCGGACTATGGGCGCAGTTACTAGGGTCGTTCATTCGCCACGCGACTGACAGATTGCGTCGCGCCCATCCTCTATGTTGCATTCCCATCCTGACGCAATGTTCGGCAGAGGCCATCTTCGTGGTGCAGTCGCTGATCTCGCAAAGCCCCGAGATCCAGAAGATACTTGCGTTTGAGGGCGCGTTCGAGCGACTGTTCACCATCGTGACGTCTGAGGGCGGCATCGAGGGAGGTGTCATTGTGCACGATGCGCTTGCTTGCATCGACGGACTACTGAGGTACAACCAGTCTAACCAGGTACGTACGCTGCGGATTCCGACCGTATCTATTGCTGACACTGTGTAGAGCTACCTACGTAACAGCCCTCTGCCACCTGTGCTGCTCTCCATCCTCGGTTTTCCGCCTGCACTCCCCCATGACCAGCCGCCTCCGCAGGGGTTTGCACTGCAGCTCTGGGATGTCCAGCAAAAGCGGACAAATACATCCATGGTGGTCGGCATCATCGGGCTTCTGGGAAGAAGTGGTGGTGGTAACGTGAGACCTCCTATAATGGCCATATCATGTCGCTAATATCTCTTGTTAGATGGTTGATCCCTTGACTTTTGCATTCACTCGCTGTCTCATCGAATTGGGTCTCGCATCCAATGCTCCGACAACGGTCAAGATTCAGGTACGGGCCCTTGATGAGTGTCTGCGCGCTGCCGATGTTAATGGGTGGCTTAGGCACTGCGGAGCCTGCCTACAAATCTGGCCAGCTTCCCATTAGCACATATGATGATGATCCCGTACATGCCAGTCCCAGAGACAAATGGGGAAGAATGGGATCGATTGGAGTCGGCGTCGGCGCTCGACATACTGGTCGAACTAATTCTCCATGGAGAATACAACGGCCTTCTCGAGGGCGAACGTCGGTCAAAGGAGGGCATGGAACTCAGGGCGGCAGCACTCGGTGTATTTCAGGTGCGAGAACAGCATGTTTCTGATACCACGACCTAACCACCGAGTTAGAACTTCGTTCAACGGGAAGAGATTGCGGAGGCAATCGTGCAAGCGATGGTCTCGCCGCCAGGTACGCTACGCTACGCCACCTGCATGGGGCACAATACTCTGCTGACGATCACTGCCTAGAACCCACATCCACCAGCCACCTCCTGGATGCGCTGACTGCACCGCACGTTGCGCCACTGCACCTAAACGCCGTGACGTCCACACACACTGCCTGCCTGCTCTTTTCACACCTCTTGCGTGCGTCCACGCACGCGAAGACCCTTGCGCGGTTGATCGTCCCGCCCAGCGCGCAGCTCGTGCGCGGCGGCAGCTTCTACGTGCCTGCGGATGGTGCACCGCCGCCGCCCCCTGAGGAGGAGCCTGAACAAGAAGAGCCACAAACACTGCTCCAGATCCTGAGTGAACATCTCTCGCTCGCGTTCCTCGCACGGGGACGTGCGAACACGTCGGATCGTGAGGCGCGGGAGTGGGACCGACTACTGGCGGGCTACCTAACGCTCCTATCACAGTGGCTTTGGGAGGACCCACAGGCAGTGCGGCAGTTCTTGGACGCCGGCGCGCTGGGGATTGTGAGTGGTGCTATGGGTATTGCGGTGGGTGCGAGGGAGGCTGATACTTTGTCTAGCTCGTAGAACCGATCAACCAGATGTCGGAGACGGACACCCTCGTACCTGCTCTCTCCGTCTTCCTCCTTGGAATTTGCTATGAGTTCAACAGGGAGCCAGGGGAAATAACGAGGTTTGTATTACACACTCTTTGTTACCTCCGTCATCGTATAATAATCCCCGCTCTCCGGCAGGTCGACGATATACCCGATTCTGACGCGTCTCGGCGTCGACACGCTCGTCGGGCGCGTCATTCGCTTGCGGGAAGATGACCGCTTCAAGGCGATCGGCCCCGACACTCTCGTGCTCGCGCCACCTAGCGCTCCGACGCACCATCAGGTGGGACCTGCGGCGAAGCCTGAGCCCGAGGAGGGTGAGATGTGGTTCGACTGGGCGTTTATCGACTTCTGGAAGTCGAACTACTGTGTGTAGCAGCGCTGTACACGGTGAGGAGGCGCGGAGCTGACACTCAAGCACACATAGATACGGTGCAGAAGGGCTTGCATGCTGACCCGAACTCACTCTCGTCGTCGCCAGGTAAGTGGTCTATCAATGGGATATAGACATTGTCTGAACGTGTCTTGTGGTAGGGATCGGCGAGACGGCGATGCTTGTTGCCTCCCTAAAGGACGTCATCCGGAACCAGTCCAAAGAAATTGACACACTCCGTGCCCAGATACAGGAGCTCACCGCTACTGCGCAGAAGCCTAACGAGGTACCTTTTTCGCAACTTATCTCCGTGGTCAATTCTCACTGGACAACTCTCTAGAGTGAGGCCCTCCGAGCGGAGACCGCGCGGCTGGCGGAGGAACTGCGTGCGTCAGACGAGAAGCGACTGGAGGTAGAGAAAGAGCAAGAGGACCTACTCGTGCTCCTGGACGAGCTGAATAGCAAACGGCGCAGAGATAAGCAGAGGATGCGGGAGGCCGAGATGGAGGTATCGGAAGATGAAGCAGACGACGACGATGATGGGGAAGAGGAAGGCGAGGAGTAATCTAAGGCGCATGTGCGAGCGCGTGTTGCGGTATCTCTAGGACTTATCGACTCATGGACTCGGGACAGCGTTGTGTTCGAGGTGTATCAGTCTATTCGGAAGACAAGCGGTAGGAGTACACCGGACATGCAGCAAATAAACAGAAAGCGCATATGTGGCTGGCAGTGACTCACGACTGACAGGAAAGGATATTCTCAACCGTCGAACATGGTCCCGTCCATGCGTACACCCATATTCTGCTTTACGTCCATACCGAGCAGCTTCATCTTGCCCGCCTACGCAACCCAAGTCAGACCGCACCCGAGCCGCACAGCGGGGACGCACCTGGATTCGCTCCGCCTGTACTTTCCTCAGTTCCTCCAGCTGTTCCTTGCTCATGTACGTGTCGCGCTCGATATTCTTGCGCTTGTGGGCACTTTGTACTGCGCGCAGGTCTGCGTCGGGATTGTACGCGTCCTCTGGGGGTGGGACGTATTCGCCCGCGCGCAGCGCGTTCATCCGGCGCTCGTATGCCTCCATGTGGTAGAACTTCTCGTGCGGGAGCGTTGCTGAGGACACGTGTCACCTGCGTCGCTAGAGGAGGGGAGGGGAGGGCACTCACCGGTGTTGTAGTCCTCGATGAAGCGTGCGAACTCCTTCTTCGTCTGGTCCTTGGAGATCGTCTCTGGGTTGATCTTGCGTTCTTCGACTAGCCACGCGCGGAACTCCTGCTCTTTCGTGTAGAGGCTGCGAGTGTCAGTGGGTGACTATACACGGGAGGGCGTGGCATACGCACTCGGACTCGGTGATGATGCCATACTTTCCCCACTGCTGGTGGCTTACAGCTCCGGCCTTTCTCCTCTAGCGAGCAGGATGTCAGGTTTCAGGAAGGTGTGAAGAATGGGCGAGCGTACCTTTTTCTCCTTCTTTCGCTCTTTCTTCTCTTTGTGTCTGCGCTTCCTCTCCTTCCGCCGCCTCCGCCGACTGTCGTCAGAACCGTCGGAGGAGCTGCTACTGGAACTCGACGCTGAGCGGGACCGCTTCCTCCCCTCCCTCGAGCGGTGCCTATGCCTCCGCGGTGACCGTGAATGAGAACGGCCGTGCTGTCTGTGTTCCGAATGTGAACGCGAGTGTCTTCGGTGCCGAGGGCTATGTGACCGCGAGCGATGCCTGTGGTGTCTGTGTGAGCCCTCCTCGCCTCTATCCGCTGCCCTCTCTTTCCCCTTTCCCTCCACCTTGTCGCGCTGCTCGTCCCGTGGTTGGTCCCGCTCGCTGCGATCCCTCTCTCTACTGCGCCCCCTCATGTTGTGGGTGATCCTACCAAGCGCAAAGGTTCGAGAAGAATAAGAACTATGAGACTCGCAAGGGACAGGTCAAGCTTCCTGCTGAGCGCCAAGGTGTCCCCCCGTCACGGGATCCTCCTTGATGTTGATTTCCACTACGTTAGCTATTATCGACGCGCTGCCTTACATTCCTAGTGTTTCTCCTCCGTATCATATCTCCCGTAGGCAGACCCAAAATTGAATGGAGAAGACAGTCGTGTAGGCCACCGCACAGCGCGGTCGATATCACTCTCGAACGACAAACGGCGTCTCACTGACTCCGACCAACATATGTAAATAGCCTAACCGGCCTAGAGCAGTAGTTGCAGAAATGAATGGACATCGTGTAAAGAACAACGTGCTTAATCCATGCCCATCATCGCTCGAGAGGCCGTCCGCGTCGTCAGAGGTTTTGTTTTATAATTGCTACAATGGGTTTGTCGCTTGCGCTGCCGCTATGGTTCAATGTGTCTTCCCCGCGCTCGCGATCCCCCCGGGTGACCTGGAGATCATTCGCTCGATTGAAGGCAAGCTTGCTACATTCCTGGAATTCCCGACACACTGCCGCCGGTACATCATCTTCGTCCGATAGGCCTGGCTGCTTAGACTGCTTTGTCGCTGCTTGTCAAATGGTCTTCCTTCGTTTCATCGCTCGCGCGAAAACATCTTCATGGAGATGCGTTAAGACAGATTAAGCCAGATCGAAGGCTTGGGGAATATCCGCTTGGTGGTTAGGTGCTCGGTCAAAGCGGGCGAGTTGTGTTTCTTCTCCCTGTACCGCCTGTAGTCAGCCGTGTCCAGCCGTGACCTGGCGAGAGCTCGATCGCAACCCCGTTCGCATCGTAGAGCCACGCATACGCCACCACGGCTCACACGAATCCTTAAGAGGTCAAGCTTGAGTCAAGCGCCATGCACGCAACGGTACCCGTCCGTCCCGTGCTTCGAGGTTCCCCGGCTCCTGGCACGCCGTCGAGATCGAAATCGCGCAAGTGAAGGTTGAGTGTAAGCCAGACAACGCCAAGGTCACCGACGCTGAGGTCCGTGTGGTCGATATTACAATCGGAGTCCCGCGGGGGATGAGAGCCTACCAAGACATGCATGTCGCATAGTGAGCACAGAGGCAGGAAGATCAGCAAGGAAACCTACGGCAAGCATGATTTGTTCAAGCAGAGCGCCAGCTTTGGTATGTGGAACTGCTCTGTTAAGTGGGCCCGGTTGTGCCCTGCCGAGACTTGTTTGGAAGCCAGTGAGTCCAGCTGCAGGAGCAGGAGGAGAAGGAGGAGAAGGAGAAGGAGCGCTCACAACACACAAGCCTCGGGCATTTCCGAGACGTGTTCCTCTGTTCCTCTTTCTCCTTCTCCTCCTTGGCCTCCCCTCCTGCATCAAGTGCAAGCATCATGAATCAGATTCACAACGCCGGGAGCTCTCTGTATGAGCGCAGAAAAGGCCCACGTCGCCATACGAACATCCTGCGTGGTCCGACCATCGCGAGGGTTGCTAGGTCCTGTCTGCCTGGCTATGTACTTGTAGCTGTTTTGTACACCACCATCAACTGCGTTTTGTCGCCTCTGCGCAGTCTCTCGCTCGGCTCTCTCTCATTCTCTCTGGTCTCACTATGCTTGGGTGGAAACTGTCAACCTAATATCAGATGCTGGTCTCTCTCTCCCGGTAGACATCTCGGATGCGCTCTGGCCAGTGTAGGCAAAGTCGTGGTTCGCTTGTTCGTGCGATGTGTAATGGTATGCAATGGTCTCCTATTAACTTCGTAACGGTCGGAACATTCACGTCGTGGGCATTATGTATATATGATATCACACATGTAGTTGTAGGTAGGTAAGTGGTTGCACTCTCCTCTCTTCCGCTGAACTGGCAAGCAAAATATGTTTCTCATGCTGCCCGCCCGCCCCATTAAATCTCCCACTATACACTCGCTCCAACAGGACATACTATCAGTGTGTATTTATTTCCTCGCATAATGTCCATTGGTTGTTGACGAATCCCTAGTTTGGTTCTCAGCTGTGGACTCTGATAGCACCCGCTTCGCCTTGCTTTTGACAAGTTCTCGGTGTCCGCATAAGAAAAGGAAGATGTCAATCACTGGGAGGTATAGAGTGTTTGCCGTGTCTTCTGATACACTCGGATGCATTAGAGTATATGGTGCATGGCGTAGGCCATATGACAAGACTGCATCCCCGCGAAGCCCATTTGGGCGTCCGATCCCTTCCTTCGTTCTCGGCTCGCACACGTGGCGAGCCCAGCCGTAACCGAGTCACTGGGTGCAGATATTGGGAACGGTACGTGTGTACTTATCTCTCGGATCGTTGCTTGTTGCGGGATATAAATGCAGAGTTCATCATCATTATCTCTCGGATCCTCGGTAGCTATCGTGGTTTACTGCATCCTCGGGGCAATTCAGACTCTGATGCGACCCGAGGAGGCAGCGCCAAGTACCTGCCACGAAGGATTGCACTATGCGCCTAGTCAGTTTACGACGTCATTGGATGTCAAGTTCCTATGCGGACCCTCGGTGCTGGGAATGTACACCAGATTCGGATGGAACGGCTAGAGAGCTGCGCAGAAATACGAAGTGCGGTGATTGAATCGCAGCGTCTGGAGTGTCGATAGATGTGCGTCGGCAGTCATCAATCAGGTACGGTGAGGACAACCGCTGTCCAGGTCCATACGGTTTACGGTATGTCGGTTAAGGGTGAGACTCGGTGATGTTATAACTAAACAATCGTCCCTAGCGTTTGCGCCGAAGACGCTCATATTCGACAGAGTCGAGGCCGCACATACGCAGTGACTCCTTCTAGGGCCGCGGTATGCCCTGTATAGAGGTCCACTATTGGCGCCTTCAAATTCGAACAGAGTTACGGCAGCGGTGCACTGGCCCATTCAAGCACGTCGGCTGCCTCGACCTCGGAGCCGATACACGATCCCCGATCCAGTCCACGAAGCATGCATCGTATCTCCCCTCGGCGCAAAAAATAGACGAGCGTTCTTCATATACGGTTCAGGTCGGGGTGGCGTTATACAATCACTCGCACCTGCCCCGTCTCCAGTCCGACCTTAGTCCGATCGTAGTGCGACGCGTCGTATAAGATACCTCCCCCATCTCAGTTCAAGAACAAGATACCTACTCGAACACTACCAGACACATCTAGCAATAATGGTACTCAATACCCTTCCGGCGAGAAAGCTCCGTATTGTCATATGCGGTGAGTATGATTGGGCGATCTCCTAGACCTTCATCGTTGACGTATATACAGGCAATCTAGAATACGCTCAGTCAGAATGTGAATCGCTATTCAAAGGCGTTGCAAACGTATTGGTACGTCTTCACAATATTCATAGCATGGTCTATACAACCAGCTAACCGTTGCGTCAGGTCATGCATTCTCTCAGTTCTGCCGATCTCATTGAGGGCATGCATCCAGGAGGAGAGTACGACGGCGCAGTGGGCCTCTTGAGGCACTGGAACGGCTTCCATCGTTTCGACCGCTCGCTGATCGAAGCTCTTCCGCCAAGCGTCAAGTTTATATCCAGCCTAGGAGCCGGGTACGACATGATTGACATTGACGCCTGCAAGGAGAGGGGTAAGTCCGCCGTTGCTACTCCGGTCCCCAAGTGATTAACCTCTCTTTGACCACAGGCATCGTCGTATCAAATACGCCAGGCGTGGGCAACGACGCCACTGCCGTCACAGCACTCTACCTCATCATCTCCGCTTTGCGCTGTTTCTCGGTCGCGGAGCGCCAACTGCGCGCGGGCGATTTTGAGGCGTCGCGTGTCACGCAGGGCCGACGTGACCCAACGGTGCGGACGCTCGCTGTCCTTGGGATGGGAGGCATCGGCCTGCGACTGGCGGAGCTCGTGCATGCCTTCCCGATGCGCGTCGTCTATCATAATCGACGCCCGTTCGCAGGTGCTCCGGAGTGGTGCGAATACTATGGTGCGGACCGTCTGGATGAGATGCTCGGAATGGCGGACGTGCTGAGCGTGCATGTTCCGTTGCGGAAGGAGACGGAGGGCCTGGTTAATGAGACGATGATTCGCAAGCTGAAGAAGGGCGCGATCCTGATCAACACAGCAAGGGGGAAAGTGGTGGACGAGGAGGCCATGCTCCGCGCACTAGAGGATGGTCATGTAGGTTGCTCATAATTTGTTTTGATTTTCTTGCTCACGTCTGTATTTACAGCTATCTGGAGTAGGCCTGGACGTGTTTGCTCATGAACCTCTAGTCAATCCACGCTTACTGCAGCATCCGAATGCGACGCTCTTACCTCACCTGGGGTCAATCTCATCTGACGCGCAAAAACTGATGGAAGTCCGTGGTCTCACGAACCTACGCGATCTACTACTTGGCCTCCACGTAACAGACATTGTTCCCGAGTGTCGGTAATCAGTCACCCACTTTTATTGTATAGGTTTTGCGCACTGCGTTATCATTATTATGAGCAGCCGCCCGTTTACTATAGTGGCTGGGATGACAATTCGTTTGGTGGCGTAGCGGAGGGTGCCGAGCGGACCTGTGTCGGGGCTTGTAAGACTTCGGCGGTGGAGGTCGTTCGCTGCATCAGGTCGACCTACCACCGTCCTCCCTTTCATTCAGCAAGGTCATAATCACAGTCTGCCTACGGGAGACCAGCATCGCCCGACTTGCCAGCCAATATCATGCGTTGTGACGGGAGCACACCTTGCGTCGGCGCTCTGGAGCGTTACATACACAGAGGAGGCATGCGTGTACTCCCTATTACCATGCTCATCACATGTATGTAGGTCATCCTCACCTATGCAAACGCAACATCGAACGTAGCATCGTCTACACGGATATCAACTTTGGCGTGGACACGATGACACTGGAGATCAAGCTGCGTGATTTCGACGTTGCTTGCGTGGCTGTATGGGGCACCGTACATCGGTACAGGCACGGGGCCGACGGGAACCATTGCGTTCATGGCGCTGGACCTCTTATGCCCCGAATACCGGGAGGGCAAAGTCGAGTGGCTATATCGTCACGATGTGGAGGGAACTGTGTGGGTGATCGCGGCGCATGCCTGGCTCTACGACAAGAACGGAGTTAAAGTCGAGTGCCCGGAGGTCGACGCCTGGTTCACGGCTGACTGCGATCAGTGCGAGGCAACGAAATCCTCTTTTCTCAGACGCCCTCATATCCAAGACCACCATGCTGATATTCCAGACGTCTTCAAATTGGCTCGATCTGTGTTAATGTATCTCTACAAAGATGATCATGCACGAATGTCGAGTGAAGGCGAACCCTTTCCGGCAGCGGCGACAAAGCAATCCAAGCAGCTAGGCCTCTCGGACGATGATATCGAGACGCACGGCGCATACCAAAAATTCCAGGACTATGTCAAACTTATATGTAAACGAGCGAACGATCTCCAGATCACCCCGGATAGCGAGCACGGGAAGTCACATTAGTTGACCATGGGACGACACGAACGACGCTCGCGAGCCCCCAGTCGCCGGATGAGGACGTGGGCATGGAGCACGCTGGAATTCTTGATACGATGGCCATTCTTCACTTCTGCAACCATCCGATGGGCTGAGACGAAGTGTATGTACAGGCTGCCTCACCGTTGAATGTATCATCATGCCTTGACAACGCCATCGCATGTCGCGCCGTCTGCCCGGGGTGGGTTGATACCGGTATTTGTCATTGCTGTATTCAAATCAGGTCATCTCAAGCTCTATTCTTTACAGCACGAGCTTTCGCCTCATACCCGCAGCTGGCAGATGTACCGTTGCAGATCGCCGCGGTAGTAGTCTGGTACACATATTGGCGGGCCTCAGAACACACTCATCGCGGTCTCGACAGATTTGCCCAGGCAGGAAATGGACATGCGGTGAGCACTCCGTGCATCGAAATGGTGATTGAGCCAACTTATACACGTATCGAATTTGATGTAGCACCCGCGCGGGACTCTTGCCGTGACTGTTCCGGTGCCAGGAGTGGTGGAAGTATCACGTCGAAAACGGGCCTCTTGTCGTCCGAGGACTATAGTCGGGATTGCTGTATCCATTTCTTCCGGATGCCAGTATCATCCTCTGATCTATGGCACAAAAAGGCAGGTCTCATGCGCGTGGTTCATGAAACAGTGTGGTATAAAGGCGTGAGCCAGACACATCTCAACCCTGTCCACTCCTACCGTGCTTTTAAGGGACTGGTCTGCGGCCTTGGTTGTAGTCGACATGCTTCACTCTGTGGTACTCGGTCTCGCTGTAGTGCTGCCCGTTGCGTCGCAACAGATATACGACATTGTGAGTACTCTTGCGACCCATTTTTGGTGTAGTAGTGTACTGAGGTCTTGTTCTGTGTAGTGGTCAACTACATGGCAGAGGGACAACCTCTTCACGTATAAGAACTTGGGCTCTGATCCAATCAGCTTTGTGACACCAGGCTCCACGGGCACGTCCGACATCAGGGTTGACGACACGGCGTACTACCAAGATATCATTGGATTTGGCGCAGCGTTAAGTATGAAAACTGCTGCGTCGTTGCTCTGTGCATGTATGACTGACGACAGGCCCTCGTAGCTGATTCGTCTGCAAAGTTGTTGAGCGAATTGAAGGTTTGCTGTCATCCCTCTTCCAAGTAAAGGTTGCGTCTGATGACGCCCAAACCACACAGTCCCAGAACTCGAACCAATACTGGTCACTCATCAACTACCTATTTGATCGTATGCTTTCCCCGCGTCTCTAGCAGCGATGATGCATACATAACGGTATTTCGCTGTAGCTACCGACGGAGCCAATGCGGCTGGGATGACCTACCTGCGCGTTCCTCTCGGCGCAACAGATTTTTCCGCGTATGGTGAGTGCTCACTGCATTAGGCATGGTAAATGGCTATGCCGATCATATTCCTACTGGTAGCATATACGTATGATGACACCGGCGGGGACACGGCCCTCAATGACTTCAATATCAATGCCTCGCCTTCCTACCTCTTCTCGACGATCTCAGACATCCTCTCTGTCAACAAGATCCTCAAAATACACGTCTGTCCTTGGTCACCCGTACGCAACTATGTACCAGGGATTGTGTAGCTTGTCTGATGTGCGGGTTGCTAGCCGGGGTGGATGAAAGACAGCGGATCGATTGATGGCGGGAAGTTCTACACGTCTCTCACCAGCACATGTAACTTGTCGCTTGCTCTCGATCCTTGTATCCTCTGACACCATTATAGATGCGAAATACCTGCTCAGGTCGCTACAGGGCTTCCAAGGTAAAGGCATCCCAGTGTGGGCGATTAGTCTTCAGGTGCGAGTGTCTTCCGGTGATCAAATTCGTGTCTGACATCCGCTAGAATGAGCCGCAGAACAGCAACCCGACCTACCCTACCGCTCTCTTGGATGCGTACTGGGAGGGCCAACTTGGGGGCCAGTTGAAGACACTCATGAACAACAACGGCTTCTCCGATACGCTCATCATCGGGTACGAACATAACTGGGACGATGCAGGGAAGTATCCTATCCAGTTGGTGAGTGCCCAGGTCATCGACGGGTCCCATTGCAATAACCGAGTACTTCGATCGGTAGATGGAAGACTATGCATCCCCATTTGATGGAGTATCCTTCCATTGCTACGCAGGGGCTGTCGGCGACCAGGTGACATTTCACAACGCATACCCAGACAAGAACGTCTACTTCACGGAGTGCTCGGGGGCAATCGGTAGTGATTGGTGGACCGATATCAAGGCGAGTCCTCGCCGTCCATATCACACCGATGGCTGATCTACGTCATTTAGTGGTATTTGAACAACATGTATGCATATTGAACCGTACAGGACTACCTCAGTGGTGCTCACCGAGCTCTTCACAGCTTCATTGGTGCCGTCAACAACTGGTCGCGCAACGGCGCAATGTGGAACCTCGCTCTGGATGGGTCTGGCCAACCCGAGCTCCCCGGGTCGAACAGCTGCGGTGGTGGCGGGTGCCGTGGTGTCGTCCAGATCAATGGCGACGGTACCTGGTCGGTCAACCAAGAGTGTACGTGCTTCCACAGCTATGCGCTGGGATTTGCATGTTGAACGTCGTGGCAGTCTATGCTATTGCGCATGCTTCGAAGGCCGTCATCCCGCGCGACTCTGGCGGACCGTTTGGCCAGCGCATTGGAGTCTCTGACGGCGGGAATCAGAACCTCGTCGTCTCCGCGTTCGTCACCAAGCGCACCTCATCAAGCGGGTGGTGGCGCTACAGCCTCGTTGTATTGAACCAGTGCGTACCATATGCTCGTGCTGCAGCATTTATACGTGACGAGCCGATGCTATGTTACAGAGACGATAAGAACAACGGGTCTTGGGATCCTGTTGACATCGCCGCAACCATCGAGTTCAGGGGCAAGCAGGTGTGAACATGACCTCATGATATTTGGGACAGGTTTGGTTGGCTAACTTCTACGTGTCATCTCAGGCCCGATACACGTTACCTGTAGGTGTGACCACATTGTGGTGGTACGCGGCGCCGGAATGAGTGACATAGCATCTTGTTGTCAATCAGCTCTTGAACCATGCTTCCCGGTCTGCTAGGGCCCTCCAGATGCTCACGAACGTCTCGACGTTATTCTGGCTTGTGAGCCCTGTCCGCCATCGCGACCGCCCTCCCAAACTGTGGTCCACAATATATAATCCAGTGGCCGCGAGGTGCGCGCCATTATGAGTCCGCCCGGGAGGAGATGGTGATTTGATCTCAGCGGATATAAGACCTGAAGCTGAAGTTCAAGCTGAACAGAGAGTGCTTTGGTATAAGACACATGCCTACAGTGACCTTCATATTATATTCATCATGAGCTATGACGAACATGTTGTCCTGTCTATCAACCAGCTAAAAGGCCTGATACTGTCCATTTGCTCCACGAGTGCCATCTCCGTTCCGATGTGCATTCTCCCTCTTCGAAAGCCTTGCCCTCCCGCCGATCCCCCGTGCCCATGATATGCTCGTCAGGTGGCAGAAGATATACGCCCGTCATCGCCCGCACGCTTCGCCCACAGATGCTTGCGCTGCTCGAACCGCTTGATGTCGCTATCAGTGAGCCGAAGAACGCGCTTTCGTGGAAGAACGCGCTCGAAACAACGATTGATGTTGTGGAACGTGCTGTCCATCTCTTTGACATCGTCTTCCGTGAGGCCTAGTGGATTCGATTGCTTCGTCGCTGCTTCCGGGACGACTGTCGCTGCTTCGGGGATGGTTGTCTCGTCTGCCCACCAGTCTCGCCGAGCATTCATCAGTCGTGCAAAAGCAGCTCGGTGGACATACGTTAACACATATCTAGCCAAGTTGAGAAGGTCTGGGATATCAGCATGGTGGTTAGGGACTAGGGCTTTGAAGCGGTTGAGAAAATCAGTTTTCTCTGCCTGGCACTGCTCGTAGTCTGCCGTGAACCAGGCGTCCACCTCCGAGCACTCGACTTCAACGCCGTTCTTGTTGTAGAGCCAGGCTTGCGCCGCGATCACCCACACAGTTCCCTCTGCGTCGTGACGATATAGCCGCCTGACTGTGCCCTCCCAGTATTCGCGGGTTAAGAGGTCAAGCGCCATGTAGGGAATGGTTCCCGTCCGTTCCGTGCCTTGCGGGAGGCTCGCCTCACAAGAGTCTATGACGCGGGCGAGGTCAAAATCGCGCAGCTTGATCTCCAGTGTTTTCGGATCCACGCCGTAATTGCCGTCGCTGATATCCGTGTGTTCGACCTTACGATTGCCGTTGCCTTTCCATAGCAAGTAATGGGCTGCAGAGACATATCAATACATGTATGGCCGCAGAGAGCAATAGAGACGCCTACCGCGGACGCAGTTGTGCATGCCGCGCACAAACCAAACGCCGGATAAATACCGCAAAGGTTCCAGCTTCTTCTCGAAGATGCACCGCAGGATACGTTCCCCGTGCCCATGGTCGTCAATTAGGGACTCCGTATCGTTCGCGAACTGACGGAGGTGGGTCCGAATTGTGTCTGTCGAGACTTCCTCAAAATCTTTATACGCGACTACCTCCGTCAACGCAGACAACGCCTCCGGGTCGTTGACAAGAATCTTGCGAGCGATCCAAACGACTTTGGCCTCATTGTTGCGTTTGCACTGGGGGTACGACCATTTCGCCACGTAGTGCGCCTCGTGATCAGCTGGGTCGTGCGCATCATACACCGTCGTCCGCCGTCCCGCCAACACAGGCAGCCTGTCAAAGATACAACTCGTATGGTCCACCCGCATCGACTTGTCTTTGCTGTCACTGCCTACCGCAGACATGTCGAATCCTGTCAGCGGTGTTGCCGTTGCCGACGCTGTCCCGGTAGCCGATCCTGGACCTGTGCTCGACTCGGGCAGCGACACGCCGTCCAAGACCGCAGTGAGCTTGGCCTTAGAGTTCGCCTCCCGCGGGAAACCCCACTGGTAAAGGTTGAAGCGCCGGAGGAGCATGAGGATGAGTACAAAGTCTGCTGTGTGCGCCCAGATGTTGAAACCTTGCGTTTGAATCGCCCCTGCACTGTTGTAGTACCACAACCACGTCCAATCGTCTGCGTACCTCCTCGTTAGCTCGGCAGCACCATGACGCGGCATAGATTCACGCACTTTGGGTAAGCATGCCCAATGTATGCGCCCGGTTCATCCCCTTCACCGAGAGCATCTCGGATGCGTATATGCCCAGCTGTATCGTCGGGGGTGGGCGGTCCCCATCGAGGTCCTCCGTATCATCCATCTTTTGCCGCTTTGCCTCCTCAGAAGTGGCAGAGTTCGCTCTGCGCTTCGAGCCCATCGACTTGCTCTGGTCTAAAAGGTCAACAGGTCTGAGGTGTCGCGGCAACACATCCACCCAATGTGATACCCGTACCTGGCTCCAACAGCGGTTTCGGTGTCTTCTGCCAATTCACATTTAGGGCCTTCGTAGGGTCCGCATACGGCAGAGTCGCTTGCTGTGACGTGCACGTCCCCATTGTCGTCTTTGCGGTAGACGTGAGCTTGGCCCACCTCAGCTCGTCCACCATCAACACTTGACTCCAGTCCAATCCGAGTTTATGATGCTTCTTCTTCCCTGGACCGCTCAATGCCTCCTCAACCATTCCTCGTGCTTCCTCCCAGCTCTTCGCACACCCTTTCTCACTGGAGACACCGCGCCAGTGGATGTATGCCAGGTCCGGTTTGCGATGTGTGAGCCGCTTACCATGGGAGCCGAAGATCACATTGGGATCATTGCAGACGCATAGCATGTCTGGGCGTAAGCCAATCTCGTCCTCCTTGCGAGACTCCTTGTCTGCCGTGCGACACTTGGCGAGGATCTCATTCGCCAACTTGACATATGGCAGATACAGCGCGCTCTCAGGACCTTTCTCTACCGCGCGCTCTCTGTCATACACGTCAGACAAGTGGCAAACCCACAATTTTGCCAGCCACGTACAGGGATGCCAGGATGGGCTTGAGTGTTTCACTGATTTCGTCCGCCTTCTCCTTGGCGTCTTTGAAAAGCTCGTCAAATGTCGACTCTGAAAGGTCCGGATGCACAGCCTTCAGGAAGAAGGCCTGCATGCTCCCCAGGGTGCACTGCTGGTGCTTTTCGAGGTCAGTCCTTACACTGCGGGCCATCTTACACTCTGGAACATAGTAGTGAGTGCCGGCCCGCCTAGCCTGAGCAGCCTGGGGATACATGCTATACCTTTCTGTGGTGCAAGTGTGCAGTCTTGGCTTGGGCCTTGCCTCGCTACCTATGCCACCGTTGTTGGACGGCGTCGATTGCAATGAGTGAGAGGTCGGGGTGACGTCGTAGTCTCCGTTCGAGCCGGGTTTGTCTGATGAAGAGCAGGGTTATGGTCCGAAATGCTTGATTACGTGATGTCACCCACCGCGTCAGGATGCACCTCCAGTCTCGATCAGACGTTATAGCGGTTAGTGTTTCTGCAGAGGGAGGGTGAGGCGAGTCGAGTTGAAAACTCGACAAAACTCGATTGATGCGAGTTTTGATGAGTCGAGTTGCGAGTCAACTCGCGAGTTGGAGGCTGTGCGGCACGTGAAGGCCAACCAATAGAAAGCGATACCGAGGCCACTGAGTGCCACGCGATTCGAAAGACTCAGTACTCAGTACTCTTTTTTTTTTTTTTTTAAATTCTACGAATTTATACTCCATACTCTAAGTACATGCAGAGTATCTACTGAATATTTCAGTCTTCTCCTTCCGCCTCCGAAGGAGGCGGTGTGATGACATAAAGCATTCCAAAGTCGTCCAGGAACTGCTCATTGTCCCTCTCCACTGCGTCTAACAACCGCCCTTCTGGTAAGATGAACCCCCGATGAGGAAGATCCACCCACCCTTGGTCTAGATGCGCAGTAATAAGTTCCTCTTCCTCTAATTGAGAGGCGCGAGGGGCAAAGTCGAGGGTAGGATCCTCGTGATCGACTGGGGCAATTTCATGTTCTGACGAGCAGGCTACTCTTACGCAGTGTAGCGGGACGCTAGCTTACCTGTTTAGTTAGCTGTGAGGCTTGATGCACACGAAAGTTGCTCTTGAGCGACTTGGGATTGTACTCGTCTACAGGGGTCCTTATATACATGTAGGAGACCGTCTGACTAAGCTACTGTATAGTACCAATCCCGATGCATGTGATTCTATCTACAATGCATGTGTTACTCCTGTTACCCGGAGTACCGGTGTGTGAACTCGGCTGCCTAGTTAGGCGCTCTCTATTGTTCAACACTCCCCCTTGCTAAGTGCAGCGGTAGATGCGCGCAAGCATTAAATGGCGCATAGTGCAGCCGACTATGCTGGACTTCTAATCGTAGAATCTTAGTCCGAGCATTCCTCTGAATTTGAGGAATTTGATATGACCCAAGTTCTTGGTGAACAAGTCTGCCGGGTTGTCATCAGTGCTTACGTAGAAGACTTCGACTTTCTTTCTTCTACTAGCTCCCTCACGTAGTGGTAACGAATGTCAATGTGTTTAGACCGACGTTCCGTGATGGGATTGGAGCTAATGAATATTGCTCCCTGATTGTCCGAGCAGATAGGCAGCGGTCCGAGCTTGTAGCCGATCTCCTCCAGGAGCATCTTTATCCAGGCTACTTGCCGCGAGCAATCGCTCAGCGACATATACTCGGCTTCAGTGGATGACAGAGCAACTGTCTTCTGTCTTCTAGACAGCCAACTGAACGCGCCGTTCGCGAACTTTAAGAAGTGCCCAGACCGTGACTTTCTGGCTTCTGGGCTGTCTGCCCAGTCAGAGTCAGTGCACGCCAATAATCCATTGCCGCTTTGTCCTTCATAGACTAGCGCATAGGATTTTGTACCAATTAAATAGCGGCAGATATACAGCGCTCTGTTTAAATGGTCCTGTGACGGATTTGCTGCAAATTGCGCAAGTAATGTCACGGCGTAGCAAATGTCAGGTCGAGTTCCAAGCATTAGGTATAGCAAGGAACCGATGACGGTCTGGTACTTGCTTCGAAGTGCTGGATCAGCCGTGCCAGTATTTGCAACAGGCTTGTATCCAGCAGGGAGCGGAGTTGGCGCAGATTTAGCGTTCTGCATGCCACAGCGCTGCAGCACTTTCTCAAGGTAGGCGCATTGATCCAGATGGATTTCGCGGCCTTTCCGAGTTATGCGCATGCGCAGGAATTCCTTGACGTCGCCTAAGTCGCGACACTCCCACTTCTTCATGAAGCGGTCCTTTAATGAAAGGACTAGGGTCTTATCTTTGCCACAAAATATGGCATCGTCTACATAGACAATGATCAGCACGAAGCGACCATCTTTTGTCCTGTAGACGAATATTCCGGCATCGGATACGAGGCGTTTACAGCCAAGTTCCTTTAGGGACTCATTGAGGGTGCGCCACCACGCAAGCCCTGCCTGCTTAAGTCCATATAGAGCACGAAGTAACCGGAGTACTTTGTGCTCTTGGCCTGGTACTGCAAAGCCTTCAGGCTGCTCCATATATATTTCCTCGTCGAGCTTGCCATAAAGATAGGCATTTCGGACGTCTAGTCCGGAGACGTGCATATCCTCAAGCGCAGCTAAGGCGAGGATTAGGCGTACAGTCTCAAAGCGTATGACTGGAGAGAAGACCTGATCATAGTCAAGGCCTTCAATCTGGGAGTAACCTTTGGCGACCAATCTGGCCTTTTTCCGACCGTCAGTTTTGACGTTGAATACCCAGCGGTTTTTAGTGACCTTACGTCCCTTAGGACGGTCAACCAATTCATAGACATTGCGTTTGCGAAGTGCTTCAAGTTCTTCGCGACACACTGCCATCCACTCCTCAAGCTCCTTTTTAGGTAGCTTTAGTATATCGCGGAATGACCATTCTCTCGGGCTGGTCCCGTCTGGTAGATCGTTGTCGAGGGTGGGTAGCGCTTTTGCAAGCAGCAACTCGACTAACTTAACTCCCCCTTCCCGGCATAATTCTGCCAGTAGTAACTCAGCGCTTTGCGCTTCATCCTCATCGGATGGGGCGGACTCGACAGGTTCGTCGCGTGGAGGAGGATTTGGCGCAGAACTAGGTCCGGGAACCTGTTGTCTTTGCTGCCTTTGTGGTCCGGTTTTGGTACGGGAGCTACCCGCATCCTCACCGACCATCTTTTTCCATCTCCCCTGATTTTCGATGTCCTTTACTATGTCTTGGGGCTTCCGCTGCTCTCCATAGACATTACCTCTACGAGTTACTGGTCTCCGCTCCCTTGCTGAACGTCGCGGCTCCACTGGGGGCGCAGGGTGTTCTACCGGTGCATGGGGCGGCGGTACTGGATCTATGGGCGCATCCTGCAGCTCCTGCTCATCGTCATGAACATGACCGTTTCCCCTTTTAGGAAGGTGATGTTTTGGATGATCATCGTCGTCATCCTCATCTACCTGAGGTGTGGTATTTGGTTGATTTTCTGGGATCATTTCTTCTCGAGGTGGCCAAACTCGAGTTGTACCCCGACGATTTGTCAAGGGGCACTTAGGAAACATTGTTTCGTCAAACATCGCGGTGGATGATCTGAACAAAACATTATCTGGTGCTCTCATGAAGAGCCATCCGCCAGTGCGCTCTGTAGAGCCATCTCCCCCAAGGTAAATCATCAGCTCCGATTTGGGCGATAAACCGTTTTTTCTAACGTCCTTGGGTATAAAGACGTACGCACCGCAGCCGAAAACGCGCAGGTGCGCCACAGATGGCGGCTCGCCGTTTATCAATTCGTAGGGGGTAAGCCAATTAAGGCGACGAATTGGTGTCCTGTTGTAAACATGGACAGCATGATCCACAGCGAATTCCCACCAGGATGGAGGTAGACAAGCATCATGGCGCATTGCCTCTGCTTTGTCCATGAGCGTCCTATTGAAACGCTCAGCTCTGCCATTCTCCTGAGGAGTATGCGGCGAGCTCTGAAGGATCTCTATGCCATTATCCTTTAGAAGGTCTTTGAATGCAGCGGAGACGTATTCTCCCCCTGCATCAGACAACCACTTCTGCACTGTCTTTCCATATTTAGTTTTCACCATGGCTAGGAATTGCCTTGTGGCTGTAATCACTGCAGATTTCTTGCGCAGATTTACAGTCCACGCGTGCGATGAAGCATCATCATAGTACAGTATGTAGTACTTGTACTTATGATAGGAATCTACTGGGAAGGATTTTAAGTCCGAATGAATAAGTTCAAACGGTACCTTTGCCCGGTAGTTGGACGGCGGGAAAGACTTAGAGTGCATTTTCCCTTTTGCACATCCTTGGCATATTGGTGAGTCCTTAGGAATCTCCACCTTTCTGGGAAACCCAGATGTATGCTCCTTCGCCTTTGCAAGCATGTCCTTAGAAGGGTGCGCAAAACGGCGATGCATAGTCGAATAATCGACTTCATTTACGTTCACATAAATATTCTGAACGTTTTCACCCGATTCAGCCACGAGGGTGAAGGTGGTAGTGTCTGGGTGCTGCGGTGTAAACCTGAATAGAGGTTTCCGCGCTCCTGGTTCATACAGACTGATATGCTGCGCTGTTGCGCGCAAGTCTAGTCCGTCTTGGAGGAACATCCCAATGACAAGAGACGAGCCGAGCAATTTTCCATGTAATAGACAGGATATAGGCGCGTCTGCAGCCATTGTTCGTCTATTTGGTAGTTTAGGAACACAGTTCCTTTAGCAATTATGCTTCCTACCGCTCCTTGTTGTGCCGTTTGAGTACGGATAGGAGTCTGGAGATACTCGAATTCTGAGAAGTCTCTTATATCATTTGTAATGTGCAAAGATGCACCTGAGTCCAGTAGCCACTCATTCGCTGAAAAGCGACTTTTTCCTTTTCCCTTACAACGTGAGCACGCAGCGAAATCGCGCGAATGAATACATTGTATAATTTTTAAGCTGCTACGAGATACATTAACTAATGTCCGAGCGCCGTTGTGCAAGTTAGAAGCGGCTGTTAAAGCGCTGTTAGCAACTTGCTTGGGTTAGGAATTTGAGCGACGTACTCATTACCCCAGTCGTCGTAGCCATCGTATGGCTCCATGCATCGGAGCCCACCCGTTAACGGGTTCCGAAAGCTTTCGTCGACGATAGGGGGCGCAAGGCCCGCGGCCTGCGCTATCATGCCGTTTAGCTCGGCGTCGTGCGCGTCGATGTCTTCTTCGTCTGTTGCCCAGACGATGGACTTCTCTTCGGCGTCGCGGAAGTCGTCGTCCTCGCTGATGTATTCATCGCGCATGACCTCGTCGATGCGATCGGCCATGTCGTCGTCACTGAGCTTGCTGCGCTTTGAGGCGCGCGACTCGGTGTCCGAGGGGACTTCTTCGATGTGAGCGGGCTCACGACTTCCTTCAGCGCGCGGATTGTCTCCGGCGTGCCAGCAACGTCCAGGTCCTTGGCGAGCTGGAGGGCTTCTCTGAGCCAGTCACCGCGGGCGCGCTTCTTGCCCTTGTTGGGGGCTGGTGCTGCGACCTTCCGTGTCCTGCTGCCCGAAGGCGCTAACTCGACGACGGTGCTGGTCGTCGGGGCGGGGATCGACACGGTGTCGGCGATGTGCATTTCTGCGTGCTCGTCGTGCGAATGCGGCTTACCACGGTTTTTACCGCCGCGCTTTCCCCGAGGAGTAAAGCCCTTGGCTTTCTCCTTGCCCTTGTCCTTCCACTCCTTCTTACCCGCGCTGCTGCTGCCCTCAGGGCGCTGCTGCTGCGAGAAGGATGGGTTGCCCTTCTTCTGCTTGATAGCAGAGATTTTCTGGGCGGACTGTTGCCCCTTGTTCTTCGACTGTTCCCAGGAGGCGGTTAAGGCGTCCTGGGCGCTGCTCGGTGTGAGATCTTTGATCTCGATCTTGTTGAGGGCCAGCTGGATAGCTGTCTCATACCGAGGTGGAGCGGCCCCCAATATAATCAGGGTTCTCATCTGCGGCGGCAGAGAGAGACCGGCTCCATCGAGCTCGTCGAGATTGCTCTGGATCTTTGAGATCGCAGGGCCGGGGTGCTCGTTGGCCGGAATACGGACGTTTATAGCTGCTTTAAAGAAGGCAAAGCCCCCATAGCGCTGGTCCCTCCGTAGAGCCCTTTCAGGGTATTCCAGATGTCTTTGCAGTCGTCTTGGTCTGACGAGCTGCGCGACTTCGACGCTTAGGCGCAATCGAATGCTGCCCATGCCTTGGATTGCATTTGCATCCATTCGAGGACTTCAGCGTGGTTTCTCCGTCCGTAGCCAAACAGGCTCATCGAAACCGTCGGGCAACTCGATGAGAATCCAGACGCCTTGCGACTGCAGGTACGCCTTCATCAGATCGGCCCATCGGCGGTAGTTCGATCCGTCGAGGACGGGGACGAGGTTCTGCAGGAGTTCGACATTTTGTTGGTTGGTGGTGGTAGAGCGGTTGTTGATATGGTTCTGTGAACGCATTATCAGCGCTCTGACTTATGCTGCCGGAATGGCGCTGACACCACACTGGACTCATTGTTTGGGATGGCGACAGCGAAGCTGTGCCCGACCTGCAGCCATGTAGGCGCAAAGTCTCCCCCTGACGTCAAAGCCCCTAAGGGCGACGTCCAGGCAAGCTAACCTGACCCGCAGCGGACGCAGCCATAAAGGCGCAGTACCGCGCAGTGTTCAGGGCTCATAACCTGACGAGCAGGCTACTCTTACGCAGTGTAGCGGGACGCTAGCTTACCTGGTTTGTTAGCTGTGAGGCTTGATGCACACAAAGTTGCTGTTGAGCGACTTGGGATTGTACTCGCTACAGGGGTCCTTATATACATGTAGGAGACCGTCTGACTAAGCTACTGTATAGTACCAATCCCGATGCATGTGATTCTATCTACAATGCATGTGTTACTCCTGTTACCCGGAGTACCGGTGTGTGAACTCGGCTGCCTAGTTAGGCGCTCTCTATTGTTCAACTCCAGGAACTACTTCCTCTCCCAGTACTCTTGTTCGGGCTCCATGACCCCGCGGATGGGAATGTGGACAAAGGCTCGTCCATTATCTCATTTCGTTCAAGCGCTTGCGCCTGCCTTCTTGAATTTCTCAGCGTCTCTGTACTGCCACGTTCTGTACAGTTCTTCTGCGAATTTCTCTGCCTTCATGGTCAAATGCCGCCGCTATTTCCTATGGGCTTCTTTGGGTCTTTACGTTCCTTTTCAGAAGCCCATCCCATTCCTTCTGGAATTCCAGAACTTTACCAGCCGCCACACTGTGTGCGCTTCTAGTCTAGCCCACGCCATGGTGTGCTCATTGCCCTGGGCCGATCCTCCTTGCATTTGGAGAGGATCTCTGCCCATTCAAATGTGCCAACCATAGGGTTGAGTTGGAGGAATTCAGGACATCGAGCGAGGACCACCCCCGTTGACGCCTGGAGTACCAAGACTTGCCTTGCGCAAGGTCCCGCTTGGAGAACGGACCCACGAAAGGCTTGCGCTCATACTTCTTGTGCCTCATGTAGTACGGGCACTTGAAAAGTATGTGATCTCGGGTTTCCCGGTACCCGTTTCGAAGGCGGCACGGACATTTTCCGATTCTCCCGGTTGGAGAAGCTTAAAGCGCTTCTTGTATTCCCCCTTGGGAAGTGTTCAGTGATAACCCGCGTGAATCGGGCTACCTCCTTATTGCGAATCTTAGTGGGGAACGCGAGTTCCTCATAAGTTTTGTCCTCGCCGTCTGCATTTGTCTTGCTCAGATCGACTTTCCTAGGGATAGGAAGGGTGATTTGCCTGTGGTGCGAGGCTTTAACCCCTCGTCCCACCAAAACCATACCCTAGATGGCACTGTGACAAGTGCGAATAGATTTGTCAGGGACACCCGGGACTCCCGCCACCGGTGTGCGCTTAACTTTGTACTTGAGGCCGGCAATGTCCGACCAGTCGTCTATTACTTTCTGGCGGATCTCTTGTCCCCGGAAAGCAAATGATTTGTAATCAGGCAGAGGTTCGTCTGATTTATTAATGTCAGAAGCGAGTTTGTCCACATACTCGTTCCATTGAATCCCAACATGAGATGGGCTCCATAGGAAAACAACCTTTCGGTTCATTTCCTTCAAATGTTCACTAATCCACACACCGTGGAGTTGGCCGGAGCCAACCCCACTCGGTTTCATAGCGCGACGCAAATTGCCGATATTATCGCTGGCAATTACTATAGTGTGATCCGATGGACGGATCACTTCCATGGCTGCCTTGACACCGAGGTACATGCCTGCACCTCCGCGTCAAAACTCGTGCACTTCCCGGACATCCAAGAGTCCTCCGAGACCATTTCGTCATTGCGCGTAATGACATACGCGCCCGACGCCCTCGTTTTTTGCAAGTTTGGCTTGCCTTTGACCTGGAGATAATCTCATCTTTCCCCGGGATGACAGACCCATCCGACCATATGATCAGGGTGTTTCTGTCATGCATGTATGTGGACGCCGCAGGCGTCCATGTGTTGTGAATCCAGTCTTTGAAATCATCGCTGACTTTTCCATTTTCTCCGCCCTTTTTCCTTGGGATAGATTTGATGTCGTCATCATGATTATCCCGCTTATCACGATGAAACAACACATGTTTGATGGCGTCATCTCCATCCCGGTCGATCAACCTGTCACCAGGCCTACATACCGATGCTAAGACATGGAATATTTCATTCGTTGTCTTGGCCATTTTCTCAAAGTGCACCATAGGGGACTTTGATTTGCTGCGCTTTCCTACTCGGAACGGCATTTCAGCGTTGAGATCTGATGTGGGGACGTCCGAGAGCTCCCACTCATGACTCATTAACGCCCGGGTGGGATGACCCGGGTGAAGAGTTTTGATACGGAGAGCATGCTTCTCCATGTATCTTGTGATGTTCACTTTCACCGGAACCACTCCGGCGATCAATTCCATGGCTCCAATCGGGGTCGTTCGGAACGCCCCCGTGATCCATCTGACGGCTCGGGATTGCGCCCCCTGCATCTCTTTCGCAATCCAGCCAATCCCTTTCCACCCAGGTTTCCACCACAGGTGCGCGCCATAGCACATGAGCGGGAGCACATGTGCTATGTATAATTGTCTCTTTTGCATGGGGGTGAACCCCCGAAGAGAGTTGCCTAGCATGGTGAGAGTGGACACCGTGCTGGCTGCTTTAGCCGCTAAAAGCGGATGTGAGATTTGAATGACAATTTAGGATCCAGATAGAATCCTAAATATCTCATTGACACCTTTGGAACGATGTGATTGATCTTTCGATCAATCTCAATCACTACGTCTGGACCTGTGGGCTTATCCGGCTTCCACGGTTTCCGCTTTTCCAGAAGTGCATAACTTCCACTTTGTCAGCTTCTACTCCCAACCCGACCCGTAATAGGTCACCATTGAGGGAGTGGAACATAACTTGCAGGTACTCCACATTGAGTTCCACCTGCGTAATGTTGCGCCGAATCGTTGATTTCAACGGCGCAGCTACCATGAATGCACCGTGTCCACATAGAACTTCAGTGTGCCGTTCCCAGGCATCTTTCGATCTACTGGGAAATGTTTATGTAAGATAGGAGCAATATACAGCCCCGATCCCATCGGAGAGAAGGCAGACCCCTGACCCACTCCCAGCGGTGTGGGAGTGGCGTCTGTGAGCTTGCCATTAAACAGGTACCGGGTAAACCGGCCCTTTAGATAATCAGCAAAGAACTCCACTAAGTCTTCCGCAAATCCCTCCCGCCTCAACATCTCAACAAGAATGCTGTGATTTAGAGACGGGTAAAATTGAGATACATCCAACAGCAACATTGAAGGAGTGAGATCTCGTGCCCAAGCTTCGTGCACAAAGTGCACGACTTCGATGCCAGCATCGGTGGTACTGTGTTGCATTGTACCGCCGTACTGGCATGGATGCATAATGCCAAATTTCTGAGCATCAAATTGCATGCGCTTTGCAAGTATCTTTTCAAATAGCTTGCCAAACACGCTGAGGAGGCATATCGGGCGATATGCTTTGGCTTTGGTGTAATCCGGCTTGTTAGGCTTGGGGATTACCACCGTTATAGACCGCTTGAACGCGGTGGGGAACTTGTGCTTTCTAATGCACGCATTAAAGAAAGCTTTAAAGAATTGGTAGACCTTGGGTCCCCAATGGATGTACGTGACGTTGTCATTTTCGTCCGTTTTCTTTTCTATGCAATGGAATATGGTTTTAGCCCATAACCAATTGATGTGGTCTTCCCCGCCGACTGAGGTGTTGCTCGTGTCCGCAAGGTTTTCTGATATCTCTTCATTGGAGATGTCATTAAATGTCCGAGTTTCCCATTTAGGAAGTTCGTCCATAATACTCATGTCCACTTGTCGGGGAACCGACGGAGTGAACTGCTCTCGGAATTCCGTTTGGAGGTCTTCCTGACTATCTATGACGGTGCCATCAGCGCGCTTGATTTGCACGCTGGAGTCGAGCCGTCTAGGCCGCGTCCACGCCACATAATTAGATATGAGTTGCGGGTGCGCGTGAGCAATGATCTTATCAAAGAAGACCCTTTTAGCGCGCTTGGAAGCGGCGGCTACCCATTGGCATGCAGATTTCACGCCCTTTTGCATGGTATTATGTAAGTCATTGTACCGTTCATACTGGGCGCTTTGACGTCCCAAGGTGCGGAAAGCTAATCCCCTTAACTTTCGCAATAGCTTAGTCCTTTTACGGGCTAGACGCAAACTTTTGGAGGCCTGCGCGCACTCTTCATTCCACCACGACTTGGAATGACCAGTGCGATTGGGTTTGGAAGCATGCTTCTTCCAGAGCTCTTGAATACCGGAGAATAATGCTTCCCCGGTGTTCTCAATGTCTTGCGCGCTCTCCCACTCAAGTGGGAGGCCCGCAATTAATTTAGCCACATCTTCGTTGAATTTCCAAGATTCCTTAGAGACCCGTCCAAGTGTAGGTTCAATGTTGGGCGCTCCGCCCGCAACTACTTTCCAGACCAAGGGCGAATGATCGCTCTTGTGTCTGGCCCCGTGCTGGACCCTAAAGTCCTGTATTTCATAGTCGCCTCTCTTCCACACCAAATCCAGTGTGTATCGAGGCAACGCTACATTGTTCGACTGCCATGTAGGCGGTCCATCCTCACTGTTGACCAGGAGGAGTTGGAGCTCAGCGGCGAGGTCCATTAATTCTCCGCTCTTCTGAGCATGAGGCGGGTTCATGTTGTGTTCCCGCGTGCGCTTATCCCATGAGGCATGGCGCAAATTAAAATCTCCGCACATCATAGAGATGGGAGGGAGGTGCGCTGACACATTTAGCAGGTGCGAGACTGCCGCATGCTCATTGCTGTCATTGTACACGTTGAGAACCGTGAATGGCCCATCCGGTGTATTGATGCTGACTAATAATGTGTCGTTATGTGACACATTACCTGTGATGACATGGGGCAAAGCACCCCTCCATTTCCGGTTGACATAGGTTGCCACCCGCGAGTCTTTGCTTGCCCCATAGCAAGCAAAATTGCGGTGCGCGCATGTTTGTTCATACACATCACCCTTCTTGTTTTTGCTGGAGACGACCATTTTGATCTTTCCCCAAAATATTTCCTGCACGCATATGATGTCTGCGTCCTGGTACTTTTCGAGAAGCTGGGTAGTATTCTCGTGAGACTTCTGTACGTTCGCTGATACGCACTGAATAGTATACTGTGGAGCCGCTTCGGCTTCCACTTCCACGTCCTGATGTACATGGTCCGGTGCACCCTCGTGCCCGTATGAAATATGATCTAAATTTGGAACGGGGCCGGCTTCCACATCGCCTCGCGCCCCCGCTCCCAACTCCTGATCCAGTCCTGCTAATAGCCTTTCCGTGGCAGCTCTCAGCTCAGCATCCCGGTCGAGTGGTTCCGGTAGAGAAGGGGACGCGCTGCGCGCTGAAGTCCCCCGTTCAGCCCCGTTGTAGGTTGTCATTAATAAGGCAACTACTCACGAGTTTAAGCGTCCATGACCATTCCGGTCACTTCCGCAAGTCCTTGAGACACTTCTTCAATGAAGGCGGTCTCCGCTGTTTGCCTCGCCTTGTCAGAAGCCTTCTTGGCTTCCTTGAGCGTCTTCTTGATGGAGTCCAGCTCCTTCTTCTCGCGCGCGAGCTGATCCTTCACCGACTCCGCTCGCGCGGAGTGGTTCTCGATCCACTTCTTCTCCGACGAATGTTGCCAGAACTTACAGTTGATGCGATCCGAGGGGCCATGACCCTTCATCTTGCAGTTGGGACAGTAGGCGTGCTCCGGCGGACATTCGTCCGGAGCGTTGCCACTGTGAAGGCGAATCCCTGCGCAACAAAGAGCAGAACTCTCGTGCGCAAGGTCTTGGTGCTTGGAGCCGCAGCGGCCACAGAACAAGCCCATCTGCGAGCACTGGCCGGCGGAGTGACCCCACCGCCAGCACCTCGTGCAGGAGGGCATCGAGTTCCGGGCCGAAAGGCGCCGGATGCGGTAAGCACGACCAAAGAGTTTGATCGCGAACTTATCTGTGCAGAACCGCTCCGAGATGGAGCCGCGTACCGTGTCTTTGACGTAGCAGGCCCAGACGCCTGAGCCACCTGGGTTGCCCTCGAACTTCGCGACCGGCGCGGAGGTGAATTCCAGGACGAAGTCGGTGAACTCCTTCGTCTGCTTATCCGTCTTGGCGCTTGCTTGGAGCTCCGCCCACACCTCGTGCTGCGAATACTCCCCGACCGTGGTGCGGCCGCCCAGAGTTGCGATCTGACGCATCTTGGGGAATCCCTCGATTCCAACCCGCGTGAGTGGGGATGCAAAGTCGACCGAAGCCACCGTACCCGGCAGCCTCAGCGCTAGCATACTGACGACGGAGTTGCGTACCCCGATGACTTCCTCCGAAGAGGGGCGCGCTAAGAACTCCAGGATGGCGTCCTTGCCCGAATGTTTGATGACGGCCTTCAGGGGCACGTTCACGGTGGCGGCGGTGAGGCCTGACTTGGCTGCGACGATGAGGTCGTCGCTGGAGACGCTAGGAACGCCCCCAGTGAATGCTACAGAGCTCCGCACCACTAGAGTGCGGACCATCTGTTGCTGATTGCCCGCGTATTGCACGTGCTCGACGGGCTTGCCCTTTTTCTCCTTCTTCTCGGGCTTCGCCTTAACTTCCGGGCCAGCAGTGATCGCCTTCTGACCCGCGGGGGTAGCGCTGGTGCCCACAGGCTGCGCAGCGGCTGGGAGATGAGCGCCCGCAGGGCGCGAGTCGAGGCCGAGACCTCGCGCGATGGCCGACGCCTCGCGGAGTTGGATGGTGGGGGCGAGCTCACCGATGGTGGCAGCGGCGCGGAGACAGGCCCAGTCAGAGACTGACTCCATCTTCCATTCCTCCGCAACTTCTCCGTCCTCAGGGGCAGACGCAGCTGCTTGCGCAGCGCCGTTGTCACCACGCGCCTTCTTGGGGGGCGGGGGACCTTCCTTGGACGCGCCGCCAGGGGCGGGCGTCGGAGCGGGCGCTGGGCGCTTCCGCGGATCCTGGGTAGGAGCAGGGGGCTCCGCAGGCTTGGGTACGGCGCCCTTGGGCGCAGAGACGCCGGCATAACTCATGCTAGCTGTCGTTGCAGCCTTGAGGCTACCGAGCTCTTGGCGAAGTTCTTTCATCATCGCCTTGACGTCGACCGTGTTCTGGTTCGACCGCTCGAGCAGCGTTGTAAGCGCCGCGACCTGAGCCTTGAGTGAGCGATTCTCCTCGCCCGCACGCTCCACCTGCATGTGGATGACCTTCCTCATGGACTCCATGGTGTTACCCACGGCTTCCATGTGTTGTTGGACGACCCCCGGCTTGCCGAAGGTGTCTCTGCCGATCTCGCGCATGATGTCGCGAGCGTTATCGAATCCCCTCACAACCAGATCACGATCCTCCAGAGCCTGGATGGCCTGGTTAAGAGCGGGGCCGACGACGTTGTTGTCGAAGCACCGGTTCATTTCAGCGATGTGCTCCTTAGGAGCCACACTGGCGTACTCGCGAGCAAGCGCTGCAATGCGCTGCCCGATCTGAACAGAGTGATACACCTCCAGGGGGTAAGCAAGCCGACTGCTCTCCTTGACATCGTCGAGCATGGCCTTCTTTAGCTCCGAAGAACCGGAAGCTAGAATCTCACAGGCGTCACGGAGCGTACGAGCGATGGCCGAAATCACCGTATACGGTGTGTTGCCTGGAATGTCTTGGTAAAGCGCGTAGTTCGCGGTCTCGATGACCTCGATGTCGCCCTTCAAAGAGACCGCTGGAGTGGCCTCTCGAGAGGATCCCACATAGGAGACCCCGCTCGGCGTCGTTACCTCAGAAATTCCTCCTGAGATCGCTCCCGACGGCTTGCTACCGGACTTGCCCTTCTTGCGAGGAGCAGCCCGCAGCGTGCGGTCGTCTTCTTCGTCAGTGGAGTCGTCGTCACTACTCTCGTCGCTCTGCAACGAGGTGTGAGACTTCCCACGACCGTGTGAACGGGGAGGATAAGGGTGTACCTCATTCTCGGCGTCTTTGATTACCGTGTCCACGGGGGACGCGACTCTCTCCGGCTGTTGAGGCGTGGGAGGGAGATTGTCCCAATGCGCTCCTTCGGGGAGCGACGGGACGGGGGCTTCCGATGGAGCCGATGGTGTTCCATAATCGAAGACAAAGTCCTCCTCCGCCTGAGGGAAGGTGGAAGGGACCGTCTCCGACACCGACTGAGTCGCCGCCGGAGTGTCTACGACCATGACGACCACGGTCTCACCAGTAGGTGGAGGGGGGTTGTAGCCCTCCCCGAGGGGAGAGCCAGGACTGCCCCTGGTACGTTCACGCCACGAGGACGTGCGGGTTATGCCAGACGCGCTGGCTTTGCGTTCGCTGCCACTAGGGCGAGCGTTGTAGTCCGCGGTTCGCGATGTGCCTGCCGCTGCAGCACTCGTCGAACCGGGTCGAGCGGTCGAGGGTGTTTTGTCGGCAGGAGGGCCCTCGTTGCGGGCGGGGGGATGGGGGGAAGTGGTCGGTGGGGTTGGGCGTCTCTCGGACATGATGGTGGTACGAGGTCAAGGTGCGGCGCAGTACTCAGTACTCAGTATTCAAGGGCAGTGCCAGGAGCACGAGCAGTGTACATTAACAAATGGCTATTTCATATATGCACATAGAATGATAGGCAGTTATCGACAACACGACATGCAATGTCAAGCAATGTCCTCGTCCTCAGCGCAACTCTGTGAGTTTCGAATGAGGTCCTCGAGTACCTCGTACTGCCCCGTCTCCCAAAGTTCGTCTACAGCAGCTTCCGTAAGCGGTCCTTCGATAGTGTAGTCTTCTTCGCGCGCGACGAGCCTCGAAGTAAAGTTCAATTGCTCTTGCTTGTAATAGTACTTGAGTATCTGCAATGCCTCCATGACTTGAGGAGACAGTCGGTTCCGTCGGAGAGTGTCAGTCTCCTTGCTGGACGAAAACATCCGTTCGCATGAGACCGCAGATGCCTGCGCAGGGAGAACATCGAGCGCGACGCGGTACATGTACGGGAACCTATATTTCCGAGCCTGGACAAACAACATTAGCTGCGACTCGTCTAGACGAGTGCTACAACTTACCGCCCAGTAACGGTACAGGTCTGAGCTGTCGGCGATGTCTTCGAGTGAGTCGGACTCCTCCCGCAGGTAGAGCTCAAGCTCTTGCTCGACAAGACGGCGGTCGCGTGCACACTCCGCCTCTTCAGTGTAGTGCGGCGATGCCCTTATACTGCACTCAGTGGGCGGGACGCGACCCAACGCGTCGCATCGCACTGTTTACCCGTGACCGCAGCTGCCTCTGGCAGCCAATCCCTCAACAGCCCGAGTGTTACGTCAGCACCCCACCTAACAACTCGAAGACAACTCGGAACTCGCCGCGCCTCGCCTCGGATCTGCGAGTTGCACAGCTCGGAGTGTCGAGTCGAGGCGAGTTCCGAGTTAACTCGCCTCTGCAGAAACACTAATAGCGGTTGACAGGTGTCGTCGGAGATCGAAAAACACAGAACGCAGCCACCGCTATGTGTCTCGTATGGCTTTTTCGATCTCCGCTGACACCACTACCGATCGGACCTTGTGGCGGACTTCGTGAACTCATAACGCGGACACCCCCACACTGTCTGGTGACTTTGGTACGGGCGGGGGGTCTCACTCAAGCGTCTGAAGTATGAAAACTGCACCAAGAGGGTACCCGCTTCCACAGCTATGCGCTGAGATGTCCATGTTGAACGTCGTGGCAGTCTATGCTATTGCGCATGCCTCGAAGGCCGTCCATCCCGCGCGACTCTGGCGGACCGTTTGGCCAGCGCGCATTGGAGTCTCCATCGGCGGTATTCAGAACCTCGTCGTCTCCGCGTTCGTCACCAAGCGCATCTCATCGAGCGGATGGCGCTTGCGCCGCTATAATATGGTATCACTGATATACAAGCGATAGCGTAATGATAGTACAGTACCACGGCATAACGACAAACCGAGCAACAGAGGATCCGGTAGCTAAGAGATACAAAGACAGCAAGAGGTCTCCGATGCAAAGTCCAACGTTCAGCTATCGTCCATAGCGGCGTCCTCGACCTCGGCCTCGAACAAACGCGCCTTGAAGGCTCGCTTGAACTGGTCTAGAATCCTGCCGGGGACAGCAAATACGATCTTCTCAAACGAGTTCTTGAACCTTGCTTCCCGTTTCGTACTGCCAGGGCCCTCCAGATCGCCACACAGCAAGAGCTCAGCCCAGATGCTCGCGATTGTCTCGACATTATTCTGGCTCTGGGGGCCACAGCCAAAGGCGCCGAGCACGAGAGCGCGGTTGCCCCGTTCTTCGAATAGATAGAGGATGCGTGCCATGCGCTCCTTCATCGCGCCACGCATACCGTTCTCGAAGAGGTCCTTCTCCGAGGGGAGGATGATGTGCTTCGCGCGGACCGCCGCTGCATTGACGGGCACGGCGGATACGACATTGACCGAGTACGGTGGGATGAACTCGCCTCCGACGCCTTCGTTGATGGCAGGAGAGGCACTGGCGACCTCGCGGTCTGGCGGGAGGTCGTCGTCGCCTTCTCGTCGGATGACAACGACTCCAGGTGAATACACCATCGAGTGATCATGCAGACCGCTGCCGTCTTCTCGCAAAAACTTCTTGTGTTCCTGATAGAACTGCTCAGCCGCTGAGGAGCTAAGACTAGCAAGCAACGAGCTGTGACGGGCGATCTTGTCCTCCTGCTCGTCTCCACCCTGCAAAAAGCCGCCGCATGGACGCTTGGGAGAAGCGAAGGAGAGCACGCCCAGGAATGTATCGTGGAGGCCAGATGCATGCTGCATCCTGAGCGAAAGCATAGTCCGCGCTAGCCGGCGAGCCGAGGTGAGCGGACCCCTCGGGGAGAATTCGATCTTGGTTTCTGCAACGGGTGGTAGGTTCGAGTGTGATGTGGCCCAACGAGCCAGTGCTTCGGAGTAATGGGGATAGAACGTGGTGCCTTGTCGGCTTAACTGGATAGGAATGGCGACGTCATGAGGTACTTGCACCGCTTGACGGCCATCGATACCGGATGGCGACGCATCTGCGCAAGCAGAGGGAGCTGGTAGAGAAGTCACGGTAGAGACACGGCGCTCTTCAACGTACTTGCCATCCCCCAGTACTATCGCCCGTGTCTCTTCTGCTACTGCCTGCTTGCTCTTCTGATTCTCATGCCAGAAGTGTCGCTTCACCGACGAAGCTCGTGGACGCATGGGCTGAGATGAAGGAGTACCACGTTGCTGTAGCCGTTGCCGCTTCAGGTACTGTCGTTTCGCCTCGGCGTAGTCGCTTGCAGACGTAGGGGTCGCAGAACGTCTGTAGGTAGCCTTCTTGCGACTGGGGAGCTTGCGATTGCGCATATGAAAACAAGGCGAATGTGGAAGGTGGGTGTTGCGGATTAAGATGATTTCACTGTCCCCGCCACAAACAGGGGCGGATCAATTATCGGATCTTATAATATCTAATCCCCGCCCCGCAATCTCCTTATGCCACGTTGCTACGAAACCACGAACCTGGTGTTTCTTGCCTACACGAAGCCCATGCTTTATTTCCTTGTGCTGAACGCAACCCGAAACCAGCAGATATTGCATTGAAGCAAAGAAAATACAGACATCCATGCGTCCGTGGTCACCGCTACAGCTACAACGTGTCTCGCAGAATGCGTGACATACATACATACCCGCACAGTGAGCCTCAGCGGCCTCATCCTAAAGTCTCGTGGGATGCGATATGCATTAGGTACGAGGGTTCGATTCAGGACTGGTCCCGAACGATAGATAAGAAAAAAAGCCCTTAGCTGTCCCATCCTGTAATAGTCAGATTAGACCATGACTAGACGTACGGCAGTCCGCGTCTACTGTCTATGCATTGGTAGGTAACCCAAAATTATGTGGTATCATCGTACACCGTTCAGTATGGCGCAACGCGAGTCACCGCCTCACCCCTGGATTTATTGGTCATGTGAGTAATCAAAGACCGGTGCCGATTGCTTCTTGCTAGTCTCAAACAAAGCAGATAATTTTGCACAGGGCCTTAGAAGACTAAGCTTGGTTGATAGCTCATATGCTCATATGTTGTGCCGCCAGACCATCTAAGTCCTCACGACTCTCAAGCCCCATCCATGTCGGATATGGCGGTGTCCTTTCACACGGAATGAGTATGCTCGCTCTCACGCAACACCCTGCCGGAGGCCATGAATAGGCTTGTCTGCCACGTTCTAGGTGTAACTCTCTCCACGATGCACCAGGAGAGATACGCCTGTGGCTGATTTATCTACCAGACTGTGCGCGAACATGACCCCCGACATGACGTCGTGGTTCATTCAGCCGAAGTCTTGGTGAATTTCGTTCTGCAGTGTCTGTAGTAGGCTTATTTTCTATCAGATTCGGAAGGGATTTGGTGGACTCACGCACACGTCTCTTTCTGAAGACATCTGGCCTTCTTATCGGCTCAATGGGCGCTCTATACTGCGACGGCGTGGTTACAATGTGAGATACCTTTCGCCATGTCTGCGATCGGCAAAGCTAGGCCTCACCAATACTATTCTATGCAGAGACCTCATTACAACAGCGCGTTGGTGTGGAACCCCGAGTGCGCAGATCGCCCCATTCTTGTTCAACGTATTAGGCTGTGCGTGTGACTTGCCCGTTGTTTCTCCTAGAACAGGGTGATCGTACCGAGCGGATGACCCCAGGAGCTTACTCCGTACCTGACAGAATCTAGAAGAAGCACAGTGAGGCCTTGCGATCGCGGGCTCTGTGCAAGAGTTTTGGTGTACAGACGCCGTGCTCACCTTCGTTGCTCGAACGATATTGCAACTCTAGGCACCGAGTCTACATAGCCGCATCTAGTTTTGCACCCCGTGCCGGAGCCCAGCACAGTAGGAGATGTACTGGACCAGGTTTGTTTGTTTCTCGGCTCGGCAGGTCTACCCCGCATTGAACCCACATTTTCCCCACAAGCACGACGCGTTGCCTCTGGTTCGTTAGATCTCAAACGCCTGACCAGAATGTGCCGCATCTGTTGAGTACCAGATGACCAGACCAAACAAGTTTAGCGCGATCGAGAAGATCTTCTACCAGCCCGGAGGTAGAATGGAGGTTCTTGTTTGAAAGACACGAGAACCTAATTCGAGCGTCCGTGTACACGGCATAGTACCTGGCAGCGTTCCACAACGGAACGTCGGCAAGAAGCACACTCGAAGCCACTCAGCACTTTGCAAGGTGTTCCATTCCCGGCTCAGCTGCATCTCGGCGAGCTTGGAGACCCTGGGTTCTAGAGGACTCGGTCAGTAAGCTTAGCAAGACTTGCCGTTCAAGTTGCGAACGTTCATGCTGATTCGTCATTGGTCAGGGCACCTCGCGGGTCTAAGGACAAACCTCGCCTTGACCCTCGTGATGATACCAGCAGGTTCATGTTGTGGTTTTCCTCGGTAAAGCTTCTTACGACACGGATGAGCACCCGGTGGGGAGGCCCGTCACGAGTTGTGGAACCTCGCAAACTTCTGTTTCGCCGTCGGACCCCCGCGGTAGGATATGTATCTTGTTCAATAAACGAACCACATGGGCTCAGCTCCCTTCTACGCACCTCAAGCCTGACCTGACATCGCTATCATGTCAGCCAAAGTCGCCGACCGCGTCGTTCTCGACGAGAAGGACAAGGTCTCCATCGAGCAGCGGTCCTCTGCTGATTCAATCGACCCTCGCGCTGATGATTCCGAGCTGCTTGCTCCGGAAGTCCGGCAAGCTGCAGAGCGTCGTCTCGTTCGCGTACTCGACTTGCGCCTTATGCCAACAATTATTGTCATCTTTCTTATGAATTACATTGACGTGAGTACGACCGTCGCCTTGTGTAGAGATGGTATTGACCAGAAGGCTGCAGCGCGTAGCAATCACGTCGGCGAAGCTGCAAGGCTTGACACAAGATCTGAATTTGACAAGTATGCAAGCTGCGTTAGACGCACGCGGCCACTGACGACTGATCACATGGTATCTACTTCTTAGACATACAGTACAACACAGTCATCGCTGTTCTATACGCGACATATGTCCCTGCGCAGATCCCTTCGAATATGGTATGTAGCGAAGCATTGCAGGATAGTTACTTCACCTGGCTCACAAAACTATGCAGATTCTTAACCGTATCTCAAGGTTAGTCGTCAGTATCTTCCTCAGGAAACCGTCTAAATGCCATAACACAGACCTCACTACTATATCCCATGCTGTGTCATGGTTTGGGGTTTAGTGAGTGCGATGACTGGGGTATGTATTCCGATATCAGCTTTGTTATCGCCGCATGACTTCGGCATATAGGTAACACGCGACTATACTGGGATCATTATCTGCAGAATTTTCATCGGCCTTCCAGAGGTATGTTCGCCTGCGAATTGTGCCGTTGTTACTAAGACCCGTGATAGGCCGCGTTTTACCCAGGGGCGATGTACCTTCTATCGAGATGGTATACTAGGAAAGTACGTATTGTGAATATGCGTTTTGGGTGGACATCTGCTGAGCGGCGACTAGGAACTCGCTTTTCGTGGTGCGATCATCTACGGCGGTCTATTGATTTCAAACGCCTTCGGAAGCGTAAGGGGAACGCCGCGCTCATGCGGGATGCGGTATCTGATATCTCGGCACAGTTGATTGCTGCGGGGATCCTCAGTGGCATGCAAGGAAAGATGGGGATTGCGGCGTGGCGATGGTACGCAGCATTGTCCTTATCCAAGACTGGCTGGCTGACTATCTTGAAACGTCAGGCTGTTTTACATCGAGGTGAATGACTTGCAGACCACGTGTACATGGGTTTGACTGAACATCCCTGCAGGGAGCAGTTACCATTTGCGTTGGCCTGATATCGATGTATGTGTTCGACTCTCTTATCGGCACGTAGGCTCACCCAGCTTCTAGGTTACTTCTTCCGGACTACGTATGTCGTATTCCCCGAAGTCGTCGAAATCATATCTAACGACCGCGTGTAGCCCCACAACACACGATGGTTGTCACCTGCTCAACGCCGCTTGGCGCAAGTGAGGCTTGCAGAGGATGCAGGCGAGGCAGATGAAGACGGGAAGCATGAGACGTAAGTTACATATGCCACACTCTATTACAAGCAGTCACGGAGCTCATCGCGTAGTGCATTCACCGGCTTCCTAATGGCAATCAAGGACCCGAAAGTGCCGATCTTTATGGTCATGTGTTGTTCGCAACTACTTGGGCTTAGCTTCGTCAACTTCTTCCCAACGTAAGTATAGATTGGTTGTCGAATTTCTCGCAACGCGCTGACTGTCGTTGTCATATCTGTAGCATTGTCGATACCATGGGGTATTCCACGACGGTCACTCTACTTCTTTGCGTGTATGTGACTGCACTGCTTTCCCACCGGCTTCAGTTGATCCTGTATCTGAACGTCCAGACCGCCCTGGATCCTTGCCACTATCACTTGTGCGACAAACGCTTGGCACGCAGGTTAGTTGTCTGGCAGTGCTCAACAGTATTTACATGTGCTTAATGTATGGTACAGATCGAACAGGAGAACGGTATTTCCACCTGTGCGTTCCCTGGTGGGGTGTCATCGTCGGCTACATCATCGGAGTGACGACGATGACCACCGCCGGGAGATATATCTCGATGTTTCTCATGGCTTCCGGATATGCAGGTACTATCGCATCTATTTTGGCCAGAAGTGCCGATACTAAACACGTTATTTCAGGATTCGCCCTGACGGCGGTTTGGGTGTCGAACGCGATTCCGCGGCCTCCCGCAAAGCGTTCCGCCGCTATCGGTCTGGTAAATGGTTTTGGGAACCTCGGAAACCTGTGTGTTTTCCCGTGTTTTGTATGTCTATCTCAAACTCAGGTGCTGACGTTTGCATCCCAAGGATTGGCTCCTATACATGGGAAGAACAATGGGGGCCGCAATACCACCAATCCATGTATATCGGTATTGCTGCCCTGGCCTTCGCGAGCTTTCTATCTTTCGGTGCGTATCATCTATCAGGAAGCCATTGAGTATTGCGCTAAATGCTATTTCTCGCAACAGTCATCCGAGCTATGTTGATCCGTCAGAATAAGCAGCTTGCGGCTGAAGAAGCCGATGCTTTGAATGACCCGGATCACAGACAGCGCATTGAAGATGCAGCGCGGCTCGAGGGCCTCACCTTCGAAGCAGTGGTTGAACGCAAGAAAAGCATTCGTTACTTATATTGAACACGGGCTGAGGGGAGGTCAGCAATATTGTGTGAGGTCTTGTATGCATTTGTGATACAACCGTAGTTCACTGTCCATACTGTTGTGCTCAACGTATTGAATGGCCCTGCCTAAGGGCCGCCCGGGTGAACACATTGCAGTATGTACTTCAAGTGGGCCACTGCCACGTGCGCGACTGTCATCACTCTTGATATGTGCTTTTCAAGTCTCTGCACGTGCTGCGCTTTTTGGATTTCGACGGGCGCGGATCTGGACGTGGAATAGAATATTTGCGAGCTAATGCGCGCCATCGGCCGGCGATACATTGCGGTTCTGGTAATGACAGTGTGAGTAGCCTACCCATGAAGTGAACGTCGATAACTACCGGATTGCAGCATATGTTGATAAATGGTTTCAATGCCTCGCTCATCCTCTGGATCGGACATTCAGGACGATATGAAGTGAACGAGGTAGGCCGTTATGGTTCCTTGCAGCGCTATCTCCAGGACAATGCTATCGTCTGGTCTAGGCGGGAACGCGTGAAGGAGATTTGTCCATGCCACCCAAGAAGTCTTATACATCTTCTTCAGAGCGCATGATTCACAAGGTAGCAGTCTTCCACGATTTGTTTGACAGCCTGGAACTGAAAGTGCGGACAGCTGTAGCGATGTCGTTTTCGGACACAGTGTCTGCTGAGCCCAGGGAAATTTCCGCTTCCGCAAGTTGCTGCTGCCGTACCTCTGGTAGTGCACCCTTCTCCTCGCATTCTCTCTTAATAAAAGCCTCGCGTCGTCGGGACTCTGCGAGCTACGTCCGTAAGCTGATTGTTCAGTCACAAGTTCAAACTTCACATGCTCACCGCTTTCTGAACAGTGTAGATATCGCTTCGCAGCTGGTCATGTGCTGCTTTGTATTGATAGGACTCCGCTTCAAGGGAGTCAATATGTATATGGCACTCCTCCAACTCCCTTTCCTTTACGGCCAACAACTCTACCAGGTCGCACGTTCGAGCAGAAGTGTGGGCTCTGAAACCGGCTTCAGATGAAGACTGATGTCGATCAGAATGTCCCTCTCGCTTGTTGCAGCTCAGTAACATGAGTGCCAGTTCACTCAGGTGACTGACCAGCATATGGCCCCGATCATTCTCAATGGCCGTCGAAGTGCGAGAAACGCCTTAACTCTTTTGAGGTTGTTCCGGGTAGGATGCTGCCACAGGCTCTTGCTGTCGTAAAGCCCCGATACCTGAGGCTGCTGCCCCGAATGCTTGCTTTGTGCGTTCAACAGACCTCAACAACTGCCCGACAGTGAGAGTCGATGACAGAGCAACTAGACAGATAGTCATTACTGAGTCATTGAGGGAGCGCAATATGTGACTTTGCATCAGGGCGGTGACCAGCGGTGGTCGTCTACGACGAAGCCTAATGAAGACTAGGTTGAAGCTGGGTACGCCTGAGTTCACTCGCGCGAAAGCAGGGATTCGGAAGATTGAGGCCGTGCTGTGTGTATTACCGGACTCTAGACTCTTTGTACCTCGAGAGAGATACTAGAAAAATACTAGGACCACCTACCGGACGCTCTACCTGGGAGCTTCGGACGTGGTCATCGCATACCTTATGTGGCTCATGGCGGACGCCAGATGTCAGTGTCCACGACACGATGCCATTCTAACGCCCACTCGTCACGCAGTAGAAGGCAATGTCCAGAATGACATTATTGCGATTGTAGCGCACGTAACAACAACATCATGCCAGGGCCATGCAGCATCGAAATGCATCGGAATACATCGAGACTAGCGACTAACGCTCCCAAGCTTCCATCAGTCTGTCGCGCTTTGAACGCACACGGGTAGTACGGCATCCTTCATTGGTGCGCAGTTTATCGGATGTTTGTCAGCACAGATGCGCAGACGGGGTAGTATATCGCACGTTACGCGGTACAGAGCGAGCAGTAGTCTCCGTTGCATACCATAATAGCCGGCAAGCGTCTATTATGGTCTGCACCTGTAGGCGTCCTCAGGTGGGACCATGGCACTTCGCAAAGTCCGCCTCCGCTGGCCAACCGGAAGTGAGCGGGCTTTGAGCTGCCGGTGGCTGAAGTGGCTGAGAGGATCGCACCCGCAGTCTCAGAACATGAGGCACGAAGATGACTCACATCGCACTAGTAGTACCAGCCCTAATAGATGAATCAATAAAGATATGAGAGCCTTTTTGTGTCGGAGCAGTACTTTATGCCGGATTCCACTTAGGTTGCCCCGAACATGGACCCTTCTAGCTCGTCCTCCGAGTCCATGACAGCCCACACACAGACGGACATTATCGAGCGGAGCACGCCCGGTGTACCCGGCAGTTTACTGGCAAAACAGCCCGCCAGGTCTCGTCCTGCCGTATGCTCCATTTCCCAGGCCTATGGTACCAGCTATCGCAACAACCTACCGCGCACGTTCCGCCTGACGTTCGATCGACGGAGCTCATAGAACTCGCCCGGACGGAAGCCAAGGGACCTGCAATGGTCGCCTTTGGATTACCAGTGCGAACGGTGGCTGATGTCGCGATGACGCGGACACGAGACGGCATGCGAGTGCGAACAAACCCGATCTGGCGATAGCTCTCAGTGCGGAAGCTGCTGCCCTACATGTCGAGTACATGTACTTCGTCGATCCCGAGCGCGCAGACCCGATCCCGGAAGGCGTGGTTCTGTAGGAGCCCTTCGAAGCCTCGGGAGGTGAGCTGTTCTGGCGAGAGGATGATCACCGTTACTCCTGCGCGGGCTTGAGCCCAGAGGATCTCACCGGACGCGCGGGCGGCGTCAAGTGTGTTGGCGTTAATTACGAGAGAGTGTAGTCCGAAACGACTGAAAACTGTAGCCTGTCCACATGTGAGATCTCCCGTTCAAGCTCAAAGTATTTTCGGCACTCTCCACTTGCTCTTCTAGCCCAATAGGTGGGTATACAGCTACCATTGCCGGATCCTTCGGTGCAGCAGGGTATAGTGGATCACATAATGAAGGATTTTTTGAAAGTTCTATTAGCATTAACATGTACATGTAGTAGAAGCCCGTTTTGCCAGAACCGGTCGCCAGCGCAGCCAGCAGGTCACGTCCATCGAGGACTTGACATACACCTTCGAGTTGGTAGTCGCTGCGAACCCTCCGTGGTACTGAAAACGTACTGGGAGGTCGCGCCCGCCATAGGTAGTGACCGTGTGCGAGAGAGACGCGTTCTTTGACGTTGTTGACGCGTTTACACGGGCGGCAAATTACACGTGCACGGAAGTTACCGAAAGTCGTGTGGTCGGGGTAAACCGCCCCATGAGACACAGACTAAGCGAGCAGCAAGAATACCACTCCGCACTTGCGCTCTGCAGGGACTTGTTGTTTCTATTTGCCTCAGAGGGCCGACATCGGCTGAAGCGAGGCTACAAAGAGCTCGCTTCCTCCCGGGAGGCGATGCATTGACGCACGAACTCCAGTTGCGGAGAACAGTGTGAGACTCGAACCCTCATCGCACCGACGGCGATGGCGCCGACCGCGGGTGCTCAGCTTCAAAGTTTGACTCCGTTCTCCACATTCTAGGGCGGATTAGGTTCGGAGCAAGCCCTTTCTCCGGGCCGGTACCCGGCCACCTTCGGAGAAGGGGCTTGCTTGAAAGTGGCTGAAACAAAGGGCCCTGGTCTCGTAAAAGCAGAGATGGCTCAACTCGTTCTTTTTTCTTACTTCAAGTGACTAACATGTAGCTATGCATCCTGTGTACATACTCTGAATTTATGAGATTTTAAATCGACGTTCCAGGCGAGCTGCAAACATCGCTCGGGTGTGACTCCGTGCTGGACAGGACTGTCTGGGGCCATCACCCCAGTGCACCGAAATTTGATCTTTTTCTCCCGGGAAAGGAGTGTTTTTTAGTTTCATACGTCCACAGAGTATGCCGACCAAGTATTGTAGCATATAGATGACACTTACTGTGCGATTGCACACAAACGGCGGGCGGCACGATGTGACATGACGTGCCACTGCGTGACAGGCGCGTTATACACGCTTGAACGGTTGCGGCGCATCACGCGTCGGCGCGCCCTGAACCGTCGGAGAGGCGGGATATGCTGCCACGAACCTCAGGAGATGAGGGAGGAGATATGCCGATGACTTTCGAGCAATGCATGCTCGAATTGTTCCTGCAACACTGTGAGCCATGCCTGCCGGCGAAGGCTTGAGGTACTACAAGGCTTACTGGGATTCTGTGCTTGGGCCTGTGTAACTGCCGAAATCCAAGCAGGACAAGCTTCACCTGCTCCTCTTACTGCTCCCGGCCCATGCCTGTTTGGTCTTCGAGTTCTGCTCGTTGATCATGAGCGCGCGGACGCCCTTCGCCTCGGCTTCCCTGACCTAATGCACAGTGAGTCATTGAGTACCTAAAGAGTAGTCCACTCACCTGATCCGCCTCGAGGGCCTTCAAAGGGAAAATCACGATGATTGCCTTGTTGTCACCGTCGAGTTTCGCCAGACCTTGGAAGATGAGACTCTTCCCATAGCCAGTTCCCGAGCTGAAAATTCCATCATACGCAGCGCGCGGGATATCACCTCTGCCTGCCAGTCGTCAGGTTTTAACGTCAGACTCAGCTTCTCTTTCAAGTTCGCCTTCACCCTCTCGCGCGTGAACAAGGTTGTGCGGGGCTTGGTGCCCTGTGTGCTCTCCCGGTAAGGTGTTTTGTGCCGTCGCGGCGTCCCCGGGCTCCTGTTATCACTTCCTAGTGCTGGCGCAGGTCGCCTCTGAGGCATACGAGGAGGGTCGGCCATCACGCGGAGCAGTGAAGTCGTAGAGCGCGAGAGAACACGATACGACGCGACGCAACACGACGCGTTGCAGCGCGGTCGGGCGCTAATACAGATCTCGCAGATCTGGAAGGTCGTGTCGCCTCCTCAGTATCTTAACGAAGCGCGGCCATTCAAGAAGCCTGGTGGACGTGTACAGTGGGTATATGTAGCACATGCTCAAGTTTGAGGATAGTTGACGGGGTAGAGAATATTCTATTTGTTTTCTCGATCTGGGACCAAATTCACCGCTCGAAGCCTACTTTGCTCGCGGTGTAACTGAATACAAGGCGCGCTTCGCGGCTTAGGAAGACTACGAGTGATCTACGTTTTTGCTTAGCTACAGATTCCTCCCGCAAAGTGAAGCGCGAGGAGCGACGAGGGAGGAGCTCTAGGGGCAAAGCTAGGCCCTACCTTCGTTGGATCTTCGAGCAAGCCCCTCCTCCGTCGGTGTGCGGAGCACGAAATGGCACGTTTCCACCACGTGAGGAGGCGGCTTGTTCCGAAGCTAAGGGCGGATATGGCGGGCCGGGCCAACTCAAACTTTTTTTTTTTTTTCATTCTGATTGTTTAAGCTCCGTACTCGAAGTACATGCAGAGACCATAACTACAAGGAAAATCAGTCAGGACCTATACTGCGCCTTGTGGCTCCCTGCTCCGGCATCCACCCGCTGTTCACTTGAGGCCCAATGGGCGAACTAGGCTTCCTCCTTCGTAGGTATGGACACTCCTGGTCCAGGTCCTCGTTTTCGACTCATAGGCCCCCCTCGGGGACCGGTGGGGTGAGGGGCTTATCCCGTAGGAAATGAATGTCGTAGGAATAGTGAATATGTATCCTCCTCCTCGTCGTATCATCCAGGCCACTTCTGGCACTTCTCTTCTTCGTCTGTTGTTTCTCCACTACCAGAATGAAAAGCAGGGGGCAAACCTATGGGTGGCGCATAGCACCTTCCAGCAAGAGGGTGCTGGTGTTGTTCGCGTTAGGTTCCCCACCTCCACAGTTGGACCCGAGCCTCCCTCCACATGCAACACCTCCACTTCCACCTCCCTACAGTGCCTCACAGAATACGGATTTATCCCAGGGGCCAAAGGCGCCCCGGAGCTTGCTTCCCGACTTCGCGCATCGGACTCACACGAGGGAGTCTCCCGTGCGTTTCGCCACCGGGGTCTAGGGCACGTTACTGCGACAGGCAAGAGGGGGAAGGAAAGGCGAGGCCATGGAGCCTAAAGTGGGACGTGGGAGGTCGACGGTTGCGATCGATGGCACTTGGTTGGCGAGAGTGAGGAGGGGTGTTTTATGGTCCTCAAACCCAGGGGAAAGAGGGATTATGTCGCGGTGTCGAGTTGGTCGACAATAGTGAATGTGGGGGCCGAGTTGGACGGCCTTGACGCGAGGAAACGAGGGTGAATTAGAGGGGGGAGGGTAAATAGATGGGCTCCGATAAGCGGGCGCCTACCGGAGATGGTGGTGGTTCGAGGTCAAGGAGCGGATGGCCAACTCAAACTTGGATTGTGCAAGTTCGATTATTCTGCGCCACCCACGCTGCTCCTCTGCTTTCCACTACAAGTAACCTCAACCCGTCAAAACATCATGAGCACTGGAATCCATAGTATACCTGCTGAGGTTCTGCTCAAGATCACCCGCTATTTGACTATACAATCGATCCGACGTCTCAAGCTCACGTCGCGTTACCTCAACGAAGTCATTTCTGGCAACGAATGGACCGTTTACCACAATGCCGCCTTGACCCATGCATATGTCGTTGATGAAAAGTTATCCCTGTCCGAGGCAAAGATACAGAACAGTAGATATCCCATTGGGGATCCAGAGTGTGCCACCTGGGCCGAATACTGTGAGTGGCACACTTCAGCCGTTCGTAAATCCGGCCCATTCTCGTCACATTTGCACAGCTCTGTTCCCATTACTGAAAGCTTTTGCACTCAGGTCGTCAGTGTTTTGTCTTGGACACGAAGTGGGCTGGGATTGCGAAGGTGGACGAACGCAATGACAAGACGAAAGGGTATTGCACGGAAAGCTGCGACGTCCACCATTTCAAAGTCGACGAGCAGCGCGGCCTGCTGTTCACCTCGGGCAGAGGCGAAGAGAGCAGATCAGCGATCACAGTGACGAGCCTCAAGACCGGCAAGATAGTCTGGCAAACTCAGCCGGTGCGTGTATATGTCAGTGTGCGCGATCATGCTTATTCTGACGCACTGGCAGGGATATATAAAGAAGAAGCCGAATCTCGAGTATGACAATGGCTACGTCGTCTTCGACGCAAAGACGGTGGATCGGGAGAAGGAGGTGTGGCGCCTCGCAGACGAGATGGAGGACCAGACCAAGTCGACGATGCCGCCCGATCCACACCAGATGCGTGCCTCCCAGGACGCCTCAGCAAGCTATGGTACAAGTGGTCACGGTATTCTACGCCCGTGGGCGTTTATGCCGACGCCCGAGATAGCGCATGTGTTACGCCTCGTCTACCCAACTCTCGTGGCCGCCTCAAGAAACACGGCGTACGTGTGGGACATCACTACCGGAAAGCTGGAGCAGACACTGCAGAATCTTCAGACGGCGCGGGAGGGCGCCGAACCACTGGGCGACATACACTGCGTGGACGTGAATACACGGCACATTGTCCTGTGCGGTGAGAACGAGGTTCAAGTCATCGCCAGGGCAGGCGGCGCGCTAGTGTGCCGGATGTCAGGAAAGACGGGGTACGCCAAAACCGTGCTCTTCCCCGAGGTCCCGCCGCCGTATCGACGCCAAGAGTATGTGGAAACACCTTTGACCAAGAGGCTGGACGTCATAACGGTCAGCTCCGAGTCCACTGGCGATAATGATCCCTGGAAGCGATTTCAAGCAGGTGAATTATGCTTGCAGTTTGACATCAATGACGAGCCGCTGAACCTGCCTGGCAGCTCACCTGTCTGCTTGTGGCCACGACCTCGCCTGTTTGCTCCAAGACGGGCGTGTTATCCTCGTCCGTGACTACGAGGCCGTCGCCGAGCAGCGCATAGCCATCGAAGATGCCGCTCTGGAAATCTCCTTCACCCACTCAGCCGAGCAGAGAGTCGGGTATCGCCTTGCGTTTGAGCACGGCAGGGTGGCTGTAGTCACGGTATGTACCTTCCCGCCTTCGTTCGCATTGAACTCACTTCCTTCTCCAGTCTGTTGGCCTATTTGTGGTGACGCTCGATGCGGGCACACACCGTCTGCTTGACCGCGAGCCTCCGCCCCCGGTCAACACAGGTAAAGGTAAAGGGAAGGCTCACGCAACGGAGCTGCCCGCTCAGAACGCTGCGGACGTGGTCATCACATATCTCCTGCGCCTGAGTGACCGGCAACTTATGGCAGACATCAGCTGCGCAGAGATCACAGCGACGCACGTGTACTTCGTGTACAAGGCGAGCAGGGTGGAGCTGTGGCGGTACCGCGCGGCAGGGGCGGCAGCGTTTTTGTGGGACGGCGAGCCGCGTTACCTGGATGAGATCAAGCATGTGGGGAAAAGGCACCATACCAGGGAATGGGTGAGTCTCCCAACGAGTGAGTCCTGTTGGTTTTGCGATGGGCAGGGCTGACGCGGATGGACCCTTTAGATGCTGGGAATAGCATTTGCTGCATTGACTTCAGTGCTTGAAGGATGGTACTCACTGTGGCACGGGTGCAGGGACTTGACGTATATAGCATCAGGGACTTCTGACTGTGATCGTGTACTATTAGTGTTGCTACGGCACTACAAATGCGGACCAGATGTCCTCATCTCTGGTACGAGGTCAAAACCCATTCCCGTGACAACAAAGTCCCGCAGATTCCCGAGTGCCTGAAGCTCCATCTTCTTGCGCGAATCCGCCGTTGCAGTGCCCAGATGCGGGAGCAAGACAGCATTCGGGATATCGTACCAACGCGGGTCAATGTCCGGTTCGTTGTTGAAGACGTCAAGGCCAACTGCGGCGAGCTGGACCGTAGTGTATAAGGTGCTGCCCACTCTTCCAGCATGCCGGACTCACATGTCCGTCCCGCAGCGCGGCCATCATGGCCTCCTCGTCCGCGACTTGCCCGCGTGCTGTGTTGATGATGACTGCGCCCTTCTTCAGTTTGTTGATCAGCCTTGCATCAACGAGGGCTCTCGTCTCCTCCGTGTACGGCACGTGGACACTGAGAGCGTCCGCCTGCGCGAGCATCTCGTCGAGGTGTGCTTTGTCGAAATACTCGCACCACGCCGGCGCATGCGCGACCGGTCGTCGGCTGTGGTAGAGGACGCGCATCGGGAACGCGTGCACAAGCTCTGCGAAGCGCAGGCCAATGCCGCCCAGCCCGAGGATCGCGACCGTGCGCCCGGTGAGGTCCCGTGCGGCGTTGGCGGCATGTCCCGTCTTCCAGTGCCCTGCACGCAGACTGCGCTCTGCGCTCGAGAAGCCGCGGAGCGCAGAGATGAGCAAGTAAAGCGCGGTCGTGGCGGTCGCGTCGTCGACCGCGCCTGGCGTGTGCGACACCCCAATTCCGCGGGCCTTGCAGGCGGTGACGTCGATCTTGTCGTAGCCTGCGCCCATGTGCGCGATCCACTTGATGGAGGGCGGGAGGGCGCTGATGAGGGCACGGTCGAAGCGGCCGAGTTTGCCAGTGGATTGGTTGCGCTCAAAGAGCCCTATTGCGCCGGCAAGTGGGCCGCCAGGATGGAGGCCCTGGATGAACTCGGTGCGAGTCGCTGCCGGGTTGACTTGCTGTGGATGTGAGGGTTTGAGACTGGAAGGAGAGATGTCTGCTCACCAGGACCTCAGCGGCGCCATCAAACATGGCCCTGCATTCCTCCTCGTACTCGACGGGGTCTGTATGTGTTTGCTCAGCCGTGGTTCCTCGGAAGTATACTGCACATCTCTCACCGCACAGAACAACACGCGGAAGCATGGCCAGCTTGGTAGGCGGTTGCTGGCTCATAGAAGCCGTAATTGACATCGCGCGTCGAACAGAGCTGCGCAGCACCTTGAGCCTTTCGAGGAGCACCATATTCCCTTGATATCCCCTCTACCGGCTGAATGTGAACATATGCTCGATATCAGCACAGCGGCTCTCCGTGATCGGCACTCCGCCCTGGGAATATGACCAGCCGGACTCCCACCTACATCCCACTCGATATTATTCCACCAGACTAGGTTCAGGTCCAGTCACTCCACATAGACGAAGGCAGGAGGAGGCAGAGGAGGAGGAGGAGGAGGAGGAGGAGAGTGTCATTTAGCCACCGGGCCGACTCGGGCCGCTCAATATATTTGATAATTAAAATCCAATAATGATTCCGCATTCTGCTATCGGGGCATTATGGGATAAATTATAAATGTCTGTTTTTAACATGTGCCATTGCACGTGGGTCTGTTCTGCGATATAAGTAAGTACGTATCGCCTTGGAAGATTTGTATTATGAAGCACCTACCAAGTTCTGATAGACGAGCCGTCTCCCTTCCCAGTATCATCGCTGCACGAACGCTTGGCGACCGTCGTGGAGGTGTTTAGTGGACTGAACTGCGAACACCCAGCGACTCCGGATGCAAGGACGCAGTGAGTAATCAATTCGACAGTCAGAGACACTCACCGGCCATCAATATTCAGTCCCATTTTGACTCTTCTACAAACACATCCTGGGCAGCCGACCAGGATTGTAACGCCTTTGACGATGACGCTAACTACGCGCGCATTAAGAAGAGATCTAAGCTCTTTGTCGGATGGACAAGCTCGCCAAAGATTTTTCAGATGGCGATTGTAGAAGACGCTGTGGAGCGTTTTGAGCAGCAGCCTTCCTGGGGTTCGCGAAGTCGTATCGCCTGTTGCCAGAGGGACGCACAAGCTCCGTCGCAGGTTACCTGTCTCCATTCGCTCTCCACTCCCACTAAGCACCCAGTATCATGCGGCCCCGTCCGCACAACTTGACAACCGTTGCGGAGGTGTTTAGTGTGCTGCAGGGCGAATCGGTCACCCTTCCTAGGCAATTCTCCACGCTCAAGCAATATGCAAGAACCAACAACTATTCCAGGCGCGGTGGCGTAGTGAGCTGTGCGATCTCCAGAAGGAAGTGCAGCTAACTCGCCAGAAGGGTGGCGAGTAGGTTCGGCACAAACATTAGCGCCGCGAGGAGGGTCTTGGTATGAGACTAGGACAGCGAGGTGAAATGTGTGTGGCCCATCCAATTTAAGCATGCATAGAAGTAGACACGGGTCCGAGGGGCCAGGGCGATCCCGGAATCCGTATGCAAGGACACTGTCAGCTCACCATTTCGACAGTCAGAGACACTTACCGGGCTTCAATCTTTCGACTCTTCTGTGATCCCCTGAGCGCCCCGTCGTAGTCTTAGTATCGCCGAGCGCGCTCATACATGACGTCGAGCTGCTGAGCGGGAGAATGAGCCTGAGCTCTTTTCCGAACGGACGAGCTCGTCCTAGATAGCAGCGAGTGCCGCCGAAAACGTCGTGCATTAGATGCGAGCGTTGCAGGCAGCAGTGAGCACCTGTACGAGACTGGGTGCAGCCGCCGCAGATAAGTCGGATCGTGGCCTTCTCGTGGTTCGCGAAGTTGTATCCCCTGTTGCCATTGGCCCGGGGACGCTCCGTTGCAGGTTACGCAGTTTCCATCGTAGCGTCCGTGAGAATACTGGTCACCAAACGTCAAGTATGAAGAGTTGATGAGGAGTGCGAACAATGGCACCGGTCGCCGGCGAAGGCCCTCCGGACACAATATATAACTTGTCGCGGGAGAGGGCGCGCTCAGAATACCCACCACTCATGTCATCCTTCGCTCTGCCTATTACAGATACGCTGTCGGACGTGAACATCCTTGTTGCGGGCGGTGGTGAGTGCTGCTTGTGCGATTGCAAAACCGTAACTTTGTGTGACACGGGGGACGGATATACAGGACTGGCTGGGCTCACCGTCGCGCTGACCCTCGCAGAGGCTGGGCACCGCGTACGTGTCATCGAGAAGCGCAGGCTCGGCGTACCCGCTGGCGGTATCCGTGTTCCTCCCAACGCCAGCAAACTGCTCGCACGCTGGGTTCCTCGGGAAGAGCTCTTGCGCATCGGCGTGCCGTGTACTGGGAGCCCTCTTCGACATCGTGAGTGGTTCCAGCAGACAGTCGTCCTGAATTGCGGCTATAGACTTGGAGATGGTGGTGGTACGGTGGCAAGGGAGGCACCTGGATCAGCGAGCTCATCTCAGCCACGATCCGCCTAGCCGATCATCCTCCTTGAACCTGCTCTATCATCATCGCACCCGCCTATAGACCGGTTTCGCTTCGATCCTCAATCATCCTTTCCAAAGCCTGCGCATGTTGTGTCCTATGAGCGGCGCTGCGGATCACAGCATCCCGGGTTAAACGACTGAATCATATTAACACACCGTTGCCTCCATAGTCGAAGATGACCAGTATATCGGGTTCCTTCACTGGCCCGTCGACATTATGAACGAGCATGGCGGCGACTTCTTGCTCATGCACGTACGTAGGTCCGCCCAAGCTCTCAATGTCCACGGAGCTGACGTATGACCCAAGCACGAAGACCTCCACAGGCTCTTATACGAGCTAGCCACCTCCGCCGGCGTGCGCGTCGATTTCAGCGTAGAGGTTGTCGCGGTCACGCCAGGGAGCGATGACGCGCCGAAGCCCAGAGTCACACTATCGACCGGCGAGGTCGTCACCCCGGACTTGCTCATCGGGGCAGACGGGCCGCGCAGCCTCGTCCGCGAGGCCGTACTCGGGCAGCCAGACAACGCGGAGCCAAGTGAGTTGACGGTGTACACTGCCACCATACCGGGCGACAAAATGCGAGACGATCCTGACTTCCGGCCGTGGCTGGAGTCAAATGAGTGGCCGATTTGGATGGGGACGCGACGCAGTGTGTGTGGTGAGTGGAGTTGGTCATGCATAGGAAGGTTTCAGTTGACGCAGGATACGCAGGGCATCCGGTGGTATGTGCGTCCCATGGATCTGTTGATGGTGGATACAAGGAGCTGAAACGGGTCTGCAGCGCGGACATAAGGACTTTGCGGTGCACATATACACATGGGAAGGCGATGTGAATGCCCTAGCTGGTGAGGAGAGCTGGGAAGACTCTGTCCCCGCCGCTGACCTCGACTTTACGAGTTGCACACCAGTGTGAGAACGCGCCAGAGAAGTCTGCGAGGCCCATGATCTGACGTTGCACATTGCAGAGTACAGAAGTTGCTGAGTCTGGCGCCCGAGTTCCTTCGTACGAGGCTGATGCGGAGACCAGAACATGTTGGTGAAGAGGCATCCGAGTCGTCAAAGGGTGTCGGACGGTGGTCGGACAGCGCAGGGCGGATCGTGCTGATCGGCGAGTCCGCACATCCATGGCCAGTCAGTAGTCATTCCTCGCCATTCTCGCACGATGCTGACCACTCTCCAGCCGGGAGGCACGCACCCCGTGGGCATCGCGCTCGAAGACGCAGTGCTCTTCGGCACGCTCTTCGTGCGCCTCACAGCGTGGACGCAGCTGCGCACGTTCCTCGCTGCGTATCAAGAATTGCGCGAAGAGCGCTGCGCGACCGTGCGTGCGACGGAGCTGACGGAGGCAAAACTCGTCGCGCTCCTGCCTGGGCCCGCGCGCGATGCGCGAGACAGCGCGTACTCTATGGCGAGCACGGACGAGTGGGACAACGGGATGATGCGTGCGATCTTTGAGGGTACGGCGTACGTGTTTGGGTATGTCGCGTCGGACGAGGCGGACGAGTGGTGGATCGACTGGGGGCGCTATGTGCAGGGGGGCGGAGAACAGGTGGAGAGCCCCCGAACGGTATCTATGCTGTCGCAGATCACGCGCGAGGAGACTTATGAGGAGTGAGGAAATTTTTTATTCTGACTTCGCGCTTTCCGGTATGTCATACAGTTGAATGGCTGGGGTCTCCTCCCTGGCAGATGTTCGCATCGCTTAACTTATTGCTACCCGCTCGGACTTATGCCACGGGTAGCCTGAGCCTCCACTCTTGCTTCGCGAGCTCAGGCTTGATGACCTTCTCGAGCGCGTTCACCTGCCGCTGTTTCTCGTGCTCCAGCATCCTTGCCGCCCATCCGTCGAGTGGCGCCTCCGTCGTTGCGTCGCCCTCCGATGCAGGCTTCGCCCAGATCTCCTCAATGGTGGCACGCAACTCTGCTTCGAAATCCTGAAGCTCTTCCTGGAACGCGTGCGCCTCGCTCTGATGTTCCTCGGCAAATTGCAGGAGGTGCGGGAGGAGATTGGCCACGTCCGCTACATGGCGTGGCGTGTAAGAGTCGTGTATAATCAGGCGCGTCTGAGCATACCTTGCGTGCTGTTAAATCGAGCCACGAGCTTGGCGACCGACTTGAGGAGATACTCTTCCTCGTCGACGGTGCCTTTCCTGCCCGAGCCCACCTTGCGCTCCGCCTTCCGCTTGGAGCGGGAGCTACGCCTGAGTTATCGTTGAGTACGAAGAGTCAACGTGAGGACAGGCCATGCATACTTGGACGTCGTTCGAGAGACGGACGTGGGGGCTTGCGTGTAGCGCGTGAAGGCCGTCGGGGCCATCGATATGTCGGTCATGACGTCGACGTCGTGCAAGTTCGCGTCCTCGACCCCATAGAATGCATCTGGCATGCACAGTTGACCAAGCTCATGTGATTGCGTATACGTGAATAGGCATACCTGGCTCCTCAACCTTCCTGACGCGCAGCTCATGCAGCCGAGCAAACTGCTTGCGCAGCTGTTCCTGCATTTCGCGCATATCTTCCGCGATCTGTGCTCGACATTCCTGGGCGCCAGGGTAGACAATGTCGACGAGTAGTTCCTGGTCCGCACGCAGAGCAATCTACGAAGGCACGGGTGGTCACTGTAGCCATCGGGCGATGAACGTAACTCACAATGCGGCGGGCCTCTGAGAAGTGACTACCTTCGACGAGAGCCTTCACCCCCTCTCTGACGTCTTCTGCGTAGTCGAGGAGGACCCTGGCAGCGTCCATGTGCCGCTTTTTCGCGGCGAGGTCCTCTGTGGGTGGTTTGAGCGCCGCGCTACTTAGGTAAGCGGATGAGGGCCCGCACCTGCTACGCGGTATGCCATGGACGACAGCTCGTCCTGGGAAAGGTGTTGTTGTAGTGCGAGCTCGAATAGCTCTTGCCAGTCGAGCGATTTCTCGTGGGCGATCATGGCTTTCATGGTCTTGCCTGCCTCACGGAACACTAGTCGTTTTTTCAGCATCGTGAAATCACACCACAAGCCTGAGCTACGTACCGAATGCGGCAGCCCGGAAATCCCTCCGCTCAAAGAGCCAGTCACCATAGATGTTGAGAACCTCCTACGACCACGGATTAGGCTTCCCGATGAGGTAGCACGGTCCATGACTTACCTTGTACATATCGGTCGATCTCCATATATTGAGCGCGGCATCATAGAGTTGATGCCTTTCTACGTAGGACATGGCCTCCTCAAACCGCTCTGGACCTGCAAACCATCAGTGATCGTTCCTGAATGTCGTCTTTTTTCACCTCACCTGCTTCGCTGAGGCTCATCAGGGCCTTTTCGTACCGCTTTAGATGGTCATCTATCCGGAATCGCTGGTAGTGCGGGTCGAATGCCCGGAGCTCTCTCAGGAACGGAAGGTATTCCCTTGGATCCTGTGAATAGCCGTCGATAGACTAACAGAGAAGAGAGAACCGAGGGAGCGCACCTTTTGGGCGTGTTGGGCGATCATCAACACAAGCGAGAAATCGTACATCCCCAGTGCTGTGTCGAACAGCTTGTCGGCGTCCACCAAGAAAATGATGTATTTCACGGCTTCCTCGACGAGCTCTGGCTCACTCTCTGCCGGATACACTGAGGATTCTCAGAAACAGAGAATACAGTCGACGCACCTTTGAGGCGCAGGAGTAATGACAACGCGGCCTCATGGTCCGGAGGTCTTTTGACGACATGAGTAGTCAGGATTGAGCTGATGTATTGCTTCAGATCACGGCTCTCGAGTTCTAGGCGGATGCCATCGCATATCTCGGAAACCGTCTCGGCAGGCAGACTACCTTGTCTGATAGGTAGCAAGATGTCATTATATAGACGAGTCCTAAGAGAAGTTCACTCACCCAATGTTAGTGAGAAAGAGGTTGATGTAGTCCACTTTGTCGACCTGGTCGACGAATTGCGGCAGATTACGAATAAATGAAGCGTGGTCTTGGTCGACGAAGATATTCAGATCAACCCGATGCTTGCGGCACGCTGCAAACGCTTTGCCGTATTTGCCACTACGACAATATCATGACTCCACGTCCACTAGTAGAAGCCATATGCAATACACACCGCATTATATCCTGACGGACGACTGCCATGACGAGAGGCCGCGGATTTACGGTTTCGAGGTTACCGCGCGGCATCTGCAAAACGAGACTCATGTTACTTGGTACGGCGGTGACGATCCTCGAGCCTCTCTCTACGCGCCTCGTCTCCCACTCCGGTATACTGGGGAGCTCAGTGTCTGGAGGTGACGATGAACAAATATCAATGAGCGACTCCAAAGGAGCGAAGTGCGCGACGTGTGCAGATGTGGTGTAGATGAGGAACCCGGAGGCGGCCGTGAACGAGGTGACGTTGTTTGCAAGGGTGCGCGTTGGCCCTTCCTCTCTGACTACGTGGAGCTTCCCAGTCGATGCGAGGCCGATGTAGAGATTCACCTCTGCGCCCACATGGGACACGGTGACATGCGCAGCAGTAGTGCAAAATTCAGGGAAGGAGCATTGCAAGACCGGACTCGGGTTCTGCTGGTCGAGTGGGACTGATAGGTGTTAGTGGATCACTGAATGAGGGTGCGAGATCAGGGTAAGGACGTACTCTCAAATAAGTCACCAGACGGTGCTTGCCATATTGCCTGATCCGAGGAAATCAATCTGCCATTGCGAGCGGGCAACTGGACCTCGAAGGCATCCGTTTGTTGACCGGAACGGATCTTTGCCACGCAAACTACATCAGGAGTAGCATGGACCATGTCCGCACCTAGAATCGCGAAGTAGACATGCCCTTGGCATTCTCCTTCGATGGTGGTATTGCGACCACGCAAGACGATGACTTGGCTGTAGGACCGGACGGTCTCAGATTTCACTTCGTAGCCATTATTGTCCGTCCATAGCTTCTCGGGCTCCAAGACTTTGCCCCGTCCCGGCTCAATTCTTGTATGCAAGTCGTAGATCTCTACGCGTCCAGAATCCCACAGCAGTGCGAACACGTCCTGCTCTGAGCTTAGCGCAGCGTGGGTAGGTATCACGATGCGAAGTGATTTTCCCTCTGGATATGGCGTCGAGGGTGTGAGCTCCAGGGTGTGAGAGCACATCGGCGGAGGAACATTCTGTGAGCGGAAAGGCGTCAGGAGAATATGGGCTGCAGCACGGTATCAGTACGTAGCAGATAGCCAATGCGACCGCCCGACGCACCACCGTCTATGACAGCAACAGCACCAGTGTCCTGTGGTGGGATGCTGCGAGATGTGCAAGTTTCCCATACGTACGTGCGCTGATAGATTTGTGCTGAAGAAAAATAAGGTGTTGGACTGTTATGAGTTTGCGCATACACTCACATGGCGTAGTAAGGATGAGCCTCAAGGGGTCTTCAGGGTGCCAGGCAATAGACGTAAAACGTCCGGGACTTCCTGAAGGGTTATGCGACGCTGTGATCTCCTGTTTGAGATACCTATCTTGCAGGCACCCCGCTGAGTTCACAAAACGACCTCTGTTGCAGCAAATACTCACCAGTGATAGTTCCCACTAGTCCAGAGTTGCACTGTGGAGTAGTCAGATTCAGAATCAAGGAACGATAGTAGCATACTATCACTGACCAATGTCCCCGTCATCACCCTCAATCCAAACACTGAGTACGTTGGAGTCCGAGCTCCACCCAAGCTCTTTGACCCTATATCCCCACTTCCTTCGCGGTGTTTGTACGGCAACCTGGCGCTTGCCGTCAGATATTTCTCGTAGTCCGAACTCGCCGTGCCTCAAGCCGTTTCGCTCGAAGAAAACAAGATCATGTCTTCCCGCCCTTCCCTTTGAGAGCCCATCCTCGGGGCCAAATCGTTGCGTGGTGGCAATCAGGTTGCCCGAGGGGCGCCATGCAAGTGGATGCTCGAGGCCTGCGATGGGCTCCGCCGTACTCGAGAGTGCCCCTTCTCGGGTGTACACTCGAAGCATCCTCCGTGAGCGTGTGTTCTCTCCCTGAGTCAAACGTCAGCGGGCGAGGTTTCCCGTAAATGAAAAACACACAGTGGCAGGAGAGACCGCAGATACGACAAATAATGCGCCATCGCCACGCCAGCTAATGCGCGGCACGCTGTCGTCATCTGGGCTAGTCCCGATAGTTGAGAGGTCCACACCAGCTTGTGCAGCTGTCTTTCCGAGTGACCCGTGGAATTGAGTTTTCTTGTCTCCCCAGCCGAGGGCAATCGGCGCATCTGGAAGCGATTGATATTCAATGAGGTGGATAATGATTGTTCACGAACCTTCGCCGAAGTCGTGTGGATGTAAGGGGCTCTCGGTGAGAACGTCAAATGTAGATGTCATCAGTATCAGCTTCTCGTCGCCTACGCGCAGGTCGATGTGAATAAGAGGGGATTCCCAGTAGCATGGTGACTAACCAGTTGCGAACACGAGCAATGAGTCATCAGGACTCCATGAAGCAGCGGTTATTCCCTCCTCGACTGAGCCTACTACTTCAAACTGTGGAGAGATGTATGAAAAGTTTGGACAATCCGATGCAATGCTAACCTGCGGGTCCGTGTCTTCCAAGGAAAGAGTCAGTAGGTCCCCAGCGCGAGTTATCAAGACGACTGTGCGGGTCTCAGGTAGCAATTTCATGTGAACGAGCTCTTGGTCCGCGCCTGTTCCGGTCGATCCGGCAGACCAAGGGTTCAATGAGACAGAGGTCGGAGAAGAATAAGTTGCAATTAACGTGGGTGTCTAGATAAACGGTTACACGGAATTGCCTGTCGATATTGGATGACGAGACTTACCTCATCGTCTCCGTTCGCGAGCTTCCATACCTCGAGCTCAATACTATCCCCATTGTCCGTTCTCTCAGCTGCGATCAGGAGAGCGTCTTCGTCGACATCAAATTCGGTGGAACAAATTCGCCGCACGCCCTCTTCGGAAAGTGAATGCGGGACGCTCTTCCAGCATGCCAGATTTCGCATCCTACTAGTCGCAGAGTTTTCGTTTCAGCATGCCATACAATTCAAGAACCCAAGCCGTTCTCACCGCGATACGGCCTAAGAGTTGTAAGCAAAGGTTTATAAAGCCGTGGTGGCGCCAACACAGTTGAGTCGATCGAGATCAAGATCAAGATCTGGATCTGTGCAAACTGTCTCTCACTCAGTGACTAGCTATATGACGACCATTTGCCCGAGTCATAAGTACTAGTATAACCTTTTCCACTACATCTACTGCTGACACAGTCCAGTAACATATATACTTCTGACATGCTAGGTATCAGAAATTTCGTGCTATGAAGGCCAACACTGGCACTGGTCCGAACCATTGCCAATGGCATACAGTGTGACAGTTTCTCAGTTGCATATTCCGACTCATAGATCAGGGGCCAAAACATCATTGTGTTGAGTACTTCGTGATACTGAACTTGACACAAGCGGCGAATGAAACTGGAAAGTCCTGGCCCTCACTCTGATGTCGTCGTCGTCCTTCGTTCCAATACTTCTTGTACTCATATATATACCAAGTAAAGTATTACACTGATTGGACTCGGTCCATCAACAGATGCATGTGAAGACACGGCTGCGCGATCCTCGGCATCCTGCAAGTTCGCAATAGCGAACTCCGGCACATCCGCACGTTCTCCACCGAACACTCTTTCCGTGGCAAATTAGCGAGCGCAATGCAAGGCGCGACTTGATGCAAACGAACGGGCTCGAGGCTGGCAATACCACCGAGTTCAAATGGCGCCATGCTTGATCAGAGGTCAGATATTTCTTAGTGCTAGGTGACGGCCCTACCGGTATGGGTATGTGCAACCAAGGTCGTTGGAAGGGACAACACGAGTCGAAGAGGCACAATACGATTCCACGCGAGGAAGCGTGGTGACCCTGCCGACAAGGTCTGTTGCCCACTCGTTCCCTAGCCAGGGGTCACAGGGCCACATTCGGTGACGCACCGGCCAAGAGACCACCAACATGTACAAGAGAACATGACATTTCGCGGAGACACGGACAGACCTGCACGCAACAACCGAGATATTGTATGATATAGATCCGCGCCCACCTCCGGTCCCCGGCCCCCAAGCGTCGTAACCAAGGTCGTGAGCATCCTTCATTCGCTCTCCTGGATGAGGGCGAGGATCATTCTGCACGACGTCCTGGTTCAGAGGGGAACAGAGGCGGAGGGGGAAAATGCGCACCTGTAGAGATAGTAGAAGAAGCTGAGGAGGTAGAACCCGAGCTTGATGAAGCTCTCCTTCTTGTGGTTCGACAGCGTGCGGAAGATCTCTGTCGCGTCGTACATGTGATTCTTATTCCGGATCCTGTGCGCCCATATGTTAGATATCCGCTCGCGCGCGTGGAACCCTGACTCTGGGAGGAGGACATACTTATTGATGTTGTACGCAAGTAGTGGTACGTTGAGCAGGAGCGCTACCCATTGCCCCGAAATGAGGAACAGCAGGCATAGGAATGCGTGGGCGCTGTTTTCGGGCAGGACAAACTATGGACAGCTCGTCATAATGAGACTAACTATCACGAGATAGGGGTGTGCGCACCTGGTTCAGCTTGTTGCATAGATCTATTGGGTTGATATAGTCACATTCCAGGTCGGAGAACATGATGATCTGCACAAGGAGAGGATCGCCGGCGGGACGGGGTCAGACGACTGTTCGGTTACTCCGCAGACAGAATGCACGCACGAAGAAGACCATGGTGAACAACAGCCCAGCCGCCATGAGCACCGAGAAGAGAAACAGCCATCCTATCATGCGTACGATTCGTTCCCGAGTGTGCGGGTGTTCGACCGAGAGCAGACAAATTCAGAAAGGACCAGACCAGGTCAGCATCCAGGTTAAACTTTTCGTAGCAAGGGCGCGCCGCCGCACCTGTAGCACCCATCGCGCGATTAAGTCAGTCTACAGCACCAGAGGAAAGAGGGGTGATCGGGGACAAGTCCAAAGGCAAAACCGTAGTGGAGGAAGGAGAGGTGAGCGGGCCAGGTGGCAGCAGACGACGTGGACGCAGGTGCTCGTGGAACGCGCACGTCCGATGCACAGACGCGCTGTGACTCTGCGTGACCGTACGCGTGACACATGTGACATGCTGCGGCACCGCCTGCCCAACCGGGTTGTAACCTCGCGAAATAAAACGATGCATCGCCGTCTTGGCAAACAGAATGCACGAGCACCAGACAAAAGCAAGGTGGCCGCTTTGACCTCCGGAAACAGAGCAGTGCACCCAATTGTCCAATTTCGGGATAGACGCCCACCAAAGCGGCGCAAATACAGCTCGGTGGCGAAGTTGTCCGCCATCCCTACCGCCTTTTCTTCTACCACCACCTCCTCTTCCTGTCCCTGTACCCCCCCTCTCCCCCATCATGACTGCCTCTCTTCTCGACCGCATTAGCCTCCCCAACGACAGCACCGTCGGTCCCGTGCGCAGCCGAGGCAACCGCGCCGGCGGGACAAGCCCATATGTGCGCCGCCTCCGAGTTTGATTCAAGCCCATTCAGTATCTCACATCTCATTTTCCTTCTGGGCAACCATCTCCTGCGCGTGATTGTAGAATCGCAACCAACGCCCACCCCCGAAGGGCGACGTCAACGGCACATGGACGCACGATCTCTACCAAGGCATAGGCAAAGGGCGCGGAGGATCACTCGGCGCCAGGCTGTCGGGCGGCTCTGTGGCTCCACCGAAAATGAACTTCACTGGCGCGGATAGGGCGTTGAGGGAGGCTATGGGAGAGAAGGGGTTGAGCATCAAGGGCGCGAGCAGCAGGGGGAACCTGGTCGAGGTGGCAGGGTTGGCCCCGGGGACGACCGCAGCGGACGTGGAGGTGAGTACCGAGTTCCTCCCTGGCATCGCTGCCTGCCTTGTTACCTCATAAGTGGATCTCCCAATGGCATTGCGCATAGACGCGAAGCGTGCCAGCGCTAATGACCCTCTTTCGAGATTTGTCTCACTCCTTGGTCTTTAACTATCTAAACACTGCTCCTTAGGCTATTTTCAAGAGATGTGGACCCATCACCAAGGCTATCCTTTCGCAGCGTGATCCTGTGGCCGTGCGCGTGACTTTCAAACACGAGGCAGACGCACAGGCAGCCGTGTCGAAGTTTGACGGGCAACCTGCAGACGGGCGAACGCTTAGCGTGCAAATCGTCGGTGGCACGAATGCGACCCTCGCGGGGCGCCTGGAGAAAGCGGCGCTGGATGGTGACTCAGTGGACGTGTACATGGAGAGCGGTGGTACGAGCAGCTCGTAAGTGCTTTATTCACTGCGGCGGGGCGAGACGTACTGAATATGGACGGCAGGAAATTGCGCTCGGATGACATCATCGCGCAAGACACTCGTGCCACGGTGCTCGTCGCTCCCCCAGGCATGAACCCTGCAGACTATGTTCGACGGCCAGGACGTGGCAGTGGACGTGGGCGCGGACGCGGGCGAGGCCGGCGTGGTGGGCGTGGCCATCACGCCCAGATGGATATCGACTGAACGTTGAACGGTCACAATTCTGCTGGTCGCTGGTAGCATCTTGTGTGTACTATATAGGTGTTGTTTCTGCTGTCGCCCTGTCCGGTTAGTCTCTATGTGGCCCTCTTCGCTCCGAATGCTCCTCGGTTGTTAGTAAGTATCGTAATTATACATGCATACTCGTCTCGTCATGCTGTGCAAAATGATTCGCGCGTCCGACATATCCCCAAACCTGGATGCCTTGTTACGTATCGTCCCGTCGTCGGTGTGCCGGTGCGCGGCCATGTCCGACTTCAGCGCGAACACGTTCTCACTCTCGACTTCTACCCCGACCAGGATGACCGACCCGTCCAGCGTCTCCGTGTGCAGGAGCGTTTAACGTACTCCGTGACTATGCTTTGCTGAGGTGCACTATGTGACTGTCGACAACAGAAATGAATTCTAGCAGCCCAATATATAAGATCGATCGTCACTGCTTTCCTCCCACTGGTAGTTAACCGGCCGAATCGTCATCTTCGTCATAAACGACCACTGCCGGAGCCCTGATACAAAGTCATATATTGAGCTTTCTCGATGTAATAGAGCTCACCTGCACTCTTTACCCTACACAAATGACAAATGTTCAGTACAAACACTATGGCTGCTCCACTATGAACGAACGCACATTCTCCTTCCAGCTCAACTGTGCTTTGAGCTCAGTGAGACCGAAAAGCAATACAACATCAAATTTTGCCTCGAAGTAATAACCGTGTAGGCCCTGCTGCTTTCTGTAAATTGTCGTGGGTAGAGTTGCAGTAACTCGACACAATGTAGAGAACTTGTCTGCTACTGGTGTAAGACAAAGCATAGCTAGGAATACGAGGAGAACGCACCGGACTCTTCGTCAACCCATCGAGGATATCGTTTGGTGCCTGAATAGGACATGATCTTTTCTATTATCGTAATGTCCCGGGGTGACGTCGATCGAGCCCTGCTGAAAGTCGAACGGAATTCCTGCTCTTCTGTGACTAGTGTACCCTAGAAAGGCTCTTCAATATGGAGCATTGCCAGCGGAAAACCATGCATTGGAATGGAAGTAAGTACCTTCGGTATGATACTGGAAAACGCATCACAGATATATAGCTCCCCGTCTACGTGCGTGAATGCCTTATGCCTTCGTGCCACATGGTCTTGCAAAATTGCACAGTGTTTGGTGATGCAATCGGTACCATATACGTATTTGGCTCGTCGAGCTGAAAAAAAATGATCCAAGTGGTACCAAAGAGCACCTTCAGCGACGGCTTTGGCTCTGCATAAACAAGTGAGAATCTGAGGTGTCTACTACGCAGTAAGACACATTGGCTTACGTGTGATGCTCCGGGAAGAACAGCGACAAAGTGTTCTGCTCGGCATACTCATGAAGTTGAGAGCGTAAATAGGGGTTGCTCGCAAAGCCTCCCACGAGCAAGATGACCTAGCAAACGCGAAACACATGTGTTACCCTAGCACCCAGAAGCACATCATATGTTGGCCTACTGTGTCGCAAGCAGCTGAATCAGAGAGAGCAAGCTGTTCTTGTATGGCCTTCTTGATCGCGTCGATGGATGGCCGGAAGAAATGTGCCATTTCGGAGCTAACAAAAAAGCAATCGTGAGATACTGTTTCGACCAACGGTACGGAACGCACCCAGCAAGGGATAAAACACCGCGCTTGATACCAAACTTGTCATCGGTGTCTTTCAGACTCCCGAACTTGATGTAAGAGGTCTTTGCCACATCCCTGAAAGTTGGCTTTGCGGAGGACTCAAAGCCCTGAAGCATTGAGTCGATGCACTCATCATTCCCAAACCGTGTGTCTATCAGTTTCTCTTTCGGCGTTGCTGTAAGCATAGCGGCCAAAAGAGAGGTTATCAAGGAACCCGTACTTTTGAGAAACTTGCGCGCTCGGGTATTGACAAACATAGATCCCATCATAAGGCCTGTAGAACAAATGCATCATTAGCTGATGTTTTATCGACACTGATAGTGTTCCTTACAGATGGCAGGAGAACTCTCTACTACGTTGAGAGGAGAGGTCTCGACAACCTTGTAAGCGGAAAGATCTACGGTGCCACCTCCTGCGTCCACAATCATGATGTGTTTACCCTCCTGTAGCAGGTTCAGTAGTGAAACGGTCCCACAACATTGATGCTCGTACTTGTAAGTTTTCTACGGCAAGTCCGCTAACGACGCAGAAATGAAAGCTTGCTTCGCCCTCTGTCACAAAGTGGATTTTCGCCTTCCCTGCCGCCGTATCCGGCACCAGACCCGCGAGAATCGCAGCACGTCTTGTTGAACAATATAGAGCGCCTAACTAGGCAGCCGAGTTCACACACCGGTACTCCGGGTAACAGGAGTAACACATGCATCGTAGATAGAATCACATGCATCGGGATTGGTACTATACAGTAGCTTAGTAAGACGGTCTCCTACATGTATATAAGGACCCCTGTAGCGTAGTACAATCCCAAGTCGCTCAACAGCAACTTTGCGTGCATCAAGCCTCACAGCTAAACAACCAGGTAAGTTAGCGACCCGCTACACTGCGTAAGATAGCCTGCTCGTCAGGTTATGAGCCCTGGACACTGCGCGGTACTGCGCCTTTATGGCTGCGTCCGCTGCGGGTCAGGTTAGCTTGCCTGGACGTCGCCCTAAGGGGCTTTGACGTCAGGGGGAGACTTTGCGCCTATATGGCTGCAGGTCGGGCACAGCTTCGCTGTCGCTGTTACGCGACGACTCGCGCTAACTCGGCTAAGGTCGACTCTGGAGACCACTGACCTATTACACAAATAGTCAGTCAACCTAACCCCTAGGACTTACCTACCTGGGCCTAGCGAGTTACACGAAGGAAACCCTGTCCTTCGATGAGAGTGACGATAGATGCCTGGGAGCACAATGCTACCACCAGGATCGAGCAAGCTTGAGTCTGGTGTCGGCTAACTCAGAGGCTTCACTGCAGGGGATGCGAGTGAAGGTTGAGTATAGATTAAACCAGGTCGAAGTTGGGACTTCGACCATCTACCAAGGGCGGTATATATACACGAGAGACCTAGGGCGTCTCTGGGGTTCAGGGCAGGGTCACAGAGACAGAACTCGGTAAGGAGCCAATGGGAGACATACTGGAGAAAGGTCGGGGAAACCCTAAGGGTCATGGGAGTGGGGATGAGTCAGAGTCCGGAGAAATGAGTCATGGGAAGCATGAGGGATATAGTGGATAGCGAATGGGAAGCGTCCTCGGTGTGAGTACCACACCAGTCCCTATCTAAGTATAGTACAGGCTCGAGTCATGAAGGGGAATGACGTAGCCTTGGGAGTCATGAGAACAGAGAGGTGCGGAGCCGGGCCGAGGGATCGGGCCGGGCTCCAGTCATGTGGGACGCGATGGCGGCAAGGGGAAGGGAACCGGTCCGAGAGAGTGGTAGGGTTAGGTGTATGTCACGTGTTCCAGGATGCAGTAGCGCGCATCCTGACATTCGTAACATCAGCTCCCTCCTATGGTCGACGTCCTCGACGACCTAGACCTTCGGAGAGGGTTCGCGGTGGGGAGGGTTCGTACGCCGCTTCTTGCGCGTCCGTGTCTTGTCAGCCCGTCCAGTGGTTTGCGTCCCGGTTGGGTTGGCCGAGTTAGGGGTTGGCGTTTGAGCAGGCATGCGCGAGGGTCCTGCTACTGCGTTGGCGTAGGATCGGGGCGTTGGCAGCGGAGTCGAGGGCCATATTCTCATCATGGGACTCGACGATGAGGGTGGGTTGAGTGGGGTCAAGGGCCATACCTTGCGCAATGGGTTCGACGGGGAAGGTGGATGAAATGGGGCTTCTTGGGGAAACGTGATGGTGGGTACTCGATCTCGGTATGCCGTCATTCTGACTGCCCTTTTGAGGCGAGGGAGGGGTGCTGGGACTTCTCGGATCTGTGCCTTTTGTTCCTTCGCAAGGAGGTAGTTGGCGAGGAGGCCGCAGAACGCTCCGTTGTCGAATAGAAGGTTGTTGGCAAAGGTTACCAAAGCCTTCTGTCGGTTTATGTGTGCTGTAAGGATGGGTCCTAGTCCCGGCTTATTCGGAGAACCGAACAGGAGGGCTTCGGCGAGGTCAAGGAGCTGGTGCTTGGATTGGATATCGTAGTCGACGTCGCCGATCTCGGCGATATACCGTTGACGGGTGCGGATACAGGCTCGGCATGCGTTATACCAGGTTCCATCGCATACGTGAGCTCCTGGTTGACATCGGCAACGCCGTTGTTGCCCATGGCGAACATAGATTGTGTGTTCGGCGAAAGGTCGCACCTTCCGTCCCGTGGTTGAGCAAAGGTTTCCAGTTCGACAGGAAGGCATATCGCATTCTGGCCATATCGGATACCAGGAGGGGTAGCCTTCGTAGTTGTCGGGGAGGGGAAAGTCGCGGGAGGTCTCGGTAGGGTTGATGCGGGGATTAGTTGCACGTGCATACTGTCGGTAGGCATTCTCGATGGTCATGCAGATAGAGGGGGAGTTCGTTGGGATAAGGGACATCGTGAGCGGTCTTGTCAGGAGGAATGGGGGTTCGTTTGGGGAGGTCAGTACCAAGCGGTTTACTTGCGAGAGGGTCGTTTGGAACTGGGTTTGAGCGGAAGTTTCTTGCTCCTTTTATACTCCGTGAGCAATTCATCTGCTGTTCCGATGATGTTCCGTTCAGGTTCCCAGGTGGAATCTGCTGTGGAATAGCCCTTCCACAGGATGCGGTATTCCGTTGTTCCGTTTGCCTTGCGGCGATGTCCAAGAATAGACTCGACTTCGTAGTTGTCTTCTCCTTCTATCTCGTCAGGAGGTGGCCTCGTGTAGTTTTCTCCGTGTTCGTCAGTCTTCGTGTACGGGGATAGGAGGCCTGCGTGGAATACCGGGTGAATTCTCCACGAATCAGGGAGCTTCAATTCGTAGGTGACTGGACCCATGACCTTGGTGATTCGGAAGGGTCCTTCTCGTTTCGGAGCTAGTTTCCTTGTAGGGTATGGAAGTCTCAGGTTGGTCGACTCAAGCCATACCTCCTGATCCTTGCGGAAAGCGGGAGTCCGTTGCTTCACGCGTCGTTCCACGACCTTCTGTGCTTGTTCCATGGCAGCTGCGGCCTCTTCTCGGTTCCGCGCTATCTCCGATATTCTTTCGGCTGTGGCAGGGGCCTTAGATATCTCCGTTACATGTGGGAACGCTCGGGGGTTGTACCCCATCATGGCGTAGAATGGCGACATCTTGATGGTAGAATGTTCTCGGGAGTTGTGAGCGAATTCGGCGTCCGTGAGCATCTCTGACCATTTGTCCGGGTTGTTCGCGCAGAAGATCCGTAGGAATACCTCGAGTGACTGGTTGGCTCGTTCCGTTTGGCCATCGGTTTGAGGATGGTAAGCCGTTGACATTCGTTGTTCGACTCCTCCTAGACGGAGTGCCTCCTGCATGACGTGAGAAGCGAACTGCGGACCACGGTCGGAGATGATTTTGTCTGGCATCCCGAATCGTCGGTAAACTGAGTCATGAATGATCCGTGCCGTCCCGAGTGCGTCCGTGGTTTTGAAACCAGGAGCAAAGATTACCCCCTTCGTACAGTCGTGGTCCACCATGACACAAATAGAATCGAATTTCTCCCGACCGGATGGTGGGAGGTCCGTAATCCAATCGATGGTTGTACAGGACCAGGGTACGGCTGGCAGTTGCACTGGGATTGGGATGATGGGAACGGTGGTTGGATGCGTGTTGGGCTTCATCTGTTGGCATGCCGCGCATCCCTTTACGTATCGGGAGATGAACGCAGCCATGCCCGGCCACCAGAAATCTCGTTGTACGGCTGTTGTGGTTTTCGCTATGCCCGGGTGTCCGGCAGATGGCAGGTCGTGGTAGAGTTTCACCACGTCTCGTCGCAGATCTTTGTTCGGCGGGACGTAGGCTTTGCCGCGATAGTATACGAGTTCTCCGTCTTCCATCCAATCCGTGAGCGCTGTGCGTGCCGGGGCGGGTCCTTTGTCGTAGAGTGCGGTGATGGCGTCCCGTACTATGGGTTCTCTGATGTGACAATCGCGAATTCGTTCGCGAAGCTCCAGGTTGACGGTCCTGACATAGCTGGGGTCGTCAACCGTGAGGACAGTGTCTTCTTCGAAAGTCTCGGTCATCATCGTCCGGTAGACGGATAGGTTTCTGGCGAAGCGTGCATCGGGTAGGACCAACATGTCCTCATTGTCGTTATCTCCTGGATCGTGATCGGATCGTCGTGACAGAGCGTCGGATTGAACCATCTTTGTCCCCGGGACGTGGATGAGTTCGTAGTCAAATTCCGATAGGAAGAGGGCCCATCTCGCTTGCCGGCGATTAAGTTTCTGCGCAGTGCGCCAGTATCCAAGATTCTTGTGGTCGCAAAGAATTTGGATCGGGTGAGGAGCACCCAGGAGTAGATGTCTCCAAGCTTCCAATCCTCGAATGATGGCGAGCAGTTCTCGGTCGTAAATCTCGTAGTTTCGTTCGGCAGGGTTGAGCGACTGGGAGATGAATCCGCAGGGGTGCCAGTCTCCGTTTTCATCCTGCTGTCGGAGGACTCCACCGGTCGCAAACTTCGAGGCGTCAGTTTCGAGCGAGAATGGCTTGCCGTCCTGGGGCATGAGTAATACTGGGGCGCGGGTGAACTCTGCCTTGATGTCTTCGAATGCCTTCTGCTGTTCATTGTCCCAGTGCCACCGGACATCTTTCTTGGTTAGATCGACTAGGGGTCGAGCGCGTTCCGAAAAGTGGGAGATAAACCGGCGGTAGAAGTTGGCGAAACCCAGGAACGAACGGGTCTCCTTGAGACACGTCGGGGGTTTCCAGCCCGTAACTCCTTCTACCTTTACAGGGTCCATGGCGATAGCGTTGGGTCGGAGGATGAGTCCCAGAAATTCCACTTCTGTGACGTCGAAGTAACATTTCTCTGGTTTGAGGTACAGGTCATGTTCGCGGAGTCGTTCGATTACTCGTCGTGTTCGCTGCTGATGTTCCTTCAGGTCTGCAGAGAAGATCAGGATGTCATCCATGTAAATGACCATCCATCCTTCTTGCATCATATCTGCGAAGATCGTGTTCATCATTCGCTGGAATGTGGCGGGCGAGTTGCAGAGTCCGAAGAACATGACCGTAGGCTCGTAGAGACGCGGTGGACCATGGTCGGTGCCAGGAACGATAAAAGCGGCTTTCCATTCATCCCCTTCCTTGATTCGGACGTTGTTGTATCCGGCGCGAAGATCCATCTTTGTGAAGTATCGTGCCCCCTTCATCTTCTCCATGAGATCCGTGATGAGAGGGAGGGGGTAACGATCTTTGATGGTGTTTGCGTTCAACGTACGATAGTCCTGACAGGGTCGGTACGAGCCGTCCTTCTTTCCTACAAAGAAGAACGGGGAAGCGACGGGGGATTTCGACGGTCGGATATAGCCTTTCGACTCGTTTTCCTGGATGAACTTCTCGAGTTCGGTACGTTGTGCCGGTGCCAAGGGGTAAACCTGTGCTTTCATTGACTCAAAGCCTGGTTTCAGGTTGATCTCGTGATCGTACTCCGTGTGCATCGGGAGTCGAGATGCCGTGCCTTTGTCGAAAGCGGGAAGGAGATCGTGGAGGTAGGGGGGAATCATTTCCTCCAGTGTCTTCTCCTTATCCTTGGCGTGCGCGGCTGCGCAAGCTCGGTGGACGTGGTGACTTTTCCGAATGAGAACGCCATGGGAATCAACTTCCCACTGCGCGTTTTCAGGTAGCGATTGACCGGTGTCGATGGAGTGGTACCGTGGTGAAGAGACGTCTCTTCCTTCGTAAGGGGTGGTTCGATGTGGGAATAAGCAGTAAGGAGGTCCCCTCCTTCTTCATACGAGAAGAGTTTCTCATCTTCTTCAAGATCAGAGATAATCCGCTCCAGGAGAATCTCTTGAGGCTCTTCATCGTCATCATTGGGATCCGTTATTAGCAGTGGTGGTGCATCTTCTCGATCCAATACGGGTTCTGGGGTCGGTCCTGGGGTTACGGTACGAGAGGTTCTTAGCGGCAGATCGTCTTGATCTGGCACTTCCTCTACCATTGCGCGGGGAGTTCTCTTCTGTTGGTTGGTTGGTCCCATCACTGGGTGGGAGGGTAGCTCGGGTACGGGATCATCCAATAGATCCTGTGGGGTTCTGCGCGTTCGTTTGCGCGGCTTCTTCTTCTTCTTCTTCAATGATGGTGGTTGAAGTAGAGACGTCGGCCAGGGTGTTGGCCTGGGTGGGTCTGGGTCTGGCTTCTGATAAGCGGGCGATGGTGAACGTTGAAGACGTTCCAGCGTGCCCCTCCAAGACGGTGGAGGTGGTTCAGGCTTCGGTGTGGCGCCAATGCGTCGTACGATGAGGTTCCCGGTCTTCCAATCGACCGCGGGGTTTTCCTTCTGAAGCCAGGTCATCCCGAGGATGACTTCGTGTCGTCCGATCGATGCCACGTAGGCCTTCTGTACTCGTAGTCGAGTAGCTCCTTTCCAGCGGTACTTCAGTGCGACGTAGTGAGTGATTCGTCCTTGGGAATTTTCAGTTTCATCGGCATTCCGAAGGATGATGGATCGTTCGAGAGGAATGAGGGTCATCCCAACTCGTTTGACGAGTTCGGGGCTAACGAGGCACTCCATTGCTCCACTGTCAATGAGGGCTTCGGTTTCTGCGGCTTTCTCTCGTCGTCCGTGCACAGTGATAGGTAGAAAAAGTGATTGCGATTCTATGCTACCATACACTGTGCGGGAGAGAGAGATGATTCGGGGTCCGACCTGCGCAGGCTCGGGGGACCCTAGGTAAAATCCAGCATGACTTTGTCCCAATCTGCATCACTCATCTGGAGTCGAAGTGCCTTGATTTGGGATCGGGCATCGATGGGAGGTGCAACAGGAAGTGGAACATCGTCGTTGATGTCTACGATCCGTGCACGAGGTTGCTGTTGGTAAGGTCGTCCTTGACCTTGTCGTTCGGGTTGCTGTTGACGAGACCCTCCTTGGGTTCGTCGTTCGAATTGCTGAGGTCGAGGTCCTCCTTGGCCTCGTTGTTGTTGGAATCCATCGCGATCCTTGTGTTCGCGAGCGTAGTGGCCCTTCTTGCCACAGAGAAGGCAAAGTCCTTCTCTCATGCGTTGGTCCCTCACTTCTTGAGGAACAGTGACTCGGTCGATGTCCATGGGTTCGTCTACCCGTCCGTATGGGTTTGAGGTGTGGTTGTTCGAAACCATTGCTCCGAAGTTCGCGTATGCGTCGAGTCGACGAGCTCGTTCATACCATCCTTCCATGGTAACAGGCATGCCGACTTGATTCATGAGTCGCTCGACGAGCTTCGGGTTTAACGCTCCCAGGAAGAAAGCAAGGAGTTGCTCATAGTTCCTGGGGTCTGTGACTTTGCCATTGCTGTCGGTGATCGCGTCCTTTAGTCCAGCTCGCAGGGCAAGCGCTTGGAATGTCGTGAGGAAGTCTGGGATGTTTCGTCTGCCTTGTGTGTAGTGGATGAGTTGCATCAACCACTTGGTCTTGTTGTCGACGACTGGGAATTCCTTGAAGAGATCCTTCTCGAAGTCGTCCCAAGAGTCATAGACTTTCTCTCCAATACGACGTGCTTCGGTTGCCTTCTGGTAATACAAGTCTCGGAAGTTCACTGCGCTTCCTCTCATGAGACTGAAGGCATATGCGATCTTGGACTGGTCCGAGGCTCCGGTGTTACCCACAGCCTCGAAGTAGTTTAGGATGCGGTCGATGAATGCTTGGGCATCGTCGGAGTGACCTTCAAACGGATCGGGGGACTTGATATCGATCTTTCCTTTGAACTGGGTCTGGGTTCGAAGAACCTCCGCCATTGCTGTCGCAAACTCCTGAGGGGTGAACGATGGAGTAGACATTGTGGATGGGGATGGACTGGGAGTGCGAGGAGTGGCTGGGGGAGGTGTCGAGATGTGGGTTCCTTCGAGGTACTGCTCGAGTGCTCTGGTTGACTCCTCTTCAAGCGGAGTGGGTACTGGTGCGATGACTGAGGTCGAAGCAAGAGGTGATCCGACGTATTGCGGGGATGTCGGAGAAACTGCGGTTTCCAATGAAACTTCTCGGGTGATTGTCGGGCTGACAACGGGGGTGGTTCTCGGGGTAGGCTTCCTAGCCTGTCTGGTGAGCGATCGTACGTGATCGAATGCTGTCTGCGCGTGCTGTTCAAGCGTTGTTCTGGTGTCTTTCTGCTTCTGTGAGGTTGTCCAATCTTCTGGAAACCAGGACCAACTTAGGTCCTTCTTTTCTTCTTTCTGGAGTCCGACGTCGCGGAACTCTCCCTTCTCTTCAAACTGGAAGAGCTTGGTTTCGGTATTCCACCAGAGGTCCTTGAGTGGTGGGAGCCCTACGCTTCCCGCGTCGACCTTGGTGCGAATAGGAATGGTGCCTGGAGCCGGTCTTCGTCGGCTTTAACTCCTCTGGATAGAGCGAGTTCTTCTGGGGAAAAGGGGAAAGGGAACACAGGGGCGGGGATGGGTATCCCTACACCTGGGCAGGTGGGGAGGATTGTAACTTCGACCTAATGTTACGCGACGACTCGCGCTAACTCGGCTAAGGTCGACTCTGGAGACCACTGACCTATTACACAAATAGTCAGTCAACCTAACCCCTAGGACTTACCTACCTGGGCCTAGCGAGTTACACGAAGGAAACCCTGTCCTTCGATGAGAGTGACGATAGATGCCTGGGAGCACAATGCTACCACCAGGATCGAGCAAGCTTGAGTCTGGTGTCGGCTAACTCAGAGGCTTCACTGCAGGGGATGCGAGTGAAGGTTGAGTATAGATTAAACCAGGTCGAAGTTGGGACTTCGACCATCTACCAAGGGCGGTATATATACACGAGAGACCTAGGGCGTCTCTGGGGTTCAGGGCAGGGTCACAGAGACAGAACTCGGTAAGGAGCCAATGGGAGACATACTGGAGAAAGGTCGGGGAAACCCTAAGGGTCATGGGAGTGGGGATGAGTCAGAGTCCGGAGAAATGAGTCATGGGAAGCATGAGGGATATAGTGGATAGCGAATGGGAAGCGTCCTCGGTGTGAGTACCACACCAGTCCCTATCTAAGTATAGTACAGGCTCGAGTCATGAAGGGGAATGACGTAGCCTTGGGAGTCATGAGAACAGAGAGGTGCGGAGCCGGGCCGAGGGATCGGGCCGGGCTCCAGTCATGTGGGACGCGATGGCGGCAAGGGGAAGGGAACCGGTCCGAGAGAGTGGTAGGGTTAGGTGTATGTCACGTGTTCCAGGATGCAGTAGCGCGCATCCTGACATTCGTAACAGTCGCCATCCCAAAACAATGAGTCCAGTGTGGTGTCAGCGCCATCCCGGCAGCATAAGTCAGAGCGCTGATAATGCATGCACAGAACCTTATCAACCAACCGCTCTACCACCACCAAACAAAAACAGAAAAATGTCGAACTCGCTGCAGAACCTCGTCCCCGTCCTCGACAGATCAAACTACCGCCGTTGGGCCGATCTGATGAAAGCATACTTGCAGTCGCAAGGTGTCTGGATTCTCATCGAGATACCCAACGGTTTCGATGAGCCAGTCTTGGCTACGGACGGAGGAAACCGCGCTGAGGTCCTCGAATGGATGCAGATGCAATCCAAGGCCATGGGCAGCATTCGATTGCGCCTAAGCGTCGAAGTCGCGCAGCTCGTCAGAACAAAGACGACTGCAAAGACTATCTGGAATACCCTGAAAGGGCTCTACGGAGGGACTAGCGCCATGGGGGCTTTTGCCTTCTTCAAGGCAGCAATAAACGTCCGTATTCCGGCAAACGAGCACCCCGGCCCTGCGATCTCAAAGATCCAGAGCAACCTCGATGAGCTCGATGGAGCCGGCCTCTCTCTGCCACCGCAGATGAGAACCCTGATTATTTTGGGGGCCGCTCCACCTCGGTATGAGACAGCTATCCAGCTGGCCCTCAACAAGATTGAGATCAAGGATCTCACACCGAGCAGCGCCCAGGACGCCCTAACCACCTCCTGGGAACAGTCGAAGAACAAGGGGCAGTCGTCCGCCCAGAAGATTTCTGCTATCAAGCAGAAAAAGGGCAATCCCTCCTTCTCGCAGCAGCAGCGCCCTGAAGGCAGCAGCAGCGCTGGTAAGAAGGAGTGGAAGGACAAGGGCAAGGAGAAAGCCAAGGGCTTTACTCCTCTGGGAAAGCGCGGCGGTAAAAACCGTGGTAAGCCGCATTCGCATGACGAACATGCAGAAATGCACATCGCCGACACCGTGTCGATTCCCGCCCCGACGACCAGCACTGTCGTCGAGTTAGCGCCTTCGGGCAGCAGGACTCGGAAGGTCGCAGCACCAGCCCCTAACAAGGGCAAGAAGCGCGCACGAGGTGACTGGCTCGGAGAAGCCCTCCAGCTCGCAAAGGACTTAGACGTCGCCGGCACGCCGGAGACAATCCGCGCGCTGAAGGAAGTTGTGAGCTCCGCTCACATTGAAGAAGTCCCCTCCGACACCGAGTCGCGCACTTCAAAGCGCAGCAAGCTCAGTGACGACGACATGGCCGATCGCATCGACGAGGTCATGCACGATGAATACATCAGCGAGGACGACGACTTCCGCGATGCCGAAGAAAGGTCCATCGTCTGGGCAACAGACGAAGAAGACATCGACGCGCACGACGCCGAGTTAAACGGCATGATAGCGCAGGCCGCAGGCCTTGCGCCCCCTATCATCGACAAAAGCTTTCGGAACCCGTTAACGGGTGAGCTCCGCTGCATGGAGCCATACGATGGCTACGACGACTGGGGCAATGAGTACGTCACTCATATTCCTAACCCTAAGCAAGTTACTAACAGTGCTTTAACAGCCGCTTCTGACTTGCACAACGGCGCTCGGACATTTATAAATGTACTTAGTAGCGGCTTAAAAGATGTACAATGTATTCATTCGCACAATTACGCTGCGTGCTCACGTTGTAAGGGAAAAGGAAAAAGTCGCTTTTCAGCGAATGAGTGGCTACTGGACTCAGGTGCATCTTTGCACATTACAAATGACATAAGAGACTTCTCAGAATTCGAGCATCTCCAGACTCCTATCCGTACTCAAACGGCACAACAAGGAGCGGTAGGAAGCATTATTGCGAAAGGAACTGTGTTCCTAAACTACCAAATAGACGAACAATGGCTGCAGACGCGCCTATATCCTGTCTATTATATGGAAAATTGCTCGGCTCGTCTCTTGTCATTAGGGATGTTCCTCCAAGACGGACTAGACTTGCGCGCAACAGCGCAGCATATCAGTCTGTATGAACCAGGAGCGCGGAAACCTTTATTCAGGTTTACACCGCAGCACCCGGACACTACCACCTTCACCCTCGTGGCTGAATCGGGTGAAAACGTTCAGAATATTTATGTGAACGTAAATGAAGTCGATTATTCGACTATGCATCGCCGCTTTGCGCACCCTTCAAAGGACATGCTTGCAAAGGCGAAGGAGCATACATCTGGGTTTCCCAGAAAGGTGGAGATTCCTAAGGACTCACCAATATGCCAAGGATGTGCAAAAGGGAAAATGCACTCTAAGTCTTTCCCGCCGTCCAACTACCGGGCAAAGGTACCGTTTGAACTTATTCATTCGGACTTAAAATCCTTCCCAGTAGATTCCTATCATAAGTACAAGTACTACATACTGTACTATGATGACGCTTCATTGCACGCGTGGACTGTAAATCTGCGCAAGAAATCTGCAGCGATTACAGCCACAAGGCAATTCCTAGCCATGATAAAAACTAAATATGGAAAGACAGTGCAGAAGTGGTTGTCTGATGCAGGGGGAGAATACGTCTCCGCTGCATTCAAAGACCTTCTAAAGGATAATGGCATAGAGATCCTTCAGAGCTCGCCGCATACTCCTCAGGAGAATGGCAGAGCTGAGCGTTTCAACAGAACGCTCATGGACAAAGCAGAGGCAATGCGCCATGATGCTTGTCTACCTCCATCCTGGTGGGAATTCACCGTGGATCATGCAGTCCATGTTTACAACAGGACGCCAATTCGTCGCCTTAATTGGCTTACCCCCTACGAATTGATAAACGGCGAGCCGCCATCTGTGGCGCACCTGCGCGTTTTCGGCTGCGGTGCGTATGTCTTCATACCCAAGGACGTTAGAAAAAACAGCTTATCGCCCAAATCGGAGCTGATGATTTACCTTGGTGGAGATGGCTCTACAGAGCGCACTGGCGGATGGCTCTTCATGAGAGCACCAGATAATGTTTTGTTCAGATCATCCACCGCAATGTTTGACGAAACTATGTTTCCTAAGTGCCCTTTGACAAATCGTCGGGGTACAACTCGAGTTTGGCCACCTCGAGAAGAAATGATCCCAGAAAATCAACCAAATACCACACCTCAGGTAGAAGAGGATGACGATGATGATCATCCAAAACATCACCTTCCTAAAAGGGGAAACGGTCATGTTTATGACGATGAGCAGGAGCTGCAGGATGCGCCCATAGACCCAGTACCGCCGCCCCATGCACCGGTAGAACACCCTGCGCCCCCAGTGGAGCCGCGACATTCAGCAAGGGAGCGGAGACCAGTAACTCGTAGAGGTAATGTCTATGGAGAGCAGCGGAAGCCCCAAGACATAGTAAAGGACATCGAAAATCAGGGGAGATGGAAAAAGATGGTCGGTGAGGATGCGGGTAGCTCCCGTACCAAAACCGGACCACAAAGGCAGCAAAAACAACAGGTTCCCGGACCTAGTTCTGCGCCAAATCCTCCTCCACGCGACGAACCTGTCGAGTCCGCCCCATCCGATGAGGATGAAGCGCAAAGCGCTGAGTTACTACTGGCAGAATTATGCCGGGAAGGGGGAGTTAAGTTAGTCGAGTTGCTGCTTGCAAAAGCGCTACCCACCCTCGACAACGATCTACCAGACGGGACCAGCCCGAGAGAATGGTCATTCCGCGATATACTAAAGCTACCTAAAAAGGAGCTTGAGGAGTGGATGGCAGCGTGTCGCGAAGAACTTGAGGCACTTCGCAAACGCAATGTCTATGAACTGGTTGACTGTCCTAAGGGACGAAAGGTCACTAAAAACCGCTGGGTATTCGACGTCAAAACTGACGGTCGTAAAAAGGCCAGATTGGTCGCCAAGGGTTACTCCCAGATTGAAGGCCTTGACTATGATCAGGTTTTCTCTCCAGTCGTACGCTTTGAGACTGTACGCCTAATCCTCGCCTTAGCTGCGCTTGAGGATATGCACGTCTCCGGACTAGACGTCCGTAATGCCTATCTCTATGGCAAGCTCGACGAGGAAATTTATATGGAGCAACCTGAAGGCTTTGCAGTACCAGGCCAAGAGCACAAAGTACTCCGGTTACTTCGCGCTCTCTATGGACTTAAGCAGGCAGGGCTTGCGTGGTGGCGCACCCTCAATGAGTCCCTAAAGGAACTTGGCTGTAAACGCCTCGTATCCGATGCCGGAATATTCGTCTATAGGACAAAAGATGGTCGCTTCGTGCTGATCATTGTCTATGTAGACGATGCCATATTTTGTGGCAAGGATAAGACCCTAGTCCTTTCATTAAAGGACCGCTTCATGAAGAAGTGGGAGTGTCGTAACTTAGGCGACGTCAAGGAATTCCTGCGCATGCGCATAACTCGAAAAGGCCACGAAATCCATTTGGATCAATGCACCTACCTTGAGAAAGTGCTGCAGCGCTGTGGCATGCAGAACGCGAAATCTGCGCCAACTCCACTCCCTGCTGGATACAAGCCTGTTGCCAATACTGGCACGGCTGAACCAGCACTTCGAAGCAAGTACCAGACTGTCATCGGTTCCTTGCTATATTTAATGCTTGGAACTCGACCTGACATTTGCTACGCCGTGACATTACTTGCGCAATTTGCAGCAAATCCGTCACAAGACCATTTGAATAGAGCGCTGTATATCTGCCGCTATTTAATTGGTACAAAATCCTATGCGCTAGTCTATGAAGGACAAAGCGGCAATGGATTATTGGCATGCACTGACTCTGACTGGGCTGACAGCCCAGAAGCCAGAAAGTCACGGTCTGGGCACTTTTTAAAGTTCGCGAACGGCGCGTTCAGTTGGCTGTCTAGAAGACAGAAGACAGTTGCCCTGTCATCCACTGAAGCTGAGTATATGTCGCTGAGCGATTGCTCGCGACAAGTAGCTTGGATAAAGATGCTCCTGGAGGAGATCGGCTACAAACTCGGCCCGCTGCCTATCTGCTCGGACAATCAGGGAGCAATATTCATTAGCTCAAATCCCATCACGGAGTGTCGGTCTAAACACATTGACATTCGCTACCACTACGTGAGGGAGCTAGTAGAAGACAAAAAAGTCGAAGTCTTCTACGTAAGCACTGATGACAATCCGGCAGACTTGTTCACTAAGAACTTGGGTCATATCAAATTTCTCAAATTCAGAGAAATGCTTGGACTAAGATTCTATGATTAGGGTCCAGCATAGTCGGCTGCACTATGCGCCATTTAATGCTTGCGCGCATCTACCGCTGCACTTAGCAAGGGGGAGTGTTGAACAATATAGAGCGCCTAACTAGGCAGCCGAGTTCACACACCGGTACTCCGGGTAACAGGAGTAACACATGCATCGTAGATAGAATCACATGCATCGGGATTGGTACTATACAGTAGCTTAGTAAGACGGTCTCCTACATGTATATAAGGACCCCTGTAGCGTAGTACAATCCCAAGTCGCTCAACAGCAACTTTGCGTGCATCAAGCCTCACAGCTAAACAACCAGGTAAGTTAGCGACCCGCTACACTGCGTAAGATAGCCTGCTTGTCACGTCTCATCTTACTCTGTTGCAGACCACCCCATCCATTCGGATGACTCAACACGAACTCGACTCCAGAGCCAGACTCCAGTATTTGCCGGCCTACCGAATGCGTGTCCGAGATGTAGGCTTTGGCACACCCGAATATGTAGGCTAAGTAATCAGCAAAGATCTGAACGACAGACTTGTCGATACAAATCTTTGGCAATTCCTCGCCTTTTGCCTGCAACCCGTCGGGGCGAAGGCGGAGTTTGAACCTGTAAAGGCAGATACCGTTATCTCCAACGTAGTGAGTGTATAGTGCCAGTAGGGAATGTACCATTCAGCACGAATCCATCCGTTATCGAGCGCTTCAAGCTCTGTACCATCTGAGACAGCTTCAGCACCCACTGCGCGGACTTCGCCATCTTCATCGTAGAATAAAACAGAGGGTATCTTTGTATCCCTGGCTCTGTTCTCAGCTTCTTGACCGGGGTAACTGCACATCACAACATTTATATAACTCGAAAGTATATTCCTCACTGCTTGCTCACCGTATAACGCTCAGAACCTCCGGGACTTTCCCCGGATCCAAAACGCAGAACGAGACACCACTGAATGTGGTACCTATGTCTATAGCTAGCAACAACTTGCGTGTGGTACCGGTGTATGGTTTCCCTTGACTCGTCATGTTCGTGTGGTAAAGGTGAAACGGGGGACAGCGAGAAAGACATCGATGTCAGCATGGTGGGTCGACTTTATCTCTCGATCACATGTGCAGCCGAGAAGGAGAAGGGGGCCTGCTGTCAATGAAAAGAAACAGCGAAGATCCGACGAAATTGGATGAAAGCATACGGACCTCATGTTCACGGAGCTTGGTGAAATGTGCCTCATGTTCGCGCAGCTTGGTGTAACGCGTCTCATGTCCGCATAGCTTGGTGGGCCGGATCCTTGAAAAGGATCCTCGGTAGATTTATAAGTCAATGTGGTCTTACGCCCGGTAGTCATGAGAGTACTCACACCTGCCTCCGACAGCCTGTAGCAGTGATTGGCGACCACTAGTGCGGGTTCTTGAGCTGCGTCGCATTCACTTAACCGTAGTAGAAGTCATGTCTACTACTCTGCTAAGGGTCCTTTGAAATGGGCCGTCGAGGATCCAATCCTATTGGCGGGATATCAGCCACAGAATCGCGAGCGCTGAGGACCATATCATAGGGCAGCATGGGGTCAGACTCGAGCACCCAAGACCCATCTCCCGACGCACTGGCCACACAGCCTGTATGGTTAGTGCTGACCATCTATTATATCACAGTCATTTGCTTACCGGTAGCCAGCCGTTTGATTTTATTGCAGTAGTGAAGCGAGTTCTTGACACGACAACGTCAGTTTTCGACACCATGCGGCAACCAGATGCAGGAACACGGGGAAAAAAATACCGCCCGAGACCAGCCCAAGAAGAGCCTGTCAATAGAGACATTCGTAATGGTCGAGGACATGAACAGGTCAGTCACCTCGGTCACTGTGAAGCAACAATTGATTGAGTTAGTCAAGCAAAAGGCACATTCCTATCAGGTTTCATCTGAACACAGCAACACAGATCACATCATGCCAGCAGCCACGCATGGACAAACACAAAATGTGCCCCAGACGTACGATGCAGCAGCAGAGTTGAATCGGTATCGTCATTATTGTGACTCACACAAGGCGGACCATGATCGGCATAGATCAGAACGTGACCAGCTGAAACTCAGAAATCACACTTTAGAACAAGAGGTGAGTATGCAGACCTTCATGAGACAATTGGCTTACGCCCGTCATATAGCTTGGTGAATTACGAAACCGCGAGGCCCTCCTTACGAAGAATTGTGAGGAGATGGGAGCATTGTTGGAGGCACTGCAGCAGCAACTTGCGGAAGCGGAGAGGTTCCTGGTATCGGCGGACACTGTCTCTGAGAACGACATCGCTACGGCCGTCCGAGCTCTCAACGCAGAGGTGTTTCAGGCTGTCAAACAGATGGCGGAAGGTTGCCGCATGATGGGTGGAGCGGTTGACCAGTCCGCTCTGAAGCTGATGCACGAGGCTTCTGGGGACGCATGGACGAATCTTCTCTTTTCACTCCCGCCTCAACCCGACGATCGCATCGTCCTGGAGATGGCGCTCCAAGGGACCATAACGGCCTACCTTGCTCGCTTCGTATCGTCCTGGATACCCGAGCTTGAAGAGAGTACTCGCGGTTTTGATACAATTCACCAACGAATGCTTCAATCCGGTATATACCAGATGTTCCCTGCATGATGGTAACAGGCTACTCACACTGTACCAGAACCACAATGCGTTGCCGGCCGATGGCGTTACTTGGCTCGCAAGTACGCCACGTCTAGATCAGAGCCTGTCACACACCAAGAAGAACGGCACGTACGGAGTCTCGAAAAGCATATATCAGCAGTGATAGTCGTTGCGCGAGCAGTCTGAAATGGAGAAGACATTTACGACAGCCTGTGCGTACTCGTGCGCGCCGCTACGACACTCCGCCGGATGATGGGAGACATGGTTGCGAGCAACTATGAAGTCTTCAAGATAGGAGCTGGCATGCCCTTTTCCCCGGAGAGAATGGTTGACACAAACGATCCAGGAAAGCGTGCAGAAAGGGTTGGAGCTCGGGTAGTGGGCTCGGTGACTTTGGGCCTTTGTCGCTATGAAAGAGGACCTCGCGTGGACAAGGCAGGGGGACAAGTCGAGGTGAAGATCCTCGTCAAGGCAGAAGTGGTGCTAGATACGATTGCTGGCGACTTGGGCCTATTAGTATGAATATAATCAGTATATAGACCATGTTCACAATCAGATTGCAATCAAATACACTCGTGATTAGCAGATTAGATTAGATGATACGCTGTGGCGTGACGCGTCACTCGAGTCCTCCTCTCCTCCTCTCCTCCTTTTCCACCTCTAGGTAGCCACACCACCCTGAACTGCAGTAAACTCCACGAGTCTACTATACACAGCATCGCACTTGACAGTCGATCCCAGGGTGGTACTCTCGAAAGCACCAAGCACACAAGCCTGCTAAGCGCTGGTGCGCGTCCGACGTTGTCTAACAGGAGGTCGAGCAGAGCGATCCCATCGAGTGATGAACGGAGATTGCAATTGTAAGCCCGCATTTGCTTGCAGAACGGATCACCATTGCCACGCTGGTGACGTAGAACACAGGCCGATAGTCTTTGACTTAGATTCGTACGGCTGTTGGCATGTTGTGTTCCAAGACTTTTGCGCTGCCCATTCTTTGGCATATTTGATTTCTCGCCCGACAACGTTATCGGGCCTCCGGCGGCTCGGGCCGCCGTGCGGTCACAGGAAGAGGGTCGACTTTCCGACATTCCGCCTCCACCATCGAGGGAGCCAACGGCCCTCGGTCCGGAGACACGTTCTTATAAACCACAGATTGACCAACCTCCTCCTACTCCCCGCGATCTTTCGTTGAATCGTCGACCACATACCGAGAGGCTTGAGAAGATACATCGACAGATTCACTGCAATGCCTCGCGTTATAATTTGCGGTACGTCATGACTATTGAGCGAACGTGCAATCCTGAGCTCTGCCTAATCTAGGTGATCTGGTCTGGGCTCACAAGGAGAGTGAGGAGCTCTTCGATGGACTTGCAGAGGTCGTGGTAAGTCGATCACGCTATATCCATGCACGTCATCTGATGATACTGGAACTCACAGCGGATGGACTCTCCCGACCGCGCCGACTTTCTTGCGGGACTCAAGTCCGGTGGGAAGTACGAGGGTACCGTAGGACTGTACAGGCATAACGTCTCTACAGACCGCATCGGACTTTTCGACCGAGAGATCATCGACGCCCTTGCCGCCACCGGCACAAAGTGGATCGCACACAACGGTGCAGGATACGACCAAATCGATGTACTCTACTGCAAGGAGAAGGGTACGTCGCCAGCCTGGCCCTGTTGCCGTGCTTCGAAGTTGATACCGTTCCAGGAATCTGGATATCGAACACCCCAGGGGCAGTCGACGACGCAACGGCGACGACAGCACTTTACCTCATCATCTCCGCGCTGCGCTGCTACTCGCGAGCAGAGCGCACGCTCCGCACCGGCGGATGGAAGTCCTCGCACAAGGCGGGCGAGGCGCACGACTTGACCGGGCGCACGCTCGCCATCCTCGGGCTGGGCGGCATTGGCTTGCGCCTGGCGGAGCTCGCGCACGCGTTCCCGATGCGCGTCGTGTACCATAATCGGACGCGGAATGCGAGTGCGCCGGCGTGGTGCGAGTACTACGGCCCTGAGCGCCTCGACGAGTTGCTCGCGCAGGCAGATGTGCTGAGCGTGCACGTCCCGCTAAAGGACGACACTGTTGGTTTTGTGGGAGAGACGATGATCAGGAAGTTGAAGCGGGGGACGGTGCTTGTGAACACTGCCCGCGGAAAGGTCGTAGACGAGGCGGCGATGATCAGGGCATTGGAGGACGGACATGTGCGTCATCTCTTTCCTGTGCTCAGCTATCACCACTGACGACTGGCGCAGCTCGGTGCGGTTGGCTTGGATGTCTTCCCTGACGAGCCCCAGGTGAACCCGCGCTTGTTGGAGTTCCCGAACGCCACTTTGCTTCCGCACATGGGCACGGAGACGTGTGACTCGCAGAAGAAGATGGAAATACGTGCGCTCTCTAATCTACGAGATTTCTTAACCAAGGGGAAGGGCTTTGACATCATACCAGAATTCAAGTAGTGTCTCAATAGATGTACCAATGTAATATAATTGTAGATACTCGCAGAAATTGGTCGCCAGTGGTTGCCTGCTCGTTGTACGCGCAAGGGCACCTCCTCTCCGCCATGATCACCAGCGTTCTGTCTCCTCCATTTGTGGCCGCAACGACATCGACCAACAGGGTATTACGTCATAGCATTGATTGGTGTTGTGCTGCCTTTTTGGTCTTGCCCTTGGATTGTGTCCTCCTGCCACTCGGAAGTTGCTACAAAAACTCTACGCGAATCTGGTCGTCATGAGCGCGGGAATACAAAGTCTGCCTGCTGAAGTTCTGCTGAATGTCGCTCGCTATCTCACTATACCTACGATCCGAAGTCTCAAGCTCTCATCGCATTACTTCGACGAGGTCTTATCCAGCAACGAATGGACCGTCTACCACAATGCTGCCTTGAATCACGCATATGTCGACGACGAGCGGGTCTCTGTATCCGAGGCAAAGACACAGAACAGCAGATATCCTGTCGAGCATGCGGAATGTGCCACCTGGGGTGAATACTGTAAGTGGCCATTTTCTATCTTTGTTCAATATACTAACGATTCATACACTCAGGCCGGCAATGCTTTCTCCTAGACGCGAAGTGGGCTGGGATTTCGCAGATCTCCGAGCGCAATGACAAGACGAAAGGGTATTGCATCGAAAGCCGCGACGTCCACCATTTCAAAGTCGACGAGCAACGCGGCCTGCTGTTCACCTCGGACAGGGGCGAAGAGAGCAGATCAGCGATCACTGTGACGGACCTCAAGACGGGGAGGTTGATATGGCAAACTGAGCCAGTGCGTGTACTATATGTCAGTGTGTGCATGCTTTCTCTGACACACTGGCAGGATTATGCTCCTCCGAAGACACATCTAGAATACGACAACGGCTATCTTGTCTTCGACGCAAGGACAGATGCACGCGAGAAGGAAGTCTGGCGCCTCGCGCATGAGATGGTTGACGGGACCCAGTCGACGACGCCGCCTGATCCATTCCAGATACGCGCCTCCCAGTATGCCGAAGCATACTATGGTAGAAATGGCCTGGGTGTTCTACGCCCGTGGGCATTTCTGCGGACTCCCCAGGTCACACATGTGTTCCGTCTCGTGTATCCGACCCTCGTCGCCGCCTCCAACAACACGGCGTACCTATGGGACATCGCCACCGGGATTCTGGAGCAGACGCTTCCGGATCTCCAGATGGCGCAGACGGGCACGGAATCGCTGGGCGAGATACAATGCGTGGACGTGAATGAGCAAAATGTCGTCCTGTGCGGTGAGAACGAGGTTCACGTCATCGCCAGGGCCGGCGGCGCGCTGGTGTTCCGGATGCCAGGCAAGACGGGGTACGCCAAAACCATCCTGTTCCCGAAGACACCACAGCGGCGTCAGCCTCGACAGGAGATAGATTCACATTTGACCAAGAGGCTGCACGTCGCGACGGTCTGCTCTTCAGGCGAGTATCCTTGGTTGCAATTTCGAGCGGGTGAGTGCGCTTTGAAGATAGACGTCAATGGTGAGCCGCTGAACCCGCCTCGCAGCCCAGCTGTCTGCGTGTGGCCGCGACCTCGCCTGTTTACTCAAAGACGGGCGTGTTGTACTCGTCCGTGACTACGAGAGCGTCGCCGAGCAGCATACACCGATCGAAGATGCCGCTCTAGAAATCTTCCTCACCCACTCCCGCTCGCAGGACAAGAGATTTGGGTACTCCTTGGATTTTGCACACGACAGAGTGGCAGTAGCCACGGTACGCACCTTCCCGCCTTCGTTCGCGTCTTGAGACTCATTTCAGACCTTAGTCTGCTGGCCTGTTCATAATGACACTTGACGCCTGCACCCGCCGTCTGCTTGACCGTGAGCCTCCACCCCCGATCAGTACAGGCAAAGGGAAGGCACGCGAAACCGAACCGCCCACGCAGAATGCCGCAGACGTGATCGTCGTATACTCCCCGCGCCTGAGCAACTGGGAGCTCATGGCAGACGTCAGTTGGGTGCAGATGTCCGCGACGCACCTGTATCTTGTCTACAAGGCGAGCAGGATGGAGCTGAAGCGGGACCGTGGTATGCGGGTCGACTACTTCCGAGTCCGCGGCGAGCGGGGGACGCCATCGGAGACGGCGCTGTATCTGTACGACGCTGAGCCGCTCATCATGGAGGAGATCCATTTTGAGGGGTGGAGAGAGCGCACTTTAGAATATCGCCGTGCCCCAAGTAGTGAGTGGTATGTCTCATCGTTGGGATGGGCAGGACTGACGCGGAGGGGTGTCTAGAACCTGGGAACAGCATCTGCTGCATTGATTTCAGCGCTTGAAGCACACTGCGCGCACAGTGACCTCAATGCCAGCGTGTCATCAGCTTGTGTGTCCGTGTCATATCGACATCCTCGCACCACGGTGGCGCGAAGGATGTGTCAATGAACGGTCATTCGGTAGAACCGAGATCGCTTCTTGGAATACGCGGCGGGCGCACGTATCAAGGGTCATAGTTTCTCGTATCGATATATATCACGAAGGTGTAGCCTTCAATGTATTGTGTCCTTTACCCTGGTCTATACACAATGATCACTCGTCCGACAGATGCGTAGGCGTCCCGACGTTTGTCATGACAGCCGCACACGACGGTTCCTAATAGTAACGACCCTTATGTGAGTACCTACCTTACGTTACTGTACCCCGACGTCTACCACCTTAGTGCCCCTTGCCTGAGACCTACCCAAAGCAGCCTGACAACAGCCCGAACTCTATCAGGGGAACGGAGCCGCTCTGGAGGCGGCCAGACGCGCACGCAAATAGTCCCGCCCCTGACTGAGATACCATGCCTGTCTGTCAGCCCTGCTGGAAAGTTCGTCGACGGCTTGGCCACTCTGGTGACTCCCGGGCGGGAGCACCCCCTCCGCATACTGTACATGCCCTTACCTTCCCTCTTTGCTCTCCCCCCTCTCTCCTCACGCACACGTTCGGAACTACACTCCCCCCCAACACGAGAGGCTACACTGACGCGCGACCACCTTCATATTTATGATCCTCGTACTATACACTCCCGCTATACTGTACATGCATCCCGCTACTCCTGCTCCGGCAGAGAGTACTTACTCAGTTCGACCCTGACTCCACCCTCCCCAGTAGCTACTTCCCCGTTGTACGCGTCGCGTCTACATAGGGCGCTGCCCTCGAGGACGTTAAAAGGAATCAAAAAAAATAAAAAAATAGTAACGACCCTCGTCATATGTAGAAGCGCTGTGCAGAACAATATCAATGTGATCATTCGCGTGCAACAACTACGACAAACACTCCTCCTACTCTCTAGCATACTCGCCCCCAGGCTGTGAACTGACCTAGAGCAACAAGTGTGACACTGCCAAAGTTGGCCTGAAGTCTATGCACAGCACCACGGCACCGAATTCTGTAAAGAGAGAAGTAGTCAGTGACTGCCCCGTCTAGTATCCGCCAATCACGCCTCACCTGCATACAGCGCCGCTACCGATTCTGGTTCCTCCTCAAGCATCTCATCATATGCATCCGTATCGTACGCCTCGATATCGAGTGTCCACCTATCGCTCGTCGCCTCTCGCTGCCCGCCCGTCAAGCTTGAAGAGCCCCGCGACGGGCCCTCGGGGAGGCGCTCTAGGATGTTCGCGCGGCGATGGTCCCACGTGAGGTAGAGCCGCGTCGCGGACATTTGGAGGCAGCTGAGGTTGACGAGGACGTGGGGGTTGCGTAGGCGCGGTATATACGCGGCAGCGAGGTATGGGAAAGATCTTATCTGTGAGAAGGTTGGTGTACTAGCGGCAGCTGCGTATGAGGCGCGGATGAGCCTCAGGGATGAACTATTGCGCGATGGTGGGACGTTCGGGTTCGTGAGTAGATGTTCCGTTGTGTCCAGTATGAATATATATACACCGGATGTCTGTTTGTACAAAGTGAGCAGGAGGCCGTGCGGAAGTAGGGAAGACGGCGCACAGTGATAACGCTTACGCGGCCAAATTCGTAGGCCAAATATACCCCGTTGGGCATTGCGTCCCTGGGCAGGGTGATATACAATTCAAGTGCAGCATTTGCGAGCGAAACATCACCTCTTGCGACGCGTTCGAAATCTTCAATCAGGAGAAGTCGGTTGTCTGATAGTAGTGCGACGAGATGCCGGCCACATTTTGAGACATGGGCTGGTATGAGATGCTGGTCAGAATTAGCAGCTGTCAAGGAGGCAGAGGGGATCATACCAGCGACGAAGGATGGAAGGGGCATATTTCTGGGTCCAGCGGCTGCAAGAACCTGTGCCTTGATAGGGACGACGACGTTGGGTGTGTCCCGTCGCCCCTGTGCGAGCAAGACGCGCGCTTTCGCGAAAGTGGACTGCGAATGGATGCGAAACGCGAGGGACCCGTCTGAGCGATTAAGAATGCGGAGTTCCTGCTCCATACAGATGAAGAGGTGTTGCGCGCTGACGTCGACATAGGATGTGGTCGCGCGATCGTCGTGGTCGTGGTCGTTATCGAACGGATCCACGTTGTGGATGTGGATGATCTGCACGAGCGTTGCAGAGGTGAGGTCCCAGAGGTATGCTGCGTCGATAGATACGACGGCGAGGGTTGGGTACGAAAAGCGGTATGCGAACGTGGGCTGCAAGGTATGAATGAGGCACCAGGGTTTGAAGCGCGCACGACTGGTAGGATAAGTTGCGCCAGAAATTTGGCCGGCGTTGAGCTGACGGTTATCGGGGGACGCATGCACAGGAATCTCAGAAGGGTTCAAGTCCGTGCTGAGCCGCCAGACTTCCTTGTCACTATCGAAGCGATCAAAGATGAGGAAACCATTCTCGTATTCGAGGTGTGCATGCGTCCGCACATAGTTCTAGGCGAGACGTAAGCTTAGTTTTGCACACATGAAAGGCACAATTTACGTTAGGGAGCTTCCACAATAATTCTCCAGACTCGAGGCATGTTACGCGGATGTTTCCTTTTTCATGCGAAGTTAGAAGTAAGCCATGTTCTTCATCCACCTTGATCCGATGAACGTCTGCGTGCTCTGAGCTATAAATTCTAGGGATAGCTGATCCCTGGCCAGCCCAATTGCGGTCAAGCTCTAAGCAGAGCTGGCCTATAGTATAGGTTCAGTGGAAATCGCTGGTGCTCATTCTCGGCCACGCACAGTACTGCTTCCACGATGTCGTGTACGTGAACGGGTAGGTGGAGTTCTTCGAATCTGCCACCGGAGGGTCGATGCTTGTGGCACCGTCCACATATCCATGTAATGTGGCGGCTTGACGATATACAAGGGCCTCGTTCTCATTGATAATGCGATTGAGCACCCTCGCACTGCGGGTAAACCTGTGCAACGATTGGAGCGGGAGGTATCGGATGATTTGAAGCAGCAGTTCGATGGGAAGTTCTTGCAAAAGCGACATGCAGAAGAAAGACCAGGAGGATGTGTACGTGGGCAGCCAGTGGTTAAGTACGTGAACTCAGATTCCTGAAGTAAAGGCATGATCAGCCAGGTCAACATATATGTTTCGTGATAGGACACAGGGAACGGCGCCGACAATGCTCGGCTTAATGGCTAGATTTAGCATTGAGTGCGTGTGTTTTAACTCACACGCCCGGCCGTCTATCACTTTTACAGTAGCGAATGTCGTTAGAATGCATATCTTGCAGGACAACTCCGACTCATCGCGATCCGCTCAACCACTGGCAGCCGAGTCATAACTTGATCACATCCAGATGAAGTCAGTAACACAGAAGAATGCTCACCAGGCCAAATGAAAACCCCTCGTTCCTTTCTTGCGTGTGCGATGTGGTAAACAAAGAGTCTGTGACCCAGGGAGGAGACAAGGCAGCGCCGCGCACAACTGCCAGGGTGTTAGGCGTTTCCTTTGGGACCCATATTACAAGACGCATCTCCATGATACATGGCAACATGGCCGAGTGGTCTAAGGCGCTAGAATCAGGACATTCGCTTAGTCATCTAGTCCTTCGGGGCGTGGGTTCGAGTCCCACTGTTGTCATTGTTTTGTTTCTGCTTGAAAATCTTCTCGCTCGTTGACCCACACCTGGACATCCACTTTTTGCATCTTGCTTGGCTTCTCACTCTCTCACTAGCCGTTGTATGCTTGTATGAAGACACACAGCAATGGGAATTCATGGCCTCACGACATATCTACGCGAGAATAGGATGGCTTTGGTCCACTCTACCACCTTTCCTCTTCATCAAGCGACGGGGTCCACTACTATAGTAGTTGATGGTTGGTCGTGAGTTTATGTGTCATAGATGTGTCCATTGATCTCAAAAAACTGGACTTGGGTTCCATTTGAAGGTTCATATTCGAACTGGCGAGCTGGGCAGGCCTCCCGTGGATCTACGGCGGAGAATACGAAGCATTCTCTCGTCTGGTAATAGAGGTTGTCACGGCATGGAGGAGCGTTGGGTTGCATGTATGCTTTGTATTTGACGGTGAGCCTAACGCTTCCACGTCCATCACATCCACCCATGTTCTGAGTCGTACAGGTGCTTACCCGGCTCTGAAATTCCCCACATTGGTGTCCCGCGCAACCCAGACCACCATCCAGGTCGGCCAGTTGTTCTTCCGCACGTCTAGTGCTGCACGCTCCACCCCCCGGTTCCTCCGCGAAAACTCCCTTCTCCCCCCTCTCTCTTTCGCTGCCTGCGTCCAGACGTTGCGGGACCTTGTCGCCGAGTCTGAAGGACCACCATGGCTCGAACTCCACTTTGCCGATGAGGAAGGCGACCCGTACGCCGTCGCTCTTGCCGCACGCCTCAATGCGTACGTAGTCGGCAAGGACTCCGATTTTGTCATCCTGAATGCCGATGGCTATCAAGGATACATACCTCTCGATGAGATGGTCTGGGTTGCCGAGTCTGCTTTCTCGGAGACGGCCAGCACCACGACAGAGGTAGAGGACGATGTCGACGCTAACGGATTCAAAACCGTCCGTAAACCCAAATCCCGCAAACGCGAGCAGGAGAGTGCACTCGTAGGTCGGGGAATTATCCCCCCTCCAGCCACAGGCGACGCCACGCTGTCGCTCGTCTGTAACGTCTACACCCCCATAGCGCTGGCTACCAAGCTGCAGATCCCCGTCTCACTCCTCCCCCTGCTTGGCGCGCTCGTCGGGAACGACTTCACTGGCGTATCCTCAGACGCTGTGCCCGCCGCGGCCCTGCGCAATCGCAACCTGCAGTACATGTTCTTCGAGCGCCAGCTCACGCTATCACAGCGCATCACGCGCGTCGCAGACACGCTGCGCGAGCTGCTGGGCCCAGAGCAGAAGCGCAAGCGTCGGAAGCCGATCGAGAGCGTCATGGAGCTCATCGACGCGGCGGTGCATGCGCTGCTGCTGCGCGCCCCCGACACGATGGCTTCCGGAGAGATGGAAGCCATCGTCGAGCGCATCGTCGAGGCGACGCTGCAGTATGCCATCCCGTTGAGTGACGCATCGCCGGAAACATGTGCACTGCACGGAGAAGGCGCGTGCCGTCTCCTTCACTTGTTCTCGCGGTTGTTCACTGGGAATGAGGCGGAGCCCAATGCCCATACTCGAGTGCGCAACATGTACGTTGCTGCGTACCGCCGAGGGGAACTGTCTCCCCGAGCTTTGGATGTGCTGAATACTGGGACATCCTGGGTACGACTCGCGCTCGAGGATCCGGATAAGGAGAGTGTCTCGCGCAGCGTGACGCGGCCCATCCGCCTGTGGTGCTACGCCATCCTCGATGCTGGTGTCGGGCTCCCGGTGTCTGAGGAAGGAGATTCCGATGACGAGCTGATAGATGTGATAGAAGAAGACTCGGACGAAGACTACTTGTCACCCCTGCGCACTGCGCTAGAGCGTCTCGACCATTCAGTGATCCCTGGAGATGCGCCGATATCGCCACCACGAATACCGAAGATCGTCACAGAATACCTGCGGCGCAGCACACGGTTGGCGTCGGAAGAGGTGACCGTGCCGTTCCTTGGAACTCTCTTAGAGGAGGTTGCTATGGATGCACCAGGAGGCCAACTGCCCATTCAGCTGTGGCCGGAGGAGCTACGACTTACTTTCCTCCTACGGGCCCTCGGCTCAGACACGCCACAAATACGTAGATTCTGCGGTGCATCGCTGACGGCTGTCCTTGTCCTTCGGTGGATCATAACGCACATGCACGCGCGCGCAGAAGAGAGCCCGACCCAGAGGGAGAAACAGTTGCAGCGCTGGACGCGAGAGGAGGTCCAGGGATTCCTCTCTACGTTATCGTCCTCTCGGGAGGCAAGCCTCCCTGAGACCGATGATGCGATACCCGTCGAGGAGCGGAACATCCAGCTCGTCACGCAGGTCGGCCTCACAAGTGACGCTATCGAACAGTTCGCGCAACTGCTCTTCCTGGGACGTATCGTCCCCAATCCGATGCTCCATTTCTCGGGTGTCCGTCTGCACCGCTCATTGACTAGTCCGGGCGGTGCAGACGTGGCTGAAGACTTGTTGGAAGCCTGCCTGGATGGCCTTCCAGACGGTGCATTGATGACGAAGCACACGAAGGCAAAGAAAAAACGCAAGGACCGCGCTGCCGCTGAGGTCGTCCCGTCGACTGCACCTCAGCAGAAGCGGCGGGGTATACCAGCGGCTAGCAATATGTACGATGTGTTGGCAGCGATGAGTGCGTGAGTGTACAGTCTATATTATCAATGTAGCGTTACGATTCTGTGGTCAGTGGACTCTTGACCTAATTGTACCCTTGCTATCCACCACCCCTATGTTACGCAGCTGAATGTACGGTGTCATATATTCCATGGGACAGATAACATTCCCTCTCCCTTATAACTAAGTATCGACAAGTCCAGCTATTGATCTAATGCGTCCATGTAATGAGCGATGACAACTCTTACAGGTCCTCCGACTCGTCTACATTCAAAATCAACCCGACAAAAAACCGCACCATCCCAACCTAGCAGCACCGACGCGTCGGACTTCTCTGCCCGCTACCCGGCTGTTACCGAGTTTTCCCCCTTGCTATACATAGCGTCACACCCTCTGATGGACCCCGAGTTTTTCACCATGATTAACACGTTAATAACACTGTGAAATTGAAAACCACCACAGTGACAAACTATAGTGCTCTTCCCGGAACCGTAGTTCTCATTAAAAGATCATATATGTAACTTTCATTAGCTGTGAAGAATAGTAACAAGGTAATGAGAGCCGTACAGTTATACAGACCTCAGTAGCTGGTAAGCATTGTGTCAAGCTAATACGAGACATGTAACTGGACACCAAGTTGAACGACGACACGTGTATGGAATGACTGCCTTATTTGGACACTTGGACGTAAGGCTCCAACTATATCATATATATACTGTGTATATACGGTTTATACCGTATACTATATCCATGTATGTACCGCAGCATGGGTATATGGATATATAGTATACAGTATACAGTATACGGTTACTTAGCTATTATGGTAAGGCGCATCAGCATGAGGCTCTCGATCGGCGGTCGGGGCTTCGGGCACAGCTACATGTCTGCTTAGGTAAGCTATGGGTGCACGTCGGGCCTTCGCACGTTTGCATTGCTGGCCTCACTGTTCTCAGCTGCATTCCTGTATCTACTCAGTCTGCATACATAGTACACTATGGCTGTCTCTGCCAAAGCTCTCATTCAACTTGTCAATACCATATCTGTCCTGGTCAAACAACTCCCACCCACTGTCCCGGAGGCGACACGTGAAGACAAGATACAACGCGTGATGACGGGGCCCATTCCGAGAGGCGAGCCGCACCATGAGACGTTCAACCGCCGGTTCGACGCGCTCTTCGGCGAAGACTGTCGTGATGAAGATGGACGCCTTCTGCACGTCAAGCATGGGCGTTCGGGGATGATGCTGGTCTCGACTTACCTTAACCGGATCATCGACACGGATGACATGAGAAAACAGGCCGCAGTCGTCATAATTAAGCTCGAGCGGCTCAAAAACGAGCTGGAATATCTGTGGTCAGCAAACACGAGACAAATGGCAGTCAGCTACTCACTCACCTGTATTCATTGCAGCAACACTACCGGCGGTGACACCGTGCACGCGGAAGGAAGTACGCGTGCGTCGAACACAGCTCAGACGTGTCACGCCGGTGGCAGTGCAGATGCTGCATCCGGTGCGATCGACACGCAGGAAGGCGCGGTCTCGGTCGCGACTGCTGGCATTGATGGTGGGATGGTCACGTCGGAGACGGCGAGATCGAAGGCGGGTGGGGAGGCTGCGCAAACAGATGCGGTCAATGAGCGCGAGGCTTCGCGTGAGAGAGACGGCGAGCTGGAGGTACATACCGAAAACACGGGCCCACCTCGCAGTGAAGGTTCGTGAGCAGCACAGCAGGTAGTCAGTCAACAGAGACAGATTACTTACCTTCAATGTCTGGTGGCAGGCGTCGATGGCGCATCTGCGAAACAAGCGGCACCTCTCCCCGACTCAGATGACGACATTGTCACCAAGCCTCCCAAGCGATCTACCACCGGGGTATGTTCGTTACTGCAGAATGTAATTATATATTGCAAACATGTTGACACACCATGACCTAGTCAAAACACAAACACGTCCTGGAAAGTTCGAGCGAGGAGAGTGGTGATGAAGCAACCAGCTCGAATGAGGACGAGGGTCGTCCCGATGATGGGAGCGGAAGCGATGTACCGGCAGACAAAGACCAGAGTGGGAAAGGCAAGGAGAAGCAGAGGGTAGCCGGTACACGGCGTGCATCGAGTGTGAGTGGTGGGCGTGAATGCTGACGTGTAGTCGTGAGCTGAGGTGGCCGTGCGATGGTCAGGCCAAAGACGCGCCCGAGAAGCGTGCCCGCTTGTCCAACGGCGGCTACAAACGACCTGCGCGTCCCAAAAAATCGAGGAAGACCGCCACGCAAGGCGCGACAACCTCAAATCGCGCCGTCAGCGAGGAACCTGCATCGGACGGCGAGTCAGCATTGCATGACGTTCAGTCAAAGGAGGCACGGACACGTGCACCCAGGCTGAATGGCACACTTTTTTTTTCCATTCTGATTGTTTAAGCTCCGTACTCGAAGTACATGCAGAGACCATAACTACAAGGAAAATCAGTCAGGACCTATACTGCGCCTTGTGGCTCCCTGCTCCGGCATCCACCCGCTGTTCACTTGAGGCCCAATGGGAGAACTAGGCTTCCTCCTTCGTAGGTATGGACACTCCTGGTCCAGGTCCTCGTTTTCGACTCATAGGCCCCCCTCGGGGACCGGTGGGGTGAGGGGCTTATCCCGTAGGAAATGAATGTCGTAGGAATAGTGAATATGTATCCTCCTCCTCGTCGTATCATCCAGGCCACTTCTGGCACTTCTCTTCTTCGTCTGTTGTTTCTCCACTACCAGAATGAAAAGCAGGGGGCAAACCTATGGGTGGCGCATAGCACCTTCCAGCAAGAGGGTGCTGGTGTTGTTCGCGTTAGGTTCCCCACCTCCACAGTTGGACCCGAGCCTCCCTCCACATGCAACACCTCCACTTCCACCTCCCTACAGTGCCTCACAGAATACGGATTTATCCCAGGGGCCAAAGGCACCCCGGAGCTTGCTTCCCGACTTCGCGCATCGGACTCACACGAGGGAGTCTCCCGTGTGTTTCGCCACCGGGGTCTAGGGCACGTTACTGCGACAGGCAAGAGGGGGAAGGAAAGGCGAGGCCATGGAGCCTAAAGTGGGACGTGGGAGGTCGACGGTTGCGATTGATGGCACTTGGTTGGCGAGATTGAGGAGGGGTGTTTTATGGTCCTCAAACCCAGGGGAAAGAGGGATTATGTCGCGGTGTCAAGTTGGTCGACAATAGTGAATGTGGGGGCCGAGTTGGACGGCCTTGACGCGAGGAAACGAGGGTGAATTAGAGGGGGGAGGGTAAATAGATGGGCTCCAATAAGCGGGCGCCTACCGGAGATGGTGGTGGTTCGAGGTCAAGGAGCGGATGGCTGAATGGCACACGAGGCCCGAAGAACCACACACTCCCTCATTGGCACGAGCCGAAGGCGATCATAGGGCCGAAGGGTAAACGTTGGGAGTTCTCGTGCAAGTATTGCAACACGTACGTCTTTAAACAGGATTAACATTACAATTACTGACTCTGTAGTCTTCATTGCAGTACACAGACAGTCGCGCGGACAGTGGACTCGTCTTTTGCCGAAGAGCCGCGCCGACCTCAAGTCAACAACCTCGCGAAGCATACCAGCCTGCAGCATGCAGACAAGCTGCGCGAGGCTGAAACGGCGGGCTCTGGCCCTTCCACTACGCCGTCCGAAGCCCCACCGACCCATGGCTACACTGCCGTGAGCGCGAAGCTCATGGATCAGTGGCTCGCAGAAGGTGAGCTCAACCCTCTGGTAGAGCCGACAAGAGCCGGGTTTCTGCGCCTGTTCGCGGCATGGATTCTCGAAGAGGACATGCCTTGGACGACGGGTGAGGCTCTGCGTCTCCGCGACCTATTCAACTACCTCAAGATACAGTTTGTGCTGCCAAGCGACATGACAGTGCGCAACATGCTTGCACGTATCTTCACGGATCTGCACACGGCTGTTGTGAAGGAGCTGGCGGTACATTTTCACGTTTATGGGTTGATCTATACTGACATCAATGTCTTCAGGCCGTCAAATCAAAGATAGCCTACTCAACCGACACTTGGTCGACCCCGCAAATGATGTTCACATTTGCAGGGACACTTGCACATTTCATCAATGACAACTGGGAGCTTGTCGAGCGGCTGATCGACTTTCGGCACCTGGCGATAGACGAGCACAAGGGTGTGCACGCTGCCAAAGCCTTTGTCAAGTCAGGTACCGCGCGTGGAAGTCTGAACAAGATAAGTGGGTTTTGTTACGATGTTAGATGCTGAGTACTTACCTCCGACTCGGACACTTACATCATTGCAGTTACGATGGACAACACTTCCACAAATGATGTCCTTGCACGCACGCTTGCATGCCTACTACTCCAGCGGTATGGCATCAAGTTTGAGACGAAGAATGTGCAGATTCACTGCCTTGCACACGTTGTGAACCTTGTCATCCAGAAGATACTCAGTGCACTCGATGAGGCTGAGGATCCCACAGACAAGGACTACTATGTCCTGAACAAGTTCATGGACTTCCATTATGATCCTGCTGATGACAAGGAGCTCCAGGATCTCGAGGCCCCGGGTGCAGCTGAGGCTGACGAATTGCTCTGTGACAACCCAGATATGCCAGGCCTTGAGGATGATGATGATGACGACGATGAGTATCTGGGTGGGGATGAGAGTGATGGGGAGGAGATGGAGGAAGATGAGGATGCACCGGAGGTGGTAGTCGATGAGCCAGCGAAGGGTGGCTCACGCCAAAAGGGCAAGAAGAAGAAGCCGAAGAAGCTGACTGTTGTGGAGAAGGTAGGTCATCTGTTGCTGAATGTGTATGTGTCTAATGTTCTCATTCAACAGCTTCGAACCATTGTATGCAAAATTGTTAGCTCACCTCAGTGACAGACAATCTTCCGAAGACATGCCCACAAATACTACGAGGGGAAAGTCCTTGATGATGGTAAGACAGATATTGCGGGCTTGATGCCCATACGAGATGTTAGAACACGGTGGAACTGGACGCACGCTATGATCCGTCGGGCAATCATACTACAGAAGGTAAGTGCAGGTTATTTACCTTGATATGGATAGAGATTCAAACATACCTTTAGGAAATCACTGCATGGGTGATGGACCACGAGAAGCTGCATAACCTGCTGCTGACCTCAGACAATTGGGAGCTGCTTGAGGAGCTGGAGCGCCTTCTCTCAGTTTGTGGCTTGTGGTTTGTTGTGACTGGAATGTTGAGCTTACACAAATCTCAGATCTTCACAGAGGTTACTCGCACGATGTCCATGGCACGAACCCCTACACTTCCGTGGGCCTTGCCCATGTATGAGCATATGAGGGTAGAGTTGGTCGATGCAATTGACTTGACCAACGAGCCCACAATCAAGGCAGCAGCTCAGGCTGGTTTGACGAAGCTGATGCAGTACTATGACAAGGCGCTGCAGAATGAAAGCAACATTGTTGCTACAGGTGAGTGGCTTGATATGCAGCATGTCCTTGAACTTAACAATATTCAGCATGCCATCCTGCTCTGCGCCTCAGCTGGTTCAGCTGCCTTCAAGATGAGCACAAGACCAGGGCAATTACTGTCTTCGAGAAGGTGTATGCTCGTTACAAGGCAACAATGCCAGCCCCAGAGGATGTGCCCCCTCGCCCAACAGCTGCTGAGAAGTCTGGGAGTCTCATGTCCCGACTCTCATCAGCTGTTGAGATTGAGACCCGTGACATCTCTCTTGTCCAGTCAGAGATGCAACGATGGCGGGCAGGTCAAGGTGGGAAGGGAGATCCAGACTTCCCTCTTATCTGGTGGAAGGTGAGTGTGTTTCATTTGCTTGCTGTCCTTGGCTAAACAAATGGTGCCAAGGCTCATGCACATGAGTTCAAGGTCATCTCACATATTGCACGGGACTACCTTGCTATCCCAGGTGCAAGTGTGTCTGTTGAGAGGTTGTTCTCTGCTTCCCGTCATTTGTGTGCAAATGTGCGGAGCTCTCTGAAGGCAGAGACAATCACAGAGGCTCTGTGCTCCAAGATTTGGTTGAGCAATGACCTTATCAAGCTGTACTAGTCATAGAATTGTGTTTCTCTAATGATACTTGAACCATATAGACCATATATATCCATATATATACTATATATATACCATATACTATATATATCCTCAACTTTTGTATATGGATAGTATATAGTTGGAGCCTTACTTGGACGCCCCCGCGAAATCGGTTCCCAATTGCAAGAATAAGTACCCGATATTTGTCATATCGGAACCATGTTGAAGCCAGCTGGAAAGGGGACTATGATGCCCCCGACCTCTCAGACCCCATCCCAATCGACATCTTCCAACGACACAGGGAGCGCGGCTCAAGCCAAGGCTGATAGCACACGTGAACTGCAGACGAGGTATAACATGTATGCTGCAGGCTAGGCAGGGCCATTACTCACTATTGTGTTCCAGAGTGAAAGATGTGGCCAACGCTATAAGAAATGACCTCGAAAAGCACCAGCAGTGCACACTGGGGAGCATGCAGGCCTTCTTCCTGAAGGAACTGCATCCGAACCTTTCAGAGTCGGCATTTGACAAGTGTTTCAATGACGCCAAGGACAAGGCAGGAAAAATCAGTAAAAAACTCACGTCCATGCTGGCATCCCTGTACGTGGCCGTCAAATTGTAGGTCTGCCAGTTGTCTGACATGTATGACAGCCGGACCGCGGTAGAGAAAGGTCCTGAGAGCATGCTGTATCTGCCGTACGTCAAGCTGGCGAATGAGATCCTCGCCGAGTGTCGCAAGGAAGACGAGGCATCTCGCAAGGAGGACGAGACTGGCTTACACCCAGACTTGATATGCGTCTGCAACGACCCAAGTGTGATCTCCGCCAAGCATGCTACGGGTCGTACATATCGCAAACCGGACTTGGTATACATCCACTGGCGCGGTGTTTCGAATGAGAAAGGGCCTGCAAAGGACTGGGAGGACGCACAACAGATGGCCGAGGAGGCGTTGAAACATCCAGCGGCAAAGAAGCATCATAAACTCGGATTGGACTGGAGTCAGGTGCTGATGGTGGACGAGCTGAAGTGGGCCAAGCCCTCGTCTACCGATAGGCAGTGGTTCGAGCTACAGGAGAAAACGAACCCACAGTATGTGGAGCCTATGAAGACACTCAATCAGAAACGTCAGAAGATACTGCCACCATTGCACCCAGGTACGGGCATCACATTGGGTGGATGTGTTGCAGCGACACCTCTGACCTGTTGAATTTTTAGACCAGAGGAAGCCGACGGGCTCGAAGCGCAAAGCGAAGTCTGCCACTTCTAGCGAGGCAAAGCGGCAAAAGATGGATGGTGCGGAGGAGCTTGATGGGGACCACCCACCCCTGACGGTACAGCTGGCCATATACGCATCCGAGATGCTCTCGGTGAAGTGGATGAACCAGGCACATACCTTGGGCATGCTTACCCAATGTGCGTGAATCTATGCTGCGTCATGGTGCTGCCGAGCTAATGAGGAGGTACGCAGACGATTGGACGTGGTTGTGGTACTACGACAGCGCAGGGGCAATCCAAATGCAAGGTTTCAACATCTTGGCGCACACAGCAGACTTTGTGCTCATCCTCATGCTCCTCCGGCGCTTCAACCTTTCTCAGTGGGGTTTCCCGCTGGAGGTGAACTCTAAGGCCAAGCTCACTGCGGTCTTGGATGGCATGCCGCAGCCCAAGGCGAGCACAGGTCCAGGATCAGCTACTGGGATGGCGTCGGCAACGGCGACACCGCTGACCACATTCGATGTGTCTGCGGAAGACAGTGACTGCAAAGACAAGTCGATGCTGGTGGACCCTACGAGTTGTGTCTTTGACATGCTGCCTGTGTTGGTGGGACGGCGGACGACGGTGTATGATGTGCACAACCCAGCTGATCACGAGGCCCACTACGTGGCAAAATGGTTGTACCCTCAGTGCGAACGTCACAATGAGGCCAAAGTCATTTGGATTGCTGGCAAGATTCTTGCCAACGACCCGGAGGTGTTGTCTGCGTTGACGGAGGTTGTCGCGTTCAAAGACTTTGTGGAAGTCTCGACAGACAGAGTTCGGGCCGACCTCCATCAGTTATCAAATGTTAAGGAGATGTTAATCAATGTCCATGGGCATGGGGAACGTATCCTGCGGTGCATCTTCGAGAAGAAGCTGGAACCTCTGCGGTATTTGCCTGACGTTTGGTTTGTGCACAGCATGCACAACTGCTTCCACGGTAGGCGTCTCTATCGCTCTCTGCGGCCATACATGTATCAATATGTCTCTGCAGCCCATTACTTGCTATGGAAAGGCAACGGCAATCGTAGAGTCGAACACACGGATATCAGCGACGGCAATTACAGTGTGGATCCGAAAACACTGGAGATCAAGCTGCACGATTTTGACCTTGCCCGCATCATAGACTCTAATGAGGCGAGCCTCCTGTTGAACTTCTACCATTTCAGGCGTTATCTTATCAGGCTTGCCTGGTATGGACTTGTATTATGTTCTGCAACGCTACGTACCGTATTGTACGCTTACTCTCTTTCGCTCTTTATCTTATCTATAGGACTCGATTATCTCTCGTCCTATCTCAGTAGATTAGATACCGGACATCCGGGCCTCCGCTCCTTAAGCATATGATATTACCGGTTACCTGGAGTTCCGGATTCCGTCTTACTAACGATGACTCACGTAGATTACGCTTATGACTCATCATGACTCGACCATCAGGTGATGGTCTCACACATGTATATATACTGGGCTGGATACGCCCTCTAATGTATCGTTCCTTCCTCTGCTTTCCTGTGTGCCTAACAGGACTCCCTCAGCAGTTCCCTCAGAGGTTCGTTCACTGCCTTTATAGCCACTTCCAATTCACTCCTTCATCAGGTTATGAGCCCTGCGCTACACGCGCACACCTAGTTGTTTTATCCCTGCAGGATCTCAAGACTACGCTTCAAGGAGTAAGCGTAGCGTTTGCTAGTCTTATCAGAGACTTAGCGTTTGACGACCTGAAGTGCCCAAGGCACTGAAGGATCGGATTTCCAGTGGGCCTTCGCGCCGTTTGCAAAAAGTTTATCCTCCAACGAGACCTGAGAGAAAGGTCCGTTGACGCCGACTCTACCCGCATCAAGTTCGATCTCGTATCTAACGTTTTTGTGATTCCAGTCACACCCGCTCCCCGCTCCTGTCCGCTCCAACCCCGCCGCTCAGCCGCGCCCACTTGCTGAACGCCTTTCAGCACCCGCTCCTCGCCCGCTCCCCGACTTCAAGAAGAAGTCAACCGAAGAAGTTGTTGGGATTCTCGAGAAGAAGGTTAGCGCCACCATCGAGCGCTACCAAGCAATCTTCGACAAGAAGTACCTCTTCGAGTCGCTTCTTGGAGACTCCCAGCGCGCTCTCCACCGCTTCGCAGACCAGCTCAACTGGGTCAGCGACAACTTCGACAAGGCCAACCAGTGGTCTAAGCAGCAGCGAGACAGCATCTCGTGGGCTTGCCGTTGCGTCGGCACTGTCGAATTCTCGACGCCGCAGGAGCCGCTAGTCAAGCGGTACAGAAAGGTCACAAAGGACCTAACGAGCATAGCCAACGGAGGCTATTTGGACTGGATCGTTTTGTAGATTAGGTCGGCGTACCTAGCGTTTTTGTTGCACATATCACTGGAATATCATTTAAGTCAAGCATCACATTGTGGCTTCGTCTGAGCATCAGCTAGACGACAATTTGGAAGCAGAAGCACCAGAAGAAGAAACTCCATACGACTGCAGAGGTCTTCAACATCTCTTCGACGTCACAGAACTAAGAGACTATCACCGACGACCTGAAGAAACTGAATACCAGTTTTGGCCGTGTGACGAAACAGTCTGTGAACATAGGTGGTCCGGTCCATACATTGGAAGTACAGACTGGGGTATCCCAGTTGACCACTGGCAAGAAGACAATTCTTATTCTGTTTTCGCTTCTTCAAGCTTCTTTGAGGGTTCTGAACCTGAACCGCAACATCTTGCATCTATCCCAGAGTACGGGTCTCCGTCTATCCCCGGCTCTCGAGCACAATCCCCTTCTCCCATTGTTTCTCCAGTACATCTTTCTCCATCGTTTGCTCCTACTACTTTACCGTCAGATCTATCGAATCTCTTCGAAGAAGACGACGTAGAGGAGCTTCTAGCACCGTCTCAAGAAGAAACAGAGGAAAGTCTATCGTCTGACCTCGCTTTCGTTCTTGAAAGTTTACCACCGCCATCCGTTTCTGAAGAAGTCTCAGACTTCTTCGAATTTCATATTCTTACCGCCACCATGTCAGACATGAAGGCTGACAGTATCCCTGTCCTGAAAAAGTCTTCGGACTACAAGGTGTGGTCGAGCCAGATGCTCGGCTACTTAACGTTTATCGAGGCCGATGACGCCCTCCAGCTGGTGACCTCACCAAGCAGACTACAAGAAGGCTAACGCCCGGCTAAGGGTGTGATCCTCATGCGCACGGACAACAGTTTCCACCACCTCCTCTATGAGAAGATGAGGATGGAATGAGGTCATGAAATCGGCAAAGGACATGTGGGCGGCTCTCAAGTCGCATTTTGGTACCCCGGACGCAGCATACGTTTGGTCGCAGTTCTCGGCTCTCATCAAGTCGAGAGAGATGGACGACAACAAGCCGATGCAGGATCAAATTTCGAAGATCCAAACCGTACTTAAGGACATCGTCAACGGCGGCATTAAGCTGGATGAGCCAACTCAGGCTCTCCTCCTGATGTCAAAAATCCCGGAAAGCTACTCGACAATGGTGTCAGCCATCATGGCAACCACCGTTCTCAAGGAGCTGAAGATCGAGACCCTCGTGAGCAAAATTCTCTCCGAGGAATCTCTCCGCCGGTCCGGTATGGGACAGTCTGCTTCAAAGACTTCCCAGGTAAAGGTGCATCACGGTCAAGGTCCTTGCTCACACTGCGGCAAGAAACACGGTTCGGACCAATGCTGGACCAAGTACCCACACTTGCGCCCACAGAAGGCCACAGACAAGGGCAAAGGGAAAGGCAAGGGTGGCAACGGCAAAGGCAACGGTAAAAAGGCGAACACGGTAGTCGTTCACACTACCACGGACGGTACAAAGGTCACTCAGTCCGGTTCGTCCTCGTCAAACGGTCAAGGTGCTTCGGTGGTGGAGGTCGAGGAGGTTAAGTACACAGCTTGTACAGACCCTTCGTGTAGAGTCTGTCCCCCTCGGACTGCTGGTTCATTAGTTGCTTCTTCTCTTGTTGTACATAATGGCGCGTCTGCTGACGCTGGATCCGCACAATTGAGCTCGTCGTTCTATTGCCCCGGTGTGAATAAGACTCATTCGCATCAATTCAAGCGCATTGCATGGCTCATGGATTCAGGTGCAAGTCAGACGGTCGTCAATTCTATGGAATACTTCTGGGATTACAAGCCGTATACGGTTCCCGTCGTTTTTGGTACAGCAGGAAATGCTAAGATAGAAGCACTAGGCTCTGGCACCATCAAAGGTTTAACAACAGTCGGCAAGGAGCGCATGATGATTACCATATCTAATGTCGCATACATTCCTCAGGCCTCTGGCTGTTTGTTTTCTACTGGCATTGTGGAGAAATCAGGACATACGCTCGTTCAAGGTTCAGGTCAGATGGTCATCTATGACCAATCGTTTACGCATGGCAAAGTTTCTGGCAATGTTGTGATGGAAGCACCGTACAACTTCCTAAACAACTTGTACTTTTCGTTTATGGACGTCCTGGACAGGAAGATGGCAGCACTGCTGTCTACCCCTTTTCGTACCTGGCATCGCCGGATGGGGCATCCGTCCAAGGAAGTTATTCGCCGATTACCTGATCATACCAAGGGTGTCGATCCAGTGGGGGTTGAGGATCAATCCCCTTGTGAAGGTTGTCAATGGGGCAAGTCTCATCGCGCCCCATTCCCCGCGTCTTCCAAACGCGCTACAAAGCCTCTTGAGTTGGTTCACACTGACGAAGATGGTCCTATGCGTACTCAAGCAATCAATGGTGGATACCGGTACTTCATTACGTTCCTGGATGACTTTTCGAGTCTTGGACGTGCCTATTACCTGCGTCATAAGTCTGAATCGATCCAAGCATTCGAGGACTTTAAGGCATGGGCAGAAAATGTAACTGGTTACAAAATTATCCACGTACGCTCGGATCGAGGGGGGGAATACACATCTGACGCTTTCACGGCCCGTCTGAAATCCTATGGGATTGTTCATCAGAAGACGGTTGCGCACTCGCCTCAGCAAAATGGGCGAGCTGAACGCTGGAATCGCACGATCATGGAGAAGGCTATGGCAATGCTGCATCATGCAGGCCTAAGCCACGGTTTTTGGCAGCTAGCAGTTGAATCTGCAGTCCATATATACAATCGCCAGCCTATGCGACGCCTTAAGTGGCAATGCCCGATAACTCTCTGGGATGGCACGGTCCCAGATATCTCATACTTCAGAGTATTCGGTTGCAAGGCATTCGTGCATGTGCCAAAGGAACGAAGACAAGGGAAACTCGATAAAAAGGCAATCGAGATGATCTTCGTTGGATATGAGCAAGGCTCCAAGGGCTACAAGTTCTGGGATGCCTCCGGTCGACGGATCGTTGTGTCTCGTGATGTGACCTTCGATGAAGATTCCTTTCCGGCACGTAAGGATTTGGCTAACCCGAAGACTCTGGGTCCGCCATTATTCGATCCTGTAGACTCTGATTCTGAGGATGATGACGAGGAACAGATCGAAATTCCACTTCCTCTACCGGTAGAGAGCGAAGATGTTTATGAGGACATCGACGAACCGGAACCAGTGGGAGAACCTGAGAGAGAGCTCCCTGAACCTGCAGAACGTCCTCAACCTGTTCAACCTCCTCAGCCAGTATATACTCGCCCTCGTCGAGAGAATGCTGGGAGGAACCCGAACAGGAATAGGGACAACGTTTATGGTGATGAGCCTCCGGCTCAGATCGACCGACGAACTGATACTCATGGAGATCAGCGAGCGGAAGCGTTTATGATACTGCAGGCTCTCAAGGAAGCCAATTACTCTGAATCGGTTCCTACCTCGCGTTCAGACGCAAGGAAATCCCCTGAATGGGACCACTGGCATGCTGCCGAAGGCTCTGAAATGAAGTCTCATGAGCAGAACGGCACCTGGATCTTGGTTCCCCGTCCCAAGAACAGGAAGATAGTTAAGAATAGATGGGTGTATGCGCGAAAGCATGATGGTCGGTACAAGGCCCGGTTAGTAGCCAAAGGCTTCACTCAAGTCTGGGGTGAAGACTACCACGAGACATTCTCTCCAGTCGCTCGTTTTGAGTCTTTGAGATACATGTTTGCGCATGCCGCACTCGAAGATTGGGAGATGGACTCGATGGATGTCAAGACAGCCTTCCTCAACGGAGAACTCGATGAGGAAATCTACATGGAACAACCTGAAGGCTGGGTAGTTCCAGGCAAGGAGGATTGGGTCTGCCTCCTCAAGAAGGCCATCTATGGTCTTAAGCAAGCGTCACGTCAATGGAACGCTAAGATCCACCGAACTCTTCTAAACCAAGGGTTCATACGGACATATTCGGATGCAGGAGTTTACGTTTACTCCAGTAAAAGTAACGGTCAAGTCTGCTATGTAGTCCTCTATGTAGACGACTTATTACTCCTTGGAGATTCTAAACCGTTCATTAAACAAATAAAGAATCATCTCAAGAAGGAGTACCAGATGACCGATCTTGGACCAGTGGAGCGTTTCTTAGGACTCAGGATTCGTCGTGATCGTCAAAAGCGACAGATCCTAGTCGACCAATCTGAATACGTTCAGACCGTTTTGGAGAGGTTCCAAATGTCTAATTGCAAACCTGCAAAGACACCTCTACCTGCTGGTTCAGTTTTGGAGAAGAACATGGAAACTGCAACGGATGCATTCCGTACAGAGTACCAGAGCGTCATTGGTAGCATCATGTATGCTATGCTCGGTACACGGCCTGATCTCGCTTTTTCCATAACGAGACTCGCCAAGTTTGCCTCGAACCCGTCGAAGCATCACATGCGCCTCGCACAATATGTCTTGCGCTACCTAAGGGGAACAAAAGACTATGCACTTTGTTACGACGGTGATTCCAACTCCGGGTTAATTGCCTATTCAGACTCGGACTGGGCAGAAGATCACGATGATAGGCACTCCACAAGCGGCTTTGTGTTCCTCATGGCCAATTGTGTCGTTTCTTGGGTTTCCAGACGCCAACCCACTGTTTCCCTCTCTTCAACAGAAGCAGAGTATAAAGCAGCCTCTGATGCATGTCGTCAAATGGCTTGGCTTAGGAACTTCGGACAGGAGCTTGGTGACAACATGACTGCTCCCACTCCTTTGTGTCTGGACAATCAAGGAAGCATTTTCCTTGCGGTTAATCCTGCCGTGGACCGCCGCACAAAACACATCGAAATACGGTATCACTTTATTCGAGAATTCTACGAGAAGGGTGAAACCGATATCTTCTTTGTTGCGAGCGAAGACCAGCTTGCAGATGCGTTGACCAAGAACGTTCCACTCTCTGGAATAGAGAAACTTCGAACGTCAACTGGCATGGTCATAGCGTCTTGAACAAGTGGGAGTGTTGAACTTCTACCATTTCAGGCGTTATCTTATCAGGCTTGCCTGGTATGGACTTGTATTATGTTCTGCAACGCTACGTACCGTATTGTACGCTTACTCTCTTTCGCTCTTTATCTTATCTATAGGACTCGATTATCTCTCGTCCTATCTCAGTAGATTAGATACCGGACATCCGGGCCTCCGCTCCTTAAGCATATGATATTACCGGTTACCTGGAGTTCCGGATTCCGTCTTACTAACGATGACTCACGTAGATTACGCTTATGACTCATCATGACTCGACCATCAGGTGATGGTCTCACACATGTATATATACTGGGCTGGATACGCCCTCTAATGTATCGTTCCTTCCTCTGCTTTCCTGTGTGCCTAACAGGACTCCCTCAGCAGTTCCCTCAGAGGTTCGTTCTCCTGCCTTTACAGCCACTTCCAATTCACTCCTTCAACAACAGCGCCTAGCCTTCCATATTTGGCATTGAGCTTCACCCCAACAATCACCATCTGTCAGTAAAGGGGAAACTCCTGCCCTGCGGTGGGACCCCCAGAGTCTGTTATTGTGGCACTGGTTGCCTTCTCCCAGATGTCATTGAAGGCAGCAGCTCCCTGCATGCAAATGTGTTTGTCCACTAATGTGATTCATTGGAGCTCGTCCTTCCATGCTCCCATGAGCCAGTAAGTCTTCTTCTGATCCTCTGCATGGTCCCCACTCATACCCTTCAGTTTCTGTGCAGCTTCATGGACTTCAAGCCTTGAGCCGAGATGCTCAAAGAGTGGAGCATTGTTGTATGCTGAGCTGACTTGGTGGAGTCTACCAACATAGCCAGCAACCTGTGTCTCACTAATGTGGTCCAGGGATGACTCAACACCAAGAAGGTGATTCCATGGTACAAGGGACAAGTTACCAGACCCTGACATCTCTGATGTGGTAGGTGTCATTGACATGTAGTCTGGTACCTGCAATGCAAGGTGATGGATATGGCAGTGTGTCGTGGCATCTCCACTGAGAGTGAAGCCTGAAGTTCATGGGAATATGGTGACTGGAACAGTTCATGAGCACTGCACATAGAATTACCTACTCTGAGCTTGTGATATCTCATATCTGAGCTGGATATCTGCTGTGATCCCACTCTCTAAAACAGCTCGCCGGTGTTGGAATACAGTACACTGGACCTGTCTACACTTACTTACGGTTATTGAATGTTTACTTACTCGATTAGTTCATTCGTTTACTGAATGCCCAGCGCTTAGCTTACATCAGCATCATGTGGGCTCATCTCAATGTTTTTTTCTCCTCGAGTACCTCAGCTCTTGCCACTATCCATGTGCGTGAGACTGAGGTATGTTATCACCTTTCATTACCACACTTGCTATGGCACACTCACACTCCTTTTGTAGTCACTGACGTGTTCTGTACCAGGTGATTAATAGAACCGAGCTCTTGCCACTATCCGTGCGTGCGAGACTGAGTCACTGACATGTTCTGTACCAGACACCCCTCACCGTGCAAAAGCTGGATGGTGTGAGCACTCATACATTCCTTGATGGAAATGCCCAGGGCTGCCACAATCATTTGAATGGTGTGTCTGACTTTCTCCTGCAAACAGCCACTCCATAGAAGTGTGTGTGCCAGTGATTGCCCCATAGGTGTGTAAGCACCTCATTGCTTCAGGTCGAACATGATCAGTTGACATTTTGCTTTCTCAATGGCACATTTGAGGATTGCTGGAGAACATTTGCATTGCTGTTGGAGGTTCTTAGCAACTCTCCAGCACTTGTGCAGTTCCATGGTCAGGTAGTCCTCTCATCTGTGCATATCAAGGATCTGACGAGCAGGCTTCCTTACGCAGTGTAGCGGGACGCTAACTTACCTGGTTGTTGAGCTGTGAGGCTTGATGCACACAAAGTTGCTGTTGAGCGACTTGGGATTGTACTACGCTACAGGGGTCCTTATATACATGTAGGAGACCGTCTGACTAAGCTACTGTATAGTACCAATCCCGATGCATGTGATTCTATCTACAATGCATGTGTTACTCCTGTTACCCGGAGTACCGGTGTGTGAACTTGGCTGCCTAGTTAGGCGCTCTCTATTGTTCAACACTCCCCCTTGCTAAGTGCAGCGGTTGATGCGCGCAAGCATTAAATGGCGCATAGTGCAGCCGACTATGCTGGACTTCTAATCGTAGAATCTTAGTCCGAGCATTCCTCTGAATTTGAGGAATTTGATGCGACCCAAGTTCTTAGTGAACAAGTCTGCTGGATTGTCATCAGTGCTTACGTAGAAGACTTCGACTTTCTTGTCTTCTACTAGCTCCCTCACGTAGTGGTAACGAATGTCAATGTGTTTAGACCGACGTTCCGTGATGGGATTGGAGCTAATGAATATTGCTCCCTGATTGTCCGAGCAGATGGGCAGCGGGCCGAGCTTGTAGCCGACCTCCTCTAGGAGCATCTTTATCCAAGCTACTTGTCGCGAGCAATCGCTCAGCGACATATACTCAGCTTCAGTGGACGACAGGGCAACTGTCTTCTGTCTTCTGGACAGCCAACTGAACGCGCCGTTCGCGAACTTTAAGAAGTGCCCAGACCGTGACTTTCTGGCTTCTGGGCTGTCTGCCCAGTCAGAGTCAGTGCACGCCAATAATCCATTGCCGCTTTGTCCTTCATAAACTAGCACATAGGATTTTGTACCAATTAAATAGCGGCAGATATACAGCGCTCTGTTTAAATGGTCCTGTGATGGATTTGCTGCAAATTGCGCAAGTAATGTCACAGCGTAGCAAATGTCAGGTCGAGTTCCAAGCATTAGATATAGCAAGGAACCGATGACAGTCTGGTACTTGCTTCGAAGTGCTGGGTCAGCTGTGCCAGTATTGGCAACAGGCTTGTATCCAGCAGGGAGTGGAGTTGGCGCAGATTTAGCGTTCTGCATGCCACAGCGCTGCAGCACTTTCTCAAGGTAGGCGCATTGATCCAAATGGATTTCACGGCCTTTCCGAGTTATGCGCATGCGCAGAAATTCCTTGACATCGCCTAAGTCACGACACTCCCACTTCTTCATGAAGCGGTCCTTTAATGAAAGGACTAGGGTCTTATCCTTGCCACAAAATATGGCATCGTCTACATAGACAATGATCAGCACGAAGCGACCATCTTTTGTCCTATAGACGAATATTCCGGCGTCGGATACGAGGCGTTTACAGCCAAGTTCCTTTAGGGACTCATTGAGGGTGCGCCACCACGCAAGCCCTGCCTGCTTAAGTCCGTAGAGAGCGCAAAGTAACCGGAGTACTTTGTGCTCTTGGCCTGGTACTGCAAAGCCTTCAGGCTGCTCCATGTAGATTTCCTCGTCGAGCTTGCCGTAGAGATAGGCATTACGGACATCTAGTCCGGAGACGTGCATATCCTCAAGCGCAGCTAAGGCGAGGATTAGGCGTACAGTCTCAAAGCGTACGACTGGAGAGAAAACCTGATCATAGTCAAGGCCTTCAATCTGGGAGTAACCCTTGGCGACCAATCTGGCCTTTTTACGACCATCAGTTTTGACGTCGAATACCCAGCGGTTTTTAGTGACCTTTCGTCCCTTAGGACGGTCAACCAGTTCATAGACATTGCGTTTGCGAAGTGCCTCAAGTTCTTCGCGACACGCTGCCATCCACTCCTCAAGCTCCTTTTTAGGTAGCTTTAGTATATCGCGGAATGACCATTCTCTCGGGCTGGTCCCGTCTGGTAGATCGTTGTCGAGGGTGGGTAGCGCTTTTGCAAGCAGCAACTCGACTAACTTAACTCCCCCTTCCCGGCATAATTCTGCCAGTAGTAACTCAGCGCTTTGCGCTTCATCCTCATCGGATGGGGCGGACTCGACAGGTTCGTCGCGTGGAGGATGATTTGGCGCAGAACTAGGTCCGGGAACCTGTTGTCTTTGCTGCCTTTGTGGTCCGGTTTTGGTACGGGAGCTACCCGCATCCTCACCGACCATCTTTTTCCATCTCCCCTGATTTTCGATGTCCTTTACTATGTCTTGGGGCTTCCGCTGCTCACCATAGACATTACCTCTACGAGTTACTGGTTTCCGCTCCCTTGCTGAACGTCGCGGCTCCACTGGGGGCGCAGGGTGTTCTACCGGTGCATGGGGCGGCGGTACTGGGTCTACGGGCGCATCCTGCAGCTCCTGCTCATCGTCATGAACATGACCGTTTCCCCTTTTAGGAAGGTGATGTTTTGGATGATCATCATCGTCATCCTCATCTACCTGAGGTGTGGTATTTGGTTGATTTTCTGGGATCATTTCTTCTCGAGGTGGCCAAACTCGAGTTGTACCCCGACGATTTGTCAAGGGGCACTTAGGAAACATTGTTTCGTCAAACATCGCGGTGGATGATCTGAACAAAACATTATCTGGTGCTCTCATGAAGAGCCATCCGCCAGTGCGCTCTGTAGAGCCATCTCCCCCAAGATAAATCATCAGCTCCGATTTGGGCGATAGACCGTTTTTTCTAACGTCCTTGGGTATAAAGATGTACGCACCGCAGCCGAAAACGCGCAGGTGCGCCACAGATGGCGGCTCGCCGTTTATCAATTCGTAGGGGGTAAGCCAATTAAGGCGACGAATTGGCGTCCTGTTGTAAACATGGACTGCATGATCCACGGCGAATTCCCACCAGGATGGAGGTAGACAAGCATCATGGCGCATTGCCTCTGCTTTGTCCATGAGCGTCCTATTGAAACGCTCAGCTCTGCCATTCTCCTGAGGAGTATGCGGCGAGCTCTGAAGGATCTCTATGCCATTATCCTTTAGAAGGTCTTTGAATGCAGCGGAGACGTATTCTCCCCCTGCATCAGACAACCACTTCTGCACTGTCTTTCCATATTTAGTTTTCACCATGGCTAGGAATTGCCTTGTGGCTGTAATCGCTGCAGATTTCTTGCGCAGATTTACAGTCCACGCGTGCGATGAAGCGTCATCATAGTACAGTATGTAGTACTTGTACTTATGGTAGGAGTCTACTGGGAAGGATTTTAAATCCGAATGAATGAGTTCAAACGGTACCTTTGCCCGGTAGTTGGACGGCGGGAAAGACTTAGAGTGCATTTTCCCTTTTGCACATCCTTGGCATATTGGTGAGTCCTTAGGAATCTCCACCTTTCTGGGAAACCCAGATGTATGCTCCTTCGCCTTTGCAAGCACGTCCTTTGAAGGGTGCGCAAAGCGGCGATGCATAGTCGAATAATCGACTTCATTTACATTCACATAAATGTTCTGAACGTTTTCACCCGATTCAGCCACGAGGGTGAAGGTGGTAGTATCCGGGTGCTGCGGTGTAAACCTGAATAAAGGTTTCCGCGCTCCTGGTTCATACAGACTGATATGCTGCGCTGTTGCGCGCAAGTCTAGTCCGTCTTGGAGGAACATCCCCAATGACAAGAGACGAGCCGAGCAATTTTCCATGTAATAGACAGGATATAGGCGCGTCTGCAGCTATTGTTCGTCTATTTGGTAGTTTAGGAACACAGTTCCTTTAGCAATTATGCTTCCTACCGCTCCTTGTTGTGCCGTTTGAGTACGGATAGGAGTTTGGAGATACTCGAATTCTGAGAAGTCTCTTATGTCATTTGTAATGTGCAAAGATGCACCTGAGTCCAGTAGCCACTCATTCGCTGAAAAGCGATTTTTTCCTTTACCCTTACAACGTGAGCACGCAGCGTAGTCGCGCGAATGAATACATTGTATATTTTTTAAGCCGCTACTAAGTACATTAACTAATGTCCGAGCGCTGTTGTGCAAGTCAGAAGCGGCTGTTAAAGCGCTGTTAGTAACTTGCTCAGGGTTAGGAATATGAGTGACGTACTCATTGCCCCAGTCGTCGTAGCCATTGTATGGCTCCATGCAGCGGAGCTCACCCGTTAGCGGGTTCCGAAAGCTTTCGTCGACGATAGGGGGCGCAAGGCCCGCGGCCTGCGCTATCATGCCGTTTAACTCGGCGTCGTGTGCGTCGATGTCTTCTTCGTCTGTTGCCCAGACGATGGACCTTTCTTTGGCATCGCGGAAGTCGTCGTCCTCGCTGATGTATTCATCGCGCATGACCTCGTCGATGCGATCGGCCATGTCGTCGTCACTGAGCTTGCTGCGCTTTGAGGCGCGCGACTTGGTGTCCGAGGGGACTTCTTCGATGTGAGCGGAGCTCACGACTTCCTTCAGCGCGCGGATTGTCTCCGGCGTGCCGGCGACGTCCAGGTCCTTTGCGAGCTGGAGGGCTTCTCCGAGCCAGTCACCGCGAGCGCGCTTCTTGCCCTTGTTAGGGGCAGGTGCTGCGACCTTTCGAGTCCTGCTGCCCGAAGGCGCTAACTCGACGACGGTGCTGGTCGTCGGGGCTGGGATCGACACTGTGTCGGCGATGTGCATTTCTGCATGTTCGTCGTGCGAATGCGGCTTACCACGGTTTTTACCGCCGTGCTTTCCCCGAGGAGTAAAGCCCTTGGCTTTCTCCTTGCCCTTGTCCTTCCACTCCTTCTTACCCGCGCTGCTGCTGCCCTCAGGGCGCTGCTGCTGCGAGAAGGAGGGATTGCCCTTTTTCTGCTTGATAGCAGAAATCTTCTGGGCGGATGACTGCCCCTTGTTCTTCGACTGTTCCCAGGAGGCGGTTAAGGCGTCCTGGGCGCTACTCGGCGTGAGATCCTTGATCTCAATTTTGTTGAGAGCTAGCTGAATAGCCGTCTCATACCGAGGTGGAGCGGCCCCCAGAATTATGAGGGTTCTCATCTGCGGCGGCAGAGAGAGGCCGGCTCCATCGAGCTCGTCGAGATTGCTCTGGATCTTTGAGATCGCAGGGCCGGGGTGCTCGTTGGCCGGAATACGGACGTTTATTGCTGCCTTGAAGAAGGCAAAAGCCCCCATGGCGCTAGTCCCTCCGTAGAGCCCTTTCAGGGTATTCCAGATTGTCTTCGCAGTCGTCTTCGTTCTGACGAGCTGCGCGACTTCGACGCTTAGGCGCAATCGAATGCTGCCCATGGCCTTGGATTGCATCTGCATCCATTCGAGGACCTCAGCGCGGTTTCCTCCGTCCGTAGCCAAAACTGGCTCATCGAAGCCGTCGGGTATCTCGATGAGAATCCAGACACCTTGCGACTGCAAGTATGCTTTCATCAGATCGGCCCAACGGCGGTAGTTTGATCCGTCGAGGACGGGGACGAGGTTCTGCAAAGAGTTCGACATTTTCTTGATGTTGGTGGTGGTAGAGCGGTTGGTTGATAAGGTTTCTGGAACGCATTATCAGCGCTCTGACTTATGCTGCCGGGACGGCGCTGACACCACACTGGACTCATTGTTTGGGATGGCGACAGCTAGGCTGTGCCCGACCTGCTGCCATGTAGGCGCAAAGTCTCCCCCTGACGTCAAAGCCCCTAAGGGCGACGTCCAGGTAAGCTATCCTGACCCGCAGCGGACGCAGCCATAAAGGCGCAGTACCGCGCAGTGTTCAGGGCTCATAACCTGACGAGCAGGCTTCCTTACGCAGTGTAGCGGGACACTAACTTACCTGGTTGTTGAGCTGTGAGGCTTGATGCACACAAAGTTGCTGTTGAGCAACTTGGGATTGTACTATGCTACAGGGGTCCTTATATACATGTAGGAGACCGTCTGACTAAGCTACTGTATAGTACCAATCCCGATGCATGTGATTATATCTACAATGCATGTGTTACTCCTGTTACCCGGAGTACCGGTGTGTGAACTCGGCTGCCTAGTTAGGCGCTCTCTATTGTTCAACAGGATCGTTGCCTCACAATCTATTGTGGTACATTGTAGATGCTGTAGATCACTCTGCTGGTCCAAGTTCTGCTTTGTTGCCTCCTTCAGGTCTCCTCCAAGTCACTCCAGCTTGTCACAAAGCAAGCTTATCTTCCTTTGAATGTGCACTTCATGGTGCTGGGTATTGCACAGATGTGAGTGTGATTGTTTGATCTTCGTCCACATTTGCTCCACCTAACCAGCCAGCCAGTCCCTCTCCTCTCCGGCTCTCCTTGTCAGGTAGCAGTACAATTCACAATCAGCTTGTGCCACATCTTCACTGCTTTGTAGAGCACTCCATGTCAATTCTAGCTGGGCTCGAGTGTGTGCAAGCTCAACCTCAAGTGCCTGAGATTTGGAGGTATGTATCAGGCTCTGATAGCTATCACAGATACTCACCTTTCTTGCAGTGGACCTTCATTCCCACAGACTTTGTTTGTGCTTCTGTGAAGCATCAGGCAGGGGTAAATTCTTGCTCCCACCCTGTTGACTCCTACAGGCCTCTCGTGCTCTAATCAAGGACTCCTTCTGGGCAATGGTTCTTCAAGGATGGTGAGTCTTGTATGCTTTATGGTGCTTGTTTCCCATTACTAAGTGAAGACTGTAGAGCTGTCACCTCAGTGATTATGTTGATGTTATGGCAGGTGTATATTATTCTATAGAATGTAGATCATTGCTGAAATATTCTGTGAGCTAGCTGTGATGTTGTTTGAGCTGGAAATGGACATACAGAGCTATCTGTGCTCTAATCTGAGCCAACAGCACACAAAGTGAATATGAATGTACATTGCAACACCTGCAAGCATAGTGCAACAAGCACTCATGTGATCTGTGCAACATGTTGGTGGCATGGATTTCAGCATCTGAGCCTCTGACCTTGTCACAACTTGTTAGTGCGAACCATGCACTTTTATTATTATTGTAAGATCTATGCACAGGTAGTGTTCAGTCCAAACTTGCCAAAATCGGATTTCTTACAACAGATTCAATGCCAGTATACCCAATATTTGTACATAGAACACTATATATCGAAAATCTAGCTTGAACACTATCTCGGGGGCTATGTAAAACCTCCATCTATGCTAAGGCTCCAACTTTACAATATATATACACCCCAAGGCCAAATGTACTAAGTATAAGTATAATATATAGTATGTATATATAGTATATATATATGGTTTATACAGTAAGAGAGCAGTGTCAGCATATCAAAGAGCCTGTACAGAAGCTAGCACTTGGTGCACATTGCCTCAGTAATTGTCTCTGCCTTGAAAGTACTATGGGTGTCAAGAGGTGGTGCAACTTAGAAAACAAATGGACACAGATGCAGCAGGGATATCAGGAAAGTCTTGTGCAATTGCTGTGATGACAGGAAACTCTTGCACATTGGCCTGTATGAGTTGGTGTTATTCTCTGATCTCTCATAGAGTATAGTGTACATCCCTTCTACCATGACAATGGATGGTAGATGTTGGAGGTAAAGGGCAGTGACTGAAGGCCACAATGAAGGTGGCAACACAGCTGCTTGAGGATTGAACATACCAGAGAGCTCAGGTTTTGGAACTACAAGTTGTAGATCCAATGAGTAGCTGTTCTACTACATGTTCTACATAATCATCAGATGCAATAGGAGCAGACACAACATCATGATGTATCAATATAGGTATGTGTACTGTAACTGCACTACCTTGTGGCATGCTAGCTGAAATCTACATCTATCAGTAATACATTATCAGTATGGTCACTTATGTCAACTTCTGATTCCATCAGTAGACATCACTCTTCCCACCCTCAAACTGATACCACTGGTCAAGCTATGTGAGATCAGGGATATTTGCATCATTGGCATGCAATGGATTTGTCATGACTTCAGAGATGTGATTTTCTTTTGTGGCCTCAAAACCAGAGTTGTGCAGCTGTTGATCTCCTGAACAAGCCACTTGAGGGATTTTGCTTTCCTTCGAAGGAAAGTGATACATTTCGTTGTTACTCGTCGTCGCTCTGGTCTTGCAAAAAAGCCATGATGCTCTGGCGAGCATTACCCTACACACCGCGTCAGGACGAACAGGGCAATTGAGAGCGCATCCACACACCTTTCGCTGCTTCGGCTTGCCCACAATTTCTTCCTCAGACTCCTCTCCAGTATCCTCTTCAGGCTCGGCGGGCTTCTCTGCCTTCTTTGCACGACTATTCCTACCACCAGCGGACACCACCGACTTCTGGAAACTCTGCACGTCCTCTGTAGTGCGCGCATGTTAACGACTTTTCTTGACTACGCGAGCGATGGCAAGCTCACCAAGCTCCTGCGCAAATTCGCGCTTCGCTCGGATGGCCTTGGCCTGCTCGATGCTCATGCGCCCTGTCATACCGAGGCTAGAGAGGATCTGTTTGAGTCGCCCGGTCTGCTCGGACGGCGTATCCAGACCCTTGAACTCCTTCGCCCATTGCTTGCGAACGCCACACGCCACAACAAATGACTGTATGCAAGGGTGAGCCCAAGGTTCGTTTGCATACGCAGACGGGACATACCTTTAGTCGTTTGATGGTCTCCTCATCCTTTGAGAGCTCCTTTGCAGGCTGTTTTGATTTCCTCGTCGTGGGCTCCTTGGTGGATTTCTGGGAAATTGTCAATTATCACCCCAAGATCTATGGAGACGAGGCTCACCTTTCTCCCATCTGTGTCCTACGTGGCAGTCTTTGAGCACGTATTGAATCAGACAAGGCACGAAGACCGACCTTGCCCTTCTTGGCCCGCTCCTTGCCCTTCTTGGCCCGCTTAGGAGGTTCGTCGTCAATGAGGACAGACATCTCGGACTCGCTCTTCTGTAAGTAGGAGGGTGCACGGTAAGGTTCGCTCACGACGCAGGCATGAAGATGAGCACTAACGTAGCCACTGTCCTCCGCCACAGCAGGAACTGGGCTTGAGTTCGGGGCCCCTTTCATCTCGACGTCCTCATCCGCAGAAGCGCTCTGACGACGCTTCTTGAGAGGCACCGGAGATCCTCCGCCTTCTAACTCCTGCCAACCGCTTAGATCATGGGCCGAGAAAATGTATTCGCACCCCACCTCATCCGGCATAACTGCTTGCTGAGCTTTCCGCTTGGAAGCAGTGCTGGAAGACTGAGCGGGAGAAGTAGCACGAGTCTCTTCTGGTGCTTCGTCTTCGGATGAGGGGACGACGGACTACGTCTCGTCAGCGACCCGTGGTGGAGACCACTTGCGGGACAGAACATACTTCAGAACGCTTAGGAGCTGTGGGCTTTTTCGTTCTCTTCGTAGGAGCCTTGAGCTCGGAGTCCTTCTTGGCTTTGGACGCCTCTCCGGCCTTGCCACGCGGTTTCTCAGCCTTGCTCGGCTTGCCTTTCTTCGCCGGTTCTGCACTGACTTCTTCTGCTTCCGCTTCTGTTGGGTCCTGTTTGCAACCGAGAAGGATTGGCGTACTGAGCTACAGATCCTGCCTTAGTTGACGTACCATAGCGGCCTGAATGGCGGCCTTCACACGGCTCTTGTACGGCTTCTCATCGAGGGACCCCTCCTCGAGAGACATGCGCTGCTCGATCTCCCTCCGCACCTTCAGCGGCGTCCATTCCCTGAAGAACACTCGAATATTCAGTACGACCAAGGCATGTGCATATAGTCGATTCGCACGCTCACTCCGACTCGAGCGTGCCATCCTGCTGAGCTTGCTTGATGATCGCGCGCGTTAGTCGCTCGACCTCGCTGATGTCTGCCATGTTTTCCGGGGGTGTATGCGTCGAGGACTTGCACGGGCGGAAGCTGTGAGCGCGGCAGAAGAGAGCGAATGGTGTCGACGCGTTTGGTTGTGTTTGCCACCAGCGCGTCGGGCACGTGGGGCGACGCGACTGGATCAGACGCGTCTCGCTTCGCATCCGCAACTGTCACCATACGCCATGTCGCCCATTGTGATCGCGCGCGCAGAGGATCCTCTCCCGGTGTGCACACCCTACCTCATGCCCTTCCACATCGACTACTCCGGCCCCGCACCCATCTCCACATACTTTCGCGTCAAGCCCGCGCCGCCACCGGGATACCTAGGCAAGACAGAGAGTCTGAATTCAGTCTTGGACACAACACAGAGCTCGCAGTGCTCCGCCGGGTCGCAGGTGTCGACCACATCAGACGCGACGCTCGTGGCGTCGTCTCCCAGTGCTACCTTGGGCTCACAGGGAGGCGGATCGTCCCAGGTGAGTTGTGGCTTCAAATCCAGGCTTGAGCATCGCAATCTATAGTACGATCGTGTGTTATCTTCTCGGTTCTCTGCCATTGTGGTTTCGGCACCCGTCTGAGCAGAACAAGGCCCATGCTATGTGGTGTTTCGGTTGAAGGTTCATTCCGAATGCGAATTGCCTTCAATGACCTAATATGAACCTATGTTGTAGGAGACTCTCGCAGACGATGTCAAACAAACGAAGGCAATCGAGTCCGGAGAACGCTTCATAGCGGCCTTCCGCGGAAGAACAGTGCAAGGCCTGACAGTGAATCTCCCCGAGGGCTATGCGGGGCTGATTCTGCAAGCACCGGATGCCTCAAATGACACTCGTGCCAGCGGCAAGCGAGATGCTGCACAGGCAAACGGTCCGCGGGGAACGCGTGGCGCACGCCGGTCTTCGCGACAAGAAGCGATGGCGACCGACGCCGTGGGTGCCGATGTCGAAGAGCTCGAGCCGGGAGACGCCGTGCGGACTCTGCGGCCTGCGGCGACGTTCTCGTCGTTCGTGCTGTGGAACCAGGACACTGCCGTCGACGAGGGGCGCGACGAGTACCTGCGGTCTATCCGGGAGTGGACGCGGCTGGCGGCAGAGGTGAGCGCGTGCCTGTAGTCAAGGAAGCGGAACCTGAATTTTTCCGCAAGGTTCATCGGGCAGAGGATATCTGATCGAGCCCGCAGTCCGAGAGTGTTTGGTCCAAGCCAAGTCCCTCCTTTGACAGCTCCGCGACAACGTCGGGGGACGGATGCATACGGGCTTTCATCGCCAGCGTCGGGCGCGACTGTGTACACGTACCGCCGGAACTTGGCGTCCCATGTGTGTGGGCGCCATACTCATGGAAACTTCACATGGTGTTCAGGCAGCCTATCCCCGTGAAAGAGGCAGATTTCGCGCATCGCGAGGTACGTCGTGCGAGTCATGGTTGTTCGGTGTTAGATACTGCGGGGAAAGCAAGCCTTTGTGGCATCAAACCAGAATGACAGCTGCCGTTATGAGCGATGTTGGAGAGACGATTAACCGGATTAGGCAAGCGTAGTGATTCAGACACCGACGCCGACCATGCGGGCCTTGGCTGAATGATGCCGCTGCCAAGGGCCTCCGAGTACGACGCCCGCTTGGACGCTCGCCTCTTAATACACACACAGTGGGCTTGGTAACCCTCCCCTGCTTCTCGAGCTCCTGTCCCTTCCTTAAACCCCGTCACTCCTTTAAGCTGCACAATTTGTGCACTTGGTAATAGTATACCTGCTGTGAGTTCTATGTCTCGTGTCCCAGTAGTCGAGCTGACTCTGTCTCACAGGTCATAGGACCGCCTCAACTGCACATCATGTACAGCACCTCTGCAGTTCTCGCAACACTCTTGCTTGGCGCCGCCTTCGTGCGCGCGGACCCCGCTCCCAATACACCCGCGCCCGGTGCTGTATACGATGAGGGAGCTCAGTGTACGGTTGCTTGGGGGGCCGACACGACAGGTGTGTGGACGGTCATGAACATCGAGCTCATGACTGGGGACAATGAGGCTATGCAATTCCTCGAAGGTGTGTTCTCTCTATGGCGCGAAATATGTTTGTGCTCACTCTACCTCCCAATCTAGTGGTGGCTACTGTCGACGGCACTGACACGCAACAAATGAGCTTCAGCTACACCTGCCCTGATGTACGAACTTCTCCCTGTCTCACGCGTGCGCCCGAATCTCACTAGCCGCCCGTCCCCAGGTCTCCGTTAACTCGCAGGTCTACTTCTACCAGTTCACCTCTCCCTTCTCCAAGAACGTGTACTGGACCGGCCGCTTCACGATCGCCAGCTCGGACGGCGCTTCGACAGCCCCTACGGAGACCGAGGTGTCCAACGGTCAGACCATCGATTGGGGCAGCGGCTCGATCGTCGGTGAGACTGCGGGCGCGGCACCCGCGTACGGCGAGAGCACCGCCGGTGCATCCTCGACGGCCTCCACGTCTGCAAGCGCCTCTAGGTCGGTGTCCGACACTGCCTCTGCCTCTACTTCTACCTCCTCCGAGTCCTCCACTTCCACCAGCGCCTCCTCCAGCGCTTCGCTCGCTGATACCATCTCCAGCTCGCTCGTGGACAGCCTCTCTAGCGCGCTCTCCGGTGCCCTCAACTTGCCTTCGTCCACCTCCGACAGTGGCGGCTCCACATCCCCGGTGGAGTCAGCTACGACCAACTCCGGTTTGGGCTCTGCCTCCACAAAGTCGATCGTGAAGACGTCCTCGAAGCTCAAAACTACCACGGTGACCGACACTTCCTCGGTCACCACGGACTCTCCCACCAGCACAAACGGAGCGGGCGCACTCAAGACCGACGGTCTCGTCCTCCGCGCGGGCGCCGCGCTCTTCGTCGCGGCGCTGACGTTTACCATCGCTCTCTAACATGCACACGCATTCCCCCGCTGCGGTCAAATTGCGTATCTGATGCGGCTATGCCGCCTGTCTGTCGTTACCCCCTCCCCCGTGTCGCGTATCGTGCGCACTTCTGTTCTGATGGCGACCTGGGCACAAGTGACACTGCGTGCACTTGCACCCACTGCTGCTGTATGTTGTCTACGCTGGGCTCTGTATTCGCCGTGTCGGTGTCGGCACGTTCGCTGTAATGCTTCTCCCCGGGTTTTACTGTAAATTACATATCATCTCATAGTGAAGTATAGTTGTCGCGACGTGAACGTTGGATTCCGCGTGTGGCCGGTCCAGTGAGCGGTCTGGATAAGTACTCTCGAGCCGTTGACATCTATATGTCGACGTCAACCACAGGTGTTCCATGAGACCCTCGTACATTCCGCTGAGGTGTAAATGTACCCAGTTGGGACCCCTTGGTGATGCTACCGAGCCAGCCTTCGTTTCATGTTTGGCGCGTCGATGGGCTGGTCAAGCACAGTTGCTTGCCCCTGAGCCAATCGACACTCGTGTCTCTCAGTTGGCGGGGAGTGCAGCGCGGAAAGGAAGGCGTGGCGCCGCTCAAGCCTTGGGATTGAGCCGGACGTCGTGTTCTGCGACAGCTGTCTTCGGAGACGGTAACCGCTACCTGAAGCTAAGTGTTTGATTAGTCGAAAAGAGCGTCCGCTGTGCTTAATTTGTTATAAATGGACAATGCATGGATCAGATGGGAACTTTCAACATGCATCAAACTTAAGCTTAAGCAACCCGGTCATATTACCTTCCACTTCTACCGCATACTATCATAGTACTCGTCACGCTATGATTGTACATCCCTCGTGCTCCCGCTCCAGCGGTGAGTATTCATACAGCCCTCACCCGCACACAGCCAGCCCCCGGCAGACTACCTTCCAGTCCCGTTAGAGCTGCGTATGCCCTCGCAGACGTTTAATAAGGCTTGAATCATCAGCACTCTCACTGACAGAGACGATCAGACCGGGCAAGATCGCGTCTGTGACCAGCAGTCGCCCCAGCCCCTCTGCACAGCGCGTGCCGAGCTCAGAAGCAGTCATCGATGCAATGGCAATCTCGCACTCGTGTATAAAGCAGCGTATTGTAGGTCTCGCCTGTACACGCTCGCCACGCTTCCCAGCGAGTTCCCCCCACCCCACCCCCGAGCCCAGCCATGCCCGCCTTCGCCTTCAGCGCAGCTCTCCTAGCTCTGCTTTCTCTCACCCGGGCTGCGCCCTCCACATGTCTGCAGGGATGCCAGTCGATCACTACCCTCAGCGCTAGCCAGATCTCTGCATTCACGCCGTACACCTGGTACGCGAGTACGGGGTACTGCGCGGCCTCGAAGACGCTGTCGTGGTCGTGCGGAAGGAATTGCGAGGCCAACGCGAACTTTGAGCCTGTCGCCTCTGGAGGCGACGGGGATGGCACGCAGTACTGTGAGTTTGCCGCGCTAGGGTTCGACGGAACGCGGGTACTGACGACTGGCGATAGGGTTTGTGGGATATGACCCAACACTTGATGCGGTCGTGGTGTCGCACCAAGGGACCGACCCTCACGATATGTTCGTGTCTGTCCTGATGCTGTAGTCACATTTCGAACTGACCGTGCTTACCAGTTTGCCTCTGCTGGCGGATGCCGATGCTGTCCGGGTCAATTTAGACTCTAAACTCTTCCCGGGGGTGTCTTCTGATATTGAGGTGCATCAAGGCTTCGCTGATGCACAGTCGGAGTGAGCAATATGCCACAAACATACATGATACGAGAACTGACCTTCTCGTAGGACCGCAGCGGACGTATTGTCCGCAGTGCAGAAGACCATGTCCAAGTACCGCACGAGCAACGTCGCACTGGTGGGACACTCATTAGGTACGCACCATGATATCAAAAAAGCTGGGTCGCGATCCACTGATACCTGGCGTTAGGTGCTGCGATCGCGTTGCTCGATGCTGTCTATCTGCCGCTTCACATATCCGGTGCAACGTACACGTACGTTGGCTACGGCCTGCCCCGCGTCGGGAACCAAGCCTTCGCGAACTACATCGACGCCCTATCCACATCAGTAACGCACATCAATAACAAGGAGGACCCTGTACCTATCATTCCGGGCATGGACCTCGACTACGTTCATCCATCGGGCGAAGTACATATCGAGGACTCCGGCGAATGGGCAGCGTGCCCGGGGCAGGACAACCCGAGCAAGAAATGCACCGTGGGGGACGTACCTTATATTAAACTCGATGACTTGGCCGACCATGATGGGCCATATAACGGTGTCACTATGGGTTGCTCGTCGTGATAGCACTAGTTTGAGTCTTCTGTTGGATTTAACTATACCTTTCATCTGTATGCGGTATGTTGTGTCTATGAGTGTATGCTGTCTCATTGAGTCAGTGGAGAAGGTTCTGTGTAAGACTCGGAGCATGGTGAGCCGACCGCGTGTCCACGTGACAACCGCAGGCTGCTCCGAAAGCGAGACTTTGTCTGGAGACCTTCGCACCACTCTACTTGTAGTGTCCCCTTCGGGGTGACATACGAAAAAATTGGAACGATACAGAGAAGATTAGCATGGCCCCTGCACAAGGATGACACGCTTTCCCGGAGTGGTAGACCTACGGGTCTCAATATTTATTGCTCTTTTTGCACTCATCGGCGCTTTTTCGGGCGGCCGACTTGGACATCTCGCAGCTTCCAGTTCAACCTGCATCGTCTCCCCATGCTCAGGCAACTCGCAAGGATACAGCTACATCAACTCCGGCGTTGTCGTACCAGTCACGGTGGACCAGCGTGGTCCGTGCCTCTCTCGCGGCAGTCATCCTCCGTCAAGGTGCGCGTGCAGCTCTCCTGATCCCCGCGGGACGAGGCTACTCTGTTCTCACAATGCATTTTCTGTACAGTAGGCATTACAAGATGCCTTTCGTGACCCAAAGTCGCCGTTCCACATCGCCCCGGGTACGATAGGCCCCGAGTCTCCGGATCCGCCACCAGAGTTATTCGCAGAGTTCCTGCACACGAAAGCGAGCCCTGAGACCGTCTCCCCGGATGAGGAAGCCCGTACACAGCTCTCGGAGCTGGGCTACGACCCGTGCAGTTTCTGGGAGCAGAGGATCGTATGGGGAGACCACGATGCATTCCAGTGAGTCGTTCGGACCTCTCGCTATACGCACAGTGTAACGAGTCCTGATGCAGGCATGTGAACAACGTCCGTTATGGTATGGTTTGCGTGGCTATACACACTTATCGCTATATCACCTTCTTCTTGCAGTGCGGTTTTTCGAGTCATCACGCATCGAATGGATGGTCTCCCTTGCGCGAGAGATCGGTGCGTCGCAGCGCGTCGCAGACATGCTCGCCGGACGCGGTGTCTCGCTCATCCTCAAGTCCATCTCCATCGACTACAAGCGACCCGTTGTTTACCCGGACACACTCCTCGTCGCGCACAAGCCCCACCTCGGCGCATCTACGGACTCGGCGAAGCGCCTGCCAAAGACGCACTTCCACCTGAAGGGCGCCGTGTGGTCGTACGCGCAGCGCCGGGTCGTGACAACGTGCGACTCGGTGCTTGTGTGGTACGACTACGATAAGCTGGCGAAGTGCGACCCGGGGGGCGAAGCAAGACGCGTACTCGAAGGGAGGATACGACTGGGTGCTTGAGAGCATCCTCTCGGTGTCACGCCGTACGCACTACACTTCCGGACGCTGCTACACCGTCCACTTGTTTACTTGGACGATAACGATATGCTCAGCGGAGGGTCAATACACTACGGGAGGCCCGTTCGCCGTTGTGATGCCGACTCGTTATGTCCGCACTCCGCGTGTACTTCGTGTTCAGGCGAACAGCAGCGCCTGACTTTGCTATACCGACGAAATTCTGCCGGCTACTGCATGGCACACTGACAACACATCACCATTTAGACCCAATGCAACTCACTTGGGACGCAAAAAGACTAGTGGTTGTCCTAGGAAGCGAGCGGCACTTGGACACAAAAAATGATATGGGTAGGCAGGGCATTTCGCTCGGTCATACGTCTACAGGCGATGGAAGTTGGAATGCGACTCATAGCAAAACGTACTGCTCAGCCATGTCATTTCGGAACGCTCCATTGCACGTGTGCTTGTCAGTGATGCCCACCATAAGTTTTGAGTGGCAGACACATGTTCAATGTAACACTGATTCTGATCTTTTCGAGGAACTCATGTTCCTATTTGACGGATGCGACAGGTCCAGACCATGTCCTGCAGTGGTATTATCTGACCTGCGGTGACGCCCCGATTAATGCGACAAATCTGTCGAATAGACCTGCCCTCGCCTGCGAGAGAGGCGATCCTCACTTGAAACGTGCAGTACTGCCGTCGAGCGGAGCATTTTGACCTATGATCAGTGCCGTTCCTTGAGCCTGCTACCGTGTTTCCGGGACTTGAAATGTGAGTGTGGCTCCGAGAGCAGCATGCATGTCCTGAAATAACCTACGGATGCAACACAAGTCAGAGAGCTTTTGCAGGCTGTTGCTGTAAGTAGAGAGGACACGCTCCGTGTCGAGGATATGTAAGCAACTTACGATTGCCGCTTACTGTCAGACTACAAGACACGCAGGCCTGCATCGCAAAACACCCCTTTATTCAGCTTGAATGCCGAGCGCGAAAATTTACAGCTGTCTTCGAAAAAGTCAACAGTGTGGTGACGACGCATGGGGTGTCCGACTCGATCCACTGCGTCAGCCTCTGTTGTCTAGCATAGCCGCAGGGATTCTAGCACCGGAGCATACATGCGATCTGACAACGTTGACCTCAAACGACCCAATGACGGTTACGCGCGATGGGGCTCACCAGTCTTAGGCAGCATGTTGCTGAGGCAGGGTAGTTTGTTGGTTGACTCGACAGCCTCCAAGCTGGTTACCCCTTACCATCGGCAAATGACGAAGGATGAAAATAGTGGGATTATCCGCGAGGAGCTGCGCCGGCAGTATAGATCACACAACAAAAGGAGCCAGACTTGTGTTCAAGAGAAACCGACGCATTCTGGAACGATAGTTGAGCATGACTGCCCGGTGTTTAACGAAGAGGTGTGGAGTCTGCGCAGGGGCTGGGATGTAAGTAGCTGAGACCAAAGAGATTGATTTTTATGGCGGCGCTGGAAAACTGAATATTGAGGGCTGCTCGCTGTTGCTCGGCACCGAGCGCCCACGCCACCGGCTTCCCTGGCAGCCCGCCCAGCCTTGATGAAGCTAGCTTGCTCGCGGCCTCCTACAGTAACCGCACACTGCTCTGGCCTTGTACCTCCACTCTCCTCGTCAGGCTGACATCTGGGGCCTCGCACTCCTTCCGTAGGCTAAGTGACTAGTCCAGACATCTGAGGTATGCGCAGCCTTCACTGCTGTCAGCGTAAGTCTCACATTACCCTCCAACCAGCCCGAGATGCAACCGTCCGAGCTTGAGATCAGGCGGGAAGTAGAGGCCTTACGGGACATCAGGAGGCGGTCATCTGCAGGCGGGCCCGATTCGCTCATACTAGACCCGGATTTACCAAGTGCTTTCAGTCCAACCTCGCCGACTAGCCCGTACTGGTCGCCCGACGACCTCACAAGCACCTCTAAAGGCGCTCCCAGCGATGCCGAAACTACAGACGACGACAATGACCCTTTCCATCTCTTCTGGGTACCTGCTCGGTTACACCCGGAGATTGCACCAGCCGAGTTCAGGCAATTCCTGAAAGAGCATGCTCACACTTCCGAGGAGACGTCCAACCTGGGGCGCACTCTCTCCAGCGGTTCAACGGGACTTGGGCGGAAGAAATCGATGCTCAGCAGACAGTATAAGCCATCTCCGAACGACGGCATTGAAGACGAACATGTTCTGCCCATTCGGCGGAATCGGTCCAGTATCTACAATACCGGCCCTCAGCTCACGATCAGCGATCTGCAGAAGCTGGAGGAGCTGGCCGAGGAGGCATCGAAAAGCGACGACCCTACGAAGTTGAGGAATGTGTTGCGGAGGAGCCTCAGTCTGAATGTGGCGCCTTCAGGTGTGTTTCCTATTCCCCTTGCATCTACCGTTGATACGAATGTACCTGCAGTCATCGACCAGATGGATGACCTGAATGACCTTGGTGACGACGCTGACTCCCCCATCATTGTTCCGCGTGCTGGCGAGAGGTTACGTCGTGCAGCTCGAACAAAAATTCGCAAGCCGGGTATGACAGGAGAAGGGGCACATCGGTTCACCGCTACTCGCAGTCGGAAGAAGTCCGTGAGCCGCTCAGCTACGGTTGGCTCCCCGCGGACATCGAGCGAGATATCTGTAAGCGACCACGGACATGCGGAGGCAAGCAGGAAGCCTCACACAGCAGAGGACGCACCACCTGTGCCCCAAGTCCCGCCCATTACACTAGTGACACCTCTTCCACGGCCCGAATCCTTCAGCGAATTCAGCGAAGAAGCTCTGATCTATGACGCTTACGTTACCGAAGAACCCGATGAGGTCGATGCACCCCGTAGGGAACCCACGCCCGAGCTCTCCGTCGAGTCCTCCACCTCTGGCCCTTCCTCTACCACGACCCATCTAGAATCGCATGAGCTTATCCCTGAGTCTGCGCCTATCCTCCATCACCCTCAACCACAGCGAGCTGTCCCACCTGCAGTTACTGAGCCCCCCGTCGAGGCTCACACCCCTTCTCCTCCCCCCACGACTGCAGCCACCAGTGCGCCTTCCAACGTACTGCAACCACGTCCATCACTACAAGAGTCCCCCATCTACCACCCGCCCTCCCCGAGCCCATCTGAGCATCGTCGAGAAAAGGACAAGAAGGGCGGCCTGTTCAAGTGGGGTAGCGACAAGGGCAGCAAGAAGCAGCAGAAAGAGAAGGAGAGGGAGCAGCGCGAGCGTGAGCGCGAGAAGGAAAAGGATCCTGGGTTCTTCGGGTCGTTGTTCGGCGGCAAGAAGAAACAAGACGATGCGTCGTCAATGGCAGCTCAATCCGGACGCGAAACTGCTACTGCCCTCCTTGGTGCATCCAAGTCATCTAAGAATTACGTCCCCTCTCCCTCACCACAGCTTGCTGGCATGTACGCGCGGTACCCCATACACGTGGAGCGGGCGATCTACCGCCTCAGTCACATCAAGCTGGCTAACCCTCGCCGCCCGCTCTATGAGCAGGTCTTGATTAGCAACCTGATGTTCTGGTACTTGGGCGTCATCAACAAGGCACAGAACCAGCAGAACCCTGCTGCGAATGGTTCAGCAGCACAGGCCCAGCCGCAGGGTCCAGGGCACGCTCAGTCAGTGCAAGATAAAGAGCAGCAAGAGCGGGAGCAGAGGGAGCGAGAGGAGCGAGAGCGGGTAGAGAAGGAGCGGTTGGAAAGGGAACATGAGCAGAAAGAGAAGCAGAGACGAGGGAGCCTCACGAAGCCCGGCTCAGCGAGTGCTCCTCAACCAAGCGTACGACGAGCTGAGATGCCAGTGCGCGGGCCTCAGTACGATATGCAGCATCGAGCGATGGAGCAAGAGTACGGTCATGGTCATTCGCACAGTATGTCGGGTTCGGGGCATGGCTATGGCTCAGCAGGTGGAGGGTCGTATCAAAACCAACCCGCACCCAGGTCGTCATCGGCGCCGCCTCAGCCGTACACAGTCGGGGGCGTGGCACAGCCACAGCCACAAGCTGCAAACGGTGGGCTCTATAACATGGGGAACGTATCAATGCAGTCTCAGCAGTATCCGGCAGTAGTCGTGGGCGGGCAGCTACCACCAGGGGCCATGCCTCCCGTCGCCGTCGAGCAGACATGGATGTCGAATCAAGCTTCAACGAGTATGCACAACTCGCGAGGGCACACGTCTCCATCCCCTCCACGTTCCACCTCCCCGCCATCCCCACCCAATCAGTCAGTATCTCCGCGTCGGGCGCGGTCACCACCACCTAACCGGTACACCCCCGCGCAGGAGAAGCAGCCGGCTTATAGCGCGCCGGGCGCGCGACACCCCAGCCGGTCTCTGTCTGCCTCCGCTGCTCCGGCCGTCGTGTCTAACATGCACCACCTCAACAATGCGAAACTGAAGAAGGGCATCAGCGCGCACGCCGTGGTGCAGAACTCTCGGCGGCGCCCCTCGGAGGACGAGGACGTGCCGCTCGCTCTGTGGCAGCAGACACGGAGAAAGTAGCCCGCCCCGATCCAGACACATCTTATCGCTCGCTCGCTCGTTCGTCTGTACATCAAGCCCCCTGCTCGTTGGCCCGTCGCTTCCTCACTTCATCATCTAGATATCCCTGCAATTTATATTGTCTTGGGCTGTGTTATACCATCTGGGCCTTCCCCTCCCCTGCATCTGTAACGGACACTTTGCCTCGCACACCTGTAGCTCCCGCGGCGAGCGTTGTTTGGCCGGACAACGCTTCCTCGAGGACTCTCCGGTGTTACAACAGACTCTGCCTACTACCGTAGTATTATGCCTTCATAGCAATGTGTCTGTATTTGCATCGAGCGGACTTTCGGCCCCTAGCTAGTAATATGAAACACATGGAGCATAGTCTGGCAAAGCCAAGTGCAGTGTATAGGGTCACGACCCACGTGACAAATGTTTTCGCGTTCGTCACGTCTTCGTTGTGGCGACCGAGTCACGACTTGCAGCAGCACACCCATCGTTCAAGTGTACAGGGACCTCCCATGCCAGCTGGAAATAACGATGCTGCAACCGGCATCGCCAAAGCAGCCAAAGCAGCGTTTGAGGCCTCGCAACTCATCGCTTCTTCCGAGCGGGTGCGCGCACTCCATGAAATACGGGATCAACTCGTGTCCGCAAAGGCGGATATCCTGGCTGCAAACAAACGAGATCTCGAGGTGCATCTCGCTCTCATACCTTCCTATATGTGAGGCGTTCAATCCTGCCCGTCTCCATATTCCTCTGCCGTGCTGCCGATCGCTGACTACGCAGCAGGCAGCACAGAGTGAGGTCGATGCAGGGCGGATGCCCTCGACCCTGCTCAAGCGGCTGGATCTCACCAAAGGCGACAAGTGGGACTCGATGCTGCAGGGTGTCACCGATGTAGCCAACCTCCCCGACCCGACGGGCAATGTCACATATGCCTCTGAGCTCGACGATGAACTAGAGTTGTATCGCGTCTCGTGTCCCATCGGCGTGCTCCTGGTTATATTTGAGGCGCGTCCTGAAGTGGTCGTAAATATCGCTGCCCTGGCCATCAAGTCTGGTACGCTCATACGCGTGCCCGCGTAAGGCCGAGTCGTTGACACACGCGTTCCTAGGGAATGCCGCGATCCTCAAGGGCGGGAAGGAATCAAACGAGACCGCACAGCTCCTCTCTCGGGCCATCCAAACCGCCCTCTCAAAAACGAGCATCCTGAGCACATACATACAAGCCATCCAGACTCGCGCCGAGGTGTCTGCACTCCTCGGACTCGACCAGTACATCGATCTGGTGATCCCCCGGGGAAGCAACAGCCTCGTCCGGAGCATCCAGAACAGCACGCGCATCCCCGTCATGGGCCATGCAGACGGACTTTGCTCAGTGTTCTTGGACGAGTCGGCTGACGTCGATAAGGCAGTCAGGGTCGTCCTCGACTCGAAGGTAGACATACTGTCTAGATGCATGCGGCACATTTACTGACACCGTATCCAGACAGACTACCCCGCCGCATGCAACGCAGCCGAGACACTCATCGTCCACGACAAGGTTCTATCGACCGTCTGGCCCGCCGTCGCACGCGCGCTCCTCGACGCCGACGTGCAGCTGCTCTGCGACCCCGCCACGCTCTCCGCCCTGTCCTCGCTCTCCCCCGCCCCGCCCAAGCTCACAACACATGTGCACCCCGCCACACCTGCGTCCTACACCACCGAGCACCTCAGCCTCACGCTCTCCGTGCTCGTGTTCCCCTCGCTTGCCGCGGCGATCCAACACATCAACGCGCACTCGTCGCACCACACGGACTGCATCGTCACCGAGGACACTGCGGCGGCGTCCACGTTCTGTCGCGGCGTCGACTCCGCGGGGACGTTCGTGAACGCGAGCACGCGCTTCGCGGACGGCTTCCGCTATGGCTTCGGCACGGAGGTCGGTATCAGCACCGGGCGCATCCACGCGCGCGGACCCGTCGGCCTCGAAGGCCTCGTCACCTACAAGTACATCCTTCGCAGCAAGGGCGAGAGCGGGCACATCGCTGGCGAATTCGGTGCGGGGGAGGGGAAGAAACGGTATAAGCATCGGAGCATTGAGGCGAAGACGGTGCCATTCTTGCAGTAGATAATAGGGGGATACATAGCGTATGTACAGCGTACTTAGGTGCGACAACAGACCTACCATGGGTCAAGCAAACGAGATGCAGTGTATAACGATACAGTATGACATGACCGTACGATACTCCAGAAGGACTGAGTTATGCTATCACGAGCCCTTAGCGTCGACCTTTGCCTTCTTTTCCGATGGCGTAGCGGGGTGAAGTTCATCCTCCGCTTTGCGCTTCGCGGTACCGTTCGCCTCCGGATCCTTTTTCTTCTTCTTCACCATCGATGTCAGGTCGTTGACCTGAAGCGCTGGGGCAGCGGCGGGTGGCTGGTTCTTGTTGAGCTCGCTATCAAGGACGCGGGCCACCATCGCCGGTGCCGACTCTGCAGTTTGCTCTGGTGAGGTCTTGAGTTCCTCAACCTATGCATCCCGACCATGAGGTAAGCGATACAAAGGTCAAGGAGATCCAGCGCACCTTGAGAGCCAAGTCCTCTTTCAAGCCCCGCAGTTCCTTCACTTCCGCCTCCATCTGGCTCTTGGACAGATGCTGCACGGCGTCATCTCCCAGTAATCGAGGACCTTTTGCCTTCCCCTTCCCCTTCGGATCCGTCTTCTCGTCGACAACCTGAGTCACCAATCCCTGACCGCTGAGCGCATCCCGGAGCTCAGCAAGTCTTGCTTCTACGCTATCGAGCGCGCGCTCCGCGTGCGTGATCGCGTCGTTGAAGCAGCCAGACGTGAGGTCGAGGACGATGCTGAGTTTGTAGTGCGCCTCCGCGATCTGGCGGGACGACTGGGGGAGGAGGTCGACCTTGAGCGCAAGCGCCTGGTCGTAGTCGGCGATCGCCTGGTCGAACTTCTCCGTCTCGAGGGACACGTCTCCGAGCGTGAGGAGCGTATCCGCGAGTTTGAGCTTCACCGCGTCGCTCGTGTCCTGCTGCTTCTCGAAGAGTGAGCGGGCGAGATCGAGCACCTCCCATGCGGCATTGAAGTCGTCCTCCGGCTCCACATCCTCGTCCTCGTCCTCGCCCTCCTCTTCGTCCTCTTCCTCGCGCTCTGCTGCCTTCTGCGCCTCGCCGAAGAGGTCAACAGGGACGTCCTCTTTGCTCCCAGGCACAATTGGCTCCGCATCTTCGTCTGCGTCGCCCGAGAAGGAAAGGAACTTGCCTAAGCTGGGGGAGTCTGACTCTGTATAGCAGTTGATTAGCTGTCGAGTCGGACGGCCACTCATAGGTGCGACGTACCGTCGGCCGCGGTATGCGCGGCATCCTCAGTCTGTCCCTTCCCTAGTACAGAGCTCTGAGAGATAGCATTCTCCAACAGGGCCTTCCCATATGCGAAGTATAGGTCTGCCATCTCTGGCCCGTCCTCGCCGTACTTCGTTGTGCTGCATAACAATCGGGTGAGTAGGTCTCGGCATGGCGCGTCGAACGCGCCCTGGGGAGTGAGATACATACGCCAGTTCGAGTACAGTGGCGTAATGGTCCACTGACTGCTCGTACTTCCTCAGTGCGAACGCTCGCCTGGCCTGCTCGATGGCATCCTCCATGGTCGTAGTGGCAGAGGCCGATGCATCAGTTTTGGGGCTGGGAGAGCACAAGATGCACCTTGTCAGAGATGCAGAGTAAAACATGGCTGTAGGACTCACGTAGACATGGTGGGGGAATGGTGGTGGCCGTGAGGAAGGAAGCACTTTGCGAGGCGCGTCCCGTCGCGTCGCGTCAACGCTCGTGGCGGCCACAGTGACACGTGATATACCCTCGATCCTCGGGCGCTTTGTGCTTGACTTTGACCGCCAGCTTTCGAGGAGCTTTATCTGCGTCTGGACCCTTTACTTCAACTCCCTGCACTCGAGGTAATTGTCGATAGAGCGAACTATGGCTACCCGGGAGGAGAAGCCAACGCATCCTTCCGTTTTCGCTCCATAAATTGGGCAGACGCAAAGTTGGGATGCAGAAGTACAAGCCGAGCCACATCACCGGTACTCTGCGAGTAGACACTGGTCATACAAATACAACGCGTGGCCACTCTTCCCCCAGGTATGATGTTACACTCTTTCTAACATGTATTTCCAGTGAGTTGCCAGCTCCTTACCAATATACATATCATAGAGATCTCGCAGCGCGTTTCCCTCTTGACCACTCACATCCTCGGATCGGTATACCATCCAGCATGCCGGAGGTCATCTGGTGTGGCCCGCTTCTGCTTGTCTAGTGTTCTCGGACCATCTGACCCCTCTTCCAACCCATTCCCCAGAGGCAGCTCCGGACGCCAACGCCAAAGATAGGTAAGCTCCGTCTTGGGCTTCTTCTGAATGACGTCGCGCACATGCTTGACAGGATCAAAGGAATGAGTGTCATCGTCTTCCGCCATAAACACTACTGGAAACTCACCTTGCCGAGGATAGGCGTGAATTTCGCGCCATGCCCACTGCCGCCTGTGCAGACGAAGAGCGTATCGTTGTACCCGGGCAGGTAGTCGATCAACCACGAGTTGTCGACGCTGTCGGTGTAGAAACAGAGCCTCGTCGCCGTGATGGGCAGCGGCGCGAGGTCGGGGAGGAAGGTGGATACATATGTCTTGATTCCCTCGACGGACCTGAGGGGCAGCGCGGTATCGTCTACGCCCGGCCGCAACGGTACGGATATCAGATGGTCAAACCCTGGTGGCTTGGTGTAGTTCGTATACTACCGCGGGTTCAGCGGGGTGCAGAGCCTCGAAGATAGCGACCTGACCGACCTTCGTAACTCGATAGCCTATCTTGACGAGGCCGTCCTCCGTCCTGGGGAACGAGTAGATGCTGCGTGGACCGACCGTCTTGCCCGTGTGGTCTGGGCCGGGGTCATACCCTATGATGACAGGCCAGTTTTCGTGAGAGTACTTCTCCCAGAGTTCAGGTGCCTCCTCCCGCGGAGGCAGGCGAACAGTGACTACGCTACCGGCTGTGGCCTCGAGGACACGGCTCACTTCTGGGACGAGCATTGGTGTTGCAGACCCGCCTCCTCTCGATGTCAGCGAGTGGCGAGGCACAACACGAAGGACGCTTACATGCCATAATGACAAGGTCTGCGAAGTGCTCCTTTCCGTCCTTGGTCCTGATGCCCGTTACCCGTTTCGAGTCCCCCGAGCCCGCCACCACGAAGGATGCAAACTCGCCTTCCTCAGCGCCCTCGACGAACTCGGCACCCTTCTTGCGCAGCTTGTCCGCGAGGTACGCACAGGCCCGGCTCGGATAGACGTACCCCGCGGTCGAATCCAAGACCGCCTCAAATGTCTCTCTCACATCCGTCTTCGGGATGGCGAACCTGAGCAGCTTGTGTGCCCACCCCCGCTCCTGCGCACGCCGCTGGTCGTCGTCACTCGATAGCACGAACTGCGTGTCGCGCAGGCCCTCCGCGGCCATATTCTCCAAAGTCCGCTTCTCGCTCTCATCGAGCTCGCGCGCGTGCTGCACGCGCAACATGCCCGACGCGACGAAGAGCTCCCTGCCCGGGCCGAGCTCGTCGTTCCATCGCTTCCACGCCTCGCGCGCCTCGTATGCGAGCCGCTGGTACTGCAGCTCGTTCCCGTACGAGGCGCGGAAGACCTTGTTCTCGTCGACGGACGCCGCAGTAGACCTGGGGTTCAGCTTGTAGCCATCGCCGCGATCGTAGGGGTGCTGGTCGAAGATCGCTAGCTCGTACCCTGCTAGATGTGTAAGAGGTAAGTGGAGGCGGGGTTGGGGATGATTGCCTACCGTCTTCAGCAAGATGATAGGCGGTGCTCAATCCGAAGATTCCAGCGCCCACGATGACGACCTTCGTAGGTCTTTGAGCGGTCGACATATCTATAATCTACCTGAAGTGTTGACTGCCTGCATATACGGTCAGGTCAGTGGCAGCACTAACAAATGGTGAGACCCAAAGCTTATAATGAACCGGTGACTTTGGTATATGTATACGTGGATTAGCTCCCGGGCCGAGGTCGATCTCTATGTAAGGCTACGCTCGGGGGTTATACACGGCTAATTGGGCAGCAGCTGATAATTACAGCCAGGAGGGAGAGCTTGGTCGTGGCGCGTTCGAGTCTACTATTAGTATGTACCCATGCGTGCCTTTCTCCGGTGCTCGGAATGCGGTCTTCGCCAAATTCTGGAATCGGGCGATGCAGGTTGAAAGCTTTAAAACTTACTCGGAGCCGTGTCTCCCCTTGCTCAATATAGTTGGCGAGTCCCCTCACTTACTCGTGCTTCTGATTGAAATTGGTCGTCAGCTTTGCCTTACAGCCCACGGATTGTGCGTAGGCGGCTTCAAGGTGCATATCATATATTTATCTAGCTGCTGCCGCCGTCCAATGTGCTGCGGCGGAATCGGAACGCCAATGGAAAACTCTACCCAGGCCCAGCGTACGGAAGGGTCACTATACGGACACGAACTCCACAACATTTATGGAGCCGACCGCGGCATTGTCTAGGAAAAGGATCCTCCGCAAACGCTATGTGTGATAGCAGCCACCTGGTCACGAAGAACTCCAAATTAGCTATGAATCATGAAATCTTTTGGTGCGTACACATGTATATAAATAGGCTTGCACGAGACAGTCACAACGGGTCCTGCCTCGGATCGGATCGTGCGTACGCGGTATAGTGATTACGAGTGTGGCCTACGTAGTTGTCGCGCCGAACCCCAAGCCGCGGACGCCTTGTCGGCACACCCAACGGTGATACGCTCGACTAGCAAGTCTCATCCTTCGATGCCGTTTTAGCGACGTAGATGAGCGAAGTCAGTACGGGGGAGCAACAGCGAGTGCTAGGGTGTTTTCTCCGTACACTAGGTGTTGCGATAGTTATGCACTCTAGCGGGCGACCGGCTTCAAGTAGCCGTTGTCACGTGTTTCGCACATTGAGTGGCATCATTTCTGATCTGGCCCCGGCGGATGACTGAAGTAGGTTGTCGCCGACGGGTGAGACCGAACCCGATGCCTCAAAAGAAGCTGCCTCTGCAGCGAGTCAGAAGTAGACCGTTTTTACGCCCCGACGTCCTTCATGCCAGACTGTGCAATACCTGCAGATGTCGTCAAAATGTGCGTACATTGTCTGATCCTCATGTCACGACTCACTCATCTGGTCGCCGGCTATTTAGAGCAGGGCCTGTGGTAAATACTTGTGTCTTAATCCGCAATAGATGCGCAAGCTAACCCAGGGTCTGTGATGCCACACCAAGCTGCTAGGCTCTCAGCTGAACTGGGGCTTGTTCGGAGTCCTTACGGGCCAGTTATGTGAGTCTGTTACAAGGCATGAAGGCTGGAGGACTTACGCGTCTCGCTGTCAGATATGTACAATGCCTCTGGCTACAGAGACCATCCTTTCATCAAATGCATCGTGTATGGAATGTACATCTTTGAGGCCTTGCAGACTATCCTATTGACCCACGATACCTTCCATCAACTGGCCATCAACTTTGGCAATTACGAAGGCCTGGTTGCAGCGTACCTAACCGGATTTGAGTTGGTCATACAATCTGCTATCAGTACGTCTTGTGGGCTCAGTGCAATTATGACAATGGCTAATGTTACGGCCTAGTTGCTTGCGTTACACAGTGCTTCTATGCCTGGCGAATATACGTCCTTGGAAAGTCTAGGATTCTCACAGGGCTGATCGTCGCTGTGAGCCTCTCCCAGTCACTTTCGTTGTATTCACGCACTGTTCTCACAATACGCCAAGGTATCGTTATTGCAATGCGCCGGTGGCTTTTCCGAAGGGATCGCGTGCTTCGTCTATAACAGCACATCAGACACGATCCCCATAGAGCGAGTCTCAGTGGCGGTAAGTTCACGGCAGTAGAGTCGGTCCATAATGTCTGAGACCGGCCAGATCTGGATTGGAGGCAGTGCTGCGTGCGACATCATCATCACCATCTCCATGGTCTACTTCGTGCGTGGATGGATCTCCATTCTGCGGATACGCTGCCGCTGATTACTCTGTTATCTCCGTAGTTATGGAGTAAACGGAGCGGCGTCAAGAAAACAGACACTATGATCAACAAGCTGATCCAACTCGTCGTCGAGACTGGCTTCCTGACGGGTACGCCTACGAATATACTCAGGCTGCTACTGGCAACACACTGAATGGGCCGACGAACATCCAGCTGCGTTGGCTGTTATCCAGTTGTCTCTGTATAACACGTTCAAGGAGACCGAGTACTTCATGACGCCTGCCGGCGCCCTGTCGAAGGCCTACAGCAACTCGCTGCTCGTGCTGCTCAACAACCGGGGCGCACTACGCCAACAGCGGGACACTATCACAGTGGGCAACAGTGTGAGCCTGCCCCCATTGCAGTTGACGCGCCCCATCCAGGTCAACGTCAACCAAGAGATGTACACCCAGGGCGACCGTACCACAGCCGACTTCGTGTCTTCAGACAAAGTGCGCACGCCTTCTCTCGTTCTCTTGATGACAGGTTCAACGTCATGTACAGGTATATGCGGACTATCCAAGGGTTGGGGGCAAAGAGTAGGACGTCTTCGTCTTCGTCCTGGACCTGATGGCGTGTTGCGGGCTTTGGAGTCATGCACATCTTACTAATAATATGTCTAGAGACCCATATTGTGTGTATGTAGAAACACTACGTCATCTGTCGCTCGTTTATACTATTGCTGAATAGTTGTCAGTCGCCGAGCGTTGATTTACAGTGATTATACAATGGACTATGGCACGCGGCCGACCCCACAGCTAGCACTCCGTACGATGCTACGGTAACTACGCTTCCTGCGACACGGTCCATGGCGGTTCTGTGAGTACTTATATATTGAGGCTGCTGGTATAGGAGCATTTTTATTTCATCCTGAAGAAGGGAACATGCGTGCAACATGTCCGTCGATACAATTACACAGGGTATGCTCTCAGAAAACATCGTGACTATGATAGATGACTAAACGGCCGAGCGACCTAACTCAGCTGCGGAGGCGAGAACGACTGTGGATACCTATGGCCGAAGCGAGGGAGTGTGGAGCGTGTGGGGGAGACACAGACTGACAAATAAAGAACGAAGCAAGAGATGGTCGCGGATTAGATCAAGGATGCACTCCCGTTTTGCTGCTGCTGCTGCTGCTGCTGCTGCTGAGGCTGTTGTTGCGGCTGACCGTACTGGCCCGTACTAAACGACGGCATGCTGTTCGACGCGCTTATGCTGAACTGGGGATTACTGACGCCTTTCGTCGAAGATGCATCGAAGGCGGAGTTGTTCCCGTTGCCGGATGTGTTCGACAGTCCGGTAGCCATGGGGAACATGGACGCGCGGAAAGGGTTTGCACCGCCCGTCATCTGCGGGCGAAGCCCCACACCCGGTGACTTGCCTAGTGTACTGAAAGCGCCTGTCGGTTGAGAGTTCAATGCCCCGGTAGGCTGCGAACCGATACCAGTCAAGGATGAGCCGAACGCTCCCGTCGGCTGCGAGTTGAACCCGCCAAAGCCGGACGATAACCCAGTTGGTTGGGTGCCGAGACCCGGACTTGAACTGGTGTTGCTGTTTTGCGCTGGATACGGTGACCCACCGGGTGTTGTCGGTGCAGACTGCGGGATAGGTGGGAGGGACTCGAGCAGCGCAGCACCGAAGGAAGAAGACGGCTTGAACGCCTTGAGCCCAGCGAACCCCGTCTTCTGCGGCTGCAACGGATTGGCGGAAGACACTGAAATGGACGGCGCCGAGGACGTGGCTGTCGCGCCCGTGGGTTGACTCGACAATGTGGAGAAGAGAGAGTCGGAGAATGCTGAGCTTGTCATTGTCGATGCCGTTTGTTGCGGGTTCAATGGATTTGCAGTTGATGCGAAGTTCTCCCCGGGCTTGTTGAATGTGAATGATGATGCAACACCTGTCATCACTGAACCCGTAGGTTGCGAATTCAACTGTGATCCAAACCCGTTCGAGGTGAAGCCAGACGTCGGCGACGTCTGCCCCTGCTGCTGGGCGCCCGTTTGGCCATTCTGCTGATTGGGATGGGATGCCCCCATTGCCAGTTCAAACATCGTTGGCGGCTTTGGCATGGGTGGTGGTGTCGATACAGGGACACCGAACGGATTCCTCGAACCCGTTTGATGTGTCTTCACCGGCTGGGCTGGTGGCGGTCCTGACGAAGCCCCTGTGGACGCAGGGAACGCAGTGAGCGGTGCGGACGAAGGCCGGGGCGGGCCAGCATTCTGCATCATGGCGTTAGGCTGCTGAGCGGATGGTGCAGCGACCTGGGTGAACGCATTGAACTGCGGCATCGTAGAACCTGCACCAAACGGTTGGCCGGTGTTCTGCACGGGAAGGGGGTTCGTGCTTGGAGGTTGCTGACCAAAAGCGGCCATCCCTGTCATCTGGGGCAGCAACATGCTTTGACGGAAGGGATTCACGCCAGTAGCCTGCGGTTGGAGGAATGCTGTATGCTGTGGCTGGAGGAATGCCGTACTCTGTGGCTGGAGGAACGGTGCGGGTTGTTGAGGCTGCTGCTGTAGTTGTTGTGGGTGCTGCTGCTGCATGAGGCCGAATGGATTGGCGGAGGTATGTTGGGGCATGAGGAACCCAGTCGGCTGCGGCTGTGCAAACGCTTGTGTCATTCCGAACGGGGCACCAGTCATCATCTGCATCTGCTGTTGCGCGAATGGATTGTGTTGAGCATGTTGCTGAAAGTAGGCAGTGGACGGGCTGGGGACTCAGCGTAAGTAAACATCACGCAAGAAGTGAGATTGGGCACACCTGTTGGTCTGTGGGTTAAACATGCTCTGCTGCTCGCTCTCAATGGCTGAGAAGAAGTCGATCATATCCTGCGGCGCCTTGGCACCCGGGGTTTGAGCCGTTGTATCTATCGAAGGATTCGAAGGTGGTGTGGGCGCAGATGCTGCAGCAAGACAGTGAACATTTTCTCGCCGATTCCAATCAGTGTCCACGTACCCTGTTCGGGTGGTTGTGATGTCACTGGTGGTGTCGTGCCGTTCCGTTCAGCCCTTTCTGCAGCCTCCTTGTTTGCTTTATACTCTATCCTGTTCTGTTCGAAGTTGGGGTCTCGCAGGTACTCCTCGAGGGCGCCTGCTAAGGACACTGGGGCCTACGACAAGATGAGCATGTAGACACATGGATAAGGCGAAAGAACTGACGTGACGAAGGTTAGGTATTGGGACATTGAGGATGTTCTGCAGTTTCTTCGCAACCCCGAGATACTCTACCACCCGCTCAGTCTCTTTGCAGAAATGCCGGTAAAGGTTCAACGCCTCCTCGGCATCGGTGCGGAACATCTCGAAATAGTGTTCTGTCTGATGTTACTTGGAACGCCGCTCACGCAATACGATTCAAACATACCCAGGAGATTAATGACGCCCTCGTTGCACGCCTGGAAGAGGATCAACAGGTCCTTCACCAGCATCCGAAGCGCCGTGATGTTCAGTTCGTTGTCCAGGTCATCCAAGTAGAACTACGGTACCTGTCAAACAACAAAGCCAACGACGCAGAAAGCGCACGCACCCGACATTCAAGGAGTGCGTCAATCATCTTCTGAACGGTCTTGGTTTCCCGTAGCAGACCCTTCTCGACTGTCATGATGCGGAGCTTGCGTCCTGCAAGCGTCTTGCTCCGCTGCACACCCGTACTGGGGGGCTCCCTGACCCTTGGCCGTGCGCGTCTTGGGCCCATCTCCTCCTGTATTGCAACCGAGTTGCGCATGTCCCGGTTGTTCTCCGACTGAACGCGAATCGCGTCATGCTTGAGATGGCCATATGCCCGTATACGACAATCGAGGTAGGTGGCATAATTGAGAAGATTCTCTGGAGCATTGTAACCTAGGTAGTGAATCAGGAGGCGAGTACAACAGCTGTCTGACAAGATTGGACGAGCCTTCCCAGTTGACGGACGCGATGCCCTTCAGCTTGAGCACGTCGGACGAGGACAGGTATGACAAGACGTTGTCCGTCGACCCGTTCCGCATCATCATATGCAGCACAATCAATGCCTTGAGAACCACGACGGCATTGGGCTCCCGGAAACGGGGGATGAGTGCCCTGCAAACATCGTGTACCGCACCTTCCTCGGACCACGTCGCGGCAAGGATGGGGTCCAGGTACTTCGCCTTCGGTGGCATGGGCTTGGGCTTGCACGCCCCCTTGACCACCTTCTCAAAGCTCGACATCGCGGAGGTGAAAGAGAGATGAGAGAGGGGAGACGGGTTGAGCGCGAGTCGGCACTGTCGGGCGGCGCCACGAGAAGACTTCCGGATTGGGAAGGTACGTCGCCGGTCTGTTCAATTGCACGGCGATTACCTCGAGCGGTGACCTGGTGCGGCGATTCCCTCGAGCGGTGACCTGGTGCGGCTTCGCTTTACGCAGTCTGAGGGCCCAACTCTTTTTACTGCGCATCACTCCGCCGGTCGCTTACTGCGCACGTCGGACACACCGCTGTAGTCCCCCTTTCATACCCTCGTCTCTCCAGCTCGTTCACGCCCCCAACAATGACCCACGCCTTCCTAGAGTCCTTCAGATTGAGGCGCCTCTCAGCGCGCCATCTCCTCTTCGCTGCGGTCGGCTGTGTCCTCGTCGTCACACTCTACTACTCTGCGTTCCCAACCACAGTCTCTAACAGCGAAATCTGGCGCACGATACGTCCAGTGTCCGCGACACCACCCCTTGCTTGGAAACAGCGCGCCGAAGCCGTCAAGGACGCCTTCCGCCATGCCTACGCCGGATATGAGCGGCACGCCAAGCCTCACGACGAGTTGAAACCTTTGACCAACGGGACAAAGGACAAGTGAGTGATGCCCACTTATGCAGCTGGCCATTGCTTCATGTTGGCTCGTAGCTTTAACGGATGGGGCGTGACCCTGTTCGACTCTCTGGACACCATGATCATGATGGGCTTAAACGATGAGTTCGCTCGTTCCTTGCCCGTCATATCAAGAGCAACATTTGAAACCACAACCGTAAGCAAGAGTTCCCTTACGTCTCTCCGGCCGAACTGAAACGCTGTCTAGCCTGTGACAAACCGGCACAAGGGCTATGCGCCATTCTTTGAAACTACCATTCGCTACCTCGGAGGCCTCCTCTCTGCATACGCACTGTCCCGCGAACCCCTGCTACTCAAGCGGGCGGATGACTTGGGCCGGCTACTGTCTCCCGTCTTCGACACTCCAAGTGGTTTCCCTGCCTTCGGCGTGGATACTGTAACGTAGGTCCCGTTCCTTCACACAGGCGCCGGATATTGTCTCTGTGGCTCACGATGCTAACGTGTGATCGCATGCATAGTGGTGAGACCGTTGGCACAGCGTCGGGTGTGTTGGCGGAGATCGCAAGTTGCCAAGTCGAGTACAGTTACCTGGCGTTGCTCACTGGCAACAAGATGTACTGGGAGAACGTCCGTCGTCATTTATCAAATTAGTGCCTCTTGCCCTGACATTGCTCTCATAGGCAGATGTAGTCATGCAGGGCTTATGGAAAGCCAATGTGACCAACCTCGGGGGAATGCTTCCGCGTCGCTGGAGTCTTTCCACGGGGTATCCTGGGGATGGTATGTCGTCTTGGCGGCGTTTGCGTACGCGCACTGACAGTATGCGGCAGAATTCCTCAGCGTAGGAGCAGGAGCGGACAGCGCGCATGAATATCTTCTAAAGCAGTACCTTTTGACGGGGAAGCAAGACAAGCAAGCATTACAATTATGTGCGTTTAACCCCTACCATGCTTTGCGCAACGTGCTCATCCTTGACCAGACCTCCGTGCAACGAATCATATCCTCACCCACATGTTATACCTATCCGAAGCACGCAACCTCCTCTATGTCACAGACACGAACCGTGACTTCCGCCCTAGCCACAACTTCGAACACCTGTCGTGTTTCCTGCCCGGCCTCTTTGCAGTGGGTGCGGATCAGCTCGAGCTATCCCTCGATGACCTCGACTACGCGTCACTCGGGCCGGTTGGCCAGCGCTCGTACGACATGCTGCGCAACTACGACCTGCGCGCGCTCCACCGCTGGGCGGCGGAGGGCCTCGCGACGACGTGCTGGCTGCTGTACGACGAGCAGCCGTCCGGGCTCGGCCCCGACGTCGTGCACTTCCAGCCCAAGGTCAGCAGCGAGTGGCCTTCGCACGATAAATCGGAGGGCCACCCGGGCAAGCTCTGGATCGACGGGATGGAGCGGTGGCGCAAAGGCGGGGCGCGCGGGTACCCTCCGGGGTTGGGTGAGAAGACGCCTGTCAGGCTGACCCGCGACGAAATCGGCAGCGCGAAGTTGAGGGCCCGCAGAGTTCCGGAGCGGGACTACGTCCTCACTCGGTCGGAGTACTTTCTGCGGCCTGAGGTATGCACGAGTGTGCTGGGTGGGTGTGTACGACGTGCTGATTGTCGCGGTAGACAATTGAATCCATCTACCTCATGTGGCGGACGACGGGGGATCCGATCTGGAGGGAACGCGGGTGGACGGTGTTCGAGGCGATTGAGCGAGAGACGAAGACGCCCTCCGGGTATGCTTCGTCGAAGAACATCCTCCTCTCGCCGACATTGCTCGACGATGACATGCCAAGGTGGGTGTACCCCTGATCATGCGCATACTCAGCCGCTGACTTGGCCGTGCTTACTTGCGCAGTTATTTCCTCGCCGAGACGTGCGTGCTAGTCCTCTACGCTCCGACTTGCCCCTAACCCTGCTCTAGGTTGAAGTACCTGTACCTGCTCTTCCACGACGAAGACATCGTGCCGCTGGATCGGTGGGTGTTCAACACGGAGGCGCACCCACTGCCCGTGTTCACCTGGTCTTCGTGGGAGAGGAGCAAGTTCGGGATCCCGGAGCCGTCTTCGTAAAAACGATCGCCCGCCGGCCGTCTGGTATGCACGTGTGCCTGTCCCTCGCGCTCGATCGACACTCATTTCGGACCAGGTACGCCGCATGGTGGTAGATGGTGGTTGATATCGGAAGGATGGCCCGGCATTCATGCGGTAGTCCGCTCGGTCGCGCACAGCCTCAGAAGTCTGTGTGCTGCGCGGGGCAGTCGCATGCGGAGACGTTGGTGCGGGGTACTAGAAGCACAGGACCTCCACGGACCCTCACCGTAATTTTGTTGCATCTAACTTGGACTCCCTATAATTCATTTCTCTGGCGACAAGGCCGTTTTCACGGGCGCATCGACGCGGGAGGTTTAGCCGGCGGGCGTTCAGTATTTGCGGGGTAGCACGGGGCAGCCTCTGTAACAGATAGGAGACTGGTGCCGCGATGGCGGGGTGCGCCCTGGCTCCTGGCGGGGTGATCGCGATCAGATGACACTGCGGGGCACCCCGGACCATACCGCGACAGGAGGCGGCTCGTGCACTATGAATATGAGCCTTCTGCGCCATCTCTTCCGATATCCCCTCTACTCCCTCCCGACGCCCATATTCAGCCATGTCTTCGCTCAAACAAGGAGAGTTCGTCGGTTCGCTCGACTGCGGTACCACGTGCGTCATCCGTCGCTGAATGACGGCGTCGTCTCTTACCCGTCTCCCCCCTAGCTCGACGCGTTTCCTCATCTTCGACAAGTACGCGGACATCGTTGCGGAACACCAGATCGAATACCCGCAGTACTACCCCGAGCCTGGGTGAGTCCATAGTCTTTCGCGAGTGGGTCGGCCGCTCACACAACGCTTGCTAGCTGGCATGAACAGGAGGCAGACGAGATCATGGACAGTTGCGACGTCTGTATCACGGAGGCGAGCAAGAAGCTGGAAGCGGCGGGATGGTCGAAGAACAGCGTAAAGGTCATCGGTTCGTCCTTCTTTTTTCTATCTCTGACCATGTGATAGTGACGTAACGCGTCTGCAGGCATCACGAACCAGCGCGAGACCGCCGTCGCTTGGAGTCGCAAGACCGGCAAGCCGCTCTGTCGCGCCATCGTCTGGGACGACTCCCGCACGAGGAACACTGTCGCCCACTTCGCCAACAAGCTCAGCTACGTCGGCCTCGAGGTCGAGCCCGGCGTCCACAAGAAGGGCAAGGACGGCGAGAAGGCGCTCAAAGACCTGTCCGTGTCCTTCTTCTACAGCTGCACCCGTCGTCTGACCACGCCCCTCGGATAGCACTGGCCTCCAGCTCTCCACCTACTTCTCCGCCATCAAGCTGCGGTGGATGATTGACCACCATGCGCACGTTAAGAAGGCGCACGACGAGGACGACCTCCTCTTCGGCACCGTCGAGTCGTGGATCGTCTACCGCCTCACGGGCGGCCTGCATATCACCGAGGTCACGAACGCGTCGCGCACTCTCTTCATGAACCTGCACACGCTCGAGTGGGACCCGATCCTGCTCAACTTCCTCGAGGTCAAGCCGTCTGTCCTCCCCAAGATCGCCTCGTCCTCTGAGGTCTATGGCGAAATCTCATACGGTGCCCTCGCCGGCGTCAAGATTGGTGGCTTGGTCGGTGACCAACAGGGTGCGCTCGTCGGCAACAAGTGCCTCCGGCAGGGCGAGGCCAAGTGCACGTACGGCACCGGTGCCTTCCTCCTCTTCTGCACCGGTGAGGAGATCGTATCCAGCGCTCACGGTCTCTTGAGCACGGTTAGTACTCCGTTTCACTCCCATTGGCCAGCGTTATGATGGCGCCCGCAGGTCGCCTACCAGGACGGCAAGAACGGGAAGCCCGTCTACGCGCTGGAGGGTTCCAGTGAGTACCTCACGTTCACTTCTGCAACCATATTGTAACGTGTCATCCAGTCGCTGTCGCTGGCAGTGCCATCAAGTGGTGTGTATGACGGCAGCCAATCACTGATATCGTGCTCACATTGATCCCAGGCTGCGGGACTCAATGGGACTGATCCAAACCGCGAATGACATCAACGTCCTCGCAGACGGCGTCAAGCGCACCGGCGGTGTCTACTTCGTTCCTGCCTTTTCCGGTCTGCTCGCGCCCTACTGGGACCCCGGAGCAGGCGGTCTCCTCATCGGTCAGTCTGATTCTCCTGTCCACGGCGGCTGAATCTAAATTCCATCTCGTTTCAGGTCTCTCCGCGTACACCACGCCAGGGCACATCTGCCGCGCGACGCTCGAGGCAAACGCGTTCCAGACGCGCGAGATCCTCGAGAGCATGAAGCTCGACTCCAAGACGGACCTGAAGCACCTCATGGTCGACGGCGGCATGACGAACGGCGACACCACGATGCAGGTCCTCGCAGACGTCGGCGGCTTCACCGTCGTCCGGCCCGAGATGCGCGAGTGCGTGCCCCGTCCCGCTCCTTTTAAGCGCAACCCGCTGATCCGCCCCTTTTTTCTGTTATCAGATCGACGGCGCTTGGATCCGCGCTCCTGGCGGGCTCTGCGATCCGCCTGTTTGGGTGGGACATCAGCAACCCGGAGACACTCGCCGAGGTCAACACGAAGGGCACACGGGAGTTCAAGCCAGCGGTCGATGAGACGTTCCGGGAGAAGAAGTGGCTCGGCTGGAAGCGCGCCGTGGAGCGCTCCCTGAAGTGGGAGGAGGGTGTCGATGAGTAGGTCTTCGACTGTGCCACAGAGAACGAGGGAACAGCTGTATTTTACTGTTATCATTATTGTATGACGTGCACTATGTATGTTTATCCTGGTCATGGGCGAATATGATTGATCGTTCGTGGGTTCGTCACGCTCGACCTCACTTGACTTGGTTATCACATAGCTGAAGCTCGAGAGTGTGTCTCCTGAGGATGTTGCCACGACTAGGTGCCGGCGAAGTTGCTGGTTTTGAAGTGCACGTGATCGCGACGCCCATGTTGCCGCGACAGATGCCTGAATATATCTACGTCGCACTTGCGAGATTCTCGCTGTGCACAAGCACGTCTCCAGACCACATTTTGTGCGGTACAAGCCATGGGATCGCACACGATGCTCTGCCGTGCCGCGGCTCTGCCTATGATCAACATGAAAATAGGTGAGAGCCAATCAATTTTTCACGACAACGAAAACCGCGTAGTAGGATGCCACTGGTCCACAGCTATGCCCGCAGACTCGGAGACGAAGAAGCCGTTATTCGCCACCTTTAGTGGCCAGGTATTGCCACCTGTCGGCTCAAGTGCGGTGGAGAATGTGCGGTGGAGAATGTACTGCTGAATTCAAGGGAAGCGTTGATATCAATATGTCACTGTGGCCCCAATTCGGCGGATGGCTTTGCCAGACGTTTCTACCCTTGCAAGTTGGCGCGCACATGGACCATGGCAGACATGCCGTCCTGCCGTAAATGTTCGATCCTAGTACTAGGATGTGCGCGACGATAGCGCGGACGCGTGTTCACCACTCATACCTTAGGTGCCACACTCAGCACAGAAGATTGAGAACAAACGCTTGTACCCTGCAGCAACATTCAGGTACGACTTCGGACACGTACTCAACAAGGGCCACGCTACAACAAAGTATGCTTCTGGTACAGATGTACGGTAAGTGCCAACATTGTGATGAACTTCTCAGCAACGTCATATTCACATGTTGAACAATTGAATGTCCGCGGACACTTTTCTATATACGAGTTCTTCAGACCCCCTTTGCCAATACTGCTCCATAGGACGAGAGTACCTCCGGGCCCTGGCGCCGGCTCAAGCTGGGCTGCGGAAGGTGTGTCACTGTAAAGCTTCTCTTGGCCTCCGCTCGGAAACTTGTGGCAGCCAACGATAAATATTCTACGAGGGATATGTCCGTCATCCGTGGTGCGAGACTCCTCCCTGATGTCGATGGCACAAATTTGTGATTCAAGCTCAAGGCCTAGGAATCCTTGATGCGAAACGGGTTATACTTCATCCCACCAATAATGACGATGTTGTGCTTCGTTGCCTAAGATGCCTTGACAGGATCCTGCTGCATGTCAACCTGTGCCTTCCTGTATGCAATGTTTCTGACCATTACGGCCTCTTGAGAATGTTCCCCTCGGAATGGTCGCTTATCTACAGGGAAAGGACCGTGCGCATCGGCTTCGGGTCATAGGTCCCATGTCTCTACGACGTAGAAAGGAACTTTGCTGGTGGCCTACATAATGTAGCCTCTGCAGACAACGAGCCATCCCCCGTGTTCCACTCAGCGCGGACGCAACGAACAATGTCTGCCACAGTACCCTTGCTCTTAGTGACCATCGCGGTCTTTCTTCTATTCTTCTCCAAGCGGCGTCAGCATACCCTCCTACCAGGTCCTAAACCATTGCCCTTCATCGGGAATGTGCACCAGCTTCCCGCCGTTGACCAACACAAGACATTTGCGCAATGGGGCGCGCAGTATGGTTAGTGGGCAGTCTACCATGTAAGGTGTGACAGGAAACACTGAAATACCGCCTCAGGAGATGTAGTCTTTGTCAAATTCTTTCAGCAGCCCGTCGTCATCCTCAACTCCGCTCAGGCGGCATTAGACCTCATGGAGAAGCGGGGAGCCAAATATTCCGGCAGGCCACGCTTCACATTCCAACGGGATCTGTAAGTCGTATACGTGCGTACCGGTCAGCATTTCTGACCGTCGATGCTAGTGTCGAATGGCTTTACGCGAGCGCGTGGATGAGCTGCAACGATGTGTGGAGGCAGCAGCGAAAATGGTTTCAGCAGATGCTCATGTCGAAGTCCTCGGTGGAGAGCTACCAGCCGCTACAGCGCCGTGAAGTGAACAGGCTGTTGCTAGACCTACTCCAGAATCCCGCGAACTTTCAGTATCATTTGAAACGGTACGCAGTACTGAAGTCGGCGCTGGAGTCATCGCTGACGGTGGTCAGGTATGCGGCAGCGGTCATCCTCGAGCTCGGATACGGCCGTACAATCACCAGTTTGGACGACGATTTCATCCGAATCGTCGAGAAGGGTGTTTCCGAGGCGCTAGGCACAGGGTCTGGCCCTGGAAGCGGCCTGGTCGACTTTTTCCCCATACGTGAGTCTGACGCTACATTCACCAGCAGCTTGCCTTCATGGTTCCCGGGAGCTGGTTTCAAGAAGGCTGCTGCTAGCGCTCGGGAGTCAATCCGAGCCGTAGAGGATATACCGTTCGAGCAGGTTCAGCGGGAGATGGCAAGTAATGTCTGCCAATCCGAGTTATTATAACGTCCGTACTTATTGAATGCATGATATGTAGGCGAGTGGCATCGCCAAAGATTCCTTCACGAAGGATATGATAGAATTCGGACAGACAAAAGGCGACCTGACTCCGGAAACACTGTCGTCGATGAAGGGCGCTGCTGGCATGCTGTATGTTGGTATGTTTATTCAGTCATATTGCTGTCTCCCTGCAAGGTCTGACAACTATCCCATAAGCTGGAACTGATACGGTACGAGCTCAAGTCCGCCTTATGGATTGTAAACACCGATCTCATGGAATGATCTCACCGATGCAGTCCCTGACACCACTGATCATGCTGATTTTGGAGATGACGTTACACCCAGAAGTACTCAAGAAGGCACAGGATGAGATTGCTATCGTTGTTGGCGATAGCCGCCTTCCAGATTTCGACGACAGGCCTCAGCTGCCTTTTATCGAGTGTGTATTGAGGGAACTCTACCGGTACGTTGTTGTTCATTTCTCCGAGGTTCTTTCACGGACGTAGCTAAACAATGGCCTCGTAGGTATTGTCCGTCTGGCGCATTGGGTATGTATCTGCAATGAACCCATGGATTGCAATACTCATTACCCTATCAGGAGTTCCCCATGCAGCCACCGAAGACGACGTCTACCGCGGCTACAACATACCTAAGGGCGCTACAGTCATCGCGAATATTTGGTACGACCACAAATTCATACTAAGCTTACTGATGGACACTGACGAATGAACAGGGCAATGATGCGGGACACTGAACATTATGTAGACCCCGATGTGTTCCGGCCCGAACGATTCCTCGAGATCGACCCGGGAAGTGACTTCGACGCATGGGATCCAAAGAAGCTCGTCTTTGGCTTCGGTCGAAGGTTCATATCAGAGGCTTCTACTATACCTATTTTGCCTATGTACTAATACCCCACTACAGAGTGTGTCCAGGTGCGCATCTTGCAGACAATAGTGTTTGGTTGGTTATCTCGAGAATCATCGCTACCCTGGACATCCGCAAGGCTCGCGACGAGACCGGCGCTGAGATCACTCCGAACCCTGTCTTACATTCTGGAACTGTGACGTGAGTTAGCATTGCTCTCCAACTTTACAGTTTATGGTCTAACCTGTATCCTACTAGCCACCCAGAGCCCTTTCTCTGCGACATCCGGCCACGTTCAGAGAAAGCCAAGCAACTGATCTTGGATGGCCGCATCGGTGACATCAATGATTCGTGAGCTGGACAGAGGCCGACCCACTGGTCTAACGGAGAGCGGCCGGATATAAGGCCCTTATATCTCATTTGCTAGCATATTATGATGTACTACACGGAGTCTTGTGCAGCGTTTCCGTCGAATCATATTACCTGCGGCAAGTCAAAACGTGACTTGTTATATGCAACGGTAATAGCGCGCCTATATTGACCGTCCTCCTTGATTCTGATCCAAAGTGGACTCTCATAGCCTTTGCTTGTTTATGGTGACTTATGACGATACCCGGACCCCTGAGCTCTTGTGGTATCATATGTCCCAATCAACTGTGCAAGTCAGCGAGAGTTCTGTACAGTATGTCGACGTGGAGGTTGTTTACCGTCTCCAGCCTACCGACTCGGCCGAGTATGCAGCATGTTGGCATCAATGTCGATTTTTTGGTCGTATGCATCATACTTCATTGGTATGTGATGATCTGCCAGTGCGAAGAAAAGATTTATATATCGCGCAAAAGTAAGCTACTACTAATTACAAGTTCCTTTGTACAGGGATACAACACGTGAAGCCTATGCTGAGGCCACTGGTATAGTCCGTTCTTGTCCTATGGAAGAAGAAAACCGATGGGGCGAAACGACGCGAAAGTGAGATATGTCTAAAATAAGCGCTGCAGAACGGGCGCGTCCGCACGCGTAAGGGTCATGCAGCCGCGCTGGAAGTGCTAACTTCTACCACCGCCTCCTCTGAACCTCCACTGGACGATGCCGAATTTCTGAGCTTGCGCCGGTTCCTCCTCTTGTTTGACTTCCTCTTTTTCCTTCTTTGCTGGGACGTCATGTTCTGGCCTTCTTGGTTCTCGTCATCCGTGTCCGCGACAGTCTCCAAGATATCCTGTATGACGGTTTAGGAACTCCAACGAATGACAGAGGAGTAGGGACCTCTCACCGTGTCTATTTCGGCATCCAGTAAATCTGCCCGCTGCTTTCCCTTGTCAACAGGGGCACCGGTTGTCGGCTCATCATCCTCTGCATTGTTCGTACCGAAGTCCATGTCGCCTGGCTGCTCCCGCTGTTTTCCCTTGTCAAGAGGAACGGTTGCCGGCTCATCAGTATCAGGCTCGTACTCAGACGCCGGTCGGGCAGGCTGGACACTAGAGTTGCCAAAAACATATGTCGGTTGATCGGTCTGGACATCGGCGCAAGGCTCCCAGTCTTCAGGATTGGACGCTACCGGGGGCCTAAACTTTGACGGAGGATACCTCGAAGATAGACCGGACTTGCGAGATGAAATTCGCCCCACCTGTACAACCCAATGTCAGTTCCGTGCATTTTGCGTCAAAGAAAGGACGTACACCAATGGTACTAGGCGAGGACACCTGTGGGTCTGACGTCTGAGGGTTCCTCGCCTTGATGAATTCTTCCGCCGCCGATGTGTCTGGCACGAAGGGATTCCAAGCCGGAGCGGGATGGAAGACATGCGGCGGCAGGTGGCTAGAGAAGTTGAAGACCAATGGGGCGGGTTCAGTGACCATCTTCACAGGCGTGACGACCGACAATGGCGGGTGGCTGAAGAAGGTGCTCATCGGTGGAGCTGGTTTCACAAAAGGGATGGCAGATGGCGCGGTGCCGAAGAAGTTGCTCGTGACCGGGAGGGCAGGTCCAGCGACCGTCGCAACAGGAGTGATGGACGGCGACGGGTTGCCGAATTTGAAGGTGCTTTTGACCGACGGGGCAGGTCCAGGGACCGTCGCAGGAGTGAAGATAGATGGTGGCGAGCTGCTGAATTTGAGGGTGCTCATGACCGATGGAGTAGGCTTGGTGACCATCTTGACGAGAGTGGCGGCAAACGGTGATGGGTTGCCGAAGAAGACCGGTATGGCAGGCTCAGTGACTGTCTTGACAGGTTTGCTCACTTGCGCAGGTGCCGAGTTGATATCGCCCTCAGGCATGGAAGGACGATGTGGGTTTATCGTGCCTGGCCTCATGACCGGGTCGTTGTGGCTTACGGGCATCAAGAAATCCGAATTGAAGGCGAACTGGATATTCGTCCACGTAGAGATCGGGGGAGAAATGTGTGTGTCCGGGATGGTTGAGCTACCGATGGTGGATGATTTCTCTGGGCCTTCAATGACGTCGGCGGGCTGTCCAGTCGTGCCCTCCTCAACGGGTGTGTCTGTGCGAGCGAGAGTCTTGGCCTCATCATCCGTTGCCTCGATGACCTGGGCTGTGTCGAGGGCCTCATGACTCTCTGCCTCCGCGGAGGCAGCCGCTGGGGTGGGGGTCACACTCGTAGCGACGGCTTCCGAGACAGAGGGCTTGGCGTCAGCACCAGTGTAGATGAAAACCTCTTCGTCGTCGTCGTCGTCGTCGCCGCCGCCGCCGCTAGGCAGGGTGGTTGACGATCCCGTTGTCGTTGTGTCCTCTCCAGTTGTCGTTACATCAGACGCACAGTCCTTCCCATCGAGTGAATCAGTCTGTTCGTCGAACACGTTGTCCTGCACTATGATCGCGTGGTCACCAATAGCCGGAGCACCAGACTCTAAGAGTACCGAGCTCGACAGCAGCGGGACGGAAGCGGGGTCAATGGTGTGTGGGGCAGATTCAACGGAGATGGGGATTCGGTCTGTGGCGTCGTCTAGCATAACGGTGAGCGAGTTCGTCTCGATGGGGACCTCGTCGAGCGTGTTATCCAGGGCCGTAGTCGCATGACCACCAGTTGCCGGAGCACCAAACTCTGAGCTCAACGGCGGCGGGACGGGAGCGAGGTCCACGGCGTGCGGGACGACGGGGACGGGGACGGGGACTGTGTCTGAGGGGGTGTCGTCTGGCGCGAACTCCTCCGTAAGTGCACTGGTCTCCTTAGGGGCTTCATCGAGCGAGTTATCAGGGGGCGTGATCGTATGTTCGCCAGTAAGTGGAGCAGACTTAGAACAAGTGTAGATGAAAACCTCGTCGTCATCGTCATCGTCGGGCGGGGCGAGGTTGAATGACAGGCCGTATTCCGTTGTGTCGCTTCCAGCTGTCGCTGCATCGTCAGACGCGAGTTCCTTCTCAACGGGCATGACGGTCTCGTCAAGCCCACTGTCCTGCACCGTGGTCGCGTAGTCACCAATAGCTGGAGCACCAGACTCTAAGAGTACCGAGCTCGACAACAGCGGGACTAAAGCGGAGTCAACGAAATGCGGGGCGGATTCGACAGAGATGGGGGTTGGGCTCGAGGCGTCGTCTGGTGTGCACTCCTTCGCAGCGAGCAGCGTCGACTCGATGGGGGCCTCGTCGACCGGGGCCGTAGTTGCCTGGTCACCAGTTGCCGGAGCACCAGACTCTGAGAATACCGAGCTCGACGGCGGCGGGACGGCAACGGGGTCAACGGCGTGCGAGGCGACTTCGATGGAGATAGGGATCGTGTCTACGACAGTGCTGTGACGATCTTCCTGTGATGCGTCCGATTCAGCGTCCGCGCTACTCATTCGTGCGTGATCGACGACTGTAGACGTAGCGGTGATATCGGCGGGGATGAACTCGTTGGAATCCCAGACATCATCCGCGCTACCAGTGTCCGGGAACACCCAGGGATCTGGACTAATGATACACGTATAGAGGGTATCAGACCCGAGGTACGTGCTGAAGACCTCGCCCTCTTGAGGGGACGCTAGAGATGTCGGGCTGGAGGGGAGGACGGTGGCGGGAGTCATGTCGATGGCATCGTTGACGGCGGCCAGGAACAAGTCCGAGGTTGCAGACGGAGTTGCTGCCTCTAGGGAGGCAAACAGTTCTGGCATCTCGGATGCGTATTCCAGTACTAGTTTATCCAAGTCTTCTTCAGTGTAGTGGATGGGGGACAGCGCTTCTAATCCGTGCTATGACGAGAAACAAGTCAGCATTGGCGAATCGTATGACGTATCCGCACTGAACACTCACCAACTCATAGGATATGTTCATCCCGGGGATGGTAAGGTCAAAAGACTCTGGGCGCTCCTCACGAGAGGTGTACGCCACAACCGCCTTCCGAACGACGACCAGGACAACGATGGCCACGGCCGCAACCACCCAGCACGCGATGAGTTGGCGCATCCCGGAGTCGAGTTCAGCCATGACAGCTTGAGCCGTCGCGAGGTGGGACAAGAAGAGCTGACGGAAGCGTTCGAAACCGAAGGGGAGCTCTGGCGCCACATATACCTGGAGACCGGCCGAGCACTTCCAGATGTCTACGAGGCTATCGAAGTCCGTGTCACGGTGGAGGAGTGTCCAGGCGTTGCAAGTCGCGGTCGGGCTGGGTGTGGCGTTCGCGGTCACCGTCGCGGCCAATGTGGCGTCGATGGTTTGCATCGGTGTGGCGTCGATAGTATGCATCGGTCTACGCGCATTGTCAGCCTCATAGTACCTCTATGGGTCGCGCAAGACATACCGGAAAGCACCAGAGATAGTTTGAATAGCCATGTGTGCGCATATGAAGGTGTTGAAGAATGTCCGGTGAGCGAGGTGGGTGGCGGCATGCATCATCTGGATGATGCCGCCCACGAGCGCAGTCCAAAGACTGAACTCGAGCATCGCGATGCTAGATGAGTAGCGAGGATATTGAGTATGCAGTAGTATGGGGTGGGTGGTGGTGGTGGTTGGTGTCTGAGGGGAGGTGCGGGTCAAGCGGCTAGAAAAGGTGTGCGGAGGTCAAAACAAGGCGGTGGCGGGCCTACCACATAAGGCACAATACGAGGGTCCAAGCTGTGATCTTCTATTCAGACAAACAACAACGAGCGGCGTGCCTCGAGGCTGCACGAAGCATGTGAGCGCTATGTTCTTACCGCGGCGGTGGCAAATCGATCGAAGGCCAGAGCGTGCGATCGACGCAGGTCAGTAGCCTCCCCGCCCCATCGAGGAATTGCCGACGATGGTGACGGCATCCCAGAAATTCTCTGGATAATGCAAGCAAAATCATGAGCTGGACAGGGCAACTTGATTCAAAGTCTCCTTCGCGAGCGTGCTTGCGGAATCGAGATTCATGGCCCCCATTTCTGTACTGCCCCACGCAGAATGAGTCAGCCTCGAGGAGCGATTCCGCTTTGACTAGCTCTTGCTGTGCCCGGATAGGCTGAGGATATTCTAGCCTTCATGCAATATGTTCGATTCGCTACTTTCTGGTGGCTGTACTCTTGTTGTATTCTACGCAACGATTGTCTAAGTAGCCTTGGCGCCATGACTGTATGCACATGCTGACATCGTCAGCCAACGACAAGCCATGAAAGAGTGGCGGTGGGGAGACTGACCCTGCCTTCGTCTCCATGACCCAAGTGCGCCATTTGATAACTCGCTCAATAACAAACTATACGTCCGTCTCGTCGAGATTCGCTATCACGGTGCGACGGCCGCGGGAGCGTCTCATCAGTAATGCATATACTTAGAGCGCGGAGGACATGGGAGTGTAACCACTTCCGAATCGACCGGACGTCCTCGTCCCACATGGCGAATGATATGGCTGAGAGCGACTCGTACGTATGCAGCCCCTATCGATCTTGTATGTAGCGTGGTGACGTGATGTTAACGGGAAGTAGAAAGGCTTACCAGTTCATGTGCTTGGTGCTCAGCTATGAAACCGCTGGTGCCCTGCGTTGGAGGGGTAAGAAAGCCGGTGAGTATTCAGAGAAATGCTGTGTACGTCCTCGAGGACAGCAAGTCGGCAACTTTGAACAAAGCAACATGGGAGACCCACCGAGAACATGTACGTTGCGTTATGCGGAGTCATGTATGCGGACGTCGACACAAGTCGTGCAAGTCAGTCAGGAGGCAATGTTGCCGCGCTATATGCGTCGACAGCAGAAACCTGGCAGGAGTCTGCGGACCACGGATCACGGTCATATAACCTACTGAAGCGATGCACATCGACAACCGGGCCCACCAACAAACCTAACCCGCGCGCCCCGAGACATCATGCTTCAAGCGCAGCGCCCGCTCGGAGCACCCCTGACAGCTTGATGCCGCAGTCGGATGTGGCCGCGAAATGACAAGGGGAAGATATGGTCAACATGGTCAACGTTGACGTTCAACACACACACAAATCTGGGCTTGTACCCATCAGTGTAGTGGGGTGCGACCTCACGGATGGGAATGAGACTAGTCACCAGCACATTGACAAGGCCAGGCCCAAGACCGTCGAGGGCCAACCCTGACCTGGAAGTCAGCGTGTCTTCTAGCAAGCAACAGTTGATGTACCGTCAAATCACTGATGTCGTCCGTGCGATGTGATCTATATGTAGGGCGTTGTGGCGCGGATAGGCACCTCCTCCTGAACATTCATGTGCCCGATATGTGCCAACGACGGCTGCGAATCCGCGGCAGCCTATCAATGTTCATGACCAGCTTTCCAACACGTGGAAAGCGCAGTCATCTCGGTCGCCCTATCAATGGAGGGAAAGAATGCACAGAAGTATCAGCACCAGAAGACTTAGTATCGGTCACAATATTAGGTCTTCCGGGTGTATGATTGATTTATGAGACGCACGGTAGAACTGATGGGACGCCATGCGGGCCTGTGTAGACCCACGATATCGACGGTGGCGTACGTGGGAACATATCCGCAGATGGGGTTACGCAGATGGGGTTAGGAGTAGAGCTTACTGGAGAAACAGGTGCTGTGCGCGGTCATGGCGTTGGCAGCGATGTCGCACACCGTACACGGGGATGATGTTGCGAAAAATGTATTTGCTGACAATCAAATTCAGTGCTATGGTATGATCGAAATAGGAGCAGCGAGAACAGATTCGGCGTACCTTGCAAACATTTTCTGATGAACGGCCTGGATTGTACGGTAGAATATGAGGAAACCCCCTAACTGCCCGCTGAGAACGTTCTGTGGGGTGACATGTGTGTGCGAACGCTGTCGAGAGTCGAGAGCTCTAGATGGGGAGGCGGATAATCGAATAACAGCCCAGAACAGTGCTTCGTGATGAGGAGTTCAAATCGCCGCATGACCGTCCTCCTTGGTTTCTGAAGCACAAGCCGCTGAGTGGTACATAGCCCCGCACGCAGTACGGAGAGCGAGGTCGCTGCCGGCGTCGAGACAGAGGGGGAATCCGCGCCCCGGAAATAGCCGAGGTTTATAAATATTACCGCTTTGGGGTATAAGTAGTTTAAGCACGGGGCACGGAGGGTTGTTGTATAGCTCTCGCCCTGGGTATCACAGCCGTGGTGCGGGATGGTGCGAGTGGTGCGGTGCTGGGCGAGGAGAGGGGGAAGACACGGATGCGAACTTGGCGTGTGCATGGTGGCTGAATCTGGCATCTGAGAAGGTCGCGAGGGTACGCGAGGTTGTTTTCTGGTCGCGCTCCGCGTCTCCTCCCCCCTACCACCACCATCCCACCCCGCCGGCCTGCCTGCATGCTCTCTTCATGAGACCCGACGCTACTTCTACCTGGCTGGCAAAAAATCAGAGTCTCACAGACCAGCATCAGCATCAGACGTCTAACTCTAATCAGCTTCGTCACAATTCAGCACCCTTCTCCCCACCTCGCTCCTTGGTTCCCAAATCCTCCACGCTCTCTGCCTCCTTTCGATCCGTCTTTCACCGCGCGCCCCAACGCGCTCCCTCCAACAACTCCCTCCAATCATCCTACTCGGCGTCTTCTTCCCTCAATCCACAGACTACTACCGCTGCAGACCCGCGAATCCTCCACCCATACGCAGCAATGGTAGCCGCACCCCTCCCCGTGGTCTCCAGCCACGACGCCTCAGAAGATGAGGCCGAATGTCCCGTTTGCCTCGAACCCCTCAGTTTCAGCTTCAGGCTTCCGGGAGAGAAACCACACATTGTCCCCGAGTGTGGACACGCACTACATGAGGTGAGTTCAAACGGTTCTCTCCCTCGACAAGCATATTCGCTGCCATTCCCCTTCGCTGCTCTGCATTTTTTCGATCTGCGCGTTTGGCAGCGGTCACTGGTGTGTGTAGAACAAGGGTAACCGGGCTATGAGGGATACACAGAGATTGAGTGTATAACCCGAGGTATATGTCAGGACTGTGGAGGGCCTTCCCAGCGCCCTCTTGCAAAGTACCAGCGGCTTGGCAGCGTGTCGTCGCCTCTACTGTCGAGCGGTTTATCGCGGCATCGGCAGTGCGCGCAGCGGTCGAATGCGGTTCACTCTTATTCTCTTCAGTTATATATCCCACCCGCTCGCAGCTTGTCTCACGTACTTATCTACGCTTGATAGGCATGCTTCACCGCTGTTTATGGCCCGCCACCAGGGCCCTCAAGGGCAGGCACGATAATACGAAAGACGAATCTAGGCGTCTGTGGTGTCTGCAGACGGCCGATGAAGGTGGGGGACGGTGATGGTGGTAAATCAAATAGTGAGTGAACCCGTGCCGCCTATGATCAATCATCAATTGAAATGGCTATGATCGTCCAGAACTTGCGGCTCTGACAGGTATGGGTGACCCAAACGAGCCGTCTCTCTACCCTGGGAGAAACACTCCATCTTCTTTGCGCTCATACAACGTTCGGGCGGCGAACCGACCATATGATCCTACACAGGACGACCCACTCGAGCATTCGTCAGGGAAGTGGGGCCAGGGCGATCACTCGCAGGAACAGTCACACTACATCGTCGCGCCGTCCATCCAAGTGCGCTCAGAATTCGCATCGATCACACGCACGTCGGAGCAGAGCCAGCCGCTGACATGCATTGTGGTTATCGAGCTCCCTGGCAAGCGGCAGAATACGCATGTACCTGGCGCCGTCATGCCAGATTCGTACCCGAAGCAGCACAATCCCGCCGGGTACCAGGACAGCCAGTCCCTCCGAAATGACCGAAATGATTCAGTCCATGACTATCAATCACAGCGGTCCGGGGACCATCATTCCCAGACACACTCGATCTCACAGCAAATGTCCCCCATATCGCAGCAGGCATCTTTGCCCCCGGCACCATTCGAGGAAGTAAGCGAAGACTCGCCGTTCACCGCTATCACGCGCGACTTGGAGGCGCGGATCATCGACTGGAAGGGACATCCGCTCTCCGGGCTCGGCCCGCTCCAGATGTACGACTTACTTTCGGTCCGGAGGGACGCCATGGTACGCGAGTTCTTCGTCTACCTCTTCAGGGAGGCGATCATCTGTGTCGTGGAGGAGAAGAAGCGGACACTTGGGCGACTGCTCTCCTCCGCGTCGGGCGCTGCGTCTGCCCTTGGCGACGCCGGGCAGAACACACCGCAGAAGGGTGTGTTGCGGCTGAAGGGCCGCATCTACATCAGGCATATCAAACATGTCACCGACACCAGCGTTGCCGGCGAGCTCAGCTTGACCATCGACATGGAGGACGAGCGTCTCGACTCTTTCATCCTCATCTTTAAGGACCGATCCTCGCTGGAGACCTGGAAGGCCCACATACAGTCTCTTGTTGTACTTTATCAGCAACAGAGTGCCGCGGTTCAGGGGCGCGAGAAGACAGGATCGTCTCCCGGGCCCGACCTGGAAGAGTTTGGTGGGAGCCAAAAGGCGATGCGTATGCTCAGCGGCAGCACGACGGGCACGACGGTGAGCACGGCGGACAGCCTCCTCCTCAACGGCTCGGCGCGCTCAACGGTCTCCTCGCACACCTCGTATGGCTCGAATGGCCCCCCGCCTGTCTCGCGTGCACCGGGTATGTCCCACCAGACGCAGCACAAGCTTAGCACGCTCGACGAGGATTCCGAGTTTAGCAGGTACGGCTCGCCGACGCCGCGTGTTGCACCGCATATGTCCGCGGGCCCGAGCAATTCGCTGCAGCCCCTCCCACACCCTCCGCTCGACCTTATCCTCGTTGTCTCGGTCCCGTCGCCCAGTGCGACGCCGAGCACGGCCGCGCTGAAGGTGCGGGTCGTCCGTGCCTCTCTCGACTTTATCATCGCGTCGATGGGGCCGAAGGACCGGCTCAGTCTCGTCACGTTCGAGGTTGGGATCGGGGGTCGGGTACGGAAGACGCCGTTCTTGAGCCCTGGGAAGCCCGCGAGTCGGTCCCGGCTGAAGAAGTTCGTGGACGATATCGGATTCAGAGAGGATGGGATGCCGCACGAGGACGAGTTCCTTGTGCGCACGTCGCAGGATGACAAGACTGATGTCGTTACCGCGGTCAACCATGGTGCGTAATGTTCGTTCGTTCGATAGTGCCGTGCGCTGAATATATGCCTACCTGTCAGGTCTCGATGTCGTCCTACAACGCAAATCCCGCAACCCGGTGACAGGCATGATCCTTGTCAGTGACACAGCGGACACGACGCGGCGAGCGCAGATGGATCTTGTGCTCGCCCGTACTGAGGCTGCAAACGTACCCATCCACTCATTCGGCTACGGCCGCTCTCATGACCCTGCGTCCCTCTGGCTCATGTCGAACCACACGAGCGGCACGTACACATTTGTGAAGGACTGGTATGATCTCCGCGACTGTCTCGCGGGCTGCATCGGCGGCATGATGTCGATCGGTCTGCTTCACATGAAGCTGCATATGAAGATCGTCGACGGCCAGCGCTTCCGCATCCGGAAGATATCCGGCGGCCCGATGGCTATCCTCTCTTCGGATGGGCGCGATGTTGACGTTGAGCTCGGTGAGCTGCGGTACGGCGAGCGCAAGGAGATGCTGGTCGAGCTCGAGTTGGACAATGGCGATGTCGCGCAGATGACGCATACGCGACAGCTAACAGCACAGTCGCAACCGCGTGCGCTAGATGCCACTGACCAGTTTATGGGCCGCATGGGTCTCGACGCACTGTCTATTGCCGACCTTCCTGACCTCGCCGACGGGATGATGGATCGCATGATCGACGAGGTCCCTGTCTTCGAGGTCGACGGCTCGTTCTTCGACCCCTCTGCTGCTAAGCACGTCTCGCGTCTTGCGCACCCTGTCCTCCTCACCGTCACCCTCCTGCCAAACACCGGCAGCCGGCCTCGAACACCGACTCCAAACGGCTCTGACCCGGTCATTGTCCGCCGTAGGATGGAGCTGCTGGCCTCGGACATGATCACAAGAGCGCTCGTGCTAGTCTCAAGGAAGAACCTCCCTCAGGCACAGAAGCTGCTCAGCGAAACCCGCCGCATCCTGTACACCGTGCTGCAGAACATCACCCAGACACTGCCGCCCAATCGCGACGGCGGCGCGCCGAGGAACCGCAAGGAGATCCTTACGTTGAGTGCTGTGCGTGCCATCCAGTCCATCCTTCAAGACATGCAGGCTTTGTCGGAGGCACTCGAGGAGAATCCGGACGTCTTCTCGCATGACCAGCGCAACTTCGGTGCGCAACAGGCTATGGTCCTGCGCGACCAGAAGAGCTGGAGCGGCCGCAGCGCTATCGAGAGATTGTTCTGGACGATCGACAACTCCATCGAACTCGTCGCGCGAAGTACTGACTGGGTCGCCCGTGACTGATCCGCTCCATCTACCCTCTCGTTTGATCTTGTTCGCTTTCTCGTCTGTCGTTGTCTATTGGCGTCGCCGCTTCGCAAGTATATATATATTGTAATCCTCCTCAGCGTCATCGTATACTTCCCCTGTTCCTCAGCGACATCTTGTGTTCCCATCTGTGTGGTGTCCCTTGTGGCTATAGGCTTTTAGATACCATATTTCTGTGTGTTGTCCTCTACTAGGATGCCACGCATGTTAATTTTGCAATAGGGCGTGGTGGGTGAAGTCAATGACTCTCGTCTGCTTCTTCTCGTGTTACAATGTAAGGTACATAGTCATTACAAAGACAATTATGCGCAGTATGTTATATGTCACTCACTGAACACCCTTCCGCAAATATGGTCGAGCAGAAACCAATGCATGGGATTCAGTTGCCATTTGTATGGTGTTCAGGATCAGAACAGCTTTAAGCTTCCATCAAGACGTCTGCGAAGTGTCAGCGGCTGGACAACACCTTCTCGGCTACAGTACAATATCAGTTGAGAATGCGATGTTTCGATGATATCGACATCTTTGCGTGGTAACATCATTATGATTGAGTGTAGCTATCAAAATGGAGACCAAAGTGAGACCAAAGATCGCGCACACAGTAGGCTCTGCCATTCTGTTTGGCGGCCCATGCACATCCTTCAATCCACGATAATGGATACCACCGTCGCGCTCCACACGCTCGGGCGTAGCTCAGACTCGCCCCGGTTCTACGTCACAGTCTCTATGCCCCGTTAACTGCAATATCAGTACAAGAGTCGCACGAGTGTTTCTCTCCGTCATACTTTGGTTGCAAGACCACGCTCACGAAACCTTGATGTCACCGGTATCGATACGGCAATCCAAAATCAGTTGCCTAGCCTTCTCTGAGGGTGGCCGGATGTCGCAGAGAAAGGGCTCTGGGTGGCTAGTAGGGTGGGTCAGTCCATAGAATGTGAAGTGGGACTCAGAGCAAGGGCGACTCACGTTACGGTTCCGGAACGTAAGACAGGGTTCGGAGTGATCTCAGCGCCGGTCTCGTCGCGAGCCTTGCGGATATCCAGGGTAGCGATGACTCTGGAGATAGCCAGCCAGACACTATTATCTGCGAGAGGCGCACCTGGGCACACTCTTCAGTGGGGAATGAGTGCATGAACACAGTAAGCTAGTAGACAGTAGTACAGACCTTCGACCAAAGCTAAACACGAGTTTCTTCGGATCCCATGTGACGAATTCGCTGTCCTGTGCGATCTCAAAGAACCGCTCGGGGCGGAACACATCGGGGTCCGCATAATGGTCGGTGTCTCGCATCATTGCCCTGCATATTTGTTAATTCCAGGCATGTTTAACGAAAAGTGTGTTTGTACCAGATATTCGAGATGACTGTAGCCCCTTTGGGTATGTGGTAGCCACGGTACATATCATCCTCAATGACTGCATGGGGGACTCCTATAGAGAAGTTTGAGTCTCGTGCACCCGTCATAAGGATGCCACAAACCACGCACCCAATGCCCCAGACGAACAATACCTACGAGATCATTGTTTAGCTTGGTCTAGTGAAAGGAGTGATACGAGTAAATGTACAGGTGGAGCTCCCTTAGTATGCACTCAATATACAGCAGCTGAGGTCTGTCAGCGAAATCCGGGAGACGACTATCACCGACAACGCAGGATATCTCATCCTGAGCCATCTTGAGCACTTCAGGATGCAATGTCATCTCCAGAATAAATATGATAAGCGGTGTTAGTGACTATGTCGGTGAGATTTGTGTCAGATATGTTCAGAACATATTCCACGAGTCGAACACACACACCGTATCAGTCCCCGCTTATGTGCAGAGCATTGTCAGGCTAGAAGGGGGACAGCAACGCGAATAGATGACATACCGGCATACAGCAAACCAGCGGCACCCTTCATTGACGACACAGTTACGGGCGAAAAATCGCCCTATGCGTGTGCGAGTTCTATCATATCCTTCGTAAAGGAATTCTTGGCGGTGCCGCTCGCCTATATTATCCATATAATCAGTACCGACGGATTATTATAAGTCGGATTGGAAGACACCACTGACCATCTCGCGGTTGACTTGCTCGAAGGGTATATCCTCCAACTTAGGCTTGAATACCCACCCTAGCGCTGGCAGCGACCTTTTTGAAACCAGCCCCGGGAACCATGAAGGCACGAAGCGCACTGACAATGTCTAATACGTCACAGGCGCTGCCAGTTGACGTGGCCATGGACTCACGGATGGGGAAAACGTCGACCAGGCCGCTTCCAGGGCCAGATCCAGTGCCTGATAGCGCCTGGGAAAGACCCTTGTCGACGAGGCGGTAATTGTGCGACCATATCCAAGCTCGAATATGACCGCGGCGGTGAATCTAACTACCGTCAGCAGGAATTGAAGTGCTGACTCTCATTACCACGTACCGTTTCATATGAAACCGGAAGTCCGCGGGCTTCTGGAGTAAGTCCAACAAAAGCCTGTTCACTTCACGGCACTACAGGGGCTGGTAACTCTCGACGGAAGTCGTCGACATGAGCATCTGCTGGTACCATTTTCGCTGCTGTCTCCACACGTCACTGCAGCTCATCCACGCGCTCGCATGAATCCATCCGGCACTGGCATCCACGGTCAGAAAATTGAACGTCAGAACTTACAGTTCCCTCATGTATGTGAGACGTGGCCTGCCGGAGTATATGGCTCCCCGTTTCTCCATGAGGTCTATCGCAGCCTTTGCTGAATTGAGGATGATGACGGGCTGCTGAAAGAATTTGACAAAGACTACATCTCCTGAGGCGGCACTTCAGTGTTTCGCTACACCTCGCGTGGAAAACTGCCCACCAACCATACTGCGCGCCCCATTGGGCGAATGTCTTGTGTTGGTCAACGGCGGGAAGCTGGTGCACATTCCCGATGAAGGGCAATGGTTTAGGACCTGGTGGGAGGGTATGTTGACGCCGCTTGGAGAAGAATAGAAGAAAGACCGCGATGGCCACTAAGAGCAAAGGCACTGTGGTAGTCATCAGATTGTTCGTTGCGTCCGCGGTGGAAGACGGGGGATGACTTGTTCTGCAGGGGCTACATTATGTCGACTAAAAAAATATCATCCCAAGCCGTAGAAACACAGAACCTAATTCTCTCCACCTCGAGGCCGATGACCAAGGTCCTTGACCGGAGGAGAGGCCCCCATCGGTGGGGAATATTCTATACAGGAAGGCACCGTACGACTTTGAATCCGCGCATCGACATCGACGCAGAAGGTTCCGACTAACGTTCAGCCTGTTAAGGCATCAACGGGGACAGCGTACTACAGGGTGCCGGACACCGACAGAAGTCACAGATCCCGAGCTTGATCACGCCTTTGCGTTGTTGACATCTTGAGGAGTCTCTCGCACCACCGTGGCATGACGGCTATATCCAAGGTAGAATATTGGTGCCATACGTCTTTCTTTCTGGGCGCGCAGTGCAGCTGGGTCCCTGCTAGCAGTAGATAGTAGCATCATGACGGCCTCTTTCACCTCAACTTTGCGTCTATGCGCGAGCCTCAGGCTATGGCCACGTACCCTGGCACTGTGCTCGTCTTCGTGCAGAATTGATTGGCACTCACCGGGTTTCTTTTTATAATCCACACTCTCGGACGTCTTCATGTCTTAAAGCCGCGGAATCCGAGTTAGCAAGTAGTGCAAGGCTGTGACAGCCAGGGCCCAGCAAAGCAGAGTAACATCCGTGTGCGATGTACGCGCGTGTACCACACAAAATGCGGGCTAGAGACCTGCCTTCATCATGCATGCCCAGCTGAGGTAGTGAACAGTCAGAGTGGCGCAAGTGCAACGTTAACGAAATTTGTCACGGTCGCGGCTAACGCACGAACTACCGATGACCTGGCAATGTGCATAACGGAAGGAACTGTGGTATGTTCAGGCCACCAAAAAGCAACTAGTAGTATAGTACAATGCATGAACCAAAATCAGGACTAAAATACAGGGAAGCATACCAGATATCACCGAGAAATTAGTGTTATTGTCCTTCATACTGCCTCGCTCATCTCTACAGGCAATTGGCTATACCCAGACACATCTCTGCGCCGACCGACAAGGCTACATACATAGCTCCATACGTCCTGGGCAACCAACCGAGCGCTGCCCCATATCGTGATTTTTTGTAGGACCTCGCCAGGCATGACGCTGCTCTGAGGGCGCGTCCACCATTTCAGCATGAGTGAGCTTGTGACGACGCTGACGGACGAAAAGGCCATTGCCGCGCCAGCCATCATAGGATGGAGGCGTATGCCAAATGGCAAGAAGAGGCCCATGGCCAGAGGGATGCCCAGCGCGTTGTATATGCAGGCCCATACGAGGTTGCGACGGATAGTAGAGAAGATAGCGCGGGAGAGGTGGAGCGCTGCGACAACGTCGAGGAGGTCCGAACGCATAAGTACGATGTCGGCGGCCTCGATAGCGACAGAGGTCCCAGAGGAGAGCGCGATGCCGACGGAAGCGGCCACTAGCGACGGCGAGTCGTTGATCCCGTCACCAACCTGCGGAAACAGACGTCACGACGGTGGTCGTCATGATAGGAGCGGGGAACGTACCATTGCAACACCACCTTTATCTTGCTGCATGAGCTCTGTCACAACAGAGGCTTTCCCCTTGGGGCTCATGTTCGCCCATACACCTTCAGGCTTGATACCCACACGCTTCGCGACGGCCAACGCAGTAGCCCTGCCGTCACCGGTCATCATGTTCACCTCTATGCCCATATCCTGCAGCGCCTTGATAGCATGGACAGAAGACGGCCTGGGTACGTCCGAGAGGGCAATAGCCAAGATAGGGCTCGGGGCAGAAGAAGTCGTGGACACGGACACAAATATGGTTGTGAGCCCCTGCTGTCCCTCTTCAGTGTCAAAGACGGACAACGCCGACGGCAGGTCCGCAGCATCCGACTGGTTGACGAAGCGCGCCGTCCCCACATACACTATGTACGTGCCCTTGTGGCCAGACAGCGTGATACCGGCCTTCACACCTGCGCCTGGAACGCCCTCGAAGGACTCAATGGCGACTTCCGGGACAACGGTCAGCGATTTACCAAGAACATCCTTTCCGTACACTGCCACGGCCTTCGCGAGAGGGTGCTCCGATCGTGCTTCAGTAGCGGCGACCATAGCGATGATGTCCGCGTGCGTGAGGCCGTGAACGCACTTCTCGCGGAGGAACGACTCATCGTGATCCTGGGTGGTATATGCCCTCTGCGATGACCATGCAGACGCCACCACAGTCAGCTTGCCCGCAGTGACGGTACCCGTCTTGTCCAAGACTATCCGCTTGATAGACTTGCTCGCTTCAAGGGCACGGCCGCCCTTGATGAGGATACCGTTCTGCGCGCCCACACCGGTGCCGACCATGATGGCGGTGGGCGTGCTGAGACCGAGTGCACAGGGGCACGCGACGACGACAACGGAGATGCACATCTGGAGGCAAATGGCGAGTTTGCTCGCTCCAGGCGCATGGAACATGCCAGGAAGAGCGTCGTCGGTCAGGACGTGCGAGATGACCATCCACGCAGAAAATGTGCTGACAGCAAGGGTGATGACGGCGGGGACGAAGTAGCCTGCAACCTTGTCGGCGAACGCTTGGACGGGGGCCTTGTTTGTCTGTGCGTCTTCCACGAGCTTCACGATCTGCGCAAGCGCAGTGTCCTTGCCTGCACGCGTGACGAGCATGTCGAAAGTGCCAAGGCCGTTCACTGTGCCGCCGATTACATGATCGCCGACTTGCTTCTGCACCGGGACCGGCTCGCCCGTGACCGCGCTCTCATCAATCGAGGACAATCCCTTGACAACAGTCCCGTCGGCGGGCACCTTGTCACCGGGGACCATCTTGACGGTATCTCCCACCTGGACGAGTTCGGTTGGAATCTTCTTCTCCTGGGTGCAAGCGGCGTCCGTGTAGATAGTCGCCATTGACGGGGCAAGGGCCATGAGGTCCGTCAGGGCAGCACTGGTGCGTCCCTTCGCCCGGTTTTCGAGATATCGGCCGAGCGAGACGAACATGATCAACATCGTGCTGGTGTCAAAGAACACGAACGGCCGGTAGAGTGGGTCCGCCTTCCATACTGCTGTGATGATGGCAGCCAAAGAGTAGAAGTATGCTGCAGACGTGCCGAGCATGACCAACACGTCCATGGTGGCCCCGCCGTGCTTGAGCGCCTTCCACGCATTGCGGTAGAAGCGTGCACCTATCCAGAACTGCGCGGGTGTGGTGAGGGCGAGAACTAAGAGGTCGCCAAGGTAAAGGCCCGGCACGAGGCAGGCCTGCACAAGTATGCAAATCCCGGGTATGTGCGGGGCGACCATGCTGATGAAGAAGACGGGTACAGCGAACGCGAGACTCCATTGGAACCGCTGTTGCCATGCCATGATCTCCTTTGTGCGGGCGAGGGAGCGCATCTGTGTCGCGTCCTCTTGATCTGAGAGCATCGCGTCGAACCCCATCTCTTCAATGCGTTCTACCAGTTCGCGTGCCCCGACGAGCGTGCGGTCGAACTCGACTTTGCAGATCTCCGTGGCCAGAGAGACGGCAACAGTGTTCACTCCTGGCATTGCGGACAGCTCGCGCTCGACCGTAGACGTACAAGAGGAGCATGTCATGCCGTATACCCGAAGTGTGACAGCATCGGTACGCGAGGGAGGGATGAGGGTGGCGTCGAACCCAATGTCGCCGATTTCCTACATCGTGGTTAGAGTTAGTGATGTTCAGAACAGCGGTGTTGTACTCACGTTGGCAATCTTGTCGGCATCCCAGACATTGGGGTCGTACTCAACGACGCCGCGCTCAGCCAGCAACGCGACTTTCACAGAATGAATACCGGGCTGAGTCCTGAGCATGCCCTCTATAGACTGCAAAACTGGTTATTCGCCGTGCATACTGAGATCACGACGCTCGTACCTCCACACACGCAGAGCATGTCATCCCTTCTATGCGCAGCTCGCATTTCTCGGACATGAGACCTTTGGCCGTCAACGGCTCATCCTCCTCGATTGGGAGCTCGACCTTGCCAGAAGGAACAGGAACGGAGGTATTGGATCCCAAGAGGGTAGAAACGGCGGCCGAGATGCCAGACACCGACATGGGGGAGTAGGATGTAGAAAGGGGAAGGATAGAGGGTGGGTCGGGTGGGTCGGAGAGTGTGTCTAAAGAGAGTTGGTCAGCGAGTAAGAGCGCCTGCGCAAGCCGGGCTAGCGGCGACGAATGTCGAATGAAGCGCGTTTGACTGGTTTGAAGGGGCACAGTTGGCAGACAAGGGACACTGCTAGCTGTGGTCAACGCAGTGCAAAACGACAGCCACTGCCAGCGTCGGCGCGAAAGAGAGAATGGAGGGGTGAACGACGAGCTCGTCGACTACCCTCGCGCGCCATTTGTGCGATGTGACAACCGTGCTAGCCCAGAAAGGCAACTCTTTCCCATCTTAGATCACCGACGGGCTGGGATCACTTGGGATGCTCTTCATTCGACCGTTCTGTACAGGGTCCAATGCAGAGCCCAATCGGCAGTGTATTTCTGGGCGACGTGCAACGACTTCGAATACTCTCGACCTCGACTCCTCCCTCATCGCCCCCACCGCACATATCCCCCCAAATCAAGCCCCAGATGAGCGTGCATGACGTGGACTTCGAGGTAGTAGATAAGCCCAAGGAAGAGTCGGCAAAACCTCCAGCAATCTCCCCTGCTCTGTCACTTGACCTTCGGATACGGTGGCTGGAGACACTGTTGTACGGCGCGAGGCAAGAGGGCTCGGAGCGAAAGCACGTCGAGGCGAAGAGTGGAGAATCCCTGGTGCGACGTGCGGACGAGCTACAGCGCAAGTTGCTTGAGATTCTTCAGGCCAACGATGGCTTGCGCAGGTTCATGGAGCATTGTGAGTTGTAAGTTACGCTCTGCTCGTAGTAGCACGCCTGAGTATCCCCTCAGACGACCAACATGCCCAGTATCTCACACCGTCGTTTGCTCTTTCGGGCACAATACCTATAAACCCTCCCACATATGAGAACATGTCTCCGAGCGAGCTTGAGGCCTTCTTGACAGAGATGGAGCCCGACATACGCGCCGCCGAGCGGGATTTGCGGGAGATTGCTGCCCTTGAAGACAAGGGTGTGACCGCAGCTGGCCGTCTGCCCGAGCACAAGGACTTGCAACCGCGCCTTGATGCCCTCCTCAAGGCGCACGGGGAGGATGCCGAGATGGCCTCGCGGTTGGAGCGACGGATAGCCGGGCTGATGGATAGGTATGGTACCAGGGTGAGTGCATCGTTGTATTCGAGATACCGGGACGGTCTAATGGACCTGTGACCTAGGTTGATACTTTATCTGAGCTATTTCTCACCTGGGACGAGGATTTGCGCGGATCGGAAGACGGGTTAATGAAGCTTGAACGAGACTACGAGGAGCGCAGGAAGCTAGGCTACGAGTGATGAAGCGAGAAGATTGATTTCATCTATACCCCAGTACGTGCTCGGTTATACATCTGTACTTCTGTCACCTTGCAGTGCTACACAGTTGTCGTATACCCCTTGCAACGGCATCGTCTCTACCAAGGCATGTGTCCGTCTAGAATCCAGAGGTGTACGACATCCCGCTACTCAAGTGGCAGCGCGCGTTCAGTCTAAGGAAGACATGGTCATCATCGGAACAGGTAAGCGCTGACGTTTTGCTATCAAGATGCAGAGCACTTACACAGCCATCATCGAGTTAACGTAGACTGTAGGGTGCTCTTAGCCGTTGCAAAGCGACATGGATTTGTGACATACGCTTGCTACCGGCGCATAGGAATATCGTCCATATCATCTCGTTGTGATGAACCGAGGCCATGTACTGTTCAAGATCTAGAGCTTCAGGGGCTAAAAACTGTTCATAGTGATCAACCAACCGTTCCTAGGAGCGCAATATGTGTAATGCTGCCATTCCAAGGTAAACAGAGCGCTCTTTGAAACACAAGCCTACACACTCACGCTGTCAGCATGCCACGGTTGATGATGTATACTGTGAGTGTCCGGATAACACCGTCCGTGCTGTGTACGGCGGTATTTATCCGTCTGTCAGTTCAGCTGGGCATTCGAGACTGGGGAACGGGTTACCGCCTGAAGCCCGTCATATTCCTCCGTAATGCCCACGACAGCGTGATGCATATGCATATATCCGCCAACGCGGCGGCGCAGACTATGATCGACGTGGCCAGCTATATATGTCCTTCAGGACGGTTTCTTTTTAATGACTGGAGGACTATACGGTGTCTGGAGGAAGGGTCTCTGAGATTATCCATTTGTGCTTTCTATAGCAGCCATCGTGTGAGTCGTCCACTGGTTTTCTTTCCATAGTATGCTTACGTGACGATCTTTACCCCCACTGCTCAGCCAGCGAGGTCTCAGTACAACTCTGCGCACGAAGAAGTGATTACTTCACCGAACCCAAATACTGTGAGTAGACATGATGGTCAGCGCATTCAATTCGGTTTGCTCTGTGACTCGGCTCACCAAGCGATAACAGAGACAGGGTCACCTGATTCCGTGACGGTGCAGCAGCAGTCGTAAGTCCTCCGCAAGAATGAGCGAACAATAGCTTACAGGAAGCGACGTGATTGCCAGTCTCGCCTTCGTAGGCAATCTAGCGAGCACTGTCAAATGTGAGTTGATAGATGTTATGGACAATGGACGAGGACTTACATTGCCAGATACCATGGATATAGAAACTAATAAGTCGCTCTCAGCCATACGCATGCACGGCATGCAATGACGCATCTCACAACTGGACCACACAGATGGTCACGAACTTAAGGCACATTAGCGTTAACCCTGCGCTGTGCCGTGATTTCGTAGCGTTCCTGACGTACTGTAGATGCATACTCCAGCTAAGCAAAGCCCTGATAGTTGGTGCCGAGGACTTGATGAAAATGTGGCACTCACTTCGTAGAGTCTGGGTAAAAGCGAATGTCGGTAAGCCAAGATCGACCGACCAGTCAAGAGCAAAGGATCACACACTTAGGGAAGCTTAGAAGGCCGAATACGTCGCCGTGGCCCTTTACGACGAAAAACCATAGGATCTGATCGAGGTATGAGTTCGAGTCTCAGTGTGAGTAATATCGCATGTGACTCACGTAGATATCTGAGACACTGATGACGGTGCTGAGTAGCCTAATCTTTCGTGAGCTGGCTTCGACGGACGCCAAAGTTGTGCTATGCATACACACCATGTGCAAAAAACCATGGACACGACAGCTAGTCAGATACTTGGCCGGAAGCGAGAGCTAAATCGCGGTACGTACAAGAACATTGACTGAGGCCTTGTCATGTCGCAAGTAATGGTAACAGTAGTGCGCAAGCTGGGCACACGATAATCCGTAGAACCTGTACTCTCTGTGCGTGAGTACACAGTTGTCCCCGTCAGGATTTACGTGAGACGCACATCACGGAAAAGAGCGCGGCGATGAACACCGCTCCTACACTAGAGTCAAGATCGAGACCTACGTCGGGCATACTGCTGATCCTGGCGGTTGTAGTATATGCACAATCTAGCCAGGTGAGTGGGAAACTTGGTAAGCTGGTGGGTGCCGGCAGAATACAAGCGTCATCTTATATATGACCCCTCCCCCACAAATACCTCAAGGATCTCGCTAGAAGCGGGAGGCCGGACGATTGGAAGATTACCGCTGCGAGACTTGCAACAAGTCGGGTATGGCAGTGAACAGCCCCAGGTTTCCTAGTAGAGGTAATGTACATCCTTAAGAAGTTGTACATCTATACTGAGAAGTGGATGGGATCGTAGCTATGACGGATTGAAAGGTCAAGGCTCGTACTCCTGTCCATCACGGTAGGATATCACTGCCCGAAAAAGATCGTGAAAGGGCCGGTAGTCGTCACCGAAGTATATTGTCTGAGCCCATTGTACCATACATGAATTGTATATTCTAGGTGCTCTGTTACAGGACCACTTTGAAAGATGGCGCGTCGTAAATTCGCTGAATAAACAAGACCGTACAGGTGAGTCTGGCATGTCAACCGTCGTGGCGGTAGCTCTTGCAATTGCAACACTATGGGGCGCGATTTGATCCCTATCTTGACAGATGCAAACGTTAAACAACGGCATGCTTACTTTGGCCTTAAGAGCCGGACGACTTCAGTGTCGAGGTGTGACTAGGCAATGTAGTCGTCATTTCAAAGGCGCCCGGTGCCAATTAGTGAGGTCATTTGCTGGGTATGGTGATAGACCGTACATTGTACAGACCACCATACAACGAATCCGAGATAAGTACAACATCCAGGTGAGCGAGCCGAGCACGATCAGAAGGGGAGCGGGGTATCTAGACTATATGAAGGTGTGACAGATACATTCACTCCTGCGAATACCGGTACCTAGTGCATCAGCTGAGCAACCGTTCGCCCCATACAAGCCGCTGGCGGTGAGCGCGGACGGCGCCCTCGAGCGTCAGCCACGCGATCCAGACTCCAAGGAAGAACGCGAGGGCAAACAAGGTTCGCTGTACGGGGAGCACGGTCAGGCTGTGAAACGAAGGGGCGGCGTGGAGCACGCACGAAGATCGCTTTTACCCTCGAGCTGACGGGTGCAGACGCGGTGAATAGGATTTTGCTCAAGCGCGTCGTAAGCGGGCTGTCTAGCCATTCGAGGTCGACGACGAGCTCCTGAGCCTAGTGCGCATGAACGGGTGGCAGACTCCGATGCAGTCTCGGAGGGGCGTACCTTGATTTGTCCACGGTCGTAGACGTGCCCGATGCAGAGCAGCTCTTCCTGCACAAGCGGCAGATGCAAGTCCAGCTGCTCTAGCGCTGCAAAGTCCTCTGCGAGGGACTGCTCCATGTGCGGCATTGTCGTCTTGAGAGCAACGGCGGCCTGATGTTGATGTTGCTGGGGCGCATTGGTTATGTATACGATGCTGGGTATCGAGGCGCGTACCTCCAACACGGACTTTGCTTCATGCAGGAGTGTGGTGATGGCTCGTGAGTTGCTGAGGTTGATAGCGAGCCTACTCTGCAGACAACCAATGAGTCATCCGGCGTGCAATAACAAATGATGTTGCGTACCTCAAAGTCCTGGATCCCCTGTTCATAGTGCTGGGTTCGCCTTGACATGACTTCGTATACAGAGGTCAGGTTTCTGATTGGACTATACATCAGCTCCTCCCCAGCAGCGATTCTCGGGCAACTGACGGCTGCTCCTCAGAACCTGCTGACCGGGACGGGGACGTACTAGGCCTGCGCGCGCGCATGACGTTCAATGTCGTAGTGTCCGTCTGGCTGAGATTAGCTGAAATCAACGGGTAATCTGTCGAGATATGCATAGACAAGGATCGACAAGAGTAAACATCATTGTGTGCGGCAAGCCATGAAGGACATGGGAAGGCAGGCCTTGAGTAAGCGCTTGGGTTCCAGAAGTACGCTATTGCCTAATTGGGACGTCAGCACCCCGGCCCGGCCGAATCCGAGTATGCATGGTATTTACTATGTGCACTGGCACTAAATTGTGCTGTTGCAAACATCAAGTCTTCACTGAGTGTACGAGTCTACCTTTACTCAGATTTCTCGCCCAAAAATATATGTAGGATGTATTAGGATGTATGAAATTCAATTTATGTCCAAACAGCAGTGTGAGCCACATCACTCTAACGGCTTCCTCACCCAGAACAGATAGTTGCACTCCTCCCCCAACTGTTTACCAACTACGCCTCTCGGCACAAGGGTCCACTCGCCTCGCCACGGAACGAATGCCATCCCGCGTGTTTCTGCCTCCGTGCGCGCAGGTGAGTCGCCGTACAGCCGCGAGATCCAGGGCCGGCCGTCGTGGCCCATGGGCTCGGCGAAGAAGCGGATGAGCTCGTCGGGGCGCACGAACTTGGAGTACGTGTGCGTGCCGGGCGTGACGAGCCGGAGGACCTGTTCTGCTGCGAAGATGGTGAGCAGGTAGGCTAGCGGGGTGCGGGAGATGGTCGAGAGGAAGAGATGGCCGCCTGGCTGATCCGCGGTGCATCAGCGCGAGTAAGGTGCAGCGGGGAGAGGGCTCACTTTGACGAGCTCGGCGCAGGTGCGCAGGAAGGCGCGCGGGTTGTCGACGTGTTCGAGTACCTCCACTGAGGTGACGACGTCAAACTGCTTCGGGCCGCGCGCGGCGAGCAGATCCTCTGCTGAGGTGTGCTCGTACATCAGCGCATGCTTTCGCCTGCGGGCCGCCGACAAGCTAGACGCGACAGGGTTGACATGGTTGAGACTGGGGTCGGACGATGCGTGTAGAGAAGCGATGTTGACGTTGGAGGCGGAGGCGTCGATGCCTAGGGTGTTCGCGCCCAGTCTGGCGAGGCTCTGCTCGGGTCAGCAGCGCTGCGAATTAGGCAGAAGGGAAGCACACCTCACAAAGTAGACCGCCTCCACAACCCACATCTAGCACATTCAGCCCATCTAGGACGCCCGTGCCATCCGCAATGTCCCCACCATCCTCGTGCCTCATCTCGAGCTGCGAAGAGAAGTCAGACTACATACGGCGAATTGTAGAGGTGCACATACTAGCTTTTCCCGTATAAACTGTACCCTAACGGGATTCATTTTATGGAGCATTTGGAACTCTCCGCGCTCGTCCCACCATTGGGAAGACAGGCGGGAGAAAAGTGCTATCTCGTCAGGGTTGACAGACGACTGCGAGGCTGCTTGTGCTGCAGATAGCTGAGGCGAAGTGTGGTATAGTCGTTCATGGCGGCAGCGACAGCGAGCAACATTGCGGTATGTCGGGGCTCGCGCTGAGCGAGCAACAGACGGCCAGATTTTTGCCATCGTTGGACGTCTTGTCACCCCTAGGCAGACCAGAAATACGAGGAGGGAAGAGGACGGTCGTATAGTCGGGAGGATGAGGAGGAGGAAGCGGGCCGTCGGCGCGCCAGTCGATGCAAATCTCAGATCTCAGTCTGAGGTCTGTCGACTTCATGCAATAGCCTCGACTTCATCCGACAACGCTCGGATCTTTGCACGGATATATTCAATCAATAGAATCAAAGTGGCCCCGGGCTCGACGTTGCAGCCGTGAGGCAGGTCGCAGCATTCCGAGGCCACCGAGCGCCGCTATATCAATTTGCGCCGTTGTAACGGCCACGCCGTTACACATGGACTCTTACCGGTGTGTTACAATACGCCATGGTCTTGTAGAGCGCGTTAGCATGCGCACGGTCTCTCCACGGTCTCTCGTACAGCGCGATACGATGCGCCACGGTCTTTGTCTGCAGTTTCCCGATTAGGCATGTATCCTGGTTCGTCCCTTGCTCATCGACTGTACCTGGCTCTCGGCGAGTCCCGTGATCCCTTAGATAGCTGGCGCTCCGCTTTGTACGACTCTCGTCTTGCCAACACCAGTGTTCGGGCCTGCGCCCTTGTCCTCTGCTCTTGCACTTGCCCGACCTCTCGTTCTCACCTTCGTCTCGACCCTCAACCCGGCCAGCCTCCGGCACGCCCGTCACAGTTTGGCAAGACCACCCCTAACTACGCTAGTAGTCTCCGTTGGGCTGTCCAAGTGCCAGCTCATCAATTTTATTCGGTATCCCTCCGTTACTTCTAGTCTATTCGAGCTCGTAAGGGCTATACTACTTAACCTATTATGGATAGCTTCAACCCAGGTCAGGATTTCGACGGCTGGGGCACCGGCGGCCAGCAGGATGCCCAAGCTCCAGCACCGCAGCCTACCCCGGCTCCCGAGGACCCAGCCCAGGCGTTCTACCGAGCGCTTGAGGCTCTCGGGCGGCACGCCGAACAGCTCTCGAACAACCAAGCGCAAATGGGCAACGCGTTCCTCGCGATGACCCAGCGCGTCGAGGCTCTCACCATTGCGGCCACGTCACCTCAGCCCGTCAACGTCACCGTGTCCTCTCAAGGCAACGGCGGTGGTGGAGGCTCTGGTCCCAACGTCAAGACGCGCGCGCCGCGCATGTTCTCAGGTAAGTCCGACCATGTCCTTCCGTTTCTGCGCGAACTCCGCGCGACGTTCGAGCTCCAGAACGTCGTGGACAGCTATAGGCGTTGTTACGCGACGACTCGCGCTAACTCGGCTAAGGTCGACTCTGGAGACCACTGACCTATTACACAAATAGTCAGTCAACCTAACCCCTAGGACTTACCTACCTGGGCCTAGCGAGCTACACGAAGGAAACCCTGTCCTTCGATGAGAGTGACGATAGATGCCTGGGAGCACAATGCTACCACCAGGATCGAGCAAGCGAGAGTCTGGTGTCGGCTAACTCAGAGGCTTCACTGCAGGGGATGCGAGTGAAGGTTGAGTATAGATTAAACCAGGTCGAAGTTGGGACTTCGACCATCTACCAAGTGCAGTATATATACACGAGAGACCTAGGGCGTCTCTATGGTTCAGGGCAGGGTCACCGAGGTTGAGCTCAGTGTGGGGCCAATAGGGGGAAAGCCGGGGAAAGGTAGGGAGAACCCTAGGGGTCATGGGAAGGGGATGAGTCAGAGTCCGCAGGAACGAGTCATGGGGAGGGTGAGGGATATAGCGGATGGCGAATGGGAAGCGTCCTAGGTGCGTACCGCACCAGTCCCTGTCTAAGTATAGTACAGACCGGGCCGGGAGAGGATCCGGTCGAGCAGAGATATCATGTGATAGAAAATGGATAAGGGCGTACCCCGACACTTGTAACATCAGCCCCTTCTTATGGTCGACGTCCTCGACGACCTAGTCACTGAGGACCTCGTGCGGGTTCTCAGCAGTACCGCTCCCGGTTAGGATCGAGGTCTCTCCATTGCGACCTCGGGTGACGATTGCTTCAACGTTATTGGTGCGGGTGTTTACGAGATCGAACCTTACGGAATGTCAAGAGAATATCGATCCGTCCGGGGAGGGTTGGAAAGTGGACGTTGGTGAGGTTGCGAGCATTCGGAGTGGGAAGTTCTCGACATTCTCGACGTGCTCGTATGGAGGAGGGGATGCCGTTGGTACCGGTGACGAGACTGGGATGGGAAGGTTCATTTCAGGTCCTAGTTCGTCATCGTCGTCGTGATCTTCGTCGTTGCCGAAGATGTGAGCTTCTAGGTTGACCGGCTCCTGTATTTCGAAGTCTCGAATACCTAGGATCGAGGCATCAACCCAGTCTTCTCGGGTGATTCTGGTAGCGGCTTGTCGTGCTTCTCCGCGATTCCGGGCACTGAAGCCGTGAGCGTCGAGGCGCAGAGTGGTGTTCCGGACTCCTTCCTCGCGGCTTGCGAAGATGCCGCATACGCGTCCTTGATCAACGATAAACCAACTTGTTACGTCCAGGATCTCTGCGCGTATGCGAAGGAAAATAGCGGGCACCAAGGTGGGGGAGTAGTGGAGTTGAGCCATGGCTTGTTCGGAATCGTACAACGCGACGTTGACGAGAGCGCGCCATTGCGTGGCGATCTTGTCAGTGAATAGACCTTGACGGAGGAGCGATCCTACGGAGACGACATCGGGATTGGGCTGGGGAGTAGTGAGGCCGTTACGTTGGTAGTTGCAGTTATGGATACTGTGACCTGGTCCGGGACGACCGCAACTAGAACAGCGGTAGTTCTGGCATTGCACGGTGGTGTGATAGTTGGCGTGAGGGAGGGTTTCGCATAAAATGCAGGGAGTGTATTCGGAGATGATACGGCTGAAGTCGGCGGCGTGGAACATAGAAAATTCGGGGGGCATGATAAATTCGCCAGTGTTGGGGGGACGCCGTGCGGTTAGTTGGGTCGCGGCTGCGAGGAGTGCCGGTTCCTCCTGCGCGTCCTGGAGGACCTCCTTGAGGCGGGCGACGGCAGTGGCTCTTCGGGCTCCGAAGAAGCGGATGGCGTCCTCGAGTTGGTCCTGGGCGTAGTAGACGTCGAGGAGAGCGTTATAGATGTGTGCCACTGTGGCCCGGCGTTCCATGCTGCGAACAGAATCGTTGGGACGTTCCCGGGCTCTGATTTCACTGTAGAATGAGGCGGGGGCGAAGAGAGCTTGGGATGCGAGCGGCCAGTTGAGACGGACGAGTGAAACCGGGGGTGGTTGGAGGTAGCCGTCGTAGACGACTGCTGGATCGGCGCGTTCCTGGCCGACGGGGACCGGAGGGTCGATAGTCTCTTCCCCGATTGTCCGCGGAGCGGATCGCACCGGGCCTCGTGTCCTTCGGTACGAATACGACATTTGCAGCGAGGACACCAAGAGTAAGCGGGATCGTGAAGGATGCGTTGCTTACGGGGAAGCTTAGCCCAGAACGGCGTAGGTGGTTTGGGGGTTGGTACAGGGGTTTGGTGGGCGTCGATGTAGGTGGTGAGGGAGTCTCGGAGGGAGATAAGGAACGAGAAGAAGAACGGTGGGGGTGGGAACATCGGCAGGGAAGAGAGGGCAGCTCTTATCTTTATCTGCGAGGGGTTCGCTTGGAGCTGGATCTGAGCGGGAGTTTCTTGCTCCTTTTGTACTCCGTGAGCAATTCGTCTGCTGTCCCGATGATGTTCCGTTCGGGTTCCCAGGTGGAATCTGCTGTGGAATAGCCCTTCCACAGGATGCGGTATTCCGTAGTTCCGTTTGCTTTGCGGCGATGTCCAAGAATAGATTCGACTTCGTAGTTGTCTTCTCCTTCTATCTCGTCAGGAGGTGGCCTTGTGTAGTTTTCTCCGTGTTCGTCAGTCTTCGTGTACGGGGATAGGAGGCCTGCGTGGAATACCGGGTGAATTCTCCACGAATCAGGGAGCTTCAATTCGTAGGTGACTGGACCCATGACCTTGGTGATTCGGAAGGGTCCTTCTCGTTTCGGAGCTAGTTTCCTTGTAGGGTATGGAAGTCTCAGGTTGGTCGACTCAAGCCATACCTCCTGATCCTTGCGGAAAGCGGGAGTCCGTTGCTTCACGCGTCGTTCCACGACCTTCTGTGCTTGTTCCATGGCAGCTGCGGCCTCTTCTCGGTTCCGCGCTATCTCCGATATTCTTTCGGCTGTGGCAGGGGCCTTAGATATCTCCGTTACATGTGGGAATGCTCGGGGGTTGTACCCCATCATGGCGTAGAATGGCGACATCTTGATGGTAGAATGTTCTCGGGAGTTGTGAGCGAATTCGGCGTCCGTGAGCATCTCTGACCATTTGTCCGGGTTGTTCGCGCAGAAGATCCGTAGGAATACCTCGAGTGACTGGTTGGCTCGTTCCGTTTGGCCATCGGTTTGAGGATGGTAAGCCGTTGACATTCGTTGTTCGACTCCTCCTAGACGGAGTGCCTCCTGCATGACGTGAGAAGCGAATTGCGGACCACGGTCGGAGATGATCTTGTCTGGCATCCCGAATCGTCGGTAAACTGAGTCATGAATGATCCGTGCCGTCCCGAGTGCGTCCGTGGTTTTGAAACCAGGAGCAAAGATTACCCCCTTCGTACAGTCGTGGTCCACCATGACACAAATAGAATCGAATTTCTCCCGACCGGATGGTGGGAGGTCCGTAATCCAATCGATGGTTGTACAGGACCAGGGCACGGCTGGCAGTTGCGCTGGGATTGGGATGATGGGAACGGTGGTTGGATGCGTGTTGGGCTTCATCTGTTGGCATGCCGCGCATCCCTTTACGTATCGGGAGATGAACGCAGCCATGCCCGGCCACCAGAAATCTCGTTGTACGGCTGTTGTGGTTTTCGCTATGCCCGGGTGTCCGGCAGATGGCAGGTCGTGGTAGAGTTTCACCACGTCTCGTCGCAGATCTTTGTTCGGCGGGACGTAGGCTTTGCCGCGATAGTATACGAGTTCTCCGTCTTCCATCCAATCCGTGAGCGCTGTGCGTGCCGGGGCGGGTCCTTTGTCGTAGAGTGCGGTGATGGCGTCCCGTACTATGGGTTCTTTGATGTGACAATCGCGAATTCGTTCGCGAAGCTCCAGGTTGACGGTCCTGACATAGCTGGGGTCGTCAACCGTGAGGACAATGTCTTCTTCGAAAGTCTCGGTCATCATCGTCCGGTAGACGGATAGGTTTCTAGCAAGCGTGCATCGGGTAGGACCAGCATGTCCTCATTGTCGTTATCTCCTGGGTCGTGATCAGATCGCCGTGACAGAGCGTCGGATTGAACCATCTTTGTCCCCGGGACGTGGATGAGTTCGTAGTCGAATTCTGATAGGAAGAGGGCCCATCTCGCTTGCCGGCGATTAAGTTTCTGCGCAGTGCGCCAGTATCCAAGATTCTTGTGGTCGCAGAGAATTTGGATCGGGTGAGGAGCACCCAGGAGTAGATGTCTCCAAGCTTCCAATCCTCGAATGATGGCGAGCAGTTCTCGGTCGTAAATCTCGTAGTTTCGTTCGGCAGGGTTGAGCGACTGGGAGATGAATCCGCAGGGGTGCCAGTCTCCGTTTTCATCCTGTTGTCGGAGGACTCCACCGGTCGCAAACTTCGAGGCGTCAGTTTCGAGCGAGAATGGCTTGCCGTCCTGGGGCATGAGTAATACTGGGGCGCGGGTGAACTCTGCCTTAATGTCTTCGAATGCCTTCTGCTGTTCATTGTCCCAGTGCCACCGGACATCTTTCTTGGTTAGGTCGACTAGGGGTCGAGCGCGTTCCGAAAAGTGGGAGATAAACCGGCGGTAGAAGTTGGCGAAACCCAGGAATGAACGGGTCTCCTTGAGACACGTCGGGGGTTTCCAGCCCGTAACTCCTTCTACCTTTACAGGGTCCATGGCGATAGCGTTGGGTCGGAGGATGAGTCCCAGAAATTCCACTTCTGTGACGTCGAAGTAGCATTTCTCTGGTTTGAGGTACAGGTCATGTTCGCGGAGTCGTTCGATTACTCGGCGTGTTCGCTGCTGATGTTCCTTCAAGTCTGCAGAGAAGATTAGGATGTCATCCATGTAAATGACCATCCATCCTTCTTGCATCATATCCGCGAAGATCGTATTCATCATTCGCTGGAATGTGGCGGGCGAGTTGCAGAGTCCGAAGAACATGATGGTAGGCTCGTAGAGACGCGGTGGACCATGGTCGGTGCCAGGAACGATGAAAGCGGCTTTCCATTCATCCCCTTCCTTGATTCGGACGTTGTTGTATCCGGCGCGAAGATCCATCTTTGTGAAGTATCGTGCCCCTTCATCTTCTCCATGAGATCCGTGATGAGAGGGAGGGGGTATCGGTCCTTGATGGTGTTTGCGTTTAGCGTGCGATAGTCCTGACAGGGTCGATACGAGCCGTCCTTCTTTCCTACAAAGAAGAACGGGGAAGCGACGGGGGATTTCGACGGTCGGATATAGCCTTTTGACTCGTTTTCCTGGATGAACTTCTCGAGTTCGGTACGTTGTGCCGGTGCCAAGGGGTAAACCTGTGCTTTCATTGACTCAAAGCCTGGTTTCAGCTTGATCTCGTGATCATACTCCGTGTGCATCGGGAGTCGAGATGCCGTGCCTTTGTCGAAAGTGGGAAGGAGATCGTGGAGGTAGGGGGGAATCATTTCCTCCAGTGTCTTCTCCTTATCCTTGGCGTGCGCGGCTTGCGCAAGCTCGGTGGATGTGGTGACTTTTCCGAATGAGAACGCCATGGGAATCAACTTCCCACTGCGCGTTTTCAGGTAGCGATTGACCGGTGTCGATGGAGTGGTACCGTGGTGAAGAGACGTCTCTTCCTTCGTAAGGGGTGGTTCGATGTGGGAATAAGCAGTGAGGAGGTCCCCTCCTTCTTCATACGAGAAGAGTTTCTCATCTTCTTCATCGTCATCATTGGGATCCGTTGCTAGCGGTGGTGGTGGATCTTCTCGGTCCAACACGGGTTCTGGGGTCTGTCCTGGGGTCACGGTGCGAGAGGTCCTTAGCGGCAGATCGTCTTGATCTGGCACTTCCTCTACCGTTGCGCGGGGAGTTCTCTTCTGTTGGTTGGTTGGTCCCATCACTGGGTGGGAGGGTAGCTCGGGTACGGGATCATCCAATAGATTCTGTGGGGTTCTGCGCGTTCGTTTGCGCGGCTTCTTCTTCTTCTTCTTCAATGATGGTGGTTGAAGTAGAGACGTCGGCCAGGGTGTTGGCCTGGGTGGGTCTGGGTCTGGCTTCTGATAAGCGGGCGATGGTGAACGTTGAAGACGTTCCAGCGTGCCCCTCCAAGACGGTGGAGGTGGTTCAGGCTTCGGTGTGGCGCCAATGCGTCGTACGATGAGGTTCCCGGTCTTCCAATCGACCGCGGGGTTTTCCTTCTGAAGCCAGGTCATCCCGAGGATGACTTCGTGTCGTCCGATCGATGCCACGTAGGCCTTCTGTACTCGCAGTCGAGTAGCTCCTTTCCAGCGGTACTTCAGTGCGACGTAGTGAGTGATTCGTCCTTGGGAATTTTCAGTTTCATCGGCATTCCGAAGGATGATGGATCGTTCAAGAGGAATGAGGGTCATCCCAACTCGCTTGACGAGTTCGGGGCTAACGAGGCACTCCATTGCTCCACTGTCAATGAGGGCTTCGGTTTCTGCGGCTTTCTCTCGTCGTCCGTGCACAGTGATAGGTAGAAAAAGTGATTTCGATTCTATGCTACCATACACTGTGCGGGAGAGAGAGATGATTCGGGGTCCGACCTGTGCAGGCTCGGGGGACCCTAGGTAAAATCCAGCATGACTTTGTCCCAATCTGCATCACTCATCTGGAGTCGAAGTGCCTTGATTTGGGATCGGGCATCGATGGGAGGTGCAACTGAAAGTGGAACATCGTCGTTGATGTCTACGATCCGTGCACGAGGTTGCTGCTGGTAAGGTCGTCCTTGACCTTGTCGTTCGGGTTGCTGTTGACGAGACCCTTCTTGGGTTCGTCGTTCAAATTGCTGAGGTCGAGGTCCTCCTTGGCCTCGTCGTTGTTGGAATCCATCGCGATCCTTGTGTTCGCGAGCGTAGTGGCCCTTCTTGCCACAGAGAAGGCAAAGCCCTTCTCTCATGCGTTGGTCCCTCACTTCTTGAGGAACAGTGACTCGGTCGATGTCCATGGGTTCGTCTACCCGTCCGTATGGGTTTGAGGTGTGGTTGTTCGATCGGTGATTATTGTTCGAAGCCATTGCTCCGAAGTTCGCGTATGCGTCGAGTCGACGAGCTCGTTCGTACCATCCTTCCATGGTAACAGGCATGCCGACTTGATTCATGAGTCGCTCGACGAGCTTCGGGTTTAATGCTCCCAGGAAGAAAGCAAGGAGTTGCTCATAGTTCCTGGGGTCTGTGACTTTGCCATTGCTGTCGGTGATCGCGTCCTTTAGTCCAGCTCGCAGGGCAAGCGCTTGGAATGTCGTGAGGAAGTCTGGGATGTTTCGTCTGCCTTGTGTGTAGTGGAGGAGTTGCATCAACCACTTGGTCTTGTTGTCGACGACTGGGAATTCCTTGAAGAGATCCTTCTCGAAGTCGTTCCAAGAGTCATAGACTTTCTCTCCAATACGACGTGCTTCGGTTGCCTTCTGGTAATACAAGTCTCGGAAGTTCACTGCGCTTCCTCTCATGAGACTGAAGGCATATGCGATCTTGGACTGGTCCGAGGCTCCGGTGTTACCCACAGCCTCGAAGTAGTTTAGGATGCGGTCAATGAATGCCTGGGCATCGTCGGAGTGACCTTCAAACGGATCGGGGGACTTGATATCGATCTTTCCTTTGAACTGAGTCTGGGTTCGAAGAACCTCCGCCATTGCTGTCGCAAACTCCTGAGGGGTGAACGATGGAGTAGACATTATGGATGGGGATGGACTGGGAGTGCGAGGAGTGGCTGGGGGAGGTGTCGAGATGTGGGTTCCTTCGAGGTACTGCTCGAGTGCTCTGGTTGACTCCTCTTCAAGCGGAGTGGGTACTGGTGCGATGACTGAGGTCGAAGCAAGAGGTGATCCGACGTATTGCGGGGATGTCGGAGAAACTGCGGCTTCCAATGAAACTTCTCGGGTGATTGTCGGGCTGACAACGGGGGTGGTTCTCGGGGTAGGCTTCCTAGCCTGTCTGGTGAGCGATCGTACGTGATCGAATGCTGTCTGCGCGTGCTGTTCAAGTGTTGTTCTGGTGTCTTTCTGCTTCTGTGAGGTTGTCCAATCTTCTGGAAACCAGGACCAACTTAGGTCCTTCTTGTCTTCTTTCTGGAGTTCGACGTCGCGGAACTCTCCCTTCTCTTCAAACTGGAAGAGCTTGGTTTCGGTATTCCACCAGAGGTCCTTGAGTGGTGGGAGCCCTACGCTTCCCGCGTCGACCTTGGTGCGAATAGGAATGGTGCCTGGAGCCGGTCTTCGTCGGCTTTAACTCCTCCTTGATAGAGCGAGTTCTTCTGGGGAAAGGGAACACAGGGGCGGGGATGGGTATCCCTACACCTGGGCAGGTGGGGAGGGTTGTAACTTCGACCTAATGTTACGCGACGACTCGCGCTAACTCGGCTAAGGTCGACTCTGGAGACCACTGACCTATTACACAAATAGTCAGTCAACCTAACCCCTAGGACTTACCTACCTGGGCCTAGCGAGCTACACGAAGGAAACCCTGTCCTTCGATGAGAGTGACGATAGATGCCTGGGAGCACAATGCTACCACCAGGATCGAGCAAGCGAGAGTCTGGTGTCGGCTAACTCAGAGGCTTCACTGCAGGGGATGCGAGTGAAGGTTGAGTATAGATTAAACCAGGTCGAAGTTGGGACTTCGACCATCTACCAAGTGCAGTATATATACACGAGAGACCTAGGGCGTCTCTATGGTTCAGGGCAGGGTCACCGAGGTTGAGCTCAGTGTGGGGCCAATAGGGGGAAAGCCGGGGAAAGGTAGGGAGAACCCTAGGGGTCATGGGAAGGGGATGAGTCAGAGTCCGCAGGAACGAGTCATGGGGAGGGTGAGGGATATAGCGGATGGCGAATGGGAAGCGTCCTAGGTGCGTACCGCACCAGTCCCTGTCTAAGTATAGTACAGACCGGGCCGGGAGAGGATCCGGTCGAGCAGAGATATCATGTGATAGAAAATGGATAAGGGCGTACCCCGACGCTTGTAACAGGCGTGCGCTTATGCTGTCCATGTACCTTGAGGATGGTTCACCCCTCTATTGGTACAACGACGTTGAGCGCACGCAACCTGAGTTGCTGCGCGACTGGTTGCGTTTCGAAGACGCGTTTAAGAAGCGCTTCGAGGACGCTAACCAGGTCAACAAGGCCTACCGCGAGCTGCAGAAGCTCCGGCAGACCGGCTCCGCGGCGAACTTTGCTTCCCGCTTCAAGGAGCTTCTCGCTTATGTCGATGTGTCCGACTACATGCAGATTGCCATGTTCGACCAGGGTCTTAAGCCTGCTGTCAAGCAGGCCCTGGTCACGGTGTCCCGCCCTGATAATCTTGAGGCGTGGACTAAGATTGTCATTGATGCTGACAACAAGATCCATGATCTTGATGTCGAGACCAGGGAGCATAACAAGAGAGCTGCCGGAAAGCACCCGCTTCCGAGGCAGCATGCTTCCTCGTCGTCAGCACCAGCACCGTCGTCCGCTCCAGCGCCCGTTGTGCCTGCGAGCACGCCGTCGAACAATGATGTTGTTCCGATGGAAATCGACGCCATTCGACGCGGCCCGCTAACCCCAGCCGAGAAGGAGTATCGCCGCAAGAACGGCCTCTGCTTCTACTGCGGCAAGGGTAAGCACACCATCTCCGAATGTCCTAACATGTCGGAGAAGGCCAAGAAGAAGGCTAAGGCTGCTCCCTCTGCGGGAAAAGCCTAGCCGGAGATCCTTCACCCGTCCCGGGGCCTCCGGCATCTTCAGGGACTCAGGCTCCCGTCGCCGCGGGTGCCCCAACGCATGTCCGTTCGGTGAATGGCGTGTGGATACCCAAGCCTGCTTGTTCGCCCGTTTTCCGACTCTCGTCACATGTTCATGCTAACCCGCGGTCCTCGGACCACTTCTTCGTCTCGGTCTCACTCTCATTTCCTGATCGCAAACCGGTTCGTACGTACGCGCTCGTTGATAGCGGCGCGACCGGTTCATGCATCTCTCTTGATTTCGCAAACCGTCACACGCTCCCGCGCCGTCTCAAGGACGTGCCTATACCGATTACGGCGGTAGATGATCGACCGATCGCGTCTGGCCTGATCACCCATGACGTCGTAACGTCATTATCTGTTCAAAAACATTCTGAAAACATCGCTCTCGGTGTTGTCTCTGTTCCGTTTCCGGTTATCCTCGGTCTTGATTGGCTACAACGCCACAACCCTGCTATTGACTGGGCCCGGCAGCGACTTGCTTTGTCATGCTGTGGTGCCAACCCATCATACCCTGTTTCTGCGCTCGGAAAAGGCTTCGGTCTTGCCCGAGTAGACACTTCTGTGTCTTCGCTTCATATGTGCTCCACTACGACTGTCGGTCTAGGCCTCGGTCTTAACGGCAGGATGGTAGTTCCCGCTCGTACCGACAGCATTGTCCGCTCGGACAGAGCCCAGTGCAACCCGTCTGTGCACGGTGTGTCGTACCTGAATGCCTCGACTGCATCGTCGTTGGCTCCGTCCCTTTCGAGCCCGCCCCGCTCTCCGACCTTGTCTCCAGCATCTGGAATTGGCTCCGGTCAAACCAGTATGCTCTCGTCCGTCTGGAATGCTGTTTCTGCTTCGCCTTCAGCTCCTGACCCTACGCCCACTCCTTCACTTGACATTGCTCTCATTAACTCTATGCGTTTTCGCAAGCATGCTCGTCATAACGAGACAGCCCTGCTCTGGTATCATCCCAAGGGTACTCCAGGGTATCAGCTTGCATCTATGCAGCTCGATGCTCAGCCCGACCCGTCTTTGGCTACTCTGCCCCCGGAATCTGTTCCTCCCGAGCCCCCGCCTGACTCGGCAGCACCTGACGACTTCCTGCAGTCGGTGCCCGAGAAATACCACGATTTTGCGAAGGTGTTCTCACCAGTTGAGGTGGAGAACTTGCCACCTCATCGCCCTGGCTTTGATGCATCTATCGAGCTAGAGGAAGGGAAAACACCGCCCTTTGGGCCGATGTATCACCTGTCGCAGCAAGAGCGCCAAGTGCTCTTTGATTACGTCGAGACTAACCTCAAAAAGGGTTTCATTCGCAGGTCTACCTCTTCAGCTGCATCACCAATCCTCTTCGTACGGAAGAAGACCGGCGAGCTACGTCTCTGCGTAGACTATCGCGGTCTGAACTCAATCACGAAGAAGAACCGGTATCCGCTCCCGCTCATGGACGATCTGCTCGATCGAGTCCAGGGATGCAAGGTCTTCACGGTCCTAGACCTGAAGAATGCCTTCAACCTCATCCGCATTCACGAGGGTGACGAGTGGAAGACTGCCTTCCGCACGCACCTCGGACTCTTCGAGTACACTGTCATGCCATTTGGTCTCACTAACGCACCCGGTATTTTTCAAGGTTTCATCCAGGACACCCTCCGCGACCTCCTCGACGTCGTGTGCGTCGTGTACATCGACGACATCCTGATCTTCTCCAAGAACCAGGAAGAGCACGACCGCCACGTCCAGATGGTTCTCGAGCGTCTCGAGGGTGCTGGGCTCTTTGCTAACGCGAAGAAGTGCGAGTTCGATCGGTCCGAAGTCGAATACCTCGGCTTTCGGCTGGGCTCGGACGGCATCAAGATGAGCCCCAGCAAGCTCTCAACGATCGCGGACTGGCCCGCTCCGCAATCGGTCAAGGACGTCCAGTCCTTCCTCGGGTTCACAAACTTCTACCGACGTTTTATTGACCACTACGCCGAGACGGTCCTCCCGCTAAACGCGCTCACGCGCAAGGACCGTAAAGGCGAGCCGTTTGTACTTACACCAGAGGCCGCTGACGCCTTTGAACGGCTGAAGCGTGTCTTCACTTCTGCTCCTGTTCTCCGTCACTACGATCCGTCTCTTCCGTGCACCTTGGCTACTGACGCTTCCGATTTTGCTATGTCAGGTATCCTGCACCAGCCGGACGCTCAAGGGTTCCTACACCCCGTGGCGTACTTCTCTCGCAAGCTCTCCCCGGCGGAGATCAATTACGACGTGCACGACAAAGAACTTCTCGCCATCGTCGAGTCGTTCCGGGACATGCGCGCGTGGCTCATAGGCACCGCTGAACCCGTTGCCGTTGTCTCCGACCACAAGAACTTGGTATTTTTCATGTCTTCTCGTGTTCTGAATCGACGTCAGGCGCGTTGGTCAATGTTCTTGTCGGAATTTAACTTCCGGCTGGACTATGCGCCTGGGATTAAAAACCCCGCAGATGCTCCTTCGCGACGTCCCGACTTCGTGCCTCGAGAGGGGGATGACGTCCTCCGCCTCCAGGAAAAAATTCTACTCACACCTTTGCACACAGAGCGTCTCTTCCCGGATCAAGCATCAGCGTCGGACGCTCCACGTCCGCAGCAAGTCTCAGCGCTGACAACACTCGCTCTTGACAATTCAGAGCAGCTCAGTCGGTACCAAGCTGCCATCCGCAACGATACCGAGTGGCGCGAAGCGATCTCTCGTGGCGACACGGACTTCGCGCTGGAAGGCAATCTTGTCTTCCACAAAGGTTCACTCTTCATACCCTCATCCATGCGTGCTGACATTCTCTATTCTCGTCATGACTCGCTTGTTTCAGGCCATCCCGGGCGAGCGCGCACGCTGGCGCTTGTTCGGCGCGACTTCTCGTGGCCAGGCATGCAGACTTACATTCGCCGCTATGTTCAAGCGTGCGATGTCTGTAGCCGCGTCAAGACACCACGTCACAAGCCATATGGCTTGCTCCGCCCCCTGGAGATCCCTGACAGGCCGTGGAAGTCCATATCTATGGATTTCATTGTGAAGCTTCCACGCTCTCACGGCTACGACTCGATCTGGGTCGTTTGCGACCGCCTTACCCGCGCTGCGCACTTCATCCCGTGCAACGAGACACTGGATGCGCCGGGTTTGGCATGGTTGTTCCTTGACAGGATCTTCCGCTACCACGGTCTCCCCGAGACAATCGTCTCCGACCGCGGTTCCGTTTTCATTTCGCATTTTTGGAAAGAACTTACTGCTCTCTTGAAGGTTGATCACAGGACGTCAACGGCTTATCACCCGCAAACGGACGGACTGACCGAGCGTACCAATCAAACACTCGAGACGTACCTCCGCGCGTACACGTCGTACCAGCAAGACGACTGGGTTGATTACCTCCCGCTTGCCGAGTTCGCGTTCAACAACAACGTGAACACGTCCACCAACCAGTCGCCCTTCTTCGCCAACTATGGCTTCCACCCTTCCTTCGAACCCCAGCTCTCCGAACGTTCCACCGTCCCTGCCGCAGCTGATCTCGCTCAGCGCCTGGAGCGTCTCCATGACGAGCTCCGCGCCGAGCTGAAGGAAGCTCAAGACCGGCAAGCTCGCGCGTACAATGCGCACGTTCTTGACAGCCCGACGTACAAGCCTGACCAGCTCGTCTGGCTGCTGCGTCGTCACATCAAGTCTACACGGCCGTCGGACAAGCTCGATCATCGCCGTCTCGGCCCCTTCCCTGTCGACCGTGCCGTCTCCAACTCTGCTTACCAACTTCGCCTACCCTCCTATCTTGCTCGTCTTCACCCCGTCTTCCACGTCTCCCTTCTCGAACCCTACTCCGATCCTTCCGAATTTCATTCCCACGCCGACCCTGATCCCCTCATTCTTGACAGCTCAAGTCTCGACTCTTCCCCCGACATCTCCGACATCCTCGACTCTCGCAAACTCGGCCAGCGCTACGAGTACCTCGTGCGCTGGAAGGGTCTCTCTCCCGACGAAGATTCATGGATTCCACTCACCGACATTCCCACCACTTCCAACGAGCACCTCGAACGTTTCCATCGCCGGCATCCTCGCGCCATTCGCCCTCATCGTCTTATACTCGACAAATCCGCTTCCATTCCCGTCGCTACTGATACATCTTTTATTTCTGCTCCACAGGTCCCGTCCGCCTCGTTCGCGTCCGCTCCCGCTGTGCCCATCGCTGCCCCGCGTCCTTCGAGTCCGCCGCCCGCGCGCTCCGAGGATCCTCGTCGTTGGTATGTGCCGCCCACACAGACCACGACACGTTCCGGTCGTGTCTCGAGACCGCCGCAACGGCTCGACCTCTGAAGGTCGCGTCACCGCTTCCCTTGAGGAGGAGGTGGTGTAACGGCCACGCCGTTACACATGGACTCTTACCGGTGTGTTACAATACGCCATGGTCTTGTAGAGCGCGTTAGCATGCGCACGGTCTCTCCACGGTCTCTCGTACAGCGCGATACGATGCGCCACGGTCTTTGTCTGCAGTTTCCCGATTAGGCATGTATCCTGGTTCGTCCCTTGCTCATCGACTGTACCTGGCTCTCGGCGAGTCCCGTGATCCCTTAGATAGCTGGCGCTCCGCTTTGTACGACTCTCGTCTTGCCAACACCAGTGTTCGGGCCTGCGCCCTTGTCCTCTGCTCTTGCACTTGCCCGACCTCTCGTTCTCACCTTCGTCTCGACCCTCAACCCGGCCAGCCTCCGGCACGCCCGTCACAGCCGTTAAGACGTTACGGCGGCCTGTTCTACTGCTTCACCTGGCCGCTAGTCAAAATATTGCCCCTGCGGCTCGTATGGCGGATGCCCTCGTTGGCTTGTTGTGGGTACGATAAGCTCGCACTCGCAGCTGAAATTTGAAGCCAGGATCCGGTGCAAACAGGTGCGTTATAAACGATGAATGCCGCAGAAGCACCAAGCGATGCATTCTGGAAGACTGGTAGACATTGATACTAGGACTTCGGGTGAGGCCTTGAGGCTAATGGAATTAATGCCCCCTCCGAGCGCGAGCGCGACTAATGACAAGCCTGGACTCTTACTTGTCACCTATTAGAGCTCACTAGCGGAAGGGCGGATTACAAACCACTCTAAGTAGCTTCGTCAATATCAGTGAACCAGGAATAGGTTGACAGCGATCTGCTTCCCCGCTCAGATTCTCAAAAGACCCGTGTACGTGCATTCATGTACCAACATCAGAACTCATCTTATGACTTACCCTTTGGTGGCAGGAGCCAGAGATTGGTATAGCATCGACAACTGAAGAGCGCTCAAGGGCTTTCCCCGGTATTACGGCTGTCTTCTCCATGCATTCGCCGCTCGGAAGCGCAGTACCGCCGTACATCGTGCCTCTAGCCCCGGTGAACGTGGAGCGACCACTGTCTTTGCTGGAAGACTCTTCCTAGCACTCCGATCGCCCGGTTATCTTTCCCATGGAACGGACGTTGTTGAAGACAGGGTACCCCCACACCCCGAGGATCACTGACGTGTTACAGGAAAGTATGCCCGCTGCGAATTGGGTTCATAAACTCAATATCGGCGCTACATACGGAGGCCAGTGCAATTCAGTATGCAATAGAATGCGGCTGCCGGGCCAGGGGAGTATTAAAGGTTCATGAGATCGGCGGCAGGCCACACAAACACCTTCCCCCTCTGTGCTTCCCAACCATGGATTCATCCACCCAGAAGCTGCCACTTGCTATACCAGCGCTCCTAATCCTCTTATCGGCTGTGCTTGTGGCTCTGCTGTTCTTTACGCCCGGGCGTCGGAACACCCCTCCAGGCCCAAGGCCCCTCCCATTCATCGGGAACCTACACCAGCTCCCAGCCACTGACCAACACAAGACGTTCGCCGAATGGGGCGCTCGGTATGGTGGGGGGCTTCCTTCCAGTGCAGTGCACGAACGATGCGCTGATGCTACTTGCAGGCGAGATTGTCTATGCCAGGTTCTTCTACCGGCCGGTTATCATCCTCAACTCCGCCCGGGCGGCATTGGATCTCATGGAGAAGCGGGGGGCTAAATACTCCGGGCGCCCGCCATTCACATACACGATCGACCTGTAAGGTGCGCTGTGCACCGCATCATCAGCCCTGCTCACCGTCTCTTCTAGTGTTGAGTGGCACTATGCGAGTGTCTGGATGAGCTGTACCAGCGTGTGGAAGCAGCAGAGAAAGTGGTTCCAGCAGATGCTCACGTCCAACTCTGCGGTAGTGAGCTACCATCCACTCCATCGGCGAGAGGCCAACAGGCTGCTGCTGGACATCTCTCGTACTCCTGACGACTTCGAGTTCCACATGAAACGGTAGGGGTGGTCTGCATTCTTTTTGTTCCTTGCTCACATGACTCCGTAGGTTCGTCGCTGCTATGATTCTCGAACTCGGCTATGGCCGCACTGTAACGGGTGGCGACGACGACTTCATTCGCCTCGTAGAGAAAGGCGTGTCGCAAGCCCTGTCTGGTACTGGCACGGCAGCTGGTAACTCACTTGTCGATTACTTCCCAATCTGTGAGTGGGCAAAGTCATTACTCACATACAGACCGTGACACACGTTATCGTCGCTGCCATAGTACGGTTCCTGCCGTCTTGGTTCCCCGGAGCCGGGTTTCAGAAGGTCGCCGCGAGTGCTCGGAAGGGCATCCGCAATGTGGAGGACATACCGTTCGAAACGGTACAGCGAGAAATGGTAGAAACATCTTTGCCGCATTGCAGTATGTCTTTTGACATACCTTGCAGGCCGCTGGCACCGCCAAGCCATCCTTCACGAAATCAGTGATAGAACTTTGTCAGTCAAGCGGCGATGTCTCCTCCGAGATGGTGTCTATGATGAAGGGCGCTGCTGGCACGCTCTACGTCGGTAAGCTCACACTCATGCTGCACTTGGATTTTGAGTTGATTTAAGACTTACTTCAGGTGGAACGGACACGGTATGTGTTCGCCTTCGGTATTTGGTAGCCATGGAGCTGACCGGTGCGTACCAAATTTAGGTGATAACCCCACTCCTCGTGTTTGTTCTGCAAATGGCTCTGCACCCAGAGATACTGGCAAGAGCCCAGGAAGAAGTTGATCGCGTCGTCGGCGATGCGCGTCTACCAGACTTCGATGACCGACCTTTGCTGCCATACATTGACTGCATAGAAAGGGAACTGTTCCGGTACGTCCCAATTGACCACTGTTGGAATTCTACCGGCATTCACGATGCATCAGTTTCTGTCCCTCGGGACCTCTAGGTATCAATATATACGTCGGTTACAATGGACGTTCGAACTGACTACCGTATGCTACAGGCATTCCGCACCAGCTGATGGAAGACGACGAGTATCAAGGCTACTTCATACCGAAAGGCACCATGGTCATCGCAAACATATGGTATGAGTCCTTAGAATCTGGCGTTCAATATCACTCATGTCCCTCACAAGGGCCATGATGCGTGACCCAGAACACTTCCCAGACCCGGAGGTCTTCCGACCAGAAAGGTACCTTGAGATCGATCCGCTAAGCAGCTTCGAGCTGTGGGACCCCAAGAAGCTCGTGTTCGGGTTCGGAAGGAGGTATGTATATATCGACGCCCTTCGTTGTCTGTGCTCATGTTTTTGCTACAGAAGCTGCCCGGGTTCGCGTATTGCAGACAACGATGTGTGGCTTGTCATTAGCAGGATGATCGCGACCATGGATATCCGTAAGGCCCGCGATGAACACGGCGTGGAGATCACGCCAAACCCCGTCTTCCGCACTGGGACAGTGACGTACGCCATCATCTCGTTTCAAACCCTCTTCATTGCGCGTTGCTGACGACTACTCGCGTTCAGCCATCCGGATCCATTTCCCTGCGATATCCGGCCGCGTTCAGAGAAAGCAAAGCAATTGATTCTGGACAGCTGTGCTTTGAGCGACATATAGCACATGATAAATGAAATTGTATAGTATCGAAGTGTGAGTGTAACGCCGAAACTGACCACGCGCCTCATTACCCGCACCTCTGATGACGACGTCATATCATGTTGTTCAGTCGGTGTAATAACAGGTCGGATGAAGGCAGGGTCTTCAAAGGAGGCTATATACATGATAGAGATCGTGGAAAGGAATGACATGAAGGTGGCGAAGACAGAAGGAGGAGTCAAATGCAATACGGTAAATCAAGATCTCCGGACACACTGAAACAAGACAAAGACCGAGAATGAAACCAATACCGAGTCTCGACAATTACTGAGTGAAAGAAATAAAGCAAGAATCTGGCATGGAAGAGATGTGGATACGAGTCGAGGACATGAGGATGCTGAAATGCGATGGAAGCAGAGGTAGAGTTTGAACTGAGGAGATGAGAGAGAATTGACACAAAGCGGCCGCAGGCAGTCGCAGTGTAGCAAGCAGCAGGTATGGATGGGACGAGAGCAAAGAGAGCATCCTCTCTTCGTCGCACGGGGCCTGGCCGCGAATATTCTTCAGCAGCATGAGGGCCCGTGTTGAGTCGCCCTACCTACTAACCGTCTAACTGGCCGGAGGACCAGATTTCTTTGCTAGCACTGTGCGCCGCGAACGACCTCCAAGCGAATATTGCATTGGGGTCGATCACGCATGAGGTCTTCTCTCCCTCTTCTCTGTTCAGCTCGCACGTCGCCCCTACCTCCAGCGCAGGCCAGCATCCCCCGCACCCCGGTCATGCCCACAAGCTCACACGCTGGGCGACCCCCAGCTGAAGATACGGCTGAGGGACCGGAGCTTGCTCGATAATGGTGTAGATGTGGCATCGGGAGCTTGTGGCGCAGCACGGCGAGTGGTTATAATTGCGGGTGTCACGCTCGGGGTTGAAGCCGGGGTAGGAGATCTTGAAGGCGATGCAGAACCTTCGCTGAGCAGTGGAGTATCAATGGGTGGTGAGGTCTGGCGAGGAATCGTCTTCGGGGAAGATGGCAAGGACGACAAGTCCGATGCAGATCCCGTTCGGGTCTTGAAGCTCAGCACATCACAAAACTTGGTAGCCCAGCTCGGGCTCTCGGGCTCTTGACGAGCGAGGGAAGCTGCCTGAGGATGAGGCAGAAAGGCGCCCGTAGGCAGGATTGGGCCGTCTGCAGAGACGTTAAGGCCAGCGTACTCCCCGAGGTCCTTAGGGACAACGCCGACAGCGGTCATAGCAAGAACGGGGTCGACCCAGTCCGCGAACTTCATGATCGGAGGCTCGGGGATAGGCAGAGAGAACTCTTCTCTAATCCTCGCAAGCTGGTTCTCGTCCATGCTGGGGGCAGTTTGAACGCCGCCCTACGTTCAAGCTCAAGGGTCAATGTCGCTGATGAGGTACGGAACCACAGACACACCTTAGACGAAAAGATGTCATCGTCGCTCACGTCGAAGATGGGCTTCCAGTAGTTCTGTCCTATCTCGTGAACAGCCTGCACGGCGTCGGCGGGTAGCCCAGCGCTCTGTTCCATTTCGAACAAAGCACCGACTTGCTCCTCATGAAGTTCGTGGATGCTTATAACCGATTCCGAGATGTCCAGAGCAGCCGCATCAGATGTCGTGGAAGGCGTCATTGTGTCCTTTGCGATGACTTCTTCGGAGGCGCAGTGTCGCTCGGAGGATTGTTGAGCACCCTGCATCACGCAGGCCGATATGTCGCTGTCGATAGTGGGCACGGTTGCTAACTCGAAGCCGATGTCAGCGCAATTCGCGTTGTTGGTAGCTCCAACGTGCGCAGGAGCGCTGATATTGACAGCCGAGTCGGCAACTATGGCATCGTCGACCTTGTAAAGAACAGAGTTAGTCACAGAAACAATGTCTTTCTGTGAGAGGTCCTCGGGAGCGGCAATCACAAGTGGCTCGGCCTTGCTGTGGATGGCCGGAAGGTCACTGTTGGCATGAATGTCCTCGGGTAGGGTGATCATGACGACGCGAGGGTCGCTGCTTAGAACTGTAGACTGGTTCTCTGTCGCTGATTCCGATACGCAGGTACTATCAGAATGAGTATCGCAGTGACGAAGCGTTGACTTACAAGTAACCACAGGGCCTTCTGCGGTCTTGGACCGGACATTCTTATCATTGTGTAGAACTGGTGTGGCCTTGAAGCCGGTGGCGGCTGACTGGACGGATGGCCTGAGCTTAGAGCGTACAGCCGAAGTAACGTTCTTAGGAGCGCGTGGAGGGGCGCTGTTCTCCTTCGATGCTTGTCGGCTATATTAAAACAACGCGTCAGACAAGTATTGTAAGCTACTAGAGAACGATGTACCCTTGTACGTGCGGTAATTCCTTTACCGAGGACTTGACAGCTAGTACGTTCCGAGTCGTGATCACGTCTCGCCCAGTCGGTTGTGGAATGGGTGTGGGTCGCTTCTTGGCTACGAGTCCTACCGACCGGGGAGCGGCAGGACGCGTTCCAGGAACAAAGGCACGCCCCGATGCGCTGCGCGGCTGAAGGGCGGTATCTTGCTTGTTCACGCTGTTCCGTACTGTGTGGTTCGCTACGTTCTTATCCTTGGGAGGCTGACAGATTGAAGAAACGACGGGTGGGGGAGGAACAGAGCGCTTCACAGTACCAACCATGCTGTGCGATTGGGCCGGTCTTCCGATACGAGTACCGAACGCGGAAGTAGGCATGACCCTCGCTGTCTGAGATTGAGGCCCTCCCCTGGGAGAAATAGCAGGGCGAGCGACAGGGATAGAGACAGGAGGTATTGACCGGTTGTTGGCCACCTACGTCGGCAAGTATATGTGAGATGAACCACGCGTTCTGGAATAGTGCATACCTTCTGCATGGTACGGGACAGCGTCGGAGGGTTTGGCACCTTGTCTGGGACAGGGGGTTTGGCTCTGACAAGTGAGGCAGGTCGGATAGCCTTCGCGGTTGCAGGCGTTGAAGTGATGGTAGGACGTGCAGCGCGGGTAGGCGGAAGCCTGGGGGAGGTTGCTGCGGTGAAGGAGGGAGGTGATGGCCGTGAAACAATCTTCTTGCATTCGGTCCTGATCGTGGTACCAAATGCGATTGGCGTTGCCTTCGGGATCGAAGGGGGAGTGAAAGTAGATCGTACACGAGTGCGATTGGTAGCAGCGTTGGGACCTAACCCACTCCGCAAGAGGGAAGAATTTGTAGGGAGCAGGTACCTCGGGGACGCGAGTACAGCAGCAGGCCTTGGATTGTTGCCTCGCCCCTGATAGATAAACAGTTCAGGAATGGGGAGCCATTTTCGAATACATATATAGACATACCTCCGTCTTCTCTGTCGAGCTCGTTGTGACCTTGGAAACGACATGCATGTTCGAGACGGTGTAAAGAGCGTGATTAAAAGCAAACCCGAGATAGCACAGTAGCAAAAGAGAGTGAGAGAGCAGATCAGCAGGTACGGAAGACGAGAGCTAGAAGAAAGATACGCAAGCCCGAAATGAAAAACACGGGCGCATGAAGTATCTGAGACTGGGTAGATATAGAATGTCAGCCATGCAGGGCCGTGACTAGCCTTAGGCTCTGCCAGTTTGTGGTCATCCTCGCTGTCAGGAATTCTGTCCTCAAGTCTCTGGCCTGAGAGGCTGGAAATTCACACCTGTTTGAGTCGCGCAAGTAATCATGATGAGACAATGCTTTCTTCATCTGTGCGTAGTGTTGAATGATAGTGAAGCCCGTAGCAAGAAAATAGCTGACGAACCTAGTTCAAGGCCTTTCACTGCTTAGCACAGAGAGGACTGCTGTGTGTCCCGGTGCTATATAGTACAAGGAAAGCATTGCTGACAGGATACAGACACTGTGTCTTCGTGGGTATACTTACGTGGGAGGTGAGGCGAAGAGCAATACCTTCCGTATTCGGGCACGCAAAAGTATTGCGGTGCGGGCGCTTGTCGCAGCTTCCTTTCTTGCTCGTGCCTACTGCCGGTGATTCATTCCAAGGCTTCGCCTTATTATCGAGAACAGTAAGTGCATAACACATTGTCCTGAGGGACACGTAGGACATACATCTACGAGCTTGATGCATCAGCGTTTGAGCGAATGGTTGCTGAACGACGGTTGCGTTCAAGTTGCAGCCTTTATTATGATTTCCTATCTTATGGTATTTCACAGACTCATCTGCACAACCCAGGTCAAGATTGCGATAAAACTCTCGCTGCTTGCGAGCTTTAGGAGATGTGTACGCTAGTCTAATGTACGAGCAGATGTTCAATGCTGATTATCAATTTTGCCGCTCGGGCCCTGACAGTACACAAATTGATCTTCAGAATATCGCACAAGAGCTTATAGTGGAGAAGGCGACTTACGGGGCGTCGCGAAAGACAGCTCATCCGGATATAATGAGAAAGCATCGGTGGCAGGCGAGTGACTAGCTGTATCCCGAGGTATAGATGTGACATCTCCAAATTCCGTTATTCCAGGGTTGAGCCCCATACGACCCAGCATGCTGGCCTCATATAACAGATACGACCGGAGCTCCTCTCCAGTGGTATAGACGGAGGGGTCTGTCGCGGATCCCGGAGGCGCCCAATCAGAAGAATCCAGTGCATAGCTTAACTCCGGCACTGACAAGATCTCAGACGGAACATCGCTCTGGGTAGTTGTTTCCTGCACGGCAGCGTAGTAGTGGGCATGATATACAGGGTGAGTGGTTCCCACTGTGTCATGATTGTGGTGCTGCATGGACGAGCTAGAAGCTACGGGGTCTGCATAGGAGACGTCGGGGTGATACGTGTACGGCACCGCCGCGGCTTCCCTTGGCCCCGAATGGTCTTGATAGAGATCAACATGCCACCATGATTCTGGATCCTGCGCAAACGATGGCGCCGACATGGTTTGGACCTCTTGCTGTCGGCGCGTATTCGACAGGCGTGCGTAGGGATGATGCCTCAAGTGACTGTTTTGGACTGTTCTTGTGGCTGTCTGTGATTCTTGCTGCCTCACTCGAAGTTGCGGTCGCGGTTGTGACTCTGGTGCTATATCATGTTGTGTGGTTTGCGGCGCAGCATTAGCCGCATGGTGTAAGGGACCCACAGGCACCGCTACAGGTTCTTCCCCAAATGCACCCGACAACGATGAGTACGAACTCAACTTGACTGTTGCATGTGGCGGTTGTGTACTTGAGATGCCTTGAACAGGGTAATATTCGTTGCGCATCACCAACGTCTCAGTGCGACGGAGTACCCTCTCATGTGGCGTAACTTGACTGGAAGATGCATGGCCAGCTTGCAGCCCACCCTGACTGATAGCTTGGCCGTGTTCGCTTATGGAAGGCCCTGGAAGCTGTTCTGCGTACTGTGGGTTTCTTCTCATGGACCATGGGCCTGTCGAGGATTGAGGAAGCAGTACGTTCTTCGCTTGTCTCGCAATGTGCAAGCTGATACCCTTGTATGGACGATGCCTTGCGTATTCCTGCTGCGAAGGAGGGCCATCGTAGGGCGTTGGATACTGAGCAATGCGCCTCGGGTGCGCATATGCTCTTGCGGTACCATGACGCGGCCGGGCGTCCTGAGAGACTGGGACAGAGCGTTTCGAGGACCCGGAAGTACTTGGTTCATTGGATCCAAGGTGCCGAAGATCAGGGTGGGACGTATGGCCAGGCTTGGGCACATGGCTCTCTTTTGCTATATGTGGCGCAGGTGTGTCCTTAGGTAGCAGTCGTCGACGTCGTGACTTCGTGCCTTTTCTTTTTGTTGTACCTTGCAAGACTTCTGATGTTGGGCCGGAAGTGACACCTTCTGCATCGGGCTGCCTTCGTGTTGGAGCGTACGGCACGGGAGCAGGGCTCATGCTTGGCGCCACCCTGACTGTGGCGGCGGTGGGCCATCCACGGCTGGTTCGTCCATCCGTCGTTGCAGGGTCGTACTCCGTGAGTGCTCCTGACGCGTCCATGGAAAGGCACATCTCTAGGAAGGGTGTATCATGCGATTCTGGGTGTTGTTGTGACGGCGGGTGCTGTGGCGTCGTGGGCCGATGTCTCGGATCCAACGTTGCCTGACCGAAACTTAGGAACTAGGAAGATAGAAATATATGCTATGTGCTCTCTGTCCACAAGGTGTAGAACAACACACCTGAGTCCCGTCTCGAAGTCCGCGTAGCTTGTGCTGAAGTCGAGGCTTCTTATTGTGATTGTTGTTCAGTGTGTCGTCAAGGTCACGCTCCCGTTTTGACATCCTTTCGTTGACAAAAGACTGCTGATTATGCTCGAGGATACGGTGACGAGGACAGGATGGATGGATTGCGGTTTAGGAGTGTCCTCGAATTTCGGGAGGATTTCGTATGGATGCACAGCCCAAACTTTACGCGTCTAACGGTGACTTTTATTCTACTGATGCATTGATTTCCTTCCTTATTCCATGCGCTAATCGGGGACCCGAGGCTCGTACACAACAAACCGGAGCACAAGCCCGACATACAAGTCATCGTAGTCACGCTAGCCTGCAAGACACGGCGGCAACCGGTCAACAAGGGCATGTGGTGTGAACGTACGGTGGCGGTGGTGTATGCGCATACAGTTTGCTGAGCCTGGGTCTTGCTCATTTTGATGAGACTTACTGCCGCACAACACGGTGTACCCAGGAAAACATGATAGCGCATGAATGCTGCATGGCGCTCAACTGATATGAAGAACATGATATAATGTTTCAGTCCGATATTGGGATGGGAACCAAGCTTTGTAGAGTTCAGATCCAATACTAACATTCCAATCGCGTTGCTGTATACGTAGTAGCGACCTTGTCCCCGCTGAGTGCCTAGAACACTGCGAAGGAGTGTGGGCGTGGCCTTAACTGTGCCACAAGACAGCATAACAAGAAGCATTAGCTTGCCTGTTGATCCGAGAGCCAACACACCATGGATACGGAGTGTCAATATGGACCGACCACTCTCTTGTATACGTAGTGTATGGATGTATACATGCATCCACATGCATATGTAGAGAGCTTACCCAGCCAAGGGCGCGAACGCGATCACGTGTATGCGACAGTACGTCGACAATGGACATTATACGGAACGAACAAGCTTTCGATAGGTCAAGTCAGCGACTCTTGATATACAACATATGCGACAGTCACAGATCTAGACTTCCATCACCACAACCCTATCACCAATATCTTCAACTCCGGCCTTTTCGACATTGGACACTTCAACTGCTTTGAACATGCGCTCGTCGTGCTGGCCAGTGCCGATCCTAAGCCCTGGTGGCTTAGAAATCATGCAGATGAGCCAATAGGCGGCGAAGGACACAGAAAGACCTAGAGGTGTCACTGTCAGTCACCATAAGCCTCACTAATTCACGCAAGACCCACCGACAAAGAAAGTTATGTGGAAGGTCCTAACCCAGCCATTATATGCTGCTGGGTCTTTTACGGTAATGACAAGCCCAGGCATAGTGGGGAAGACGCCAATGAGCCATGCTGCAAGAGCGCGCCAGTGGAAGCCGTGCCAGTACCTGCGGAAACTATCAATACACACTGTCTCGAGTGGTTATGTGCAAGAACATACCAGTAGACTGAGGTGCTATTGCCGATGTAGCAGTCCTCCAGCTTGATCATGCATCACCTGACGACGAGATAATCAGCCAATATAATGCCGGTGAATGGAGCGACTATAATGTAGATCAGTCAGTCTCCGGCCATCTCGTCTCGCAGAGATAAGTACGTACGGAAGGTCCCAAAGCCAGAGAGAACAGTAAGGAAGGTTGATGCATTGGAGAGATACTGCCACGGATTCGAAGCGAGGCCAAGCACTGCCAGGAGGTATGCACCTCTCCTGATGTTCATGTACCGTCTGGCAGTGATTGAGCTGAGTCAAGCACTGTCATCTTGAAAGCTATGCTATGACTTACGGCATGAGTCCACTGTGTCGTATGCTGATCAGCGTTTGCTGAACATTGAGCCTGAGTGTCAAAAACTCACGCCAAGTCCATGCCCGCGCTGACTGAGTTCAGTACAATACTGATACCAAGCTGAGCGCAGACACAGCCGAGACCAGCGAAGAAACTACGGGTGAATGAGAAGCGGAGGTCAAACGTAGAAATGAATACGTACACTCCACATCGAGCCCGACGCGAGTCATCACTGCATGAAACACGATTGAGCCAATGTTGTTCATCTCAGAAGCGATTAGCTATCGTGCCATACTAGTAGTCTTGTAATGCGCTCAGAAGCTGGAATGGTTTCCAGACAAGCTCTCCAAGAATTTGCTGTGCGCAGGACGTGACGATAATCCCGATAGTAGCGCTCACAATGATCGTGAACGGTCTGCATGACTCGGAATCTCAGGTAGCGAACACAACTGGGTAGAGGGAATGGGAGTACATACGCAGCAATGAGTTGTGAGAGGGTTGGCGCGTATGGTCTGTTGGCGTAACGTGTCCAGTCACTTTGCCCGAGCGTGCCCCCACCCCTGCGCGGGTCAGTAATGCGGGGGCAAAATACTGTGCGACATACCATGATCCCAAGATGGCGGTAATCCCGAACATCATGGCCCTGAACATTGTTGGTTACTTCAGTTGAAACATGAACAAGAAATTCATGCCATCCGATGCTTCCGTTCGCGGGTTCTCCCTCTCCCTTGAACAGGGGGCCTGGCCCATGGACGTTAGATACGGCCCATACGAGGAGACCAATAAGGCTATACCGTCATAAGCAATAAGACGGGATGAACATTGATGTGTCGTTGACTTACGTTCCGCTAAACATTATAGACGAGACAACGAATGGCCGCTGCAACCTCTCTGGAGGGATATGCATGATTGTAATGAAGAGCAGATAGTAAATGCTATGGGCACATTAGCCACTGAATACTCATCCAATAAAGGCATCAAAGACTCACATCATCCCGATGAAGTCTTTCAGCATGAGGATTCCACCAGCTAAAGTAGATTTCCTACAGTGTACCGGGTTGATGAGCGGGCACGATACCCATGCAGGACGCATACATGTGCGCAAAACCTTTGACAAGTTGTTTCAGATGTGCTACCCAAGACAAACACGCTGAACTCACCCGGAATAACGGCTCCGATTGTGACCTACGTTCATGGTTGGGACAGACGGACAAGCACATATACACAGTGTGCTTACTGCCATTGCTGGGAATGGAGTCGGTATGTCAGAAAGGGACATGCACTGCCACAATCAAGGTAGACGTCACATACCTTGGCCTCCCCAGAATGCTTGCAGACCGTCCCAGCTAAAAGCCCGGTTGGTGTGATGTTGAAGTAATAGATGGAGCTTACAAGATCGTTCTGCGACTCGGAGAAGCGTGAGCAAGACTTTGGCATACGATGATTCCGCTTACGTGAAAGAACGAATGAGGATAGGGAAATACGCCCCCCTGTAGGACGCATCAGCTACGCCGAACACTCGTCGGGCATATCTGATTCAACCTCATTCCCCAAGTGAACCGAGAGGCAACCGTGAATCCAATGTGGTGCCTTTATATATATATAAGACAGCTTTCTAGAGAAATGGGTTATGTCGTACCTCTCTCCCATCTAACCACAAGCGATAGACAGGAAGCCGGTAAACAGAGCACCGACAACCAGGGCAACGATCGCCTGTTGGGCAGTCAGGCCGTACGAGAGCAAGGTGCTTCCAGTAGTGTACGCCGAGATGCACATGCCGCTGATGCACCAATAGACAAAGTATGACCAGATGGCGTACGTTCTACGCTCGGAGGGCATAGGGATCAAATCCCTGTTAGTCCAGTGCTGTGGGTCACGGCATCAGTGTTATTTGTCAAAATCGCAGCAACAGCAACCGAGAAACCCACGTCGTTCTTGTATCCAGCATTGGCGTCGATGGGCACCTCGAATAACTGCAGGAATTTTCCCGTCGTAATTGCCATGCCAATCAGTTTGGGGCGGAGGCAGAACAGCGGCAGTGCTTCGACCAGTGAGTCCTATATCGCAGAGGCCGCGGGACGAAGGCGGGGCTGGGAAAGACTGGGAAAGATAAGATACAGACATACTTAGTCGTGCCACAATAGGAGTCACATTAACCGGATGCTGCTGAGTTGCTCTGGTGTGATGTGACTTAGGTGCGACTGTTGTTTCGATAGGTAGTATCGCGGTAACATTAGAGGGGCTGCAAAGAGAAACACAACGGATGTGTGCTGCGGTCACAAGCGGCAATGTCGTAGCGGTGTAGGTGAACGCCACAGCAACCAAACAAGACACGCACCGTATAATAACACGTTGTATAAGACGACTACTGATGTTTCTGTACTAAGCACTCACCATCTGTACCAAGCACTCTTTTTTTTATTTTTAAATTTTAATTCTGATTGTTTACGCTCCGTACTCGAAGTACATGCAGAGACCATAACTACAAGGAAAATCAGTCAGGACCTATTCTACGCCTTGTGGCTCCCTGCTCCAGCATCCACCCGCTGTTCACTTGATGCCCTGGTGGGCGAACTAGGCTTCCTCCTTCGTAGGTACGGACACTCCTGGTCCAGGTCCTCGTTTTCGACTCGTAGGCCCCCCTCGGGGACCAGTGGGGTGAGGGGCTTATGCCACATAGGAAATGAATGTCATAGGAATAATGGATATGTGCCCTCCTCGTCATCGTATCATCCAGGCCACTTCTGGCACTTCTCTTCTTCGTCTGTTGTTTCTCCGCTACCAGAATGAAAAGCAGGGGGCGAACCTATGGGCAGTGCGTAGCACCTTCCAGCAAGGGCGAGGGTGCTGGTGTTGTTCGTGTTAGGTTCCCCACCTCCACAGTTGGACCCGAGCCTCCCTCCGCATGCAACTCCTCCACTTCCACCTCCCTATGGTGCCTCACAGAATACGGATTTATCCCAGGGGCCAAAGGCACCCCGGAGCTTGCTTCCCGACTTCGCGCAACGGACTCACACAAGGGAGTCTCCCGTGCGTTTCGCCACCGGGGTCTAGGGCACGTTACTGCGACAGGCAAGAGGGGGAAGGAGAGGCGAGGCCGTGGAGCCTAAAGTGGTACGTGGGAGTCGACGGTTGCGATCGATGACACTTGGTTGGCGACAGCGAGGTGAGGTGTTTTGTGGTCCTCAAACCCAGGGGAAAGAGGGATTATGTCGCGGTGTCGAGTTGGTCGACAGTAGTGAAAGTGGGGGCCGAGTTGGACGGCCTTGACGCGAGGAAACGAGGGTGAATTAGAGGGGAGAGGGTAGATAGATGGGCTCCGATAAGCGGGCGCCTACCGGAGATGGTGGTGGTTCGAGGTCAAGGAGCGGATGCTGTACCAAGCACTCACCACCCCGGTCAATCGGTAGCTCATGAGATCGCATTGGGCGCGACGCTGTTATCCTACAAATTATCGACGGGTCCTGCCAGCACAGTTCAGACTCACCCAGCGCACACGACGGCGGAAGCTCGCGAAGACCCCTATGCTTACAGGGGCGCCTCAGTTCATGTATCCAACACTACGGTGAGTCCAGTTCTTAGGTGCCTAATGCCGGGATTGAGGAAATTATGATGGCTATCGGATGTGGCGGGCGGGTTCAAGTCATAAGATCTCAGACTAAGTCTCCCCATCCCCTTATCCCCGGGCTACACGGCCATTTCCATCAGCGAACTGTCATGCATATCTATGTTGCGGACGCCCAGACTAATAGTTATACTGATGCACAATCAACCACCAGGTTGACCTGTGTTCCTGGGCGTTCCTCCAAGTACCACTGGTCATGTACTCCTAGATGGCGCATATACTTGCGTGCTTCTGCGAGATATCATCAGCGGGTAAGTATTCCATGCACACGAGTGCATTTGTCAACTCTATGTCCGCAGTGTTTGACAAACGATAAGTTGGTTTGTTCGGTCAGAAGCTTCGGCCGTCACACTATCTTAGGACCATCGCCCGGCGAAGGCACTAAGTGCCAACGGGGATCCCCGCAGATTATTACTAGTGGCACAAGGCTCAAGGGAGACAACCTCCGTTGATCGATCCTTAGCTAAAGAGCACATATAAACTAGCGTCACGGCTCGACCACCCAAGCGAGCACTCCAACACCATGGATCGCGCGTCATACAAAACCGTCAGGACAAACCGAGGGTTCGTCTACAACTACTACGCGTCGGCGCCGGATGGGACCAACAACAAACCCACTCTACTCTTCTTGCACGGCTTCCCGTCGACATCGTACGACTGGCGCCGACAAGTCGAGTTCTTTGCACTGAAGGGCTTCCCCGTCATTGTCCCGGACTTACTGGGCTACGGCGGTACCGACAAACCAGCGGATGCACAGTTCTACGCGTGGGGCGACATGGCCGCCGATGTGATCGATATACTGGACGCAGAGAAGGTCGAGAATGTCATAGCCATTGGACATGACTGGTGGGTTGTGATGCACGGTGGCAACATCCGATTCCCACTCACTTGTCTGTCATGCAAGGGGATCCGCGTTGACGTCTCGTCTGGCAAGTCGTTATGGCGCGCGGTTCCTAGGCTTCGTGTTCATGGCTGTCGGTTACTTGCCTTCCTTTGCGAAATTCGACTATGACGGGTATCTGGCTTTACTGAAGGGCATTGTTGGTTACGAGCCCTATGGCTACTGGGAGTGAGTCTTCGCATGTTTGTCCAGTATGCAGTGGCTCACCTTCCATAGGTTCTTTGCTGAGAAAGGCTCAGAGGACGTGATCAAGAGCCACGTAGGTATCACGCATTGCGCGGAGTCCCCGTCGTACTCACGTTTCACAGCCCGAATCGTTTATCTCCCTCGCGTATCCTGTTGATCCCTTGACGTGGAGGGACTCCATGAGTGTCAAGGGCAACACGAAGAAATGGGTCACGTCGGACACACAGGTGCCAATCGCCGAATGGGTTACCGAAGAAGTGAGCCTTACGAGTTTCGGATTGGGGTCCAACACTTATATTATTGGACATGGAGGATCGGAAGTCGATGACTGAAACTGTAGTGAAACATGGCTTGGGCGGTGCACTGAACTGGTACCGGGTACTCCTCACGGGGATTCAAGCCAAGGATGACGAAGGTAGGTCTATACGAGATCTTTCAGCGCGGTGGTCGCTCAAACTCTAATATTATTAGACATCCCAGAGAGTAACTTCCTTCTGAAACAACCTGTCCTCTACATCAACGGGAGCAAAGACTGTCTCAGCCTCCCATCCTTCACGTTGGCTGGGATGTCGAAGCTCTGTCAAGATCTCACATCGAAGGAATTTGATTCGAGCCATTGGGTTCCGATGGAAGCATCGGGGCCAGTCAACACAGCGCTATTGGAGTGGATCGAGACCAAGATAGAGAAGAAGGACTGAACGGACATCAAGACCCTCGATAACGAGCGGTAGTCATTCGAATGTGAGCACCATCATCTAGTATACCGCTGTTTGTGCCGTGCCAATCGAGTTTGTTGTAGGTAACAATTGCCGAGTTGTGAATACTCGAGGTATCGCGTCCACAGCCTGTACACTGTTTGGGCTTCGCTTCATGTATCAATATATTGCCATGAGAACCGACCGTTTTCGAACCCTATACATCCGGAAGGAACAACCCATAAATCGAAGCTGCCACCAGTGATATCGTCAGTGCCACTACAAAAAGACTTTGCCCGCTTTTCAATCTGCAACCGTTGCTGGAGAACACCAAAATTTAAGCTGGAGACGGTACAATCACCGGGGTCGTATCGGTGGACGCCGCCTGTGCGATTCTTCCATAATCCTCAGTTCCGAGGTGCGCCGCATAGCTCTCGGCGCCCTGACGAACATGTGAGTCCCCAGACGCTGCACGACGACCGGTCAACTTACGTGGTAGTTCCCTGTCCGTAGGAATTTCAGCCGCCGTACAAGCCACTCTCCCGCTGTGCCTCCGCCCTGCGTTTCTTCTGAGCTAGCTTCAGAAGTCGATGTAGATACCAGAGGTCTAAGGATCACCGAGTCGTGGGGGCGCGTGAAGAACGCCAAGGAGAAGCGTTCGTATTGGGCTTGCTCGCGAGGTGGTGAGCTGATCACGGGTGCCGTCAGAGGTCAAAACGGTGATCTTATCGCGAAGAGGGACACCCACACGACGCGATGCATGTTCGAACGAATCAGGCCCCCACTGAAGATGTTGAGTGCGTCACCAACGTTGCAAATGGCATGTCCAGGAATGGGCTATAGACCAACTGCATGAACTCCAGCGAACATCGCATCCGACTGCGCACGTACCCTGATGTATTTCCAGTCCTCTGTTCCCGGGGCCAAAACCTGCAGCCCACCCAGTCGGTTGTGCAGAAATGACTAGTCGCAGACTTAGCCATGAGCGCTATACGTCGCTACGGAGGGCATGCCCACCAGGGACCCAAAATCGGTATGTGCTCCTAGGAGCGCCTGCCGCTCCAGCAGCTCCGCGTTCTTTCCCGCCTGCGGTGGGGTGCGGATGACCCTCGCGACACACCCGCTCCTCTCTTCCGTGCGGTGCAGCGCGGTCAGCGTACCTTTGTCCAGACCAAGCTTCTCGTTGAGCACAGCGAGTAGGACGTGGTTGATCGCGAGGGACTTGCGCATGAAAGGGAGGAAGACGGTTGATACCGCATCTGCAACCAGGGGTGGATAGGTTCGATGCACCGGGACCGGGAACGCAAGCACATCGTCTTTGGCGACATCGAGGAACTCGGTCTCATCCAGAGTGCCGTTCTCATCAGCAGTGTGATAACCAGCCGCCTTGTATCTGAGGACGCAGCAATCTTTAGATGGCTTTATGACAAAGCACAGCACGATGGACGTACCCAAACTGCATGCCATCATCTCCCTCTTCATACGCCATTTTCTGATGCAGAGGCAGATCCATAAATTTCTTTCCTAAATCAAAGAGAGCTTCGACCTCTGGCTCTGCACCGTGGTTCCTCAAGCTGCGGGTTTCGTAGTGGGAAGCGGCCGGAGGGAAGCACGACAGGACTCACTACCAAAAGCCAAGTTGCGTAGCGGCCTCCCAGAGCCTTTCCTTCTCCTCCTTGTTATCTTGCAATATCATCACATAGTCAATGACGAAGAGAGGATGAGTTGGTACGTCATCTGGGAAAGAAGGCGCATTCCTAGCCGAAGCCATGGCGGGTTGAGTGATACTCGAAGCCTACGTCTGAACGGACGGGGGTCAAGGGAGGGTCGACGTAACCCGAGAGATAACGTCTGCAGCTAGTGGACTTGTGCCTCTTACGGTAGATAGAGTGAGAGACTGAACGTGCTTCCAGACTTCGATTGGTTTGATTCGGCCATGACCAATCGCTCCAGCGGATACGCCTTAGGGCACATCGTCCCCTTGGGCGTGTAGTCGCCCCAAGTCGTACAAAAAGGCACGATGAAATATGAAGTTGAGTGAACGGATTGAGTCACTGCAGATTAAAGGTGCTGTATCAACAAAATCCCGGATTTCTTTGTCTATTCCGTGCCGCACCCGCATGAAACATAAACTGAAGGGCACGCTGCTCACTGGACACGTCATTCTCGCAGTGCGTGGCTCCGGACGCAATGGATGAATGGCAATTCAACAGGCAGTGCTGAGCGCGGCTGAGCGGCAGAAGAAAGGATAGGAAAGAGTCAAGTGGAATTCGAGGTTCACCATGTGCGCTATCACGTACCGTCGTACATATAGAATCGTGCAGCGAATGAAGATATGGGTGGGCGGAGGGACTCCTGGGATGGCCACAAGTTGACAACTTGCGGGCGGCCCCTCTTGTTCGTTATCCCCGAGTCCGACTTCATGTTAGTCAATTGATGTAAGGGCCCCGGCATCGGATACCACAAGCAAAGGACGACGCAGTTCTGTCACGGTCATCTTGTACATGCACGGCTTGCATGGGTTGACGAGGGAAATGGCAGAGGCGCGGCGCGTGGCGGCATACGTCGGTGCACGTTCGGGCTGAGCGCCATTGGGAACCAAGACTATAGCTTGGAGCTGACATTGTACAACTCAAACACAACTGCAAGACGCAGTCCCTTGCAATCGTATTTAGCAGGGTCTACCTAGTACCGGAGATTGACCAGGACCGCGGCCGAATCGTACAAAAAGCATGATATTCGAGAGAAAAACACATCGTACATTCAACCAGTCACAAGCAGCCAAACATGGCACATATCATACAGAGCTCTCAACCATCACTACACCAATTCCACGTTCCAAGACAAACAGGTATCTCGCTCAAGAGAAATACATCAGCCTCGCTTGATTATTGTGCACTTGTTTGAAGCCCGCCCTATACGCTTCCAAATTCGCAGACGCTGCGTCAGAAGGGACGGTGGCCGAGTCAGAAAGGTTCAGCGCGCCCTGCGGGTCGTAGTGGATCTTCGCCCGGGAGCACACGATATGGGCATCTGGCAAGAACGTAAGTTGGCGTCGTCTACATCAGAGGTCACAAGGTGTCCTTTACAGTATACGGGCGCCGGGATGGAGACCGAACGCGTCGCGCGGGCGTAGACATGGCAGAGCGCGAACGTAAGGGCCTGCAATCCGTCCGAGCTGCAGGGTATGCAGGGTGAGCATACTCCATCAGAATGACACACGCAATTGACTTACTTCAAGTTGTTGTCATCGTGCAAGACGACATAATGCGCAGGCCGCGACGTTCCCAGCAGCGTAGATATCCCAATAACACGTCAGCATGGCTCAATATCTGAATGGCATAGTGGGTACTTATCCAGCGTGGCTCTGAAGGTACCAGTCAAACTCAATAGGATTCACAATCTCCTCGTCGACAACGGTGCCGGCCGGGCAGTTGCCGCTCCTGTCGGCATCCTTCGCCTGCGGGAAGAAGCGGACGTGGTGGCGTTTGCCCGTGATCAAGAGGGTGATCTTCGGGTTGATCTTCAAGTTCTGGCAAGCCTCTGCGGACAGATGAGATCGAGACAGGCGGTGGCAACACAGGACCTACTCCTCAGGCGTGGCAACTCTGTAAACTCACACATTAGTGCTGGTTCCAACCATATAACATGTGCCGAAAACATACCGATGTCTATCACCTTCTGGAACTCGCCCTCAGATACACCATCTACGACGCCGGTCAGCCAGTACGCACGATTGTGTATCCAGCATCGACATACCGCGGTAAAATATGATGCGCTTCGGCTCCGGGGAGGCCTTCTTCTCTGCACCCCGACGGTAGCCTATATACATCTCCAACATTCGCTGGTGACAACATGTTAGACTGTGTCGAGGCGCTCGTAATAACTGCTCACCTGTGCCATACTCTCTAGATCGTGTATCATCTCCCGGCGCCCGGTTTGAACCCGAAGGTCTGCGATGTACTTCGATGTGTCGGAGTCGACATTCGCAACAAGCGCCGCGAAAGAGGGGCGGTCTTGGGCACCCGGAGGCGGGTGCGTGACATCGGCACTGCAAGCAACATTACTTCTGCGATGGAGGCACGAAACCAGGGCTAAGCGTACCCCATGACAATTGTCGGGTTCTTGGGGTCCGTGAGGAATGCGACGGAGCGGGGTTCGGGAATCGAGTTTATGCCGCCCAGCTTCACGTTCACCCTAGGCAACAGTGAGAACAGGTGAGGCACAGCAAATAGCAGAGACGTACTTAAGACAGATGTTTGCGAAGTACTGCTCCCGCGCTCTGCCGCACTTGCTGCTCTTCATACATTGGGTAGCGATCCCAACCTACCAACAAGCGATCATTGAGATCTAAATCTAGCACCGACTACATCACACACTCACCGCTACGTCGCCAAAGCTATTTGGCACATCATTAGTGACATGTCACACTCGGGACTGCCAGAGAACAGACATACTGCTTGATGGCGACATATAGATCTGTTGCGCCGTCGGGTAAGATTGCAACGATGAGCTGCGGGAATCCACCGTTCTTCTGGTTGCACGCCATGCCAGCAGCTTTCAGTTGCTGTCGAAAATGTGAGTGCTATTGTGCAGCCGGACGTAGTCAGAAACCCCTACATCACCGATGCGCCCCTGCGGGTTTTCGTATCGAATGATGGGCTGGCGCTCCTTCACAACGATGCCTGACGGGATACATCAGGGAGGGACAAACTAGGTAGAGAAGCCAACACACCGACTGAATCGCAGGCAGCCAGAAGGCCTATGACGACTCCTTGCGCGGTCTGCATGTTAAAGCGCCGGTCGTTTTCGTAGACGACGACGACCCAGCGATCAAAGCTTGCTGCCTTGTAGAATTTCTTGTCCACTCTGCTCACGCTATCAGCGGCCAAAACGATGCACACGTCGTTAGGGTGACTCACAGGTTCCAACTTCCAGAGCGCGGGTCCTATACAGTTGGTCCAATAAGGCTGATATGAGCATTGATGCTGGTGTGACGCACGATAGTCTGCTGTTTAGAGCCAACGCCGTACCGCAACGTCGGCGGAGCCAACACACGCGCGGGCGTGTTGAGCGGCTTCGCATCCGGTTGAACGGTGAGGCCGAATTGCTATATCGCTGATATCAGCAATGTAGAATACTAGCTACATGGCACGTACGCGGACGTACTCGGACTGCCCATATGCGAGCACCTTCGATGGTATTATGAGTTTTCATTATCAATTAACGAGACATGCAAACACTTACGCCGAGTGCTTGTTCGATGCTCCGGAGCCGCTCTGCAGGAACCTTGGTGGAGAACTCCACGAATTGGGCTGTCATATTCGGGTCAAGCTGCTTCTTAACAATCTGGCCTTTAATGACGTCGCATAGTTCGAGCGGGATGATATCGCCACGAGAGCCGACCTGTATTGAGTACATTCAGCCTGAGATGCATACTCGTTGTGCGATAGCCCATACCTCAGCGCATACTATGTTCGGAAACTTTATCCGATAGTTGTACACTTGCTGGTAATACTGCGCAATGGTGATCTTCTGGCCGTTGCGATCAAAGGAAATGCCGGCCGCCGTGCCCTTGGTGATACCTCGCACCACGCGTGGACGGCGGTTGCCGCGTGCCCCCGTCTGCGGCTGTGCAGGCTTGAGAGCCTGCACGTTGACCCGGACATTGCTGAGGAACCGCCTTAGCTTGAGCCGTTCACGTTCTCCGAATCGCTGGCCTGGGGCCAACTCCTGTGGTTGCCTAAGCCCAAGGAATGCGAGGCAGACGTTTAAAAGGGGACCCTCCCTGTACATCGCCGCCGTCGATATATCAACGTTGATCAGCATCCTGCGAATAGCAGGCCTGATTGACTGGAAGTAACCGCGCCAAAGCACAATGCCGCCCCCAACATCCTTCGTTTCGGCGTCCGTAAAGAACGAGCGCGCATTGAATGGATGCGTGAGCGATGGTTGCATACGGATTACGACGTTCAATGCCTACACAAGCAGTTGAGCTAGGTATGTTGAGGCCTGTGGGTGAACACGCACTGTGATAGCAGTCAGCACTGTGTTGTCGTGCGACTGTTGCCCTTGTAGAAACCGTGCCAGGACCCTGTTGGTATTGTTCAATCCTCACGCATACATACAAACCACGTGAGACCGACTCAGAATTGATGGCCGCTGCCCAAGTCAACTTGACTTTATAGATTTTCGGGCCACGCCCGGTATCACCAGGAATGGGGTCGTCCAGTGTCACATCAAACTAGGCCAGCGCAGTGAGACGTGTAATGTGAAGAGTATATGCATGGTGTGGACATACCGATGCACTCCTCGTGTCGCCAAGATTCAGCTCCTGTGGCGTAAACAGATTCTTTCGACCATCGTACACACCACGCGGGGTGAATACGGCGGGTGCGATCACTTCTTGCAAACGCTGGATGATCAGGAAATTCATCCGGACCGGGAGCGTCTCAGACGATATGACGACTGAGGGTTATACGACGCGTGAACAAGAGATAATAATAATCAAGGAGGAACGAACCATCATAGTGATGGATTATGCTGGTGGCGACGTCAACGTCGTAATGGTTGGTCGTGACGACGATCCTCCTGCCAGATGTACCTGGAAGAGGCCGCCGTACACCGATGGCTTGTACGTGTGAAGCTGGTACATGCGCTCCACCTGCTGCTGCGCTGGCGGGTACACCACCACGCCCGGCAGCAGGAGGACCGGTCGGTCCACCGCGTCCTCTTCCTCCTCCTCCTCGTCCACGGGGAGGCATGATGTGTGTGTATGGTGTAGAGGGGTGAGGAGAGGTGCACGCTGGGGTGTCTGTATATATCACGGATGGGAGGTCGTAGATGAGGTGTGCACGATCGGATAAGGTACTCACTGGACCAAACGTACTGCTTCGGACACTCTGATTATCGGTCTAATCTCCGCAAAGAACACTTCTCGATACGTCAACGCGGATTCCTAACGCACGCCCTCTGATAGTAGAGTTTGCCGCGTCAAGCAGAGGTCGGTAGAAAGAGCCGGGTACCAAGCTTTTCGACATAGGCTGTATTTATATTGAGGCCAGCTGTGCCACTGACCGCGAGCAGCATAAAGACAAAGCAGGCGGCGGATAATGGCACACGGAGAATCCCGTACAGCCGGCGCTTACACCATAGAATGACCTACGCTGGTAATCAGTTCGAACTCTCCGCCAGTATGCCGTTCGTACATTTCGCCACAACATGGGCAAGGATACATGTACTCGAAGCCTAAGCAGTATATATAATTTCTCTGACATAGGATGGAGCTCTCACACGTACTAGTAGCGTCGGGGGTATACTACTAAATCGAATACGTATAAAATAAATAGTAGGAATCCAGTCTCCTTCTATGTGCGCAGGTCAGCCGACTCTCGACAGTGCCGCTGTTGGCTCACACTCATTTGTGCTCCAGCCTTCGTGACCGATGCCGGCGAAGCGGCTGCGCAACACGCGGGATGCGCAAGCACAGAGCTAAGCACCTTCTCTGAGTGACCTTATTGATTCGCCCTGGTCATGCCCTCCTTGGTTCTAGCCTTCACTAGGTACGTAATATCCGCCGTTGCCTATCTACTTTCCGACGCTTTCAGAAACCTCAGCAGGGACTTTTCCTGTTGCGCATGCAGACATCGCGCATGAACGAAGAACCTCGAGGTTCTTCCCGGCACAGGGATATGTGTCTCTGCGTTGGACGTAATCGTCACCACGAGATACGGGCTGTGCTACAAGGGCACGCAGCTCGGTATCGGTTAGATTCGCATGCGTGGAGAACACGACGACGTAGCGTGCAGTGTTCTCTAGGTCTGGTGGGGCTGCGGACATTGACTTTTCAGTTCAAGCGTCAATTAAGAATCACTCACACGGCACGCTCGAGCGTGCATGTTCCACATTTGGGGTTCCGGAAGCGGCTGCGGGGCAAAAGCAGAGGTGCAGATCGATGTTTCCCAACGATGGAATCGGTTGGAACGAACCCTAGAAGTGCTGTCATCATCCGCGCCGAGAGTACAAGTAGTACCTCAAGTCCCCCAGCCTATGGGAATGATTGACTCCACGCGAACATCTCCTGCCTTGAATTTCGGCAGAGTTACAGGTTTGATTGCAACCCTACTCAGAACTCAAACTCTTCCCGCTTGTGCCACCGGCGAAAGAGAAAAAATCCTGCGTTCGAGGGCACTCTGCGGAAGCAATATCAATCAGCAATGTCAGTCAAGAGCAAGAAGTATCTTCGCGCGGCCCATGTTCCAAGAAATATCATACTATCATACAGCCACTACCTCGTGCGGGGTTGTATCCTCTGATATAACCCTAGCCTTCGTCATGAACGCGACATCCTCCGTGCCCATCCAGTTCCTGAAGCTCTCTGGGCCCTGTTTTGCACAGTCTTTCTGAGTCATCGCGCACACGTTTAAAGCCCTACGACGTACAGTGAAGTTCTTGATCCTTTGCCCTCGTACTCGGCGCTCAAGCCAGTCTCTCGCAGTGACCCCAGGCCAGAAGCGCGTCTGGGCATTGGGCGTGTTCGCGACAGCTCTCGCGATCAGAGGACTGTCATCCACAAGGGCACGCAGCTCGACGTTGTCGTTCGCGCGAGTGAAGAACACGACAGAATAGCGTTCAAATCTCCCTTGCTCTTTCGGGGGAGGGCTGCGTGAGTTCCGTCAATATCAGGTGTCAACAGAAGCTGATATGCGTACACGATTCGGTGCATGTTGGAGCGCAGCACGCCACCGCTGAATATGTTCAGCGAATCCCCAATATTGCAGATCGCGTGTCCTGGGACGGGCTATACTGTGCGTGTCACCAAAAATCGTTCAGAACACAGAACAACGCATGATCACGAACCCTGATGTACTGCCACTTGTCCGTACCAGGGGCGAGCACTTGCAGGCCACCGAGGCGATTAAGTAGAAACGACTTGCAAGAATAGGTGAGTATGAACGGGGAAGGGCACAGGGAGCTGGGGACAGACCAGAGACCCAAAATCCGTATGGGCAGAAAGGTATGCCTTCTCTTCGTCTATCGGACCCCATTTGGGAGGGGCGCGGATCACTCGCGCCACACAACGACTATGCTCTTCGGGGTCGTGCAAGCGGGCGAGCGTGCCCTCGGGTAGCCCGAGCCTCGCGTTGAGCGCGTTGATGAGCGTGTTGTTGACTTCGACCGACTTCTCTACGAATGGCCGGATGGTGGAATGCATGCGCGCCACGACGGGCGAGGGGTATGTGCGGTGCACGACGCTCGGAAATGCGAGTGCGTCATCCTTGGAAACGTTGATGAACTCCGTGGAATCAAGAGTGCCCTTCTCGTCAACCGCGTTTGTGCCTGCGGCCTTGTATCTGGGGGCGGAGAGGCCTACTGAGCTTATATGAACAGTGCGGACCGCGCCGAACTGACCCAAACGACGCCCCGTCGTCTCCTTGTTCATAAGCCATCTTCTCGTCCATCGGAAGTGTCATAGTCTCTGAGCCCATATCAAACATGCCGTCAACCTCGGTATCGACGCCATGGCTCTTCAGGCTGTCGTGGTGTCAGAAACATCGAGAACAACAGTGAAGCAGGCTTTGGCTTACTACCAGAATCCGAGTTGCGTTGCCGCGTTCCATAGATTCTCGATCTCATCCTTGTCACCGTCCTTTACTCGCCTATAGTCGATAATAAGTAGTGGGTGCGTAGGCACGTCGTCGGGGAACGGAGGCGCATCCATTTCGGGCAATGTTCTCGTCTACTACAAGGCTGTCGAGGTTAGAGCAGATAATATAGTACGTACCGTGTTTTGTGTGTCAGACTTTGTACTGCGGGGAGCCGTCTTGAACCCAATGTCATGGGAAGCTTGGGTGAGCCGTCAGGTGCTGATATCTGAGCTGTGTTCACCCAAACCAGGTTTCCAATGGGAAGCCTTGAAGCATCCAAACTCTCCGATCTAGACTCTCCGTGAGAGCGCAAACGCGGAGGGGGACAGAGCCATCGGAGGAACGGCATGTACGGAGCGAATAAGAAGTTTGTATCCCTAGTCCCAAGTCCCAATGACAATTCGTTCCTCATGCCATTTTGTCCGTCTGGATAAAATAGGACCCAGTAGCATAGATAGGCATGAACCTGCTATATGACGCATGATATGTCTAAGACGAGGACGGAGTGCTGCTAGTTGTTATAAGGTTCGCACACGCTGGCATTGTTGTATTCCGCCGGATTCTTCGTGAGGTAGCCCAGGTTCACGCCCTCGATATAAGACCTGTGCACTGTTAGCACTATATAGCCCTAGAACCTATGGGGATGGGCGTACCACTGGCGTGAGAGGTTACCTGCCGCCTCCGACTGTTCGACATGGAAATTCCAAAACTACAATAGTTTTGAGTACGTGCGATAGATGCCACATGCAGAGCACTCACAATCCAACCCTGGCCCTGACTGTACGCGAGTTTCTGCGCATCTGCCCACATGTACAGGAACTCATCCGTAGCGTCGAACTGTGTCGGGAGACCCCACTCGCCGAACCAGAGAGGCGAGTCGCCAACCTCAGCGTCAGCCTGCACGCGCTGGAGGTCTACGAACGTATGGATCAGTTCGGCCTGGCTCAGCGTGCAGGAGGTTATAAAACGCACTGCAGATACTCTCCAAGTACGCGGTCGGGTCTGCATCTGCAACACCCTGCACAAGAACGTCAACACGCGAGATCAGACGTCAGAAGAATGGACGTACGCCGTAACTGTAGTACAAGTGGTTGTCGTACCCCTGCGGCCCAATGGCAGCGTCAGCAGGGTTAGGTGGGTCGTTGTACTGCCAGTTCACGTCCATGAATCTGCACACAATAGCCCCTATCAGCGCACAACCCTCCGCACCAATCCGCCCATGCGCAGACTCACGTGGTTAAGAGCGACGCCTTGTCGACGTTGCCGCCGAGGTTGACGTCGAGCAGCGCGGGAACGGAGAGCTCAACCGCGAGGTCAACGAGGATCGGTGCAGCGGCTGCGAGCGCAGCGCGCACGTTTGAGTCGAAGATGTCAGTAAGGTTTGCGGCATCATCGAGCGCCTGCGTGAAGTTGTTTGTTGTGACCTCTGTGCTGAGGCTCATACCCGTTACCGGGATTCCGAGGAGGAGCTCTACCGCTCGTATGGTCTCTACGAAGTTCTTCTGGACTGTACAGGAACAAGTCAGCGGTGCAGACGGGGAGAGGGGGGAGTGGGGGAGAGGATCATACAGGTACCGTAGCCCGGGGTCTCATCCGCGTTCATAATAGGCTCGTTGACGGCCTCAATGGCGAAGACGGAGCTGAACGCGGGGTCGAGATGTACGAGTGAGGTCATGACGGCCGTCCAGACGAGGGCCCGCTGATAGTTGTAATCCGTCTAACGAAGCGTCGTTAACACCGTTGTAGCAAGAGAGAGCTGAGACCGACTCACGTAGAATAGAGGAGTGTCTGTACAGCTACGGGATAGACAAGGTCATTGATTTTCAGACCATTATACGGAATGCCCAGTACGTACTTCCCGGTGAATGTCTGGTCCCCGGCCTGTACACCCGGCAGCGCGTGGTGATCAAGGATGACTTGGATACCAGCGTCCGCAAGCATCTGTACGCCTTTTTGCTACGAGAATCAGGAGGAGGGATATCAAAGTACAAATGGAGACGCAACACCTACCAGGTAAATGATGCCGCCCTCCGGGTAGTGCTCAGTCGCGCGGTTCACCAGCGGCTCTACGATCCAGTAGCCTAACTGAAGAGCAAATTCAACCACAACGACCCGTGGAGCTTGCGATAGCACTCACTGGGATGCGAACGGTATTGATACCGTCCTCTATCAAAGTGTTGATGTCGTCCTGGGTGAACCATGTCGACCTGAAAGAAGTTGGTAAGATTTCGCCCATCGCACTTATATACGCACCAGTGCTTAGCAAACTCCGCGTTGGATTTAGATTGCCCATAGGCATTAACATAGGCCCTGGAACGTTCGAAGTTTCAGTCGAGCAGGACCCCGCGAGGCTTTGAGCCACGTACCATTCAGTCATGACACACGTCGAGCAGTCATCACAAATCGACCCGCCCATCTCAGCCCACTCTCCAGGAAGCATCCATGGCTCCAATACTAGCCTGTCAGACGTCTTAGGAGTGCGTTCGCGCGTCGTACAGCGCGCACGGCACGTACCAGCCACCGATATTAACGCCGTAAATCTTGTTGGGTAGGCTGCCCGCAAGCACAGCGCGTGCAGAGGCAAGCAGTGCAGTGAGACCCAAGAGCGAGTGCATCGTACCGGTGAGTGGGGTCCTGCTCACGCATGGCTTCCGATGATATATATACGCGGACAACGGAGTCTTCGCGTCCGAAGCAAGGAAGTGCCGTTCACGTAAACCCTCCCGCAAACGGCCAAGCCGGAGTCGCGACTGAGCGCGAGACCGAAATGTACACTCGTGCGAAGTGTACGGCGCTCTGCAAGTTGCGAGACGTTCAGTAGCAGCTTGTGCGCATCAGGAACTCGCGCCGTACCTGTCAGTGGCAGTCATGAGTTCTTGATCCGGTAAACCACAACTACATTCGCTGTGTTGTGAGCCTAAATCAAGTTTTTGTTAAGATGAAACGCGAGCGCACGGTCCCCTGCGGTGGTGAGCGTCGTGTTGCAGCGGTCGCACGAATCGCGGCGCGCAGGTCAACTGACCGCGTCTACGCATGGTTTCCGCGCCTGAAAATACGACCGTGTGCAGCGGCCCTGTACGGGAAAACCGTCCTCGCTCTCAACGACCCAATTGTTGGAATTCCATCGGTCACTGGCTATGAAGGCAATACGTAATGAGCGACCATGAATTACCCAGAGTTATTTGAGCATTCCCCATGAAGGATGCCGTCTCCCCTGACACTTGCTGGATACGCATCATAGGCCTATAATGTGTCAGACCGGGGTGTCCCAGAAGACCATACGTACAGGAGGTCAGCTAAGCTGCAGAAGGACATCCGTCTCGCGGATGGCAACGCGCGGCGCGGCAACGTACGAGAGGTTTCCACAAAGAACAAGATAATCATTGAACCTCAAATAAGGTGGCCTTATGGTAGGCACAGAACCCTGGGACCTCTATCGCACCGAGCGCTGTACGTCAACTCTCAGATCTCGGGGTCAGCAATAGTAAATGTGACTGAGCCACGAGGAACTGTACTGACCCGTGCTGGGACGACCGCGTCAGAGGAGGGCACCTCTGGAGAAAACCCGTTCTATGCAATACGCCCACATCGAACCCTTGAATGGGCACATATATCCCGGAGACCGTTGCCACTTGTATGGAGGAATGATACATACTGCTTCAGAATACGATGAGCATGCTTGGGGTCGCGTGGCCACCCAGGCCGTGCACCCCAGACCGGGTGATCATGTGAAACAAAAATACATTGCAGACATGGGAGACCCTACTCAATTATGCTGAGTTCACGTTTCCGCGTCCGCGCGAACTCGTCCTTATAAGTATTCCAAATCCTAGCCAGAGGCAGCGGGTGTCAGGTAGTTATCAATAGACAGTCACCGTATACGCACCGCATAAGTTCCTCTATGTAAAGTTGTTGCACGTGCGTGATCTCCTCTAAAGTTGGTTTCTCGCACTGCTCTACGTGGATGGGGTGGCCGACTACGTGGTGTTAGTAAGGACCACACAATCGACGGGGAGTGAAAGTACTCACTGACTGCGACGATACGCCGTCGGTACGGAAGCAAGCCAAGGTTATAGTTCAGTAGGCCCCGCCCGTGAAAGAGCGGTAATGTGAAGCCGAACACGTTCTGGAACTTCTTCTGCAGGGTGTAGACGGTAGTCCCCTTCTCATTGGGCATCTGCTCGTAGATCTGACAGAAGCGTCAGCAACTCAATCACGACAGGGACACATTGCACTGACGTCATTCTCGCCAAACGAGAATACGGGAACGAGGTCAGCCCTACCAGGATGTGAGTACGAGTGCAGAGAGGTGCATATATGCCCACACACCCGTGCTGGATGGCAATCTTGATGAACCCCAGTCGCTTGCGTAGTGTGAGGTCCGCCGTCCCAGGCCTTGCGCTCAGACTCTCCGCTGCTCCTCCCACCACGATGGTGATCGCCTGGCCAGGCCCGGCCTTGAGGATGTTGCTGCATGACTGCTTGCTAACTGAGCAGATACCAAGGGCGAGTAGGATATCTCGATAGAATGGCATGCGGAAATTCGATGCGAGTGTAAGCAGGTGAGGAACGATGCCGGGGTAATATTCAGAGAAGCCTGTGCTCTCCGTGGCGAATGTACACATCGCGCCCCTAAGCCGACGTCAGTACTGAAGGAGTGGTGTCTCGAGCTACAAAGTAACATACATCCCTATGATACCTGTTCTCGAGGCGAGTGAGCGACCAAGAACCCAGATAGAGACGTGCACATGCCATGAGGGTGGTAGCCGAAGACGTACGGCCTGTCTGCAGGCAGATCACAGGTCTGGGGGAGTTAGGACCCTCAATGCAGCAGTATGTTTCTGAACACACCTTCAGGAAGCTATCCATCAAGGTCAGCTTTCATTCGTCGGACAGCAGCCAAGGGGAGCACTCACGACGCGGGATAGTAGTCAGCGAAGTACCGCCAGAATCTCCCTGCGCGGAACCACGGGCTCATCCTGCCCCCATGCTCCGGGCTCTTGTCAACGTATACCCAGAACATATACAGCGCTAGCAGTGGCCATAGTGGCGGTATCGACCTAGCGGGGTCACCATACGTTCAGCGCATACATAGCACGCGACCTCCGGCCACTCGAGGACAACTCGTACATCAGCAGAAGCCACGCAAACGTGCACCACACGATCGTCGTCGACCATATTGCGACTGCAAGTGTCTGTAGTCTCCGTTTGCGGGGTATCCTCCATGGCACGAACCTGTGGCAGGAGAGGCGAGGTCAGCCAGGTCGCCTTGCATCCCGGAAGGCATGCGTACGCGATATTTGGCTTAGGGACTTGCGGTATGGGAGGCGTTGACAAGTGAATGCTCGTGAGCCGTTTCCGAAGCGAAGAAGAGGAGAGATTGTGGGCGGCCGAGGTAAATGTCTTGCGAGCTTCCATTCTCCTGCCTCAGCGTTTGTCTTCAGAGGGCAGTGTCTTGTCTGATTGAGTGCGGGTGCGGGTGCGAGCGAGAGGACAAAGCCCGGAAACGAAAGGAGAGTGTGAGAGTAGACGGGAGGCTAAAGTACAGGCCAGGCCGGGGAGACAGCGTCGGCGAGAGTCCCTCAGCACATGTTTACCGCCGGTGGCTGCTGCATGGCGTCACCCGCTAGGTCACTGCTGCCATTAACCTATACTTCCGCCAGGCACTCTCTCTCCTCGTCGTACGAGACAGTTCCAGAATGCTTGTCATGTTCCACCTTAACGCGATACAGTACTTTACACTGATGATTGGGAATAAGATCTAGGCATTTTCGCGTCGTGATGCACACAAACAAAATACAACGTGCAGAGCGAGAACACAACCACAGCCAGTCAGTCCATCATGCGTACAGGTCGTCGTCTTGCGTATCCTCCGCAAACCCAGCATTGCCAGCGGGCGCGGGCGCACCAGCGGTTGCGCCCGACGACTCTGGGAATTTGAAGGTCGACCCAAACGAGCGCGATTGCTGCAAGTTCTGCGAGAACATCTCGTACCGCCGGATGTCGGCGTCCGACACTGAACGACGCGCGAACTTCATGGCCTCTTCGAAGTGGTCACGCGTGATCACTGGTACGGGGTCCTCCTGCTCCTCTTCGTCCTCCTCCATCTTGGCGTCCTCACCGGCAGCCTCCTCCTTCTCCTTCTTCTCCCGCAGTTGCCGGATGTCGGCCTCGATCGACTCACGGATGGCAAGCTTCGCCGCACGTTGACAGATCTCGGTGAGATCAGCACCAGAGAAGCCGTGAGTATTCTTCGCAAGGAAACCGAGGTCGACATCCTGCGCAACAGGTGACTTCCTGAGAGCAGCCTGTAGAATTGAGAGACGCGACGGCTCGTCGGGTAGAGGAATGTAAATGAGCTGGTCGAGACGACCAGGACGGAGCAACGCAGAGTCGATTTGGTCGGGTCGATTGGTGGCGCCGATGATGAAGACGTTCTTCTTCACGTTCATACCGTCCATCTCCGTCAGGATCTGGTTCAACACACGGTCACCCGCACCTCCTCCATCTCCAGACGCACCGCCTCCGCCACGGGCCTTCGCAATAGAGTCGAGTTCGTCGAAAAACATTACGCAAGGTGCGGCGGCACGAGCCTTGTCAAAGACGTCGCGCACGTTCGCTTCCGACTCACCGAACCACATGGTCAAGAGCTCAGGCCCCTACGCGCAGAGTTAATTTTCTATAGAGATCTGTGCTCAAGGTCCTCTACGTACCTTGATCGAGATGAAGTTCGCCTGTGTCTCATTCGCAATGGCCTTCGCGAGCAGCGTCTTACCGGTACCCGGCGGCCCGTAGAACAGGACACCCTTTGACGGCGACATGCCGTATTTAAGGAACTTGTCGGGGTGCTCGACAGGGTACTGGACAGTCTCTTGGAGCTCCTGCTTGACCTTCTCAAGACCACCTATGTCGTCCCACTTGACGGTCGGAACCTCGACCACGGTCTCGCGAAGCGCGCTCGGGTTGCTCGTACCAAGAGCGAAACGGAAGTTATCCATGGTTACACCGAGAGAGTCCAACACCTCTGCGTCGATCGTGTCCTCGTCCAGGTCAATGAGGTCCATCTTCTCACGAATCTGCTGCATGGCAGCTTCGGAGCACAGCGAAGCAAGATCGGAACCGACGTAACCGTGAGTGTCGGCAGCGATCTGCTCGAGGTCGACGTCATCCCCAAGCTTCATGTTCTTAGTGTGAATGCGGAGGATCTCGAGACGGCCGGTCGGGTCAGGGATACCGATGTCGATTTCACGGTCGAAGCGACCAAAGCGACGGAGTGCAGGATCAATGGAGTTGGGACGGTTGGTCGCAGCCATCACGACGACGTTAGAACGCGCCTTGAGACCATCCATCAGCGTGAGCAGCTGGGACACTACTCGGCGTTCAACTTCGCCGTTTGTCTGTGGTAAGGCTTTGAGCCACCTATACATGACAGTACGCGTTGTCACATACCTTTTCACGCTTGGGGGCAATTGAGTCAATCTCATCAATGAAGATAATAGCTGGCGAGTTCTTTTCCGCCTCCTCGAACGCCTTCCGGAGGTTACTCTCCGATTCACCCGCCATCTTACTCATGATTTCGGGGCCGTTGATGAGGAAGAAGAACGCGCCCGTCTCGTTTGCTACCGCACGCGCCATGAGGGTCTTACCCGTACCCGGGGGACCAAACATGAGAATACCACGCGGGGGCTTGATACCGATCGACTTGAACAATTGAGGATGGCGGAGTGGCAGCTCGACGAGTTCACGAATCTGGGCCATCTGCTTGCGGCAGCCACCAATGTCATCATAGCCGACATCACTGAGGTTTGCCTCTTCATCCTCTCTCTTCACGGGATCGCCTTCTGTGTGAATGACTGTATCTTGCGCGACGATACAGTACTCGGCGGGGTCGGTTTCAATGACCTTAAACTCCACCGTACGCATACCTCCACGCACGAGGAAGGTGTCGCCCTTCCGGACCGGGCGATACGCTTCGAGGAAGTAGGGCTTGAGATAGACGTCGAAGATGTTGCCGCTGAGCCCCTCGACGGAGTCGTCGAACGGAAGGATGTGGACGCGCTTGCCGTACTTGATGTCCAAGCACGGGTGGACATTGACCATGTCGCCGAGTTTGACGCGGAGATTGTTGCGCGCCACCTTGTTCATCTGGATCTTGCCCTCCTCGACGTCGTCGGAGCTCAGGCAGATAAGGACAGTATCGTGCCGCTTCTTACCCCTACAAGGTATGAGGACACAATGTCCTTGCAAAAGAAGACATGAACGCGTACCTCACGATGATCGTGTCTCCCCGGAATAGTTGCAGAGTCTCCATCGTTGCGGGGTTGAGAGTTGCGACTAGAACGCAATTCAGCACGCACACTTCAATCCTAGTGGCGATCACACCCACCAGAGTTATCATCGGAGGTTGCCTCATCGACGATGAGGCGGTTGGGCCTGCGCATTGAGATTAGTTCACTAGGTCGTTCTGCATGACGCGTCGCTACTTACGACTTCTTTGGTCTCAGGATGGCAGTAGAAACATCTACTGCTGCTGGATCTTCGGGGGCTTGACCGCTGGGGTTGGACATGTCGTGAAAGAGTCAGGCGTGATAGAAGGAAAGAAAGGTGGTCGAGGCAGAATGAGCAAAGCGTTATAAGGCAAGCTGGAGACGACGCGCGGCCTTGTCCACCATGCATGACCCACAGGAGGCGTGGGAACTACAAGCTACCGGACCTTCCAGCCCGTTCGAGCAGTTTCCACCCAAATCAGGCAGGTATTCTTGTTCAATATTCCACCTCAACTCAAGAAGCCCGTTGTCTCAGGCCAGTACCTGCAAGCCTCACGACAAACAATGCTCCGAGGATGTGAGCCGCGACGCTAGGATCAGAATGTACACGAATCCTGAGCCGGAGTTCATTTCCATACATCACCAGGTCAGTTGACGGTATGGGTGGGCACATTTCTCGGATTAAATCATCTCATTGAATGACAACCTGCGCGCACAACGAGATAGTGCGGCATTATGTCCACCTTGCGACTTTTCAGTGCATAGGCGGGGTGACACTTCAGGGAAGGGTTGAATTGGGTATACATTTGACAGCATTGTGTTACAGAGAGAGCATCATGGGCATTATCGACGCGGGCTACACCTTCAACGTTATGACATACACCATAAGACGATCGAGGTGGTAAATCACAGTCTACTTTGATTCATTCACATCTCCTCGTCATCGAAATTGATCTCCTCCACTGGGAAGTCACCAATCTTCACCCGCTCGTGCTTGACAAAGACACCGAAATTGGGCTTGCATTCAAAGTACCGCTCGCCCTTCACGCTGCAAATAGCCCTGTCGTTAGCAACTAGGCAGAGTAGCGCAGCACAGTACGCTTACGTTCCATCGTTCTTGCCCATCGGCTCGTCATACTCGATTCCAACCCAGACTCCCTTCGCAAAATGCGTCGGACCCACATAGCGCACAGTCCCGCGCTTGTGCAGACCGTCTTCTTGCGTTTCTACTTCGCACCGCGCACCGACTTTGATGTCTTCCGGCACCTTGTCCTCGGGGTCGTCTTTCTGCTGCTCTGCGAATCTGCCGAACTTGTGCTGTTGCTTGAACTCCAACACAGTATCTACATTGCTCTACATCAGCAACGACTCTAAAGCAGATGCGTGTGGACGACAGTTCTTACTTTGCCTCTGAGCGTATTCTTCCTCAGTCAGCTCGAACTTCTCCACTTGCGAAACGTCAGTCAGTTGGCCCGTGAACGAGGTAGACGGGTTGGTGTCTGACACCTGCGATCGTAGACACGCACGTTAAGCACGCGTATACCATGATAGCATTGAATAGACTTACTTGTAAGATCTGCAGATCCTTCAATCCGTAAAACCCGAGTGGCTTGCTATCGTCATCGAGGACTGCCGCAGGTGCGGTATCGCCCTCTGTGTTGAACGCAGAGATCGCTTGGTTTGGCACTGGTATCCCGGTCACCAACTCGAGTTTGTTCTATTGCGGGTCTCAGTTTAAGATCCTCGGCGGGGCGACCACTGGCACAGATGGTGAAGCCACGCACCTTGAGTTGCTGCACCGTGATGTGCAGATCATACCGTCGCTCCGATCGTGTATCTGGGGACACGACAAACAAGTTGACTGAGGTAGACATGGTGGTTGTGGTGAAAGTGTGAGATTAAGATGAACGTACTTAAGCGGATTGCACGATCGGGTAAGTAGACCACCTTGCCCGTTCTGGCAGTGGAGTGGCACGTACTACGTCTGCTGATGTACACTCATCCTAAGCGAACCACGTTTTGCTCGGTGTGAGATCGCCAATCGTGCATTGCCTATGGATGCATACAACGAAGCAGAGGGATGTAGACTTAATATGTGCGCTGTACGAGACTGTAGCTGTCGGGATCGACGATCGTAGACGCCCATCCATTGGGAGCAAAATAAATATTGAGACCCGTAGGTCTACCACTCCGGGGAAGCGTGTCATCCTTGTGCAGGGGCCATGCTAATCTTCTCTGTATCGTTCCAATTTTTTCGTATGTCACCCCGAAGGGGACATATCAAGTAGATATCGGCGAAGATCGTCAGACGAAGTCTTGCTTTTTGGGCAGCCTGGGGCCGTCACGTGCGGTTTGATGACGCGGTGGCGGAGTGGCTGAGGTCGTGACACACTTGCTCTTTTTTTTTATTTTAAATTCTACAAATTTATACTCCATACTCTAAGTACATGCAGAGTGTCTACTGAATCTTTCAGTCTTCCCGCCTCCTTCGGAGGCAGAGTGATGACATAAAGCATTCCAAAATCATCCAGGAACTGCTCATTGTCTCTCTCTACTGCGTCTAACAACCGCCCTTCAGGTAAGATGAACCCCCGATGAGGAAGGTCCACCCACCCTTGGTCTAGATGCGCAGTGATGAGTTCCTCCTCCTCTAATTGAGAAGCACGAGGGGCAAAGTCGAGGATGGGGTCCTCGTGATCGACTGGGGCAATTTCATGTTCCTCCGCTTGTGACGGAGGAACTACTTCCTCTCCCAGTACTCCGTACTCGAGGTCCATGACCCCGCGAATAGGAATGTGGACGAATGGCTCATCCACTATCTCATTTCGTTCAAGCGCTTCGCGCCTGCCTTCCCGAATTTCCTCAGCATCCCGTACTGCCACGTTCTGTACAGTTCTTCTGCAAACTTCTCTGCCTTCGACGGATCAAATGCTGCCGCGTATTTCCTATGGGCTTCTTTTTCGGTTCTTTTACGTTCCTTTTCAGAAAGCCCATCCCATTCCTTCTGGAATTCCAGAACTTTACCAGCGCGCCACACTGTGTGCGCTTCTAGTCTAGCCCACGCCATGGTGTGCTCATTGCCCTGGGCGCGATCCTCCTTGCATTTGGAGAGGATCTCTGCCCATTCAAACGTGCCAACCATAGGGTTGAGTTGGAGGAATTTCAAGACATCGAGCGAGGACCACCCCCGTTGACGCCTGGAGTACCAAGACTTGCCTTGCGCAAGGTCCCGCTTGGAGAACGGACCCACAAAAGGCTTGCACTCATACTTCTTGTGCCTCATATAATACGGGCACTTGAAAAGTATGTGATCTCGGGTTTCCCGGTACCCGTTTGTATGAGGCACGGACATTTATCCGATTCTCCCGGTTGGAGAAGCTTAAAGCGCTTCTTGTATTCCCCGCTTGGGAAATGTTCAGTGATAACCCGCGTGAATCGGGCTACCTCCTTATTGCGAATCTTAGTGGGGAACACGAGTTCCTCATAAGTTTTGTCCTCGCCATCTGCATTTGTCTTGCTCAGATCGACTTTTCCTAGGGATAGGAAGGGTGATTTGCCTGTGGGTGAGGCTTTAGCCCCTCGTCCCACCACAAACCATACCCTAGATAGGCACTATGACAAGTGCGAATGGATTTGTCAGGGACGCCCGGGACTCCCACCACCGGTGTGCGTTTAACTTTGTACTTGAGGCCGCAATGTCCGACCAATCATCTATTACTTTTGGCGGATCTCTTGTCCCCGGAAAGCAAATGATTTGTAATCAGGCAAGGTTCATCTGATTTGTTTATGTCGGAAGCGAGTTTGTCCACATACTCGTTCCATTGAATCCCAACATGAGATGGGCTCCATAGGAATACAACCTTATGGTTCATTTCCTTCAAATATTCACTAATCCACACCCCGTGGAGTTGGCCGGAGCCAACCCCACTGGGCTTCATAGCACGCCGCAAGTTGCGATATTATCGCTGGCAATTACTATAGTGTGATCGATGGACGGATCACTTCCATGGCTGCCTTGACGCCGAGATAGCATGCCTGCACCTCCGCGTCAAAACTCGTGCACTTCCCGGACATCCAAGAGTCCTCCGAGACCATTTTGTCATTGCGCGTAATGACATACACGCCCGACACCCTCGTTTTTTGCAAGTTTGGCTTGCCTTTGACCTGGAGATAGTCATCATCTTTCCCCGGGATGACAGACCCATCCGACCATATCATCAGGGTGTTTCTGTCATGCATATATGTGGACGTCGCAGGCGTCCATGTGTTATGAATCCAGTCTTTGAAATCATCGCCAACTTTCCCGTTTTCTCTGCCCTTTTTCTTTGGGATAGATTTAATGTCGTCATCATGATTATCCCGCTTATCACGATAGAACAACACATGTTCAATGGCATCATCTCCATCACGGTCGATCAACCTGTCACCAGGCCTGCATACCGACGCTAAGACATGGAATTTCTCATCCGTTGTCTTGGCCATTTTCTCAAAGTGCACCATAGGGGACTTCAATTTACTGCGCCTTCCTACGCGGAATGGCATTTCAGCGTTGAGATCAGATGTGGGGATGTCCGAGAGCTCCCACTCATGACTCATTAATGCCCGGGTAGGGTGACCCAGGTGAAGAGTTTTGATACAGAGAGCATGCTTCTCCATGTATCTTGTGATGTTCACTTTCACCAGAACCACTCCGGCGATCAATTCCATGGCTCCAATCGGGGTCGTTCGAAACGCCCCCGTGATCCATCTGATGGCTCGGGATTGCGCACCCTGCATCTCTTTCGCAATCCAGCCAATTCCTTTCCACCCAGGTTTCCACCACAAGTGCGCGCCATAGCACATGAGCGGAAGCACATGTGCTATGTATAATTGTCTCTTTTGCATGGGGGTGAACCCCCGAAGAGAGTTGCCTAGCATGGTGAGAGTGGACACCGTGCTAGCTGCTTTAGCCGCGTAGAAGCAGATGTGAGATTTGAATGATAATTTAGGATCCAGATAGAATCCTAAGTATCTCATTGACACCTTTGGAACGATACGATTGATCTTTCGATCAATCTCGATCACTACGTCTGGGCCTGTGGGCTTATCAGGCTTCCATGGTTTCCACTTCTTCCAGAAGTGCAAGACTTCCACTTTATCAGCTTCCACTCCTAACCCAACCCGTAATAAGTCGCCATTAAGGGAGTGGAACATAACCTGCAGGTACTCCACATTGAGTTCCACCTGCGTAATATTGCGCCGAATCGTTGATTTCAACGGAGCGGCTACCATGAATGCACCGTCGTCCACATAGAACTTCAGTGTGCCATTCCCAGGCATCTTGCGATCCACTGGGAAATGTTTATGTAAGATAGGAGCAATATACAGCCCCGATCCATCAGAAGGCAGACCCCTGACCCACTCCCAACGGTGTGGGGGTGGCGTCCGTGAGCTTACCATTAAACAAGTACCGGGTAAACCGGCCCTTTAGATAATCGCAAAGAACTCAACCAAGTCCTCCGCAAATCCCTCGCGCCTCAGCATCTCAACAAGAATGTTGTGATTTAAAGACGGGTAAAATTGAGATACATCCAACAGCAACATTGAAGGAGTGAGATCTCGTGCCCAAGCTTCGTGCACAAAGTGCACAACTTCAATGCCAGCATCAGTGGTACTGTGTTGCATTGTACCACCATACTGGCATGGATGCATGATGCCAAATTTCTGAGCATCAAATTGCATGCGCTTCGCAAGTATCTTTTCAAATAACTTGCCAAACACGCTGAGGAGACATATCGGACGATATGCTTTGGCTTTAGTGTAATCCGGCTTGTTAGGCTTGGGATTACTACTGTTATGGACCGCTTGAAGCAGTGGGAATTTATGCTTTTTAATGCAGCATTAAAGAAAGCTTTAAAGAATTGGTAGACCTAGGTCCCCATGATGTACGTGACATTTCATTTTCGTCGTTTCTTTTCTATGCAATGGAATATGGTCTTAGCCCATAACCAATTGATTGATCTTCCCCCCGACCGAAGTGTTACTCGTGTCCACAAGGTTCTCAGATATCTCTTCATTGGAGATGTCATTGAATGTCCGAGTTTCCCATTTAGGAAGTTCGTCCATAATACTCATGTCCACTTGTCGGGGACCGACGGAGTGAATGTTCTCGGAATTCCGTTTGAAGGTCTTCCTGGCTATCTATGACGGTGCCATCAGCGCGCTTAATTTGCAGCTGGAGTCAAGCGTCTGGGCCGCGTCCACGCAACATAATTAGATATGAGTTGGGGTGACGTGGGCGATGATCTTGTCAAAGAAGACCCTTTTAGCACGCTTAGAAGCAGCAGCTACCCATTGGCATGCGATTTCACGCCCTTTTGCATGGTATCATGTAAGTCATTATACCGTTCATACTGGACCTTTGACGTCCAAGGTGCGGAAAGCTAACCCCTTAACTTTCTAATAATTTAGTCCTTTTACGGGCTAGCGCAGACTTTTGGAGGCCTGCGCACACTCTCATTCCACCACGTCTTGGAATGGCCAGTGCGATTGGGTTTGGAAGATGCTTCTTCCAGAGCTCTTGAATACCAGAGAATAATGCTTCCCCGGTTTCTCAATGTCTTGCGCCTCTCCCATTCAAGTGGGAGGCCGCAATTAATTTAGCCACATCTTCGTTGAATTTCCAAGATCCCTTAGAAACCCGACCAAGTGGGGTTCATGTGGGCGCTCCGCCCGCACCACTTTCCAGACCAAGGGCGAATGATCGCTCTTGTGCCTGGCCCATGTTGGACCCTAAAGTCCTGTATCTCATAATCGCCTCTCTTCCACACCAAATCCAATGTGTAGCGAGGCAATGCTGCATTATTCGACTGCCATGTAGGCGGTCCATCCTCACTGTTAACCAGGAGGAGTTGGAGCTCAGCAGCAAGGTCCATTAGTTCTCCGCTCTTCTGAGCATGAGGCGGGTTCATGTTATGTTCCCGAGTGCGCTTATCCCACGAGGCATGGCGCAAATTAAAATCTCCACACATCATGGAGATAGGAGGAAGATGCGCCGAGACATTTAGCAGGTGTGAACTGCCGCATGCTCATTGCTGTCATTGTACACGTTGAGGACCGTAAATGGCCCATCCGGTGTATTGATGCTAACTAATAATGTGTCACTGTGTGACACATTGCCTGTGATGATGTGGGGCGAAGCGCCCCTCCATTTACCGGTTGACATATGTTGCCACCTGTGATCCTTGCTGCTCCGTAGCATGCAAAATTACGATGCGCGCATGTTTGTTCATACACATCACCTTTCTTATTCTTGCTGGAGACGACCATTTTGATCTTCCCCAGAATATTTCTTGGACACATATAATGTCTGTGTCCCGATACTTTTCGAGAAGCTGGGTAGTGTTCTTGTGTGACTTCTGTACGTTCGCAGATACACACTGAATAGTATATTGTGGAGCCGCGTTGGCTTCCACTTCCACGTCCTGATGTACATGTTCCAGTGCACCCTCGTGCCTGTATAAAATATGATCTAAATTTGGAACGGGGCCGGCTTCCACATCACCTACTGCCTCTGCTCCCAACTCCTGATCCATCCCTGCTAACAGCCGTTCCGCGGCAGCTCTCAGCTCTGCATTCCGGTCAAGTGGCTCCGGTAAGGAAGGGGACGCGCTGCGCACTGAAGTCCCCCGTTCAGCCCCGTTGTAGGTTGTCATTAATAAAGCAACTACTCACGAAATTATGCATCCATGACCATTCCGGTCACTTCCACGAGTCCTTGAGACACGTCTTTTATGAACACTGTCTCTGATACCTTCTTCGCTTCATCAGAGGCCTTCTGGGCTTCCTTGAGCGTCTTCTTGATGGAGTCAAGCTCCTTCTTCTCGCGCGTGAGCTGATCCTTCACCGACTCCGCGCGCGCAGAGTGGTTCTTCTTTTCTGACAAATGCTGCCAGAACTTGCAATTGATGTGATCCGAGGGGCCGTGACCCTTCGTCTTGCAGTTGGGGCAATAGGCATGCTCCGGCGGACACTCGTCCGGAACATTGCCACTGTGAAGGCGGATCCCTGCGCAGCAGAGAGCCGTGCTCTTGTGCGCAAGGTCTTGGTGTTTGGAGCCGCAATGGCTGCAGAACAAGCCCATCCGCGAGCACTGGCCGGCGGAGTGACCCCACCGCCAGCACCTCATGCACGAGGGCATCGAGTTCCGGGCCGAAAGGCGCTGGATACGATAAGCATGACCGAAGAGCTTGATCGTGAACTTATCTGAACAGAAGCGCTCCGAAATGGAGCCGCGCACTGTGTCCTTGACGTAACATGCCCAGATGCCAGAGCCGCCTGGGTTGCCTTCGAACTTCACGACCAGTGCAGAAGTGAATTCCAAGACGAAATCAGTGAACTCCTTCGTCCGCTTATCTGTCTTGGCACTAGCTTGGAGTTCCGCCCACACTTCGTGCTGCGAGTACTCACCGACCGTGGTGCGGCCACCCAGAGTTGCAATCTGGCGCATCTTGGGGAATCCTTCAATCCCGACCTGCGTGAGTGGCATTGCAAAGTCAACGGAAGCCACCGTGCCCGGCAGCTTCAACGCTAACATGTTGACGACAGAATTGCACACTCCGACCACTTCCTCAGATGAGGGGCATGCCAAGAACTCCAGAATGGCGTCCTTGCCCGAATGTTTGATGATGGCCTTGAGGGGCACATTCACGGTGGCAGCGTGACGAGCAGGCTATCTTACGCAGTGTAGCAGGTCACTAACTTACCTGGTTGTTTAGCTGTGAGGCTTGATGCACGCAAAGTTGCTGTTGAGCGACTTGGATTGTACTACGCTACAGGGGTCCTTATATACGTGTAGGAGACCGTCTGACTAATCTACTGTATAGTACCAATCCCGATGCATGTGATTCTATCTACGATGCATGTGTTACTTCTGTTACCCGAAGTACCGGTGTGTGAACTCGGCTGCCTAATTAGGCGCTCTCTATTGTTCAACACTCCCCCTTGCTAAGTGCAGCGGTAGATGCGTGCAAGCATTAAATGGTGCATAGTGCAGCCGACTATGCTGGACCCTAATCATAGAATCTTAGTCCAAGCATTTCTCTGAATTTGAGAAATTTGATACGACCCAAGTTCTTAGTGAACAAGTCTGCCGGATTGTCATCAGTGCTTACGTAGAAGACTTCGACTTTTTTGTCTTCTACTAGCTCCCTCACGTAGTGGTAGCGAATGTCAATGTGTTTAGACCGACGCTCCGTGATGGGATTTGAGCTAATGAATATTGCTCCCTGATTGTCCGAGCAGATAGGCAGCGGGCCGAGTTTGTAGCCGATCTCCTCCAGGAGCATCTTTATCCAAGCTACTTGTCGCGAGCAATCGCTCAGCGACATATACTCAGCTTCAGTGGATGACAGGGCAACTGTCTTCTGTCTTCTAGACAGCCAACTGAACGCGCCGTTCACGAACTTTAAAAAGTGCCCAGACCATGACTTTCTGGCTTCTGGGCTGTCAGCCCAGTCAGAGTCAGTGCACGCCAATAATCCATTGCCGCTTTGTCCTTCATAGACTAGCGCATAGGATTTTGTACCAATTAAATAGCGGCAGATATACAGTGCTCTATTCAAATGGTCTTGTGACGGATTTGCTGCAAATTGCGCAAGTAATGTCACGGCGTAGCAAATGTCAGGTCGAGTTCCAAGCATTAAATATAGCAAGGAACCGATGACAGTCTGGTACTTGCTTCGAAGTGCTGGTTCAGCCGTGCCAGTATTGGCAACAGGCTTGTATCCAGCAGGGAGTGGAGTTGGCGCAGATTTCGCGTTCTGCATGCCACAGCGCTGCAGCACTTTCTCAAGGTAGGCGCATTGATCCAAATGGATTTCGCGGCCTTTTCGAGTTATGCGCATGCGCAGGAATTCCTTGACGTCGCCTGAGTCACGACACTCCCACTTCTTCATGAAGCGGTCCTTTAATGAAAGGACTAGGGTCTTATCCTTGCCACAAAATATGGCATCGTCTACATAGACAATGATCAGCATGAAGCGACCATCTTTTGTCCTATAGACGAATATTCCGGCATCGGATACGAGGCGTTTACAGCCAAGTTCCTTTAGGGACTCATTGAGGGTGCGCCACCACGCAAGCCCTGCCTGCTTAAGTCCATAGAGAGCGCGAAGTAACCGGAGTACTTTGTGCTCTTGGCCTGGTACTGCAAAGCCTTCAGGTTGCTCCATATAAATTTCCTCGTCGAGCTTGCCATAGAGATAGGCATTACGGACGTCTAGTCCGGAGACGTGCATATCCTCAAGCGCAGCTAAGGCGAGGATTAGGCGTACAGTCTCAAAGCGTACAACTGGAGAGAAAACCTGATCATAGTCAAGGCCTTCAATCTGGGAGTAACCCTTGGCGACCAATCTGGCCTTTTTACGACCGTCAGTTTTGACGTCGAAAACCCAGCGGTTTTTAGTGACCTTTCGTCCCTTAGGACGGTCAACCAGTTCATAGACATTGTGTTTGCGAAGTGCCTCAAGTTCTTCGCGACACACTGCCATCCACTCCTCAAGCTCCTTTTTAGGTAGCTTTAGTATATCGCGGAATGACCATTCTCTCGGGCTGGTCCCGTCTGGTAGATCGTTGTCGAGGGTGGGTAGCGCTTTTGCAAGCAGCAACTCGACTAACTTAACTCCCCCTTCCCGGCATAATTCTGCCAGTAGTAACTCAGCGCTTTGCGCTTCATCCTCATCGGATGGGGCGGACTCGACAGGTTCGTCGCGTGGAGGAGGATTTGGCGCAGAACTAGGTCCGGGAACCTGTTGTCTTTGCTGCCTTTGTGGTCCAGTTTTGGTACGGGAGCTACCCGCATCCTCACCGACCATCTTTTTCCATCTCCCCTGATTTTCGATGTCCTTTACTATGTCTTGGGGCTTCCGCTGCTCTCCATAGACATTACCTCTACGAGTTACTGGTCTCCGCTCCCTTGCTGAACGTCGCGGCTCCACTGGGGGCGCAGGGTGTTCTACCGGTGCATGGGGCGGCGGTACTGGGTCTACGGGCGCATCCTGCAGCTCCTGCTCATCGTCATGAACATGACCGTTTCCCCTTTTAGGAAGGTGATGTTTTGGATGATCATCATCGTCATCCTCATCTACCTGAGGTGTGGTATTTGGTTGATTTTCTGGGATCATTTCTTCTCGAGGTGGCCAAACTCGAGTTGTACCCCGACAATTTGTCAAAGGGCACTTAGGAAACATAGTTTCGTCAAACATCGCGGTGGATGATCTGAACAAAACATTATCTGGTGCTCTCATGAAGAGCCATCCGCCAGTGCGCTCTGTAGAGCCATCTCCACCAAGGTAAATCATCAGCTCCGATTTGGGCGATAAGCCGTTTTTTCTAACGTCCTTGGGTATGAAGACATACGCACCGCAGCCGAAAACGCGCAGGTGCGCCACAGATGGCGGCTCGCCGTTTATTAATTCGTAGGGGGTAAGCCAATTAAGGCAACGAATTGGCGTCCTGTTGTAAACATGGACTGCATGATCCACAGCGAATTCCCACCAGGATGGAGGTAGACAAGCATCATGGCGCATTGCCTCTGCTTTGTCCATGAGCGTCCTATTGAAACGCTCAGCTCTGCCATTCTCCTGAGGAGTATGCGGCGAGCTCTGAAGGATCTCTATGCCATTATCCTTTAGAAGGTCTTTGAATGCAGCGGAGACATATTCTCCCCCTGCATCAGACAACCACTTCTGCACTGTCTTTCCATATTTAGTTTTTATCATGGCTAGGAATTGCCTTGTGGCTGTAATCGCTGCAGATTTCTTGCGCAGATTTACAGTCCACGCGTGCGATGAAGCGTCATCATAGTACAGTATGTAGTACTTGTACTTATGATAGGAATCTACTGGGAAGGATTTTAAGTCCGAATGAATAAGTTCAAACGGTACCTTTGCCCGGTAGTTGGACGGCGGGAAAGACTTAGAGTGCATTTTCCCTTTTGCACATCCTTGGCATATTGGTGAGTCCTTAGGAATCTCCACCTTTCTGGGAAACCCAGATGTATGCTCCTTCGCCTTTGCAAGCACGTCCTTTGAAGGGTGCGCAAAGCGGCGATGCATAGTCGAATAATCGACTTCATTTACGTTCACATAAATATTCTGAACGTTTTCACCCGATTCAGCCACGAGGGTGAAGGTGGTAGTGTCCAGGTGCTGCGGTGTAAACCTGAATAAAGGTTTCCGCGCTCCTGGTTCATACAGACTGATATGCTGCGCTGTTGCGCGCAAGTCTAGTCCGTCTTGGAGGAACATCCCTAATGACAAGAGACGAGCCGAGCAATTTTCCATATAATAGACAGGATATAGGCGCGTCTGCAGCCATTGTTCGTCTATTTGGTAGTTTAGGAACACAGTTCCTTTCGCAATAATGCTTCCTACCGCTCCTTGTTGTGCCGTTTGAGTACGGATAGGAGTCTGGAGATACTCGAATTCTGAGAAGTCTCTTATGTCATTTGTAATGTGCAAAGATGCACCTGAGTCCAGTAGCCACTCATTCGCTGAAAAGCGACTTTTTCCTTTCCCCTTACAACGTGAGCACGCAGCGTAATCGCGCGAATGAATACATTGTACATTTTTTAAGCCGCTACTAAGTACATTTACAAATGTCCGAGCGCCGTTGTGCAAGTCAGAAGCGGCTGTTAAAGCGCTGTTAGTAACTTGCTTAGGGTTAGGAATATGAGTGACGTACTCATTGCCCCAGTCGTCGTAGCCATCGTATGGCTCCATGCAGCGGAGCTCACCCGTTAACGGGTTCCGAAAGCTTTTGTCGACGATAGGGGGCGCAAGGCCTGCGGCCTGCGCTATCATGCCGTTTAACTTGGCGTCGTGCACGTCGATGTCTTCTTCGTCTGTTGCCCAGACGATGGACCTTTCTTCGGCATCGCGGAAGTCGTCGTCCTCGCTGATGTATTCATCGCGCATGACCTCGTCGATGCGATCGGCCATGTCGTCGTCACTGAGCTTGCTGCGCTTTGAAGCGCGCGACTCGGTGTCGGAGGGGACTTCTTCAATGTGAGCGGAGCTCACAACTTCCTTCAGCGCGCGGATTGTCTCCGGCGTGCCGGCGACGTCTAAGTCCTTTGCGAGCTGGAGGGCTTCTCCGAGCCAGTCACCACGTGCGCGCTTCTTGCCCTTGTTAGGGGCAGGTGCTGCGACCTTTCGAGTCCTGCTGCCCGAAGGCGCTAACTCGACGACGGTGCTGGTCGTCGGGGCAGGAATCGACACAGTGTCGGCGATGTGCATTTCTGCGTGTTCGTCGTGCGAATGCGGCTTACCACGGTTTTTACCGCCGCGCTTTCCCCTAGGAGTAAAGCCCTTGGCTTTCTCCTTGCCCTTGTCCTTCCATTCCTTCTTACCCGCACTGCTGCTGCCCTCAGGGTGCTGCTGCTGCGAGAAGGAGGGATTGCCCTTTTTCTGCTTGATAGCAGAAATCTTCTGGGCGGACGACTGCCCCTTGTTCTTCGACTGTTCCCAGGAGGCGGTTAGGGCGTCCTGGGCGCTGCTCGGTGTGAGATCCTTGATCTCAATCTTGTTGAGGGCCAGCTGGATAGCTGTCTCATACCGAGGTGGAGCGGCCCCCAAAATAATCAGGGTTCTCATCTGCGGTGGCAGAGAGAGGCCGGCTCCATCGAGCTCGTCGAGGTTGCTCTGGATCTTTGAGATCGCAGGGCCGGGGTGCTCGTTTGCCGGAATACGGACGTTTATTGCTGCCTTGAAGAAGGCAGAAGCCCCCATGGCGCTAGTCCCTCCGTAGAGCCCTTTCAGGGTATTCCAGATAGTATTTGCAGTCGTCTTTGTTCTGACGAGCTGCGCGACTTCGACGCTTAGGCGCAATCGAATGCTGCCCATGGCCTTGGATTGCATCTGCATCCATTCGAGGACCTCAGCGCGGTTTCCTCCGTCCGTAGCCAAGACTGGCTCATCGAAACCGTCGGGTATCTCGATGAGAATCCAGACACCTTGCGACTGCAAGTATGCTTTCATCAGATCGGCCCAACGGCGGTAGTTTGATCCGTCGAGGACGGGGACGAGGTTCTGCAGCGAGTTCGACATTTTTCTGTTTTTGTTTGGTGGTGGTAGAGCGGTTGGTTGATAAGGTTCTGTGAACGCATTATCAGCGCTCTGACTTATGCTGCCGGGACGGCGCTGACACCACACTGGACTCATTGTTTGGGATGGCGACAGCGAAGCTGTGCCCGACCTGCAGCCATATAGGCGCAAAGTCTCCCCCTGACGTCAAAGCCCCTAAGGGCAACGTCCAGGCAAGCTAACCTGACCCGCAGTGGACGCAGCCATAAAGGCGCAGTACCACGCAGTGTCCAGGGCTCATAACCTGACGAGCAGGCTATCTTACGCAGTGTAGCGGGTCGCTAACTTACCTGGTTGTTTAGCTGTGAGGCTTGATGCACGCAAAGTTGCTGTTGAGCGACTTGGATTGTACTATGCTACAGGGGTCCTTATATACGTGTAGGAGACCGTCTGACTAATCTACTGTATAGTACCAATCCCGATGCATGTGATTCTATCTACGATGCATGTGTTACTTCTGTTACCCGAAGTACCGGTGTGTGAACTCGGCTGCCTAATTAGGCGCTCTCTATTGTTCAACACGGCGGTGAGGCCTGACTTAGCTGCGGTGATGATGTCATTGCTGGTGACGCTGGGAACGCCCCCACTGAAAGCAACGGAGCTCCGCACCACTAAGGTACGGACCATCTGCTGTCTAGTGCCCGCGTACTGCACGTGCTCGACGGGCTTGCCCTTCTTCTCCTTCTTCTCGGGCTTCGCCTTAGCTTCCGGGCTGGCAGTGATTGCCTTCTGACCCGACAGGATGGCGCTGGTGCCCACAGGCTGCGCAGCAGCTGGGAAATGTGCGCCCGCAGGACGCGTGTCGAGGCCGAGACCCCGAGCGATAGCCGATGCCTCGCTGAGTTGGATGGTGGGGGCGAGCTCACCGATGGTTGCAGTGGCGCGGAGATGGGCCCAGTCAGAGACTGATTCCATCTTCCACTCCTCTGTGATTTCTCCGTCCTCAGGGGTGGGGGCAGCCGCTTGCGCAGTGCCGTTGTCGCCACACGCCTTCTTAGGGGGCGGGGGACCTTCCTTGGACGTGCCGCCAGGGGCAGGTGTCGGAGCGGGCGCTGGGTGCTTCCGCGGGTCCTGGGTAGGAGCCGAAGGCTCTGCAGGTTTGGGGGCTGCACCCTTGGGCGCAGAGACGCCGGCATAGCTCGTGCTAGCCGTTGTTGCAGCCTTGAGACTGCCGAGTTCTTGGCGAAGCTCCTTCATCATCGCCTTGACGTCAACCGTGTTCTGGTTCGACCGCTCGAGCAGCGTTGTGAGCGCCGCAACCTGAGCCTTGAGTGAGCGATTCTCCTCGCCCGCGCGCTCCACCTGCATGTGGATGACCTTCCTCATGGATTCCATGGTGTTACCCATGGCTTCCATGTGCTGCTGAACGACTCCCGGCTTGCCGAAAGTGTCCCTTCCAATCTCGCGCATAATGTCACGAGTGCTGTCGAATCCCCTCGCCAACATGTCACAATCCTCCATAGCCTGAATGGCCTGGTTGAGAGCGGGGCCGACGACATTGTTGTCAAAGCACTGGTTCATCTCAGTGATATGCTCCTTAGGAGCCACACTGGCATACTCGCGGGCAAGCACTGTGATGCGCTGTCTGATCTGAACGGAGTGGTAAACCTCCAATGGGTACCCTAGCCGGATGCTCTCCTTGACATCGTCGAGCATGGCCTTCTTGAGCTCTGAGGAACCGGAAGCAAGAATCTCACAGGCGTCACGAAGTGTACGAGCGATGGCCGAAATCACTGTATATGGTGTGTTGCCTGGAATAGCTTGGTAAAGCGCGTAGTTCGCAGTCTCGATGACCTCGATGTCGCTCTTCAAAGAGACCGCCGGAGTGGTCCCTGAGAAGGTCCCGCATAGGAGACCCCACTCGGTGTCGTTACCTCAGAGATACCTCCCGAGGCAGCTCCCGACGGCTTGCTCCCAGACCCGCCCTTCTTGTGAGCCCGCAGCGTGCGGTCGTCTTCCTTGTCGGTGGATTCGTCATCACTACTCTCGTCGCCCTGCAACGAGGTGTGAGACTTCCCATGACCGTGTGAACGGGGACGATAAGGACGTACCTCATCATCTGTGTCTTTAATTACCATGTCCACGGGGGACGCGGCTCTCTCTGGCTGTTGAGGCGTGGGAGGGAGATTGTCCCAATGCGCTCCTTCGGGGAGCGACGGGACTGGGGCTTCCGATGCAGACACAGGGAATCCATAGTCGAAGGCAAAATCCTCCTCCACCTGAGGGAAGGTAGAGGGGACCGTCTCCGACGCCGACTGAGTCGTCGCCGGAGTGTCTGCGACCATGACAACCACGGTTTCACCGGTAGGTGGAGGGGGGTTGTAGCCCTCCCCGAGGGGAGAACTAGGACTGCCCCTGGTACGTTCACGCCACGAGGACGTGCGGGTTATGCCAGACGCACTGGCTTTGTGTTCGCTGCCACTAGGGCGAGCATTGTAGTCCGCGGTTCGCGATGTGCCTGCCGCTGCAGCACTCGTCGAACCGGGTCGAGCGGTCGAGGGTGTTTTGTCGGCAGGAGGGCCCTCGTTGCGGGCGGGGGGACGGGGGGAAGTGGTCGATGGGGGTAGGCGTCTATCGGACATGGTGGTGGTACGAGGTCAAGGTGCGGCGCCTCTGGGGCCTCTTGCACCTCTCGTCGCGGACGCTCCTTGACACGTAGTGCTATTGTCAGCATGCTGGTGGCTTACACGTCTGAGTTAATCAGCCCTAGGCCTTCGCGCTGTACCAGGACCCCTGACAATTGGTGGGGAGGCCTGATTCTCATTCGGACAAAAATGGCACGGACGGAGGCATCAGGCCTCATCCCATCCAGACAAAAGTATGGGTGGGCCAGGCAGAGGCCTGATGCACGTCCGGACGTCGCGGAGCAGGCGATGTGCGTGTAGCCGCCCAGCTTGGTCGCTGAGCGCTTCAGAGGGTGTATGCTGTGGGGCCTCACCCCAGTCCGGACATCCAGCAGCACGTCCATGGTCAGAGGCCTGCTGCCATCCGGACACGGCGGGGGCTGGCGTGTCCGGACAAAAAGTCGAGCTCGGGATCAGGCCTCCCCACCAATTGTCAGGGGTCCTGCTGTACCTACTCTGCCTATTTCACTGCGCGCCCCGCGAATCTTGACTGTGGGTGTGTGTTCATTGGCATCCATTGAATTCAGCCACAGGGTCTAGGGAGGTCAGTTGCTTGACCTCTGTCCCTGGGATGCGGGGCGTAGAACGCGCAGTAGGATCCTATTTGAGAATTTACCGGCTGTGTTCTGTTCCCACTAGCAGCACCCAGACCAGACCTAGGAGCGAACCCTGCGAGTTCCACGCCGTCACCACCGCTGAGGCATATACTAGGTATCTTCACAAAGCGACATCTCCCACACCCCCAAAAGCGTGTGGCTCTGCCGATATCCTCGTTCGTGCATACGCATGATGGTCGCGCTCCCGTGGTCATTCGTTCTTCATGATCCGCACGAAGCATCCTGCAACTAACCATCCCAGGAGAATCTCGCCATTCGTCTGCTGTCATGGGTGCGTCTGATACAAATCAGTGGGATTACGGCCCACCCATCGATCGCATATCGAAGGGATGCATACGGATGCAGTATCGCACTGCGCCGCGTCACTGTCATACAATCAGGAACCACCTCAGAATCGACTCTATGACGACCTTATTGATGTACAAGCATCCCTGAATCTCAAAACCACGCTGAGACCGTGAGGCTTGCGGTTGCTTGGCATAACGATTATCAGTCGAACGAAGAAACAGCACAAATATCGCATTACCGCATGTCGTCATACAAAGACGTGTACGCAACGTGGCACGAACAAGATAAGCTATAGGTTCAGTACAAGATTTCGTTCGTAAACGCAGGGAGTCACAGGCTTCAAGCAGAACATAAGACGAGGAGGATAGATCGTCGTTAGAGCAGCAGGCAAGACGGCAGCAAAGACAGAACGTGCAGGTGACTCCAAGACAAAGCCCCGTAAGCACGTCGTGCACAGTTCTGAGGAGCTAGTCCTACGGCCGCCTGTAAGCCTCGTCCCGAGAGCTACGAGGAGGATAGTCTCTGTCGGTGCCCCTAGAGCCGCTGTTCGGATAGCTACCGCCTCCATAAGCCGCAGAAGAGCTCCCGTTGTAGGCTGCACTCGAACTTCCTCGAAAGTTGGCAGACTCGTAGGCACCAGATGCAGACCGCGGCGGAGGACTCTGAGAACGACGGCTGTTTCCATATTCGTTGGTAATCAGCGATATTCGTGGCTTCATTTGGCACAAGACGACTCACCGATACCTAGGCGGACTGGTGCCCCGAGGAGGATAATCCGGGTAGCGCGACGGGGCTGGTAGTGGTGGGGATGCAGGTCTAGCACGAGATTCAGAAGGAGCCGCGGAGTATTCACTGGGGGAATGGATTAAAAATGGCATTGTCAGCTTAAAACAAGAACATACCGGGGAAGCCTATCGTAATCATCCCGAGAGCGTGCTGGCGGCACACCGGGAGGTGTTCTCGGCCGTGCAACAGCAGGCGGGGGCACAGCAGCATAAGCATACCGATCCGAGGGCGGCGGCGGCAGAGCTCTCCTGTCATAGCGATCGTAGTAGTCACGAGGAGGTGGAGGCGGGTAGCCACGAGGAGGGTAGCCAGCAGGATCACTCTCAGGGGGAGGGTAATAACTAGCACGAGATTCAAAGCGAGGAGGCGGAGGAGGCAACGACGGCGGAAGCCCTCTCAACTTATAATCGTCATAGTCGCGACTCGAGCGCGCAGGCGGCGGAGGATAGTCACGAGTATCCCGAGGAGAAGGTGAAAGAGGTCGCCTGTAATCACGTCCCGGGAGTGGCGGCGGCGGATAGTCATAGCCGTAGCGAGGATCCCTTGATGGATAGCGGTAGTCATCCCGGTAGGGAGGGTAGTCGCGCGGGGGAGGCAAGTAATCCCTGGGTGGTTGAATGCGATCTATCAACGGCGGGTCCAGAGGTCTCCGTCCACTTCACATGGTTGCTTTCAGACGGGTATAAAATGACGAGAACATTTTCACTCACGTAAGAGGCACATTCGGACACTCCCTACGCCATCGCGCACACCATGAGCAACTAAAGGGCATTAAAATGCGTTTTACGTACCTCGCCCAATGCCCAAGTTGACCACACTTGAAACAAGCGCCTGGGTCGTTGCTATACTTTGCAGTTCGTCCACCACCTCGCGACAGCTCAACACGAATTTTGTTACCCATGAAATAGCCTTCGTGGTATTTGGCTACACTTTCTTCAGCAGCCTCGCGGCTGTCAAATTCCTGGGAAGGTACTTATCAACCAATCAGCTTGCGACGGCCGTAAGACACTGCATACCACAAAACCATATCCAATTCTATAAAGTAAAATTCGTCATGGGAGGCAACAACCACCCTAGGGTACAACACTTACTTAAGTTCAATATTCATGATAGTCCCAATCTTGCCAAAACAGCTTTCGAGATCCTCTTTCCTCGTGTGTTCAGGAAGACCGCCAATGTATACTTTGTTGGGCTGTAGAGACAAGAGTTAACACCAGGGTCGGAGAACAGAAAAGCACCAGGCGGAGCCAGCAAGCGAGATAGAAAAAAGCACAAGTCACTGGCACCAGGGAGAACAGCAGCGCTACCAATGGCAAAGAACCAAGGAAGACCACCGCCACAGAATCATCGTTGCATCCGACAAGCCCCAAGGCCGTTAGGCCTTATCAGCCGTCGACGAGCGGAGGTCAAAAAGGAGCATGCAGGCGCGCGGTGACGCATTGCAGAGCCCGAGCGAAGAGAGTAGTGTCAGGTATCAGAGCAGACAAGCACCTTGACCTGTTTCTCGCCACGAGGGTCGTTAGAAGGCTGGCTGCCCGAAGCATCACCCCCGTCCGCAGATGGGGCAGCAAGGGGCTTGTCCGCGCCGCCAGCACCCTGGGCAGGAGCACGGTCGTCAGCAGGAGGTTGCCCGCCGTTGGCAGCCTCGTCACCAGGAGGAGCCATAGAGACGTCGCGTGCCCGCTCTTCCGGGATGGTTTGTTTTTCTTGTTGCGGTGCGCTTGCGTTTTCCGCCCGAGGAGAGGCGGCCATTGCTGGTGACGAGAGCAAGCGTGTAAGCGCCCTCCAAGCGAACTAAAATCTGCCACTGCGTTTCGGCGTCCGCCCGGATTTCGCCGGGCATCCTGGAACGTGATCCCTTGCTCGCAAGAGCAAGGTTCTCCATTTGCAACCTGTTTGTTCTTGTTTGACTTTCGGCGTTTATCTGCAGCGCCTCCGACACTCTGCTTTACAATGCGTCTCTTTCGTTCCTGCAGCACTAGCTGTACATTCTTATTCTCCAAGTGTGATTCCACTGCATGGCACAAGCATGTTATTTGGCTGGTAAGCTATGTCATTTCACTTTCTCAGGCATCCTGTCTGCACACTAATACGCACCAATGCTCCACGCCTCGACCCTGTGGCTCCCGCCATACCATCCAAATACTAGTCTCATCGGAAACAAATAACACGGACGGCGGACTCGAGGTGAAGTTGACTGTCCACGTCTTATGTGCCTTGTGAGGAACACTGCCTATACTTGTTCATATTTTCACACACTGTGTATCCCTGTGGGCAGTAGGCTGAATTAGGTGCCATCTTGATGGTTATGGGTTCTTGTACTCATGTTAGTCGTCTTGTCGCTGGTCCCCTTTACCGATGTCTCACCAATTTTTCCCTTTCGAGAAGAGGGACAACTGGTACCTTGACATCTGCAAGATGAGGATCGTCAAACAGCCCATCACGATGCCTTCTTCGCCGTCAAAGTGATGTGCGGCAGATGCAGGAGGAGCTAGCCAGCCAAAGGCTAAGAAGCAGAGGGGAATTGCTGGGAGACGTGAGTGATTTGCTGCTGAGTAGATTCCCTAGATCATTTAGCTTTCCCTCATTCATTTGCTTGATTACTGATGTAGTGTCTAAGTCTATTTTTCCATGTATTTGATAAGACTATATGTTGAGATACAAGTGGTGTTCAATGCCATCAGTGGGTTTCAACATGATACATAGTGATTAATGAACACTCGAGCAAGGTTTGTGTGCCATCGTTGGCAGCATTTCGAGTGAGATCCAGGTTCCTATAATATACACAGCCGGGTATGAGAGGAGAACAATGTTGGCATAGTCTTCTATAGACACAACAGACGAAAGTACACATTACCTAATAATCTATGTACACTATTTACAAGCCCGAAGAAATTACACACGAAACGTGAAGGGGTATGCGACTAGCGTAACGAGACAACTGCAAGGCACGTATCGAACGAAAGAGACATTCTAGTGTCTATGGATGCAGGATGGGGAAGATGTGTCGCATGTTGAAGCTGGGACGGAGATAAAGAGAGGTCAAACAGCGAAATTATGCAAAGCAAGAGAGGAGATGCGCGTGAGGAGATTACTGAGGGTCGGTGTCTCGACCGTCCACGGCGTTCAAAATATCATCAGTCGAACAGTACGGTAGTCGTTGGGGTGAGCGCTTCAGGTATCCGCGACCAGTGCGGCGGAGGGACCCAGGGGCCCATAAAGAACGTGAACGAAGGCGCCAGAAAGGAGCGCCATCACCAGCTCTCGAGCTCCAAGCTTGCGGGATCGATGTCTAGCCACTTGTGGTCCTTCATGTCCCGTGCGTATTTGCGCTTGCGGAAGTCGGTGGCTAGCATGGGCTCGAGGAACTCGCACAGCGCATCAGAGTCTTCCTCGTTCCATAAGTACTTCTCCATCATCACCCGTTTCAGTGGCCAGGGCTTCAAACTCCGGATATACCGCAACGCGCCTAAAACACGTAGATCAGGTTAGTTTATCGTCGAAACAGACATAGACCCGACGGCTTGGACCCGGGGAATGCAGGATTAAAATGCCTGACAGGCCCGGTTGCCGAGGAGGCGCACGGCAGCAGCGCCCACACAGCCAGATTCGGCGGGGTCATCGAGCAATATATAGAGACTCACCAGTGCTGTCGAAAATCTCCCGACTAAATCTCCCACCGAACTTCACCTCCGAGGAGAAGTCGCCCAGCAGCTCGATGATCTGCGCCATATGGTCGTCGTCCTTACCGAAGACACCTCCCTGGGCCTGCGGGTCGAAGAGATACTCCGCGGTGAGCAGCTCGAAGATGACGCATGCTGCGCTCCACATGTCGGCGGTGTGGGTCCAGTCGGTGCGTCCTAAGATCACCTCAGGCGAACGGTACTGGCGGGTCTGGATGTCTTGTGTGTAGTGTTGTTGGCTGGGTGTCGCGTTGCCGAGGTCGGCGATCTTGATGGAGATAGGGGGAGGAAGCGGTGATGGAGGCGGTGGAGAAGGTGGTCGTTGGGTCGGCCGGGAGGAGGAGGCATGGGACGAACGTGGTACGCGGATGGGAGATGAGGCGCGGGGAGATATGATGGGGCGGGTGTCGACGGTAAGGTTGTGAGGAGCCGTCTGGGATAAAAGTGACGGGCCATTGGCAGCTTTGGTCGGATGCGACTGCACTGGTACAATCGACTCTACAACCTTCTCAATCGGTGAATCGTCGCTGACAGAGGCAGACAGGCACCCGTTCAACGAGTGGGTCACAATCGACATCTTGCTAACCTCGCTTGTAACCACGCTCACAGATGTCGGCAAGGAGTCGTTGCCAAATGACGTCGATAAAGTCGACGGCAGGGTGATGGAATCGGAGCTCGCCGTCGAGCTGTCGGACAGTTCGGGCGTCGACAGTGAGGACCCGCTGGAACACTCTTTGCCTTTGCCCTTCTTGTCCAGCAAGCCATGGATACTCCGCGTGCTGGCTAACCGAGACAGCATGCCTGTCGGTAAGCTAGAGCTAGCCGATGCGGGGCTCGAGAGTGGCTGCGAGTCGAAAATATGCACGTGGCGATCGCGCTCTGCGTATCGTGGAATTGCGACACCAGTCCGGATGAGCTGCTTTGGGGGCACGCCCACCTTGCGCGAGGTTGGCGAAGGGGAGTTGGAAAGCTCCGCCTGGATGTGCGCTTCGACGTCCGGAATGGAAATCACTAGATACGCAATCAGAGGTGAGAAACGTGCCAGGTCACGCCATGATCCGTATGTCTACGCACTGATGTTCTCTGGCTTGATATCGGTATGAACGAGGTCACATTCATCGTGTAGGTACTCCAAGCCTAGTAATATCTGCTTCGCAATGACCTTCACAAGCGCGGGCGAGACGCCACTCTTCTTGTTACGTTCGATGAGCGCGAGGAGGTTCTCTCCAAGTGGCTCGAAGACGATGCATACATGCACACCGGCTGGGCCCGGTTGCTGGAATGAGTCCAAAAACGAGACGACGAAATCCCGTCCAGGATGGTCGGGGGTCTCGTCCCGTACCTGGGTGAGTAGTTTGATCTCATCACGCGCCGTCTCGGCATAGCATCCTGCGGACTTGACTACTTTGAGGGCTGAATGGCGGTGAGAACTGTGAAGGGAAGCCGATCAGTAAAGCCATGCAAGACATGACGACACCACCGATCTGTCGTGCTCGGACGAACGCCACCACAGTGGGCAAGACGCCACCGCTACAGCCTATACATGATCCGCCCAGTATCTCGCCTTCGAAGGGCCAATCCACGTCATGAGATTTGTGGCACGGACGGGTGTGGGAGTATATCACCTGTCCTGCATCAACATCCGCTTTGGCAATTGCCGCAGCGAAGTACCCACTACGGGACGTACAGGAGTCAGAAGACCCAAACGCGACCAGAGCCTTCACTCGAGAAGCTGATCTGATCTGATCGGTTGAGCTCAAGCTCAAATCTCCGGAGGAAAGGCGACTTCTACTCCACAGTTCATTTTCCTCGACCATTGCTACATGTCTAGATCTAGCCTAGAGAGACATGGGGCCAAGAAACGAGCGGTAAACCGTCATATTAGCTTGCAACATCCGTAGGTGCCATGTCTCTGCAAATTGTTTGATTCCCTTCACTCACCAATGGCTATATGCCTACTGGTCAGGAGAAGTCAAACAATTTGCCCGCCTAAAGGCGGCAAGGCCAGGACACTTTCGTCATGTCCGAGATCAGAGCGCCGCCGCACGAGGCTATGACGCACGCTCGACCAGCACCAGCAAGCGTTACAGTGGGATGAAGTCTATGCAGACTGGTCGCGTGAAGGTTGGAAGCCAGCGAAACCGACCCGAAAAGGTGGGTCGCCACTGAGCGCGACAGTAACGACAACAAGATACACAGCAACGTGAAGAGTGAGACTTACAGCGTGTCCTTCACAAGCCAAACTGTCGAGAAGTGTCCCCATCTGATCGTGCGATCGTAATGTCAGCTTGGCCACAGTGACATGCTATCGGAGGAGTAGAGAACGCACCCAAGTTTCCTGAGGACAGTATAGCGGTTCTCCTTGAAAGTGTCACCGAGTTTGACGGGGAGATACCCGCCAGCGTTGTAGTCCGCAGGGGATTCCTCGTCCTTGTTGTGCGCATCTGCGACAGGGAGGATCTTGGGACCAGTTGGGGTGACGACGTACTCGTAAGTTGCGCAGGGCTGCTTCGGAGCCATAGACCAGATGAGAGGAGGAGGGAGAGGAGCGAACAGGCAACTGATACGAACGACCTGCTCTGCCCCGAGCCGGAGCAGCTTATCGCTGACTTGGCCACACGCGCTCGAGGCGCCGCCGAGCCAGACGCAGGCCACACCCGCGTCACGCACCAGCCAATCACGGCGGGCTAATTTAGATTTGTCACGCTGTGTGATGCCGATAAGATAACACATGCACCGCTCGATCTCGATCGCTCATTCGCTTCAGGAACGGCCCGCGCCCGCCAGTCTCGCCCGCCACATCTGCCGACGCTTTTCTCGCCGCCTTAACGTACACCCGCCCAGCACCCGCCGCACAGCGAAGAAATCCGCACAAAATTTGCAGTGAATCTGCCCTGAAATCATGGTGGGCCGCATCGATGTCGCCGACCGACCATCCCATTGCCTATCAAGTACATCGCCGGGGTTCTTCACGAAGGCTCTCCACCCGGGGCTACGTTCACATACACACTCGCGTGAACGTGCATCTCAGCCACCGACAGGTCCAATGAGCATTGAGCAGCGAAGACGCTCTCGGAAGGCCAGAGCGTCGCCGCGAATCTATGCCACATACGTTGAGCTGATCGGTAATAGATTGAGAAAGATGCATGGAGCCGGGCTCCCGTCTCACCGCATTTCATACTTGATGAGGGAGGGTGACCGAGAAATTCGCCCCAAGGAAAGACTAGTGTTTTCAGAAGACATCTACAGACTACGAGCACTCACCTACCATTCTGTATGACGTAGCTACGAGATCATCACGGGTCATCTCAGCGACTCCCTAGGTGAGTTTGCCGCCCACAGTGCGAAGTACATGAGCTTTGCTGCATAGAGCAGGCATAGCCGGGAGTAAGGTCCGAGCTGTGAGAATGCGGTCAAGAAGCCTTCGCACGACAATGCCATAGAAGACACATCCATAAAAAGAGTATGTAGCGGGATGCGCGGCCTTCAAGAGTAGACTGAGCATGGGCCTACATCCTTAGTGCTTTGCCCATTGTCATGATGACAAGACATTCCATTATACGCTGTAGGCTGCATTCTACGGACGCGACGTCTATCAACCAATGACGAGCAAGCCATTCACTTCGTCGAAGTCGTGAACGGGAACCTCGAGGTTCGTCTGCCGACAGTGTCAACAAGCGTGATGTGTGAAATGGAGAAATATTGCTCACGGGGGCAGGACCCTTGCGTATACGGCCAGCTAAGCGAAGACAACTCAGTAAGACAGCACGAAAAGTGGAGGGCCTAGACTTACAAATGTCGTAATGAGAACCGTGGCACGGGCAGAACCTGCATTCGAGCGCACTCGTGAGCAAAGGTGTGACCGGCACTAACAAGGCACGCACCATCCACCGAAGTCACCGGCCTCGCCAATAGGGACACAACCCAGATGGGTGCAAACCCCCAGCATGACCAGCCATTCCGGCTTCTTTGTCCTCTCCTCGTCGCGCTGCGGGTCACGGAGGGTCTTCCAGTCTGTCTGGCGTGCCTCCTGGATCTCGTCCTGGGTGCGGTGACGAATGAAGACCGGCTTGCCGCGCCATTTGAGGATGACGTTCTTGCCCTCGGGGATAGTCGCCAGCTCCACCTCGACCTTGGCCATGGCGAGGACGTCCGCGGACGCGGCCATCGTCGCGAGGAACTCCGTCACGGTCGACTTTGCAACGGACGCGGAGAGCAGACCCATGCCGCCTATCATCATGTACGCGACGCCACGGTTCGTCGATTCTGACTTCGCCTCGTAGTGCGAGAAGTCCGGCACCTGCGGCTCGATCTTGGCGGGCACCGTCGAGTGAATCAGGCGCTTCTGGAAGACACCAGTGGACGGGACTGGGAGGCGAGCAAAAAGGTCAGTCCAACGAGTCCCCTGTCCCAGAATGCCGTGTACCAGCTACACACCGTTGGCAAAACTCTTCGAAACAAGTCCCGCAGACGAGCTGGCGGACACTCCACCCGCCCAGCGGGCAGGGGCGTCAGAGCGGGGGCCAACACCATGTCCGTGCCCATGTCCGTGACCAGCAGCGGTGTCGCGGACGTTGTGGTTGACGTAGGACGCAGCGGGCACGCCAGATGCGAGAGTGCGGCAAGTGGGGGGCAGATTAATGGCCTTTTTGGCAAGGTGAATAGCAGCCATGGCGGAGACAGAGAGCGGGGTGCTCGACGCTGCTGGCGGTGACGACGAGGAAAGCGGGACTTTGCTTAGCGCCGGTTGCCCCGGGTATGGCTATGTATTCCCGTTCTCCCCCGATACCGATACCGGCGCTTGCGGCTTTTGAGCGGCTATGAGCCAGTAAGAACGCGATTATTTGCCAGTTGAGCGCCTTCTACAGTAGTTTTACACTATACGCTCGACTCGAATCCGAAGTCGTTGCACCGTGACGTCAAATCAGATCTGTACATCCAGCCTCGATATGAATATTAGGGTTATAACACAGTATGATACATCTATGCGGGTATTGTCCTCTATTGATCTAATAACTATACTCTTGACCTTGCTGTCTCGCAAGATGCTCCTTTAAACATGACAACACGCGGTGCTTGGGATATGTGGGGGCAGACGGCAGCCCGTACTGTCTAGTCAACCGCCTCACGACATTTGGATCTAAACCGGAGGCAGGAGTTAGACTTCTAGGCGCATATCGGTCACACGAAATACGTACAGTCCGTAATGATACCATCGACCTTCCAGTCAAGCATCTGTTCTGCAATGTTCATGCGATTCACCTGTTGCAACATTTATATAATGCTCAGTGGAGGCGGACATTCACGCACAGTCCACGGCACGACTCTCAGGCCCAGTCGGTGCGCTTCGTCTACCATCTGCTTGGTTGTGAATGTCTCATAGCCGTCCATAGAGGGGTCTGGGACAGTGCCAAAGAACGACTTGGCTGACGGTGAGAGTATGTCCGCGCCTAGAGAGCGTGCGGCCTGTGCGACTCGGTGTCCGACAGTGGGACCGGGGTATGAATCAACCCTCAGTCCTGCGAGCCATGGTGTCGTGCTGTTGTCCGGCATCCACGCGGTGTCACTGGATGCGATCGTACATCAGTAGCTGACAGTGATTATCAGCTTTGGACTCATGACGTACTCGTCGATGAGTGCTGAGGTTGGGATATTCGAATCCAGCGCCTGCATACACGTGAGCGGAAGTTCTCAAGTCACCATCAGAAGCTACTACCTTCATCGCGGTGAGTGTCCGCCAATCGAAGCTCTGATACTGGAAGACAGCGATATTTAGATCAACTACGTGGATGAGACTATTTCTACGTACTGTGATCTGTGATGCGTAAAAGCTTGCTGAGAACAGCGCATGTTGCCTCGTGACGAAGTCCTCTACGCCCAGCGTACGGTTCGGATACTGCGGATTGATCTTTGACTCGATATTCCACAGAATCTTGTGTTCCGGATCCGCACACTCAACGAAGTCAAACACCTCCTGCATCGTAGATATCCGCGTGCCAGGGTAGGTCAATTGCATCGCTATCCGAGTGATGGTTCGCGGTCAAGCACTGGAACGGAGGGTAGGACCCTTACGATAGCCGTCCTGCCGCTTTGAGCCACAATCGAGCGTCTTGAGTTGAGCGAGGGTCAGGTTGACGATGTACTTCCCGACGTAGGGGAAGTCTGGGTCGTCTGGAAACTGGAAGGGTCATCAGCGAGTGATCGCGAGCTACGTATGGGCAACATACAGCGGGCACAGTGTCGACGCACTTCTCCGGTGTTATGTTCTCGTCGTGCCATACAACGACATGCCCATCCTAGTTTCGGTGTTGGTTACGCTGCGTTGGTATAGCATGATGTCAGGTACCTTGGTAATACCGTTGTCCAGCTCAAGAGTGGCAGCCCCATCGATGAGCCCCCTATGCATACGCGTGGTCAACGACGTCGGCACAGGTCACTGTCGACTCCGCGGCATACCAAGCGAAGCTAGGAAGGCTGTTCTCGATCGTGTTGCCCCTTCCGCCACGATGCGCCTACGAGTCGAAGAGCGTACTCAATACGTAAAAACCTTGCGATCTCGATAGCCCCCACACCTGCACATCATAGAAACGACGATGACCCAATGCCGTTAGGGGTTGTTGCACTGGTGCAGGCGAGGCGAGAATAGAGAGAAATTGGCTCGCCAGTTCTGCCAGCACTGAGACGGGGGCGAACATGGCTGAGTTGCGGGTGTGGGGAGGGCCTGGAGTAACTCTGGTGATGAATCGGCGGTCATCTTTGCTATCAAATAGGATGTGTCGGCGAACGCCATCCGAGCGCAGACCGTTCGCCGCGATGACACGTTCGAAGAGGCAGAGCTGGCAACACCCGGGGATGGAGCGTGTGTGTGCGCGTCGACGAACGTTCATCATTCCTACTCCGACCCGGGGCGCGGATGTGCCGAAGTGAGGCAGCTGATGTACCATATACGGCGGCGATTTGTCGAGCGTGGCTGGCCGGGGACAACAGGGTGGCCGCATCTGTAGCGACGGTCAATCAGCATTTCGAACGTGCATCCGGTCGTCTCTCCGGAGCATTGCCGCCAGAGCGAGACGCGTTCGAAATTGTCACCGCGGAACCGATATAGCAGGACATTTGTTCTCGGTGACGTTGACGTGGGACTGACGTCTGTGTAGGATTAGCATTATCCCGAACGTCAAGGTTATCTCAGCGACGGAACTTTGCGATAAGCTGGGAAGAACCTATGAGAGGGAGCATATTGCGTTCTCGAGGCGGTCAAGGCTAATGAGCACCATGACTAGGTCCGGGAGCAGCAGCACTAACTCAGAAGCTATGGCTGCGTAAGTGGTACGAACTGTACCTACTCTGCCCCGAGGAGCCTCGAAAGATATGATAGACCAAGCACGCACCCGGACCTGGGCTAGAAGTATGGGCATCCGGGTGATATTTCGACACCGACGCAAATGGACAGTATCGGCTGGGCATTTCAATCCTTGTGAGAATCGGCCTGATGTGCTGTGGCGAACCCAATGCGCTTGGATCTTCATTCGCTATATAGGATGCCATGTGAAACGCGATGCCGCGAGACCGAGATCGCTAAAAGTGACTCCGGTCATTGTCATTCAAATGATATGCGTATCCGACCCTCGCATCTTCGTCGGGGCGAAGCAGTGCACCTGCCCTCGATCTACGTCGGCGTTGATGGTTTAGAGACCACGTTGTGTAGGTCATCCTTGGCAGCGGATGCGCAAGGATCCACATTGCTCAGCCCCAAATTCTTCCACTCGTCCTTGTCCATCAGCCCTCTGCCACCAATCAGAGGTAGTCATTCACAAATGGTGAGGTGACGCACCGGTTCATCCGACAGTCGAGATAATCTCGGTTCAGGCTCCGACAAGGTGTCGAGTTGTGTTCATTCTTTCGTAGGCAGTCAAGGTAGACTCTCATGAAATCCTTACATTCACCTGCAGCATGATTCGTCAGCTCTCAGGCAACACAGGTCATATGCTGCTCACCATCATGATCTAGTGGGAATGACCCCCTGTCCTTAGGATAGGTCAGACAAGTACGTCAAGGAGTGTGTGGAGGAGAATTACGGGAGCAGAGGCTTGGAAGCTACCGGAGATACTGGGTGGTCGTCCGAAAGACATGGTGTGCGGCTGAGCAAGCGCGGGAGTTTCCGCGCCCTGGCTGATCGCGACGCCACAAACTGGCCCCGCAATCACTTTCCATTTAAGGAGAATTCCGAATTCACTAGTCCGGCGAGAACGCTATTCGGAATTCGGTAGTGTACTGCAATATATAGCGTTGACACAAAGATATCGCGAGCACTGTCCTTTCCCTCTCGTCCACCACTTATGAGGCCGTTCCCCCGCTTCCTTCGCCACCTCCAGACGCGTCTGTTAGATCAGCTTGACTAGCACTCGCGCTTGCGGACGTCCCCGCCTCCCCCGCCACGGCCGCCTGCGCGTTCTGTTTGCTTTTCAACATGACGATCTCTTTCAGCCACCCGTTCTCCCGCCGCAGCTCCGCGGCCTCCATCTCAAGCTCCTGTACGCGACTAGAGAGATCCGAGATGGTGCGCTCGAGATTGACCGTCCACTGTTTCTTCTTGATCCTGAAGCGTGCTGTGTAGTGCGTAGTTTGTCTTATTAGCATGCAGCGCTGACGCGGTGGAAAGCATGCATTACCAGAAGCAGCGGTATTTCGCCTCCGCTTGTCCTCCGCGACGGCCACTGGGTCCTCCGCCGGGGCGTCTGCCTGCTGTGGCGGAGATGGCGCGCCCGCCGAGGATGCAGGGGATGCTGCAGCCATCTGGTTGAGCTCTGGAGATGAGAACGAGGTTGAGGTCCCCTCCCATGGAGTATGAGGCTGGGATGAAGGGGGCCGGTGAGTTTGTGTATGAACAGGTTGTGATTGAGATTCTGCTTGCGGCTGTTGCGGGAAGGATACATGGTGAGTGGGGTGCTGCATCGGCTGGCCGTACTGATTATTCTGTTGCTGCACCTGGTACATCATCTGCAGCCAGGGCAGTGCGGCGAGGAAAGCCTGTGTTGGGTTTTGCAGGTTGCCCGGTGTCGGCATATTTGGCATGCTCGGTACGTTGGGCATGCTAGACATGCTGGGCATACTGGACATGCTCGGTACTGTAGGCATGTTGGACATCGAGGGCATCGAGGGTGGGGGCGTCGGCATGGAATGGGAGGACGCGGGTGTAAACGGTGATTGCTGCTGGAGCGCTGCTGCTGCTCGTTGGAGCGTGGCTTCGTTGTAGCCTTGCGCAGGGGTCGACCCGGACGATTGCTGGTGGGCGAGTGGGTTATACGAAGAGAGGAAGTCGAGGTCAAATGGATCTGCAAAATGGGTGTCGGGCACCGCAGAGGAAGCTCCCGCTAACGGGGTCCTCTGACCTGGTCGGAAGCCTGGGTGTCCGAATGACGGACCAGGCTGGCTGATGGACCGTACACGGCGTCGCTCTGCAGCGCTGTTGTTTCCCTGTGGGTCCTGCGCCGGCGTGTGTCTGTGATCCATGGTGGAAGCAAGCTCGGGGGGTCTTGAATGCGCTCCTTGGCTACCCCCATGTGCATTCATTTGCAAGCCCGCCCTTCGATAGCGACATCCCTCATCATAATCCAGTTGTACTTCTTATTTCAATTATAACAACGTGCAGGCTTGACCCGAGCGCCAACAACGGCAGCTAGGGAAGGCTCTGCGGTGTGCGCAATGAGCGCGCACGATTGCGCCAGAGACGCGTGAGCGCGCCGGCATAAGGTCACATGCTCACGACGCGTTCCATTGTATTATGTAAGCCATGCGTGACGTAACGCGTATGCATCTTCTGTGCGACGCGTAAGTCGCTGGATTCACTTCTCTGCGCTCGCCGTCATTCACCTCGACCATGGTATGGGCTGCCCCGAGTTCTTTCAACAAGGCCTGACCCTCATGCAGTTGATTAGAATCCGATCCAAGGACGGCAACTTTCGCTTCGAGTTTGCGCCAACGGCCGACATATCAGAGCTAGTGGCCAAGGTGCGCTTTACCGAGGCATCTCAGTGTAGATCCATCTCATATGTACTTAAGATCCTCGAAACTACAACCAATGCTGACCCCACTACTGTTGCAATCTCAAACCGGCCGCGGGGGAATGAGACCCTAGTGTCGACGATCAAAGGGAACTTGCAATCTCTGGGACTATCGTGCGTAATTGCGGTCATGCTGCTTCAGGGAGTGTTTGCCTGGTCTTACAACGGGTCCATCCCGTCGACACGTCAGGGGGCCGTCTGACCTTGTTCAGGGGCCAACTCTATCTAAAGCCCATTCACCGCACCTCATGTCAGTCGCGCACCCGAGTCGTAGCCAACAAGCCGACCTCCCTGGAGCAGTGCTCGAGTGCTTGCTCGGCTGACACGTCTTCATTAGGCATGGCGAACTCGTATTCGTGTCGTACAAGTCTCGAGAAGACATCGTGCCCGAAGCAGCCCCAGCCGCAGGAACATCCCATATTATTCAGTCGGGCCCCGCGGCGAAAAGCCCTTGGGAACTTGTACAAGAAGACCCTGTGGATACATACTGGCGGTCAAAAGATGGCAAGATACCGCGTGGTCGTGATTCGCGGTTCTGCAAGCATGGCCCAGCGGGCATGTGCGAGTACTGCATGCCCCTTGAGCCATACGACGCCGCGTACCACGCAGAACACAGCATCAAACATCTCTCATACCACGCATACCTCCGCAAGTTGACACCAAAGGGCTCAGCGGCAACGTCTTCATCCGCTCTTTTGCCCCCACTCTCTCAGCTGTCATACAAGGTGAAGGTCCCGTGTCCAAGCGGAAGTCATGCACCATGGCCTGCCTCTATCTGCACAGCGTGCCAGCCGTCTGCAATCACATTGCAGAGTCAGACGTTCCGGATGATCGATCACCTGGAGATCGCCTCGACTGACGTCATTGACCGGTTCCTGCACGCATGGCGACTGACGGGTACACAGCGGTTCGGTTGGCTAATCGGGCACTATGAGCCGTACGACGAGGTCCCGATGGGTGTGAAGGCGGTGGTAGAGGCGATCCACGAACCTCCGCAAGAGGGCGAATTGGACGGGTTGTCGCTCGGACAGCCGTGGGAGGACGAACAACGGATCAAGGACCTCGCGCGGTCGGCATCGACACCGCTGCAGATTGTCGGCTACATTTTCACCGACCTTGAACCGCAAGAGGAGAATCGGGCACTCACGAAATATAAGCGGCATCCGCAGTCGTTCTACCTCTCCTCCCTGGAAGCGATCTTCGCTGCGCATGTACAAAATTCCAATCCGACGCCGTCGAAATCATCCTCAACAGGCCTGTATGGCTCGCGCATGGTCACTGCGGTGCTTACTGGCACAGCTGATGGTCAAATCGACGTGTCAGCGTACCAGGTGTCAGAACAGGCCTGCGCTATGGTAGAGGCGGACATGATCGAGGCAAGCGTAGATCCGGGGATCGTGCGCGTGATGGAGGAGGACCGGGGCGAGCATTCGGCGCGCTACGTGCCCGACGTATTCTTCAGGTATAAGAACGAGTACGGCCTAGACGTGCAGAAGAGCGCAAAGCCGTGTTTCCCTGTGGAATACCTCCTTGTCAACGTAAGCCAGTTCATATGGCCTATCAATCCCAGTGTGCTGATATCTGCCCGTAGGTCTCACATGGTTTCCCACAAAATCCGTCACCAGTGTTCCGCTCGGCATCGTACCCAATCGAAAACCGTCCGGGCCTCGAGGACCAGCATATCGAGAAGGTGCTCAGGAAGCTTGCAGAACTGCATGCGCCCGACATTAAAGAGAGCTCGTTGGGCGGTGACCATTCGCAGCGCGTTGTACTTGCGCAGTGGTTGAGCGACTGGCATCTGATCGCCTTCCTCGGGACGACGCAACTCATGTCTCCCGTATGTATGACCACGACAAGCATGTACCATCCGCTGACCTGGACCCTCGTATAGGATGACATGAAAGTACTCGTACGAACGGCGACTTCGCCAAATTTGGATGATCCGACTTTGCTTGACGCCCTCATCCGAACGGAGGGCTGGCAAACATTCATGACGTTCACACGAGAGACGATACGTAAGTATTGGATATCGTACACATTACCAGTCTACTCACGCCGCCCTCCAGCTTCACGCCCCGCAGCGTCGGCACCCTCGGGGTCAACGCACGCGCCTATGGACGAGGACATCCCTCCGGAAGTGTTCGACCAAATCGCGCGGGAGTCAGGTGGGCAGGGCGACGGCTTTGCGGCGGGTGGAGCGAACGAGCGCGTCTGCCCACATTGCACGTTCGTCAACGCGCACGGGGGCAGCGACTGTGAGATTTGCGGATTGCCGCTGCAGGGTTGATGAAAGGAAGGAAAGAAGGACAGACGAAGACACTGATCATGTACGCTAGGAGGAGCGCATAGCTAGACAACGAAACTGAACATTCCGGGCATGAATTCACAACGATAACATCGGCACACCTCTAAGAGTGATTCAATGAAACCACGATAAATACGGCTTTGTGACGAATTATAGTGCACTTGTCTCACGATCCTCCCTCTGGTCCTGCCAGCTCGTGCAAAATCCGCATCTCTTTGCCTGTTCGATGCGGCGTCAGTGGCTACCCGAACATTTACGGACAACATGATACTGACCTTGGAAGATATCTCTTTCCGGCAGGCGTAGCAGCGCACGGTGTGCTTGATGATAGAGTCGTTGGACACAAAAGAGTAGAATTGCGCGATTGCGTACAGTACGGTGGCAAGCCCGACGAGGTTGACCAGATGATCCAGGAACATTCTACAAGCATGGCATATTGAGTGACAAGCCAGATGGACGAACATGGGAAGTACCCATAGTTCATTGTCACCGCGCCATCATCCTGCGCTTGTTGCAGGGTATTGTAATGCGTGCCGTTTTCTCCGCGTTGGAGGACCACGAACTTCTGCGGTAGGTTACGATGCGACATGAACGGTAGGAGCGAGATTGGTGGGAGAAGGAGGTCGGACACAAAGGAGTTGACGAGAGTCGTGAATGCGGATGCGATCATGAGACCGACCGCGACCTCAAGAACATTGTCGCGCAGCGCAAAATCTGGAGGAAGAGTAGGTAGATACAGCAGCCCTTCGAGTTCATGATTGCTGGATAGAACATACCTGTGAAGCCTGCCCACGCAGATTTGAGGCGTTTGGTCACGACCTGCTCGCCGCGCAGGAGATGGTTGTCACTCATGATGTGGTCAGAGAATTCTTTCGTGATGAACGACCTTTTGTGAAGCTATCCTCGAGGCACAAGTGCTCCGAGTCGGCTCAGGCGCGACTGACGTCACGTCAAGGGATCGCGGTCTCCGGGCGCCTCTGCCTGCATGCAAAACTTCGTCACTTGTGGGACTGCCTGTGATAGTAACAAAAGTAAAAACACGAACCTAAGCGACCTAAGGCCTTACCAGGGATCGAACCTGGGTCGGCGGAAACTTCATAATCAGAATCCGCCGTGATAACCACTACACTATAAGGCCGATGGCACTTCATTCTTAAAGATGCAATATCAAATGACAGTCGAGTGGCTGGAGACTACTACAGTTGTCTTGAACGTGGCGGGTCGTGTCGAGAGCCACCGCTACATGTCTGTCATTCGCCCACTCAGCTTGTAAGTATATGAGCATGGCAAAGCACCACTGACACGGATGTCACGATGCCAGGTCGCTGTCGTTCTCATAGCCTTGCTTACTGGTACGTCCAACGTTTGACTGACAAATAGTGACTACGCTCATGCTACGCGATATGTTAGCGTGCCATTGCACTCAGGCTGGGGGCATAACGCGACCGTCGGGCCTAGGCGAAGGCATCATGGTCTCTTAGATCGTTCCCATCAGGTGAGTGTCGATGATACTGGTATCGAATGTCACTTACCCTCCCGCCGCATTGAGTACACGCACACTGAGAAGATGGATTCAATGGGGCTGCCCATGCGATCTGTCTTCCCCCGCGACGAATTATAGCCACGGACCTACGTCAGTCCATGCATCATGCATCACCTCTCACAAGGCGGGTGAGTATAGAACGTTCGAATCAGAAGCATACCACTTATCCCACGTTTTCGCGCAGGTCCCGTCGATAGAGACCAGCTCTATGAATGCCGAGGTCGAACAATAGACATCTCCGAGTTTACGAACTAGTCTTGAGGCACCTCGAAGGCCTAGCGCACTAACGACACATGCACATATGGTATGTAGCCTTGTATCCCATTTGTACGGTTATTCAAATACATCAATGCCCTTTGAACTGATCCTCCAATCAGGGAGGCTTATCTCCCCCAGAAGCCCGCCAGTAGGCTATAGTACGCTATAAGAGCTGCCTTACGGATTGCGAAGCTACTGCACCAGCTGTGAGTCTCTCTCCGATACCCACCGTCACCAAGATTCATACTATGGCCACGAATATACCCACCGGTAGAGCGGCATCCGACCTCGCACTGATACAGACCCTCCAAGCTCACATGAGTGAGTCGCGTTTGACAAGGAGTCGCCCTCTTTCATCCGGCGAAGTCGCATACGCCTTCAGCCGGCGCGCCGGTGGAACCGCGGATCCCTCAACCATCGTCTCCCTAACGTGCTCGCGGGGACATGCCATCACCGACGACCGGGTCATCCTCGCCTGCGCAGCCTTGCGCCTCCGCCACCCGCTCTTTGCATCCCACGTAACGTTCATCGACGGCACGCCGCACTTTGTTGTCAACGCTCCTGTGACGCGGGCCCACGCGTTGCGTACCTCCGCGGCTCAGATCGAGTTTCATACATTCACCGATCAGGACGATGCCGTAGCCAAGCTGCGTGACGAATGGCTCGCGGTCAGCCTCGACAAAGCGCTCGATATCCGCGAGCGTACGTGTACGGTCTGGTGGGGCAGGGATACCGACACACGTTCCGGAAAATATGTATTGGGCGTGCTAACAACGCACTTCGTCACGGACCAGCGCCGATCCATCAATCTCGTCCGCCATTTCGTGGAGCTCCTGGCGAGTCCCGGAAAGGCGCAGAGCGAGCTGGACGCGCATTTATCTGGCGCGGTCCCGCCTGCGCTCATTCCAACTCCCACACAAGAGCTCGTACCCAGGTTGAACGAGAATGAGGAAGAGACGAGCAAAGCCAAGCTCATTTTTAACGAAATATATACGCGCTTCGCTAACAAGGTAAAATCGTAGTCGCTCATCCAATTGATCCATCAGGAATACTAACTCAACTGTTATTCTGTCTCAGCCAATGTCTGGCATCGTTCCGAACGGTTCGCTTTCGACTGCACATTTTGTTCCTCGGTTCTTGCGCAAGGTTTGGCCTGAGGAGGAGACGATCCACATTCTTCAGGCATGCAAGGCTCGCGGCGTTACAGTAACACACCTCATGAACATCGCCAGCGCTCTATCCGCACTCAAAGACAATGACCAGGGCGCCGAAGCTAATGGCAACAGCGACAGCGACACCATCTACCTCGATTTCTCCCAGCCCATCGATCTCGCCACCAAATTCCCTAAACATCTTCATGAATGGGCAAGCGGTGAAATGGAGACAGCCGTGCGCATAGGGATGTTCCCCATCTTGCTCGATGTGCCCCGCTCTGCAGTAGCCGATGCGGTCCATGCCCCGTCCACGCATATATGGGCCCTTGTCGAGCGGTTCAAGGAACGGAACAACGCCTTCATTGAGTCGCCCTATTTCTGGCGTTTCATGACGATGTATGATCCATTGTTTGTGGAGGCCCACAAGGCTCGAGTCGCCGGGCGGCCAGCACTGCCGTTCATTAGCAGCCTCGGAGACCTCAAGTCATTGCTCCCGGCCCTGTATACTGTTCAGGAGACAGAGCTGGAAGGAACACCTACAAATGATCACTCTGCGGAGGGCACGGTGATACGCATCACAGACATGCTGGTCGCTGGCAGACTCGATAACTTTTCCCTCTCGTGTCACCTCTTCACGTTTGACGGCAAGCTGCATCTACAGCTCAGGTACAACGCGGAACGCGCGAGTCCTGCATTAATGGGATCTTGGTTTGACTACTTGGTAGATGTTGTGACCCAGGTGACACATGCGTCAGATGTGTGAAGGCCATTGCGTTCTCCATCCGCGTATACTTACGTGCAGGGTGTAGTAGCATGCTGTTCCGGTCTTGTACGGCCTTAACCAGGTGATCAGGAAATTCCATGTCCGAGATGCCGTTCCCCGCTCTGGCATATCCGTCTTGTGTGTCGAAGCCACGCGAGTCGCAAGCGAGTGCAATACGGGAGTACGAACATCGTCTGAATCCGGATCGAGAAGCAACCCACCATCTAGAGTGTTCGACGCACTCTTGCACATGCTCGTCACCTTCGATGTATGCGGGCACATTTACCGACGACCGTTGTCCAGAATTCCAAAGTGGCGAAGGCAACGTCTCGCCACCACTAGGCCAGTCCGCGAGGCTCTCCTGGATTACAGCAAGGGTGGAGAAGAGAGTTCTCGAACGACGGCAGCCGGTTCTGGTTTTCACCGATGACTCTTCCGGCGACATCGAGACGACCTCTACTTTCCAGAGGTGTGGGAACTGACTGGATATTGAAAATGCGGGGATACCGGGCTGTGCCAGGTAGCTGTGTCCGCAGTGGAGGATAGGGAGATAAAGCGAGTATCCACGCGAGGGCAGCGACTGTTGGTGGCTGTATGTGAGGATACGAGCACGACGCGGGCCATGTGATCTGAGATCGCGAGCAGCCGAGAAAGGCAAGTGTGCGTCGTGACGTCAACTCCCCAGATCCCCAACGCGTAGCCTGCGCGCCTAAACACTTCGGCCGGTTGGCCGCGTTTTCCCGCAGACGAGCAGTTTGCTCCTCTCACTGTTGTCTCTTACCCCGCCTTGCCATCGTCCACCATGCCAGACACAGCAGGTTTGTCCGTCCTCACCTCCATGTTCCAGCTCACTCACCGTCGTTCTCAGACATCTCTATCATTCCGTTGCTCTCGCGAGCTCTCCACCACATCCGTTCGACACCGCCGAGGGCCATTGCGTCCCCCGCAACCCGTACGTCATGCAGTATATGTTGTCAGCGATCCACTGACAGGCTTTCTTTCAGAGCCACGTAGAGCAGCCGTAGCTCTCATCATCCGCGTCGTCCCCCCACCTTCGTTGAATCCGTCTCCGGAGCCCGCCCCTGGGCTGACAGAATTCTTCCAGCTCGACTGGGTCAACGCTCCAGGAGCGCGTCCCGAAATCCTCTTCCTCCGCAGAGACAAGCCAGATGCAACAGCAGAGCCTGGCCGCATGAGCGGTAGTGGCCCGCGTACGCGCGAGGCGCACGTCGCTTTCCCAGGGGGCAAGACTGAGGATGGGGACGAAGGTGGCATGTACACTGGTACGTTTCCCGTACGTGAGTCTGATACGCCATGTCTGACGCGCCCCAGCTATGCGCCAGACATGGGAGGAAATTGGCCTCGACCTCGCAGAGAGCGCATATACCCCCGTAGGCCAACTGGACGATCGCGAAGTGACGACGTCCCTCGGCAAGCGCCTCCTCATGGTGCTCTCTCCTTTCGTCTTCCTCCAACTCGCCCCCTACACCACGCCTGTTGACCCCGCCCCGGGAACAGCGCTCCACTGGGTGCCTCTCGCCGAGCTCCTCCCGCTCCCCTCTTCCACCCGAACGCGGCGGCCCCGCTGGTCACATGTCACCGTCGACGCGTCGTCGCGCCTCGCGCCGCGACACTCGAACGTGCTCCGCCTCCTGATGCGCGTGCTCGTAGGCAGCATGCAGTTCCCCGCCATCCTCATTTCCCCCTCTACCTCTGCCGCGACCCCGCTCGCGCACTCGCCATCTAGCGATACGAAGTCGCAACTGCTCGCCATTGACGAGAAGCGCGCAACGCTCGAGCATGGCGCGGATAGCGAGGACGAACTGAAGCTCTGGGGCCTCTCCCTCGGCATGACGCTGGATCTCCTGCTGCATATGACGGTACCCAATGTAGCATTGGCAACGGGTTCCGGCAAGGGCAAGGCAAAGGTGAGGGGGAAGAGTGAGGAAGCGGTAATGAGCGCACACGCGCTGCTGCCCCCGGATGCGGAGACGCTGGAGATGCTCCGTATGCCTGTCGTGGCCCCGAGTTTGACGAGTATCTTCCCCCGGTTCTCATATCCCGACGTTAACTTCTGGATCTGGTGCGCATTCATCTTGCATCACATCGGGTCTGTGCTCATCGTTGGTTGCAGGGTTTTCGGGAAACGATACCGCGCTGTCATGCGTGGATGGGAGGCCAGCGTACGCGCAGGTGGGACGAATGACAGGCGGTATGTTTCTGGAGCCAGTGCGGTTGGCACCCAAGCTGATTTCCTCTGTTGCAGGATAAACTGGACAGGCTCGGCTCTGACCACCTTTTACGCCGCCGTCCGAAAAGCACTCGTCGTAGTGCTGGTCCTCCGCGCGATTGGCGTCCTCGTTGGACTGCTCGTCGGCGCCTGGATCCTCTTTTGGTAAAGGCATCGGCCTACATATCTATCTGTGTACACGGTTACCTTCACGATATGTCACGACTTATGAGTCTCTGTGTTTGTTGTTGTTCTTTTAATCATTGGATGGCTTCTTTCGGACCTATCTATCTCTCACCTCGATTTTTTTGTCTAAAATCAGATATCTAGTCAAGGGGAATTACCAGACGGACTGAAGTGATGCAAAAATGGCGTAGACGACTCAACGTCAACAAGGGTAGTATGTAGCAGGCTGTATCGCGCTGAGCTAATCGCCGTTAGGTAACAACTCTGACCGCTTCGAGTGGAGCAGCCATGACGAAACGAGGTAACCCGTCGTGAGTGCTTCGGGCCCATGGAAGGTGCACTTGAGCAGTCATGTTTTGCGACTGAGTCGTGTCCATGTCGCAGGCCGCCGGGGCCTCCAAATGGCCGAGATGGTTGCGTACGTTGAGACTTGAAGTGTCGGGAGATGAATCAGTAAGTATATATGTAGGTAGGTACCGGAGGGACGTACACTGCTAGCAAAGCATTTGCATACACTTAACAAATTGTGACATCAGAATGAGCCAGGGTTTCCAGCAACGCACGTACATGTTCCTTGACCGGGGGCGGAGATTGCTTCGGTGTATGCTGTGCCGCGCTTGCTGTCTATGACCCACTGTGCGAGCATGACTTTGTTCAGGTCCATAAGGAGACAAACTGGCGATTGTTCCCACCAAGACTATAGCCACAAATGATGCTAGGCTGCGAGATGAATCGATGCGTTGCGTACAGCGTACAGCGCCCAGTTTCAGTAAGGTGCGTGTTTCATTGAGAGAGGTTACGCACCAAAGAATGGCACCTCTGTTGATCGTGTAGATCACTAGCCGTGTCAAGATGCTGTCGGTTCTTCGAGTAGCGGCATCGTTGAGATCGGACTGCGTCAGATGATAGTATAGGGCTCACCGTTGAATGCCGCGTTTTTGGTGGTTCAACGTGTAGCACAGTATGGAGGTGATATAAAGGTCGGTAACGAATGCTGCGGAGAGTGACCAGAGTCCTGGCACCTAAGAAAATGAGAATAATTGATCTATACCTGGAATGGTGGTCACTAACCATGCCACCCTTCAATGCAATGGTGATACTGCGATCAACGAAGCTATCGAAGCACCAGGTCAACTACGAAAGACTCAGTCAAATAAACGAACTTGGCGAGTCTCACCAGTTGTAAACGACCCCTAGAACATAGAAAGCTCAGATGTAGTACTAGAAATCGATCCGACATGCAGAACCTACATATAGAGACACCTAATGGTCCCAGTCAGCTCGAACACTAATTACCGCCGTAATCGATCTCCTTACCCGAAGTCATGACGGAGAGGAATATCTATTCTCGGTACGTCATTCAATCCGTCAAGAACGGTCTAGCGGAGACTGCGTACGGCAACCCCAGCATACGCTATCCTGAGCCTTGCTCCCTTCAGAACTGGCCGTTCCGTATAAGCTTTAGCAGAAGCCGTGACATGCGGCCCTTCATGGTAAAGACTTGTTGAGTAAAGACATTCCCTAGCTTGTACTAGTACAGGCACCACTTACACCGGTGACCCTTGACAATGACATCCGCTCCTTGACCTCGAACCACCACCATCTCCGGTAGGCGCCCGCTTATCGGAGCCCATCTATCTACCCTCCCCCCTCTAATTCACCCTCGTTTCCTCGCGTCAAGGCCGTCCAACTTGGCCCCCACTTTCACTACTGTCGACCAACTCGACACTGCGACATAATCCCTCTTTCCCCTGGGTTTGAGGACCACAAAACACCTCACCTCGCTGTCGCCAACCAAGTGTCATCGATCACAACCGTCGACTCCCACGTCCCACTTTAGGCTCCACGGCCTCGCCTCTCCTTCCCCCTCTTGCCTGTCACAGTAACGTGCCCTAGACCCCAGTGGTGAAACGCACGGGAGACTCCCTTGTGTGAGTCCATTGTGCGAAGTCGGGAAGCAAGCTCCGGGGCGCCTTTGGCCCCTGGGATAAATCCGTATTCTGTGAGGCACCATAGGGAGGTGGAAGTGGAGGAGTTGCATGCGGAGGGAGGCTCGGGTCCAACTGTGGAGGTGGGGAACCTAACACGAACAACACCAGCACCCTTGCCCTTGCTGGAAGGTGCTACACGCTGCCCATAGGTTTGCCCCCTGCTTTTCATTCTGGTAGCGGAGAAACAACAGACAAAGAAGAGAAGTGCCAGAAGTGGCCTGGATGATACGATGACGAGGAGGGCACATATTCATTATTCCTATGACATTCATTTCCTATGTGGCATAAGCCCCTCACCCTGCCGGTCCCTGAGGGGGGCCTATGAGTCGAAAACGAGGACCTGGACCAGGAGTGTCCGTACCTATGAAGGAGGAAGCCTAGTTCGCCCACCAGGGCATCAAGTGAACAGTGGGTGGATGCTGGAGCAGGGAGCCACAAGGCGTAGAATAGGTCCTGACTGATTTTCCTTGTAGTTATGGTCTCTGCATGTACTTCGAGTACGGAGTGTAAACAATCAGAATTTAAATATTAATAAAAAAAAGACCCTTGACAATGAACATTGAAGTCATTGAACACATGGCCCAGTTTGAGTGTCGATTACTTATGGATCAAGCGTAGCAACGGCAAAAAGGTCGCCATGAGCACAAATCAAGTAGAACCATAGTTGCTGCATGACAGTGACAAAGTGACGCCGTGAAGTCAAGCCTGATGAGCATGATAGACATAGCTTGATGAGGGGCCCGTACTCACATGGATCTCGGTCGCTATCTGGGCAGACTGTAGGACCCTTCTTTTCGATGGAGCGAGACAAGACATACCACGCAAGTACAACCTTATACGATACCCTATTAATCCCGATAGAGAGAAACCGCGATACTCAGGGAGTCACTTACCCAGATCCTGATGGAGAATCTGTTGCATCGATAAATCCAGAAGTAATATACCACCTGGGCGCATACTACTCCATACAGTCTAGGGTTAAGAGTAGGACTAGCACATAGTAGTATAGTAGACTGGAGAGGGTAGACTTATGCCAGACTGAGGATGACACCAATGAAAAGGCAGCCAATTGAAGTATCCAGCTCCGTGCTAAAGCCAGCCATGATAGCAAGGTATAAAAGAAAGATAGAAGGGGGTAGGCCAAACAGCAAGGTCACATTGCGTCGCATCTTATAGCCTCAGCTACACTTCCCCGCGTATGCTGGCTGCACGCTCTGTCAGTTTCCCTGATATATATCCCTTGTTGGTGGCAGTTTGGTTGGCAGTGGCATCTGTAACCTGTGTAGCTTTCTCGATTCTTTAAAGCACCCTTGGTGTATCATGATCTGCATTAGGACCCCAGTACTAGTTGTTACTGTCAGCCTGCCAGGAAGCGGGCCCCATGCAGCGATCGAGCGTGTTGAACCGTGATGCCCTTGTTAAAGCGAGTGTTCATAGACAAGGTGTATACATGAGTATGCAGTCTGCAATTACATGTAATACTACCTAAGACGGAGCTTGGATCAATCTGCTGTTGAAAAGGAGTGATAGGGAGTGGCTGTAAAGGCTAGTGAACGAACCTATGAGGGAAGCTGCTAGAGGGAGTCCTGTTAGGCACACAGGAAAGCAGAGGAAGGAACGATTATATTAGAGGGCATCTGAGCCCAGTATATATACATGAGAGGAAGGCATTATCTGATTATACAGTAAGCATATCAGATGAGGCCTGAGTCATGTCAAGTCATAATCATAAACTACGTGAGTCATCATGAATCAGATTATGAGTAATCATAAGATCGTAATCCGGATCACTGAATGGATACCGAATGGATACCGAATGGATACCGAATGGATACCGAATGGAATCCGAATGGAGTCCGAATGGAGTCCGAATGGATACCGAATGGATACCGAGTGGAATGCCGAATGGAACTCGGTATAATCAGCTATCTATAGATAAGAAGAAAAGGAATGTAATCTACGTATAGTAGCATAGCAGAACATAAGAAAAAGTCCTTATCAGGAGAGCCTGATTAGATAACATATGAAATAGTAGAAGTTCAACACTCCCACTTGTTCAAGATGCTATGACCATGCCAGTTGACATTCGAAGTTTCTCTATTCCAGAGAGGGGAACATTCTTAGTCAATGCATCTGCAAGCTGGTCTTCACTCGCAACAAAGAAGATGTCGGTTTCACCCTTCTCGTAGAATTCTCGGATGAAGTGATACCAAATTTCAATATGTTTTGTGCAGCGGTCCACGGCAGGATTAACTACAAGGAAAATGCTTCCTTGATTGTCCAGACACAAGGGAGTAGGAGCGGTCATATTGTCACTGAGCTTTTGTCCGAAGTTCCGAAGCCATGCCATTTGACGACATGCGTCTGAGGCAGCCTTGTACTCTGCTTCTGTTGAAGAGAGGGAAACTGTGGGTTGGCATCTGGAAACCCAAGAAACGACACAATTGGCCATGAGGAACACAAAGCCGCTTGTGGAGTGCCTATCGTCGTGATCTTCTGCCCAGTCCGAGTCTGAATAGGCAATTAACCCGGCGTTGGAATCACCATCATAACAAAGCACATAGTCTTTTGTTCCCCTAAGGTAGCATAAGACATATTGTGCAAGGTGCATATGATGCTTCGATGGGTTCGAGGCAAACTTGGCGAGTCTCCTTATGGAAAAAGCGAGATCAGGCTGTGTACCGAGCATAGCATACATGATGCTACCAATGACACTCTGGTACTCAGTACGGAACACATCTGTTGCAGTTTCCGTGTTCTTCTCCAAAACTGAACCAGCAGGTAGAGGTGTCTTTGCAGGTTTGCAATTAGACATTTGAAACCTCTCCAAAACGGTCTGAACGTATTCAGATTGATCAACTAGAATCTGTCGCTTTAGATGATTACGACGAATCCTAAGTCCTAGAAAATGCTCTGCTGGCCCAAGGTCGGTCATCTGGTACTCCTTCTTGAGATGATTCTTTATTTGTTCAATGAATGATTTAGAATCCCCAAGAAGTAATAAGTCATTGACATAGAGTACTATGTAGCAGACTTGACCGTTGGTTTTACTGGAGTACACATAAACTCCGGCATCCGAATATGTCCATGTGAACCCTTGGTTCAAAAGAGTTCTGTGGATCTTAGTGTTCCATTGACGAGACACTTGCTTGAGACCATAGATGGCCTTCTTGAGGAGGCAGACCCAATCCTCCTTGCCTGGAACTACCCAGCCTTCAGGCTGTTCCATGTAGATTTCCTCTTCGAGTTCACCATTGAGGAATGCTGTCTTGACATCCATAGAGTCCATCTCCCAGTCTTCGAGTGCAGCATGTGCAAACATATATCAAAGTGATTCAAAACGAGCGACTGGTGAGAATGTCTCATGGTAATCTTCACCCCAGACTTGAGTGAAGCCTTTCACTACTAACCGAGCCTTGTACCGGCCATCATGCTTTCACGTGTACACCCATCTATTCTTGACTATTTTCCTGTTCTTGGGATGGGGAACCAAGATCCAGGTGCCGTTTTGCTCATGAGACTTCATTTCAGAGCCTTCAGCAGCATGCCAGTGGTCCCACTCAGGAGATTTCCTTGCGTCTGAACGCGAGGTAGGAACCAACTCAGAGTAGTTTGCTTCCTTGAGAGCCTGCAAAATCATAAACGCTTCCGCTCGCTGATCTCCATGAGTATCAGTTCGACGATCGATCCGAGCCGGAGGCTCATCACCATAAATGTTGTCCCTATTCCTGTTTGGGTTCCTCCCAGCATTCTCACGATGAGGGCGAGCATATGCGGGCTGAGGAGGTTGTACAGGTTGTGGACGTTGTGCAGGTTCAGGGAGCTGTCTCTCAGGTTCTCCCACTGGTTCCGGTTCGTCGATGTCCTCATGAACATCTTCGCTCTCTACCGGTAGAGGAAACAGTATTTTGATCTGTTCCTCATCATCATCCTCAGAATCAGAGTCTACAGGATTGAAAATTGGTGGCCCCAGAGTCTTTGGATTGGCCAAATCTTTACGTGCCGGAAAGGAATCTTCATCGAAGGTCACATCACGAGACACAATGATCCGTTGACTGGAGGTACATCAGGAAAAATTGATTTACCTTGACAAGGCTATAATGGCCTTCTTAGCTGAGCAACTCCATAACAAGGCAATTCAAGCCTTTTTGAACCAATCTCCTTGGCAACGTAAGTCCCTTTCATCAAAGCCTTGCCAATAAACTGCTTTGCTTGCACAAAAAGCAAAATGGTAGATCCTGCAGCTCTCAAGTATCCAGTTTGGTAGCTTTTGCTTGCTTGATTGTCTAGCTTTCAATGTATGTTCTTGAGCATGGCTGAAGTTAGTACAATATATCCTCCAGCACTGCTTGTACATTGCCAATAATACCATTCTGAACATCACAGCTGCCTTGTATTTGGTTTCTCAAGTAGTAGATGGTTTGTAATTCACTCAGTTTCAGTCATACAATTTGTTATAGCCAGATATCCATCCATAATGTGTGCACTAGTAATACAGAACATCGAATACAAGCCATACATCACATATCCAATGCAAGCGCAAGCAACGAACATGAGAGACAACTCACTTCACGGTCAGGTATTCATGACATTGTAGCTGTTCTGTGAGACCTGACAATCACATTTCAGCTGACAATGTACACCTGCTAGGTACCTGGGCACTCACCTTGGAGTTTGTGCGCCGTTGCTCTGCCTCAAGAGTCCAGCTCCGTCTCTTCCTCGATGTCCGTTGTGTTGAGAGAAGATGCAGCTGGGGCCTGCACAGCAGAAGTGCGTGCGGAGGAGGCGGGCGCAGGAGAGGCGGGCACAGACGACACTAATGGCAGCAGAGCTGAGGTAGTGGGCAATGTGCCACCTGTCATTGTTCATCAGCTACATTCTGTTGAGCAGTTTGAATGTACCACTCACCGACCGGACGCTCAGACACATCTGCAAGGAATTATGAGCACATCGTTGTTCAGAAATATAAATCCAACTCACCTTGGCTACCCAATGGCCCAGCACAATCAGGCAACATCGTCACTTCAATGTCCTTCCAGGACATGAAGTCGCTGTCCTCGTTTCCATCCTCCTCGGACTTTGAGTCTTTCACCACCTGCTGGGCAGCAACAGTTTTGCTTCCTCACAGTCAGTACACCCATGAATAGTGGCCATGATACCACTTACCGGACACTGTCGCCGAGGAACATCTTGAGCGCCGCATGGACCTCTGGTGCCCTGGCCTTCATGACCTTCAGGAGGTCCATGAGATTGACCCATCTAGTACATAATGTTAGCATATGTAGGACGTACATACGTTCTTCAGGGAATAGATACTTACTTTGGGGCATACACCTTGTTTGTGAACTGGTGGACGCCTGTTGCAATGTCCGCCAGCGCACTCTCAATCTAGTGAGGAGGCATCAGCACAAGACCCTGATCGAACAACAGAAACTCACCGCATTGCACATGAACACGATAAGGTTGTCTGGCATGCTCAGGAACCTTTCCTCCACATTCTTCGCGCTCTTCATGAGGGCTTCGCGCGGGTTGCTGAACCAGTACCTTGCAATCAAGGTGTAGATTGCTGCATGCTGGAACGGCCGCTTGCGGTTGAGAGTGCTCGCCTGTGTATCATTGAGTAGATCTACAAGACCATGGGTAACTGTTCATTCTTACCTTGATATCCACGTCGTTATCTGACCACTGTAGCTCGATGTTGTCGAACACGAAGTTTGGGATCGAGTTGTTCCCTTGAGGGTTATACTTCAAGAGGAACAGTGCGGCCGAGACGCGACACACAGCAGGGAGGTTCTTGAGGCCGTATGTGTCTTCAACAACACTCTTGGCGTCCTTCTTCACCTGATTGGCAGCTGCGGTGCGCCGGTCCAGATCTAATCACAACAGTGAGTACAGCAAACCAGTCGCCGCGATTACTCACCAGGCTGAAGACATCGTTGCGTAGGTCCTCGTTGTTGTCTCGGTTGAGGATCTTGAAGCCCAGGTCGAAGTGCTGGTAAGGCTTCCCCTCGTCGTCACGCAACTTCCAAACATCACTGATAGCCTGCTTTGCAACCGTGTGCTTGTTAGTAACTTAGCGTCCCCGGTCTTCTTCTCCTCTGTCCATGCCTTCTCGAGGCAAATGTACAGGGGAGGAACATGTTCGCCCGGGTGACGATCAAGCGCACTTCCTTGGGCAACTCTCGAAGCATGGCTCTGCCGCGTGAGTCGCCCTTGGTGCCAGTGCCATCGTCGTCCCTCGAGCAACTCTTCTTCCCTTTGCCTCGGCCCTTGGATGCTGAGGCCTTGCCCTTCTTCGACGTCTCGAGGACCTGTGGGACAGCTGTGAGTAACTCAGAGGATTGTGTCTGTAGGCTCACCTGCACATCCTCATCACTGCTGCCATCGCCCACCTCCACCTCACTTTCCTCCTGTCCTGCGACTCACGTGTTTGACCATTGTCGTACTCGTCCCCGTAGTGGCCATCCATGCCGGCTTCTTCGCAGCTCATCCTGCGCATTTCCTCCGCTGTGTCTTCCTGCGGCTTCTGTATGTGCAATGTGATATCATCAGTGGAATATATGTATGTGCCAGAATAGATACTAGCTTACCGTCTTTCCACGGCTTGGAACCTCTACGCGCAGGGTACCCCGACCCGTCCTTCCACGCGAGGAACCCAACTCTTGGAACACTTGACCGGTGGACTTACTGATATCTCCAGCCATTTGCGCCTCGTCTTTATCTAGCATGTTGCGCCCTTGGGGTAAATGTACTTGTTATCCATTTATCTACGGCCTGCAAGTCATGAACTTACTGATCATACGCTGCTGACTTCCCGGTGACAATGTTTCTTCAGCTGCTACCTCATCCCTCCGGCCTCTCCGCTCTTCCTCTTGCGTACGCATATCATCGTCGTTGCCTTGTTCAGCCTGCTCATCGTCGCTCGCGATACAAGTCTTCTTGGCCTTCTTGCGCTTGGGCTCAGCGGGTACGTCGTCGTCCGCATCACTCCCGCCGTCACTCGACTGCTCGAGTATGGCCATCTTAGTGGTTCCTTTGCGTACCTCTGTAATTATGTAGCTGGAATGAGTGTGTACCACGAATATAACGGTTTAGCTTACTTGATTTCCGCTCAGCCTCCTTCTTTTTGGCCTCTCTCGCCTTGAGCTTCTCTAGTTTTTTCTCAGCGGCCTTCACGGCCTCCGATCCGCTGTCCGCGCCTTCTTCTGAGTTGCTCTCCTTGTGGCGTCTCTTCTTGCCAGCCAACTTAGCCTTACCGGACGATTCACTGGCCTTCTTAGACGGTTCACTGGCCTTCTTAGACGGTTCGCTGGCCTTCTTGGCCTTGGTGGCAACTTTGGTGGCGGACCCCGGGTTGGCAGCCTGGGATTTGCTGTCAGAGCGCATACGGCGGGTGGTGGGCGACATCGTGGTGGTACAAGACTAAGCAAGACTAAGCGAAGCGGGAGGAACGTGAGAGGAAAGATTCGTACGGATAGGACTGAGAATATCAGTTAATAGCGGACTTGTGTGAGCGTCCTGGAAGACGAACTCCGGCCATCACATGCATCTCAGCTCCACGCAAAAGGTTCCGGCGTCTTTTAATGCCTTGGGCGCGTCCCGATGACTTTGAGTTTGTTTTGGGCATCAGACAGAGGTTTTGATGCGGTCATTATTGTGCAATATAAACTAGATTCTGCTTGTACAAGTAGAGCTCGATACATTCGTTGTATCAATGGAAAAAAGAGTTCGCGGCCCAGCCATTGCGATCCTCAGCTGTCCATTTGGACATCTCGCGATCAGTCTGCAGGACAATAGAACAGCGTCGACCAGAATAAGGAAGATTAAAATGGGTGACCTCACAGGATGGAAACACTGCAAAGTCTCCGTGGCGTAAGGGCAATACGAGGCCCGGCTCTACAAGACATAGATCACCGCCTACAAATTCTCCTACCGGTACAACAAGACAGATTCCGTCGTCCTTTGAATCCCGGTGAGCGCATGTTGCAATATTGAAGTTGAGTACGAGGCCAACAAACGGATGAACTGCCGAGATATTATAATCTGGCAGAACCGACGCTGTGGCCTCTAGTCTCTCATACTCGATTGGAAGAACTCCTTCAAGCTGATTGATAGTCCAGTGAATGATTGACGTACAGCAAAACAAATAGTGCGCACCTTTTCCTGCAGCCAATCAAAGACATCGTGTAGGATGTTCTTGACCACCTGGTAGACCGCAGCGTAGTCGGTGATGTCTTTGGACACATATGGAATGAACTGGCCGTAGTTCGTCCTTGAGCGGCCCAACCTTGTCAGCAAAAGAGGCTGAACGTCCGTCGGTGCAGCATGTCCCTGAGGTAGGTAGCTCATGTGTGAACAGGCACAGGACGTATAAATATGTGCATACCTTGGTGCTATGGCGATTGTACCAAGAAAAATGTAGAGCTTGAAAAGTTGTCTGACCTTCAGGTGCGCTGCTCGTGGAATCCACATCGCGAAGGGGGTCCGAGTTGAAGCAGGAAATGAGTCGATCCAGAAGGTCACGGCGCATGGCTTCTGGCATGGCCGTAGAGACACATGCCGTCAGGCGGCCTTGCTGTCCGCGTATTGTTAAAGTATCACTAGAATACCGAGCATTGATGACAGCCAGAGGAGTAGAGGAAGAAGGTACTCACTCGACTAGCCCCATGGGCACCTGGATGTATGGCCTTTCTACAGGTTTTTTTCCGCTTGCATGCATCTCCTGAAGCTGAGTGGTTTGTGAGTAAATATATGTGATTCAAGGTGACTATAAAAATGCCTTGTGTTCGAGGTCCTGCAGACTAACAGGGACTTCTGCACAGCCTGCGAGTGTGCGTTCCTTCTCCATCCACTCTAAATTCTTCACCCTACGGTGGATGTCGACGTGCGGCTTCTTATTCTCCAGCAGATCAGGGTCATAGTTGGTTTGAATGACGTGACACGATGCCAAGTCCAAAGACTTCAGTGACAGGGGAGGTGTGGAAGTGAGTGGTGTCTCAGATGCAGATGGCAAGGATGGGAGGATGGTAGGGAAGTCAGGTCAGAAAGTGGAGAGAGCGCACACAGATCGGAGCTTGAGAGAGCGGGAGGAGAATCTGCGTAGCAAGGTGCCCATGCATCGCGACATCTAGGAACTAAATGAAATGAGCTAGACGATGAATGATCATTCAGCTTCATAACGTCATAGAAAAGTCAATAAGAGACTCACTTTGTTTTCAGGGAGTCTAGAAATTGGTCGAATACGTCTATTTTACTTGATACGGCGGTCTTGTCCTGTCCAACCCAAACCAGTACGTGTGTTGAGAGGAACACGTTGAGAGGGAGCAGGAACCGACTCTTTAGAAGCGATATTGCAGGGATGACAATGTTCTTGACCATTCGTCCTGCAGCAGAATCTAAAGGAAGCTTGAGCATGCAAGCTGTGATAAAAAAGGTCGATTACCATCCGGGCAACGTTGTCACGAGTTGACGAAAGCGCCCAGCGCTCGCGTACCCTAGCCTCCAAGTCTACCCTCGCCTCCAGTCCACCCTGCTCGCGTACCCTCGCCTCCAAGTCCACCCTCGCCTTCGGCACAGCCTCGTCATCGGCCAAAGCCTCGCGACCTTGTCCATCACGCCAAGCAGTCCTACATTATTCCACACCCTTCCACCCAATCACGACGCTCTGCGCAGGACATTGTAGATAGCTTGCCTAACACGGCTGTATATAAAGACCACCCCTGCTCCCTAGAGACTCAGTTTCGACCTCTTGTCTCTAGGTGAGCAGGGTGCCCCTGTACTAGTTTCTTCTACACTAATGTATACTTGTCTCTAGCCTAAGTTGAGTCCTGATCCTTTCAGTTTCAGATAAGAATCAGTAAGTCGAATGTCCGGGTTTGCAGTAGATTGTTAGGCTGTGACTAGACCTTAGGTCGTCACAACGTAGCATGTCACCTATGTTTCTAGCAGCATGTCCATCTACTCCAGCCAGAGGCGTACGAAGGCTCTGGACTGCAATTAGAATGAGAATATATATTGAACCTGCGCACACATTCAGAAGTGTACATGCGATCCTTATTTAGTCAGCTTGACTCACCACCTGCGGCGACATGAACAAACTTGCTGGCCATTGCATTCCAGTTCTGAAATGTCTTCTTTGTCACAGGAACCTTCTTGTCGACCTTGCTAGCCCATATTTTGTCTACGGTGAGCTTCGGGTCGGCCAACTGAAGACTAGAGCTCAATAGATGAGCTAAAAATGCAACAAGGAAAACAAAATTGAACACGCCTTGTGATGGTGCTCTTCAATTGGATGAGACGTGTCATGATCATGAAGGAAGACGTGCCATTGCTGCTGAACGCTGCGGCGCATTGTTCAACAACATCGCATACCGATTTGATGCATTGGTCTCCTGCCAGAGAACGCACACCATGCTGCACTTGTTCGGCGCATGTGAGGAGCGCACTCTCTGAAAGGTTCGCTGTTAGCATCCCTAGAAATCGTGCAACTATAACCTGAGATGCATGCTGTGGTGCATCCAGAGGGCTTGGATCCCAGACGTCCTCGGACCGTGCGGCGGCGGCGTAACAAAATGGAAAACCGCCTCTGGGACAGGGTGGTCTTGCTCGAGGTAAGCGTAGCAAAGCTCTTCGATGAACTGCTGCTGGCTGATCGCCATTCTCCTCTCCCTGTCTTGGATATGGGTTCTGGGCTTTGCGGTGATTCGACCTCCTTGTGCATTGTGGCCCTGCAATGCCACCATCTGTAGACAATAGACCTATATATATGATCACATGTAACTGTATGCACTCCTGCTACACACCAGATTTGGACGGTTGCGGTTCATGCGAATGCAAATGGGACGGGCTGTGAATAATGTTGTGTTGAGGGTATGCATTGAGACCTCATTGAATCCTGTTGAGTGTACAGTACCTTCAACAACGACATCAAGAAATCACCATTATCAATCCTCCCTTGAACACCAAACAACTCATTCCCCGAGCTAAAGACTGATTTATCACTCGCTGAAGGGTAGAAACACTCAGTAAATCATGGTCAAGGGAACACTGGGTAGTGGTGATTACCAGAAATGCCATCATCGACCATTTCGTGGTCGCTGTTACCTTTGAGACGCAACAGCAGAGAGTACAGCACCATCTATAGGTTGGGTGTGCTCTCCAGCAATGGAACTAGGTGTTCTTGTTCAGCTGGAGTGATATGGTGCATACATGCAGCGTCTTCTGTTTGATGCATACTGAGAGTACATGCAACAATTCAAGCAAGACAGCGTACCTCTGGCTTTTGGCCGGCGTCTCGGCTTTTGGCCGGTGTCTCATGCATTATGACATAGCCGCTACATTGCCAGTGGTGAATTCAACATCAACATTTGATGCAGACACCAGTATTTGGGCAAACAGCGGCAATTCGTAGGCAATTCGTACACAAACTACAATGACTAATTGCATTGCGACAGCATTCAATAGCGATTCATACATTGTACATGCCGTGAAACGGCAACGAGAACAGACAGACAGACCACCAGCCAACAGTGAACAGCAACAGACAATAGACATGTGCGAGCTACCTACGCTCAGCCATCATCCGCGATCTACATGTCGTCTGTGTCCATGCCGTTCAATCCATCCTCGCCATCCTCGGTCTCGGTGAGCTCGCTGAGATCACTGAGCTGAGACTCTGTGCCAGCGGCGGTGGCAGCGGCAGCGGTGGAGGCAGCGGCGGCAGCACCATAGCATGTGACCCTCTTCACACCAGCGTTGAGGGCGTGCTGGGTGATACGTCCTCTGAAAGGAGAGTCGCGCGGGTAGGTACTGACACTCTCCTCCTCCTCCTCCTCCTCCGGGCCCTGAGAGGGCATGTACCTGACCACCTCGGGCGGATTGACAGGTGGGTGAACCACGATGCGACGACACTTGGTCTCACGTGCAATGGTCACCTTGTCGTCAGCGGTGTCATTGCCTGTCATGGCATGCTCAGCGATATCAAAGAGATCGAAGATGTCGTCGTTCGACCTCTTGAGCCTGCCGCCGGTGATCTTGGGAGGTGGAGGGCCCATGAACACACGGTAACCGTTCTTCGAGTACTTCCCATCCGCGTGTTGGAAGCAGCCATCTCGAATGGCCTGGAGGAAGATGGGGATAGGGTTCACGATGGGTCCGTTGTTCTGAGCGTCGATGGAGGCTACATCTTCACATGATTGCTTGAGAACAAGCGCGTCCATGCGCTTCAGCTCGGCGACCGAGCGGTGACCTCGAAGAGGGTCCTCCAACGGCACCTTGCTATAGTCGACTTCGCGCAGAGTCATGGCCTGACACCATCCAGCCTCCGCGCACTGGCGAACAGCTAGGGTACGAGCATCAGCCACGCCGTCCTGCCAGCGCTTCATGACCTTCGCATGCGCAGACAGGATCTGATCGATCCGAGCTTCAGGGTACAGGTCAGAGTGGACGAGCTTCTCTCGGTCGTATGTTGAGAGAAGCGGCTATAGGAGAAGGTAAGAGTGTGTCAGTGCCGTAGAACGTACAATGGGATGTAAGGTAGTCACCACGGCATATCCCTGTGCCACCCAATCCCAACACGTCCTGAGATCCGCGTTCAGTGCCTCAACCGTGTCCCTGTCTTCTGGACGGAAGGTGAACCAGAAGGCCTTCGTGCGCGGACATAGGATGTGGTCGCGATACCGGTAGCCAGCGCTGACAACATCAATATCATCCTGATCACCTCCTTCCTCAATCCCTTGCTTCTCGAGAGCCGTGCCCGGTTGGAACTTGACGTAGATGTACTTGATGCTGCAGAATAGACGAGGCTTGATGGGACGGTATGGTTCGGTGTCGTTCTGGACCTCTCCATCTCCCACGCCCTCTGCCCGTTCGACCTTGGCCGGCTCCTCACAATCCGCCATCTCACCGACGAGCTGCACAGATTCAGCACAACAGAAGGTTTAGATGAGGGAGAACTCAAACTTACCGCTCCAACCACTGACTGCACTGATTGCGATGCCGCCGACTCAAAGACCGCAACGTCAGCCAAGATGTCCACTGATCCATGCTTGCGGCCGAGGATGTCCCTGATGGGCCGATGGTAGTAGATCGCAACAATACCGTCTGGTATTTCGCCAACGTCTCTCGCAACGACACGCCTATTGTGATCTTCGACGAAGACTTGGTACTGGGAGAGAGAGATATCGTGCTTGAACCCCTCGAACAGGGCATGCACACCGCCTTCGTGATTCGATCCAGGAGCCCGGGACGTGATGTGTACTGTGCCTGTCTTAGACATGTAGTAGAATCTGTTGTCGTCGTTAGCTCATGCACATGACACAGTATGATGCTACTTACTTGAAGAACCTGAGGATAGACGTGTTCTCCTGGATAAAGCTGAGGAGATCTTGCCACTGAGCTTCAGTCAAATTCTTGATCTGTCAGATAACGCAGTGAGCACTTCGGCAGAGGAGAGTAACAGTGACATATAGTACCTCTGCACAATCTTGCAGCTCAGGGAAGGTCGTGTTGTCAAGCAGCTCACCGAATACGTCCCGAGAGAGGCTCCAAGACTTGATGTGCTCAACTAGAAGGTCTAAGTCGTCGTCCTCGTCGGCACTGCCTTCGAAATCACTTGGTGTAATTGAACGCTCGCCGATGCACTGGGTGGGGTTGATGGAACTGAGGGTGCCTCCACCTTCAGTGGGGGGAGAGGATGGAGCAAACACTGCGGGTGTGTTAGTCCTTGTTTACATTGAGGCGGCGGTATACGTACGGTCAGAACCTTGGTCGCTGCCGTCATCAAAGAGCGGGCGGGGAGCAGGTTTGGTGAAGTCCGGGAGAGAGGGGGCGTCGAGCGGGTAGCCCTCCTCCTCAGAGTACACGATCCGGGGGCCAATGGTGTGTCGAGTCAGAGAGGACTGCATGAGGGAAAGGATCTGTGCGGTGAGAAGTAATAGAAGAGGGGAGAGATGTAGGCGGGACTTACCGAGTTTGAGTGACGAGGTCGAGCCACTACTGCAAGCGGATTGCACAGCGTGTTGGCAGGCAAAACCTCAGGCGGCTGCCGGTCCAGACGCCACCGGAAGCAAAGGAAGATGAATGCCAAAGTCCGCACCGTGGTAGTGTCCAATGGCAGGTACTAGATAGTGTCAAAGATAGAAAAGATATCACACTCACCTTCCCACTGAACCGCACAGTGAACAGGCCAGACTTTCGACGGGCAACCGTGCATTCAGCCAGCCAGCGCTCCGAGCGTATGACTCCCGCCCCCTGCACAAAGCGCTTAATTTCCTTTTTAGAACGAATCCCGCGCCGCGGGATTCGCAAAAATACGTCCGAGCGGGCAGGATTACTGAAATAGGCTGTATATGGTGAGCAAATTGGATGGCAGCATATGCAAGTATGCAGCTGCACTGGCAAGTCAGCAGCTGTATACGTGCATGCCACTGAGGAACTGGGACACGGTTTTTTAGAACCTGGATGCAGATACAAGACACGTCTGCATGTATGTTAGGACATAAATGGAATAATTGGAAACTGACCTTTGGAAGGGCAAAAGAGCAAAAGGCGAATATTGATGCTGAATGGAAGGTGAATCGCCGATTTAACCATCTACACGTCAGGTGAGGGCGCACCTTACGTGCTAGAGCTTGTATACGGCCTGTCACCGTTGAAATTGTCATCCCCATCTAGCTGTAGTCATCGAGGTGAGTCTTGAAAATTAATGACACTCACAGATGTATTGACACGAAAAATAAATATGGTACCTTGTGCAAGATGTGCAGGAAGAAACACGACTTGGAAGAACTGCTAGCGCAAACATGTAACACGTGCAATGAGTGGTTCGAGACGATGCAGGGACTGATGGCTCACCAGTCAATGAGCAAGAAGTGCTCTTGGTACAAGAAGGGAAAGTTGAAGGCGATATTTGAGCCTTCGCCTGAGCAGCAGGTGAAGTCTTCATCGGAGTTTGCACAAGCACAGAGAAGGCAAGAAGCGTCACCAAATACTGTCAACTGGTGAGCATATAATTCCATACGAACGGATGTATAATCCAGAGAGTGGAATGTATCAACAGGTCCGAAGATGCGTCGGCATCCCAGTCATCTAGAGTGCACGATGACGTAGAGCTCAGAGAAAAAGACGAGGAAGAAGAAGATTTTGATGAGGATCTCGCATTTGTGCAGGTTCCTGGACCAAGTGCATCTAGAAGGCAGCCTCAAGCAGGGCCGTCTCAACAGACCCGGCGACGGACAGCGATACAACTCGACGACGACGAAGACACACGAGTCGAGGATATTGACGAGACGGCAGGGGAGGTTATCGGCAACGGAGAGACGGTTAGAGAGGACTGGCGGAGGCATTTTTCGCTGCAGGCGGGGGAGAAGAGGGCCTCTAGGAAGAGGAAAGGTGCGTATTATGGGTTATTGAGAGAATGAACTCATAGACTTACATGTGAGTTTCCAGCTGCGTGGACACCAGATGATCCAGATCCCAAGCTCTGGCATCCCTTTGAGTCCGAGCTGGACTGGCAAGTGGGCTCTTGGGCGATCAATGAGGAGGTGCACAAGGGTGCTGTTGACCGTTTGTTGAGTATTCCCGGGGTGCGTACATCTATTCTGCACTCACTGGTTATTGACGTTGTGTTTGAGTTTCGCGAGAAGCTTGGTTTGTCGTATCACAACATGTGCGCCCTCCTTCAGAAGGTCGACTCAATGCCTGCAAGAGCTGAATGGAAAGAAGAATGGCTCACCTTCAAGGATCGACCGGGCGAACACCACCTTGTTCAATTCCGCGACGTCATTGAGGCGATACGCGCACTCCTCGGGAATCCCGCACATGCCGACCGCATCGTCTATCGCCCCAGCAAGCTCTTCTCCTCCTCCGCTCGCGACAACCGCATCTATACGGAGATGTGGACTGGGAAGTGGTGGCACGCGCTGCAGGTGAGTCAATATTGATTTGGTCTTGGCAGAAATTGAGTGTTGATACTGACATGCTTTTGCGTACTCAGAGCCTCTTGCCTGAGGGATCCGCCCTCGCGCCCGTGATTATTTCAACAGACAAGACTCAACTTACCCAGTTCTCAGGCAACAAGTCAGCGTACCCTGTGTACATGACCCTTGGCAACATCCCTAAGGACCTGCACTGCAAACCCTCTGAGCACGCGTGCGTGCTTATTGGTTACCTTTCAGTGGACAAGATCGATTCAACCGGGCTCACTGACCGCAAGCATCGTGCACTTGTACAGAAGCTCTTCCACAAGTCCGTCCAACTTATCCTCGAGCCCCTGATTGAGGCTGGCAAGGAAGGAATCAACGTGACTGGTGGCGATGGCAAGGTGCACCGCGTCCATCCAGTACTCGCCGCGTACGTCGCGGACTACCCGGAGCAGTGCCTAGTCACCTGCTCCAAGTATGGTACATGCCCCATCTGCCAGTGCCCCGACTCTGCCCTGGGAGAGGAGGGTGCTCAGACTCCACGACACCGAACCTGGACCCTTGACGTCCTCAGGCTCTCAAGGAGCAAGGGACAGAAGGGCAGTAATGCATTTATTGATGCATGCCAGAACCTGAACGTTTCAGGGTATGTCGTCGAGCCCTTTTGGAAAGAACACACGCTCGCCGACATCCACCTCAGCATCACTCCGGACGTGCTCCACCAACTATACCAGGGCGTCTTCAAGCACGTCCTGGAGTGGTGTTCTGAGGCGATGGATGAGAAGGAGCTCGATCAGCGCATTCATTGTCTCCCGCCCGCGTACGGTACGCGACACTTCAAAAACAGTATCTCTGCGCTCTCCCAGGTGTCCGGGAGCGAGCGCAAAGACATGGCCCGCATTCTACTGGGCTGTCTTGTCGGGCGCATTCCTCATGCACTCATGCTCACCCTCCGTGCCCTCCTGGATTTCATTTACATTGCGCAGTACTCGACTCACGACGACCAGACACTCAAGTACCTAGAGGACGCGCTTGTGCAATACCACAAACACAAGGACATCCTCAAGACACTTGGTATACGTCAGCACCTCAATATTCCAAAGTTTCACTCACTCGTTCACTACGCCGACTCTATATGCAGCCTTGGGACGACTGACAATTACAACACAGAGATGTTCGAGAGGCTGCACATCGACTGTGCCAAGAAGGCCTGGCGTGCCTCGAACCACAGGAACGAGCGGCCACAGATGACCAAGTGGCTCGAACGGCGAGAGAAGATCGCCATGTTCGAGTCACTATGTTTGCTGCTGCACACCTCCGACGCAGACGCAGATGCAGACAAGGACACAGATGAGGACGCAGACGCACGGACACCCTCAATCTCTACGCCAACATCCGCCCCTCCCCCTCCCCCTCCTAAGACCGGCCTCTTCCTTCCCAAACACCCTTCCTCAGCTCGCCAATCTATTCATGCCATCGCCAACCGCCACTGCGCACCTGGATTCACCAAGGCCCTAAATCAACATGTCTATTCAATGAAGCTTGGTCGACCGCTTACCTCGCAGGAGCAGGAGAACACGAGCTCTTACCTCCCATTCAGCCGCATCGATACCTTCCATACCCTCAAATTCACAACTATTCCACTCACCGATAATCGACCAGAACACGACGTTGTGAAGGCAAGACCACGTATAGGCTCAGAGCCTGCAAGGTTTGATACAGTTGTTGTCTTGCATGACAACAACGCTGAGGCTACAGGAGTCCAAGGTACGCACTTTTATTCCAATACCACCATTTGCAAGGAAGTACTGATTGATTTTCTCCACAAGGTACACGTATTGGCCGTGTCAAAGTGATATTCAAGCTACCGGACACAATCTACGAGCATGGCAGCCTCAATGAGATGCACGCACCTGAGGAGTGGGCCACTCAAGGACCCCTAGCGTACGTCGAATGGTACACAAACCTCCCGGCTTCTGCAGACCCGGTACATATGATGTACGAGGTCCGCAAGCTACCTCTACGCACAGATGGTACACCAGCTGGTGAGATCATACCCCTCAGTATGATCCGCCAGTCATGTCAGTTGATACCTCGATTCCCAAAACCTACAAAAGAGTGTGTTGTAGCTACTGTACCAACTGACTGGACTTCAGACTCTGTGCTCGACAAAGCACAGAAGTTCTTACTGAATAATTGGGCTTCTAAGTATTCATACCAAACTCTATGCTGGGACTGAGTCATATCCGAGAGAGGTAGACACGTGCCGGCGGTGCTGTCCACAGCTCTTGCGCCGCACCGCCCATGGGGACACTAAGCGATCCGCAATGCAGGCAATGCCTACATCAAGAATGACTCGCTATGTCTCTAGACGCCGCGCGGTAATAGCCTATATAACTCTGCGCGGGTACGCTACTCTCTGACTGTACTCGACCCCTCCATCACCCCCGCCGTATATCCAGCACCGCGCAAACGTGGATTCCATTCAGCTTTTCTCGCAACTGACCTCCATTGCGGCACGACTGTCAGCCCCGCTCAATGACACATTGATGGCAAACACCACGAACACCACAATCGCGACCACCGTCATGAGCACGTTCCCCGTGCCGCAAGAGATTTACTCTCTGGTCACATCGTTCCTCTCTATCTCCGCCATCAGCGACTGGATCAAGCTCTTTGTCGTTGGCGGGGCGCTCGAAACATGTCGGCGGTTTGTCTTCAGCTGGTGGGATGGCTTCCTCGAGACGTTCTGGCTGATTGCCACCATCGATTCAGGAGAAGATGCATCCCGTAGGTCTCCCTCAGCGCGACTGCAGCCTTTTACGTTAACACCCACCCCCACTTCCTCCAGGCTGGGTGTTATACTGGCTCTCGCATCAGCACTTCTGGGACCAGGCTCGTGTGGTGGATATAGCGATGAGTGACAATTTCGGCCTCGAGAATGGCGAAGACGACGATGACGACGAGGAAGATTCAAGCTCATCCCGGAAGCTCGTGTATCATCCGAGCCTCGTCAGTCCATACAAGCTGTGGTACAAGGGTCATTACATGACCATATCGCGTGAAACACGCTGGGCTACCATTAAGATCAAGTATGACATATTGTTTCACATCCTCGTTGTTCACTCAACGACTTCAACGGCAGGATCTTTTCGCGGGATCGAGAACTCCTCAATCGGTTCATGGAAGACGCGCGGCAGCTATACAAGGCCGCGGAGAAGAAATGCATTTCGATTTACGCCGCTGATACGTACGTGTATACTAGCAACCCTGTGATTCGCGCTCACTGCTTGCGCTCTGCGATGACAGTGCCGGTTATTGGCAGTTCATGACGGCACGCCCTAAGCGGCCCCTGAGCTCCATCATCCTGGACCCTGGGGTGAAGGAGCGGCTCCTTAACGATGCACGCAACTTCCTCGCCTGTCGGAAGTGGTATTCTGACAGGGGCATCCCATATCGGCGCGGTTACCTCCTTGTGAGTCGTGTAAGCTTGTACATCAGCGCCGCAGTCGCTCATCACTGTGTTGCGGCATTCAGTATGGCGCTCCAGGCTCTGGCAAGACGTCTATGATCCACAGCATCGCGGGCGAGCTTGGCTTGAACGTGTACATAGTGACACTCAGCCGCGCAGGGCTCGACGACACTTCGCTTACTCAACTCATCTCCAACATGCCTCGACGGTGCATTGCGCTCATGGAGGACATCGACGCAGCGTTCAAACGGGGGATCTCGCGAGACCTATCGGCGGAGGGCCACGGTGTCACTAATGGTGCTAATGACACAGTCAAGAAGGATGAAGGCCGCAACGATGACGAGGCAGAGGAAGGGCCGCGGCTGTCCGAGGAGGCGGACTCTCGCGTCACGCTCAGTGGCCTGCTCAACGCATTAGACGGCATTGGCGCACAGGAGGGCCGTCTTCTCTTCGCAACGACAAACAACTACAAGGTGCTCGACCCTGCGCTGTGCCGCCCTGGAAGAATGGACCTCCATATTGAGTTCCACCTCGCGAGCCGATATCAAGCGCAGAGCATGTTCAAGGCCTTCTTCACGGAGGAAGCGGCAGGGGGTCATGACGTCGACTCCACTTCTGAGAAGACCTCTGGTGTCAACGGTCCCGAACCCCCATCTCCTCCCGCTACGCCGCCTTCCTCTTCCCCTGCTTTTGTGAAGATCCCGACATCGGATGCGGAGAAGCTAATGCCAATCGCGCCCCCGGCCCAGCTCTCCAAAGCAGAGGTCAATAAGCTTGCGGCACGCTTCGCAGACGCTATCCCGGAACGGCAGTTTTCAATGGCAAGCCTGCAGGGATATCTCATGTTGTACATGCACGACCCTCATGCGGCCGTGACGAACGCTCCTGCATGGGTTGACGAGGAGAGGGTCAGAGGCGCAGCGCGTGGTGGTCATGCATCGGACATTGCAGCTACGTCCGGTGTCGCACGTTTGGGCTGAGCGTCATTGCGAAACGTTCTGGCGAATCTGGCTTGACAGTGATGGACGACGACGCAGCAGTTGATGCTGCGTGAAGGCACGTCGTCATGCTTCGGCCTTTGTGGGCAGTCCTAGTCAGCTCTCGGCCATGAGGTGTCTGACGACTGACACTTCGTGGTCGAGTCAATCTGGCGACTCGCAAGCATAGACATCATCTGCGATCGCCTGCCATAGTACCGGTATAGCAATAGTGAACTAAGCGGAAAGGACATGTCTAGAACGACTACCTTATACAACGTTGGCATTGTATAGCATTACATCTGCACGCACGGGCTCTATCCAGATTGGTATCCTCCTCAGATTACGCCACCGGTCTAGACATTGTCGCTCATGGAACAAATACATAGTGCTATTACGCCATACCATTAGCTGACAGTATGCTTCAAGACTGATATCAGGCGGCTCTGATGGCCCAAATTGAGATTGCGGCTGGCTATTGTCACAGGCACTAGTCGTAGTTGGAATGTTAACCAGTCAGTGAGGTATGATACATGGATGCATCGCAAACTTGACCTGTACTCTGCTACACCCTCCTCTCTCCCTTACTCCTCCGGCGCGAGCCCTCCCGGACAAGTCAACCCATAAGAGGAGCCCCCGACATATCAACCCAACTACAAGCACAGTATTATGGCCCACCTCATTGGAGCTCTTCGTCTTGCACGCGCGGCCGCCGTAGTCAACATTCGAGAGACCGTGCCTGACTACCGCTACCGTAAATCCGTACTGATCGACACCGTATGTCTTGCTCTGGCAACCTCTCGACAGTCGCAGAGTCTTGCAGTCTTGCGCACCGCATCCCATGTCAAGCCGAAGCTCCCCCCTGCTGAGACTCTTCCTTGGGACCGCAAGCCGTCGCTGAAGCCGAACCGCTCGATGTGGGCAAAGCCGTGCGTACAAGTTGCGGACCTTTCGTTCGTACTGGACAAGATGACGCTCGACTCTGTTCCTCGCGGCGCCGTGGATGCGCTCGCTGACTCGCTCAGCAAGCTCAGTGTTGTGGACGTGCCGTGCTCTGCCGTCGACGAGCTGTCAGCTGCGTTCGCAAGGCTGACTCTGGAAGACCCTGTGGTTGACGACTTAACGGCTTCCTTCGGCAGCATGTCCCTTGAGCAGCACTCGGTTTCTCTGGACGATCTATCGCGCGTGTTTGCTCGATGCTCGTTAGAGGATGAATGCGGCGCCGAATCAACTGTTATATCCGAGCTTATCCCTATGCCATTGGGAGCAGCAAGCACTACCACGAACGTGAATCTAGCTAGTGTCAATGACTACGAGGTCCCAGCAACGTCGGGTATCGCCACCTACATCAATGCAAAATCTGACAACGAAGAGGAAGTGACATGCCTTCCGCCACCATCGGTGTCCGGCTTCACTGCTGGCGACATTTTGCCACATGGAACTAGTCCTGCAGATTGGCTTGCAACCGCGGAATCACCACAAGCAGTTGACTACGTGCGCGTGGTGGATTATGTGCGCCCTTGGATACCGTTCGCATGGGCCCAGGGGCCGATGTTCAACGTCCTCATGGTGAGTGGATCAGCCGCGCTGACATATCTTCAACGCGCTCACGCTGACCTCTGTAGCACCCTGCTGCTGATCGACGCCCCGCGTACGAGTCTGCCGTAACCCATGGGGGTGCCTTGTCAAGCTTCCTTGGACGTCTCTTTACGCCCTTCACATACTCTCGGTCAACAACGCACCTGCTTCCACTCCACCGAAGCCCTGGATCAAGCTTCAGCCCCAACACGTCTGTTTCTTCCGCATCATCCGCATCTTCTGGCTACACTTCAATTTCTGGCGACGCACTTGGATCTTCATTCTCTCTGTATCTATCGATTTCTCCGACTCGCAGTTCTTCGTCGACCCCGGGTTTCCTCTCTAAGCTGAAGCGCGTTTTCGGATGCCAGCCAGCATGAAAGGACCTAACTTGCGTCCACAATCCCTCTGGGGCGTATGGCAATGCAGGCTGACACCTCTGCGCCCATCTCGCACCGGCTTCTACGACCTCCTAGGACTCGTTTGCGTCTTGTTGCTACTATTCACATCTTCTGTCTTGCTCTCGGAGACTCCCCTTGACTCAGGTAAACTATACCGACACGAAGTTTCCCTGACGATTCCCAAGAGCGAAGACCCTTCCTTCCTTCTAGTCCTAACGCACAAAATTAATGCACGTGTGCTCAGTCGATAACGAAAGCGAGACATACAAGTTACTTCCCGCTAGGCTTGTGTATCACGGCCACATCATGCGTGGATAATTTGCTCGAGTAGGCCATCGCATGGTCTGCCAGCGAACGATGCCCGCACGAATGCGTCCTGATACAATCTCCCTCCCATACACACCAGCATGCGCCAGCCTGACGACGACTTGTAGGGTCCTCTCGGCGAGGTGTAGAGTCTATTATGTTCGTCGATCTTGCCATTCAGCTGATTCGTTCGTGACGCGTCCCACAATGCTCCATCCGCCCTGCATGGTCCAATTAGTAACATTTATTGTCTCGAGATGTACCTCTTGGTGAATTTCACAAACTTTGCATCTCCCTGGCCCATAGCCAGCGTCCCCATGTGACGAGGTACTTATCTGTACTCCTTATGAGGCTAAGGCTTGAAGCTTGGATGCTGTGCGCTGGAGAAGTAAACGAGTCCTCGTCCTCGTCTGGATTATGTGACACTGAAGTGGCAATCAATGGGATATTGGATCGATTTAATCAACGTCAACAACCGGCAGCGACACGCCGTCACGTGTGACCATCAACAGCTGCGCGCTCTCCAGCCCCTGACGGTACCCCCATCTACCCCCGATATGCACTGACTTGACTGCCACGCTGTTACCCTTGCTATACTCTCGCTTTCTATATAGCGCGTGCACGGAACAACAAACTTTACGCCGTGAAGAAGGGCAGACGAGGTCTCAAAATATACACGACCTGGACAGATGTACGCACAATGTATCAATATATGCTCCAAACTGAAATAGCGCATTACTCGCAAGGCTGAATCAGATGTGCGTGGCGGCTTGGTGGCGGCGTCATTTCCTTAGTCGCCCTGAGCTGACACTGTGTACGTGCAGGCCAAAGGGTTCCCGGGAGCCGAACACAAGAGTTTTCAGACCAGGAATGAAACTGAACACTACTTGAACACCCCATCCAGAACTGTGAGGCATAATGGTACGCGGTCTTCTCATTAACGCGCACGATGTCACTGAGTCGAAGCCGCATCGGTGAGGACTTCAAGCCACCTTCAAACAGTACGCCTCCAGATATATCAGGCATTCGTTCTGCATCAAATCTTCCGGCAGAGCGAACAAAGTCAGTAACTCTGTAAAATAAACATGCACATAACACCGAACCATTGACCCGCGCAACTGCAGAATTTGTCGACATGCTGGAGGCCCTCCGTCTCGGTAGACTCACCCCAGAGATCACGGCGGAGTTGAAGGCACTCTCGCGAAAGTCCCCTATGATGACGGCATTGAGCCCGCTGAGTTGTAAGCTCCGAGCCCAGTCTTCCACAACTCTGATGGGTTGTCTAGGTATCCTCTCAGAAGAGAGGCAGATAACGCAAACAGTCTACATCTAGAGCAGTTGGAGGGGCCACCGCGCACGTACACCGCAGCCGATGAGGCAGGCTTCGATAGATGGAATCACCGATATCCTCCGAGCAAGGTGCAGCTTGCGTTGTCTAGGATTGTTTCCCCAGAAACGGTCACATTCAAGGTATCGTGATCCTCCGCACGGTCGACCGCCACTTACCGAGGCTCGCTCAGATTGGTGCTCAGATTATGCTCATCAAGGTAGGCGTAATCGCAAGGAAAGCCTGGGGGTTGACTGACCGAGGTCTGGGTGTCTCTCGCAACAGAACATGGTACAAGGGAAGCTTGTCAACGGCTCCATTGGTCACGTAATAGGCTCCAAGACCCCCCATGAAGCTCGGGCGTGTGGTATCGACGTCGCGAAGACAGAGGATCAGGCGCGGCCCCGCGACACCTCGCAAGAGTCTAGGTATTGTGCATTGACTGAAGCCGCAGAACACGACTCGTGGCCAGAGGTAAAGTTCCAGAAAGGGCTCAGCCTCCTCTGCGTCTTGCAAGCATGTACGTCACGTGCTTGACAACTGGATATATTTTTGCCAGAGTACAGCCTGTCTACCATCAATCTGAACCCTCCAGCCTCCCCTGGGTTTGATTGTGTCACCCCCTCCCCCCTTGCCTTGCCTACCCCTTCCAAGGCCAAGCACGCCCACGATCTCGACCCGCCGCTGCGCTATGAAATGACGGCTCAACCCCAAGAGCTCAGTAAGCCTCAAGACTCATCACAAACCACAGTTCCACATGCATGCTGTACTCACAGCGAGTTCTCGACATATTGCCTTAGGCTCTGATTGTATCACTGCCAGCGGGTCTTCAATACCATGTCAGGAGTTGCCTGTCAGTGTAGGGAATGGCGGAAGATGGTGTACTTACCGATTCACCGCTGAATCACACGTCGCAGGCCCTGAATGTCCGGATGGCCCTCGTGACTGATGGTGAACGTTCAAAGTGACGAACATTATCAACGTTGGATGTGGATAGTATGCCCAAGGCCATGGCGCCGGCGACCATCAGGAAACGGACAACCGGGCATCCCGGATGCATAGCTGCTTTCGGCGGAACAGACTACACAGATCGCATCGTGCTCTGCAATATTCGGATTGTTGCGAGGATGCATCAGTATGTAGGGCCGGGCATCAAGAGCAATCCTATTCTCTGGAAAGAACTTGAACACAATGTGAAATTTGGCTCTCAGGAATGAATACGATGCATGCGTGCCAACTGAGTGGTGTGTTTGGTTCCGTCAGCTCCATGAGGTGCGGCATGTGTGCATATTTAAGTTGTCGGAGTTGCCTATGATGCTCCCAAGTATCAGTACAACATGTGTTCGTCCACAGTCCACCAGTTCCGTGGCGTCACCCAGTCCACTGGTTCTGGGAAGAAGATTTGTCAGATGCTGTACTGCCTCATCCGTGTGAGCCTCCGCAACTCACGGCTATGCACGACACTCGCCATGTTCCGGATCTCGTCTGCTTGGATCCCTCTCAACCCCCTCCACCCCACGTATCGGTGCGACGACTACTTGTGTCCGCGCTACATGATGCCCAGGCCAGTGCGCCTGCCTATGATCACGGTCCAGTGTAGACTAGCACGGCGAATCACAGGAGAAAACTGGCCGTTGGGTCAGATGAAGCTGTGTGAGGAGGAGTGTCTGTTCGACAATTCGCGATGTTGTCTACTTATTACTAGCAAGATCCGTGATTTGGGGTGTCCAACCTAATGCAGTGACCGGGGTCTTCATTCCCGAACGGCGACTTCCACTATCGACGACTTCATGTTGAGCGTCCGTGCTAGAACTTGAATTGGTTTGCTCACCGGCGGCGCTGCTCTTCACTCCTTCTGGGTCGACTGATCATCAGCTTATCACCTCAAACTCTAAGTGTAGTCTGTTGATGAGAATGTTGCGCGTGGTACTCTCAGCGGTGCTCGAGTTCATTGGAATAATCGCCTCTCAATTGAGGTTTCGAGTTCAGAGCCGGCTTTCCCCTCCTCTCTGACCTACTTGTTGCCGGGCTCGTCATCCCCTGGGACTCATGCGATGAGCCCGTCATCTTTATTTGTTCGCAACGTCTTCACAGACTCAAAGAAGTGGCGCTCGTCTGTTTCGTTTGTGACCGCCGGTGAGTACTACCGGTAGTATGTGAGATGGCTATTGACAGACAGCCGCGTTAGTGGTATTCGTAGGCATGTTACCACCGCATTGTCATCTCGAAAGGTGATAACGTGTTGCAGGCATCACACTGGACTATTTGAACTCCAATATCGTCATCGTCGTATTTCCTTTTAGACTGGAAGAACTCCATTACGATGACGTCTCTGGGTTAGTCGGCTGGCTACTCTTCCTCTATGTGAGTTCATTACACTGGTGTAATTGGCTCAGATGAGTACTCATAATCTCCTTCAGTCGGCAGGAATAGTCCTGTGTAAGTCGTGATATACTTTTGCGTCTAGCTGTTTTCTCAGATGCTATCGTAGCAACGCCCGTCGTTGCTGCCATATCCGAGCGTCTTCACTCTAGACGAGGGGTCATGATCGCCGGGCAGTTCAGCCTCATTGCTGCACAACTGCTGTTGATGATGGCCCCGACGTTCTGGGTTATGTGCATTGGCCGTTTCCTGGAAGGCACCGCAACCTGTATCATCTTGACTGCCGGTCTCGCTTTGATGTAGGAATTCCTTTCTCAAGGGTTCGGATACCCGCTGAGCCTTGCGACCTCACTAGATGCGATACCACTCCAGAGGAGGACATAGGAGGTAAGAGTAATCACTTATCATCATCGGAGTTCATGTCCATACGAACACTGCCGTACAGGCCAGCTTGGGATCTCTATGATCGGCGCATCTGTTGGGTAAACAATCCACTGGCACGACGGTCTGATCGTAGCTGACTGGCATTCCTCAGTGCGCTGGTAGCCCCACCTGTTGGTGGCGCACTATACGATCGCTGGGGATACCGCGCCCCCTTTATCTTCATGATATTATTCACAGTATTTGACATCACCTGCCGTCTTTTGGTTGTCGAGAAGCCCGTTTCAGAGAAGAAGATAGGCCAGTCTGCAGGGCATGACTCGGAGCAAGAGAAGGGTACAACTACGGCTCGACCTGATCGTCCATCTGCCGAACCAAACGACGATGTCAAAGAGCCGTCTGCTGTTGTCGCAGAGATGGTCAATTCCGAGCCAACGCTCCATGCAGGCCAGAAGGATACCGTTACTGAGGAAGTCAGAGTGCTTGACATCTTAATGCAATTTGCCCGATCTCCCAGATTATTGACGTGCTTCGCAGTCCTCTTTATCACTACGTGAGCTCTGACTTCTGTTGATGTACTACCGACTGTTTAACGCCATTGTCAAGCTTCATATTCGCTGCCGGAGACGTCGCAATTCCACTTCGACTCCAAGCCATATGGGGCTTCGACTCGAGAAAGGTCGGCCTGACCTTCCTAGCGGCCATTGTCCCGACTGTCATATGTAGGTCCGAGTCTACCTGTTGGCCGTGATAATTCATGATGACACATTTGAATCAACTAGCGAACCTCTTGGCTGGGTTTCTCTCAGACCGTTTCGGAGCGCGATGGATCGCTATGATCCTAATCGTATGCGGTTCTCCATGGTGGGGCGCCATGACTACCACCTTCTCTCTACCCTTTTTCATTGTGTCCTGGGCCATTATGAGTAAGTATCTTCATGCACCGAATCGCCGCCCGAAGTCTGACAATTTCTGTACATAGCCTTCTTCGTCGGGGCTATTGGTACGCCAATTACTGCTGAGCTTGCCGCTATCACGAGGACTATGAATGGTGTCGGCTGTCAGTATGTTGGTCTGAACGTATGATCGCCATTCTGATGGGTCGAACGATAGATGCTCATACCTACGGCGCCTGCAACATTGTCTTCGGTATAGCGAGTGCGCGTGAGTACAAGACTGCAGTATTCTTACAATATCTCCAACTGACCTTATCATCTAGTTAGCTCCATAGCTGCCGGTCAGGTATGCCCTCAAGCCTTCGGCTTCATGCCACTGCTAACACGCGTCACGGCAGATATACGGACACAGCCGCAGGGGGTGGGACATCATCTGCTACCTGCACATAGGCTTGCTCGTGGTTGGCTTAGCAGGCTTAGTGGTTACGAACCGGAATCTACCGTTCGGCAGGGATAGGGATGGAACAGCACAAGCTGCCTCGGAATCAAACACGGATCCGAGTACTTCCAATCATGCGATAGATGGGCCCACTATGTAGAATGAATTGTCTTGACGTAGATGACCATGTTTCGGTATGTGATCCTCGATTTCTGTAGGTCCTCATTCAGTCGTGATCATGTTCTTCCACTAGCAAGCAGGGTCACGTACTCAAAATGGTGAATGCGTGGCTGAAATCGTCCTGCTGAAGAATCTTTAGCGCAGTGTTCATCTGATCCCGCGATTTTCCCCAGCCACTGTAGCCTCGGAATGCGACAATAATGTCACCTTGGAGCTTTGCCGCTGCGAGACGTTCTACACTAACTCCTTTACTGATAGATATATATACATTACCATTGTATAGGTTATGCTGCTCACGCTGAATGAATCGCGACACGGTCACTAGCAAACCTAAACATGAACACAACTTCGAATGCCACACGCTCGTGCGCGCCAGCACCGTTAAGCGACTACTCAAACTGCCGTGTGTAACTGGGGGCATCAGTGCTCGTAGTTTCTACAACATAGCTGTTTCGTCTATAGTCAATGAGACGGGCTATTTGCGACACAGTTCATGTATTTTGAATGTGATCAAGTACGGCACCTAATTTATGAAGTAGTGCGATGGGCGCCTTTGGGCTTTGGCCACAGTTGTTCTCTTGCATCCACTGGTCCCCAGAGCACGCACGTTTCCTGCTATCACTACACTCGATGCATATGATGTAGCTGAGGGGATTGACTTGGCTCTCCGTAGACAGCCACAAGACTAGACATCCTTGTTCTCCTGCCAGTTTCAGCCCCACCTGCGAGCAAGATCTCCATCACCTTTCTCGACGCCTCACAAGTCCCAGCGCTGGCCAACGAGACAAACACCATAACTCAAGATCGACGCCATGTTTCATGAAATGAAGCCTACTAGAGTGGAAGGAGAACATCTATATGCAGGTGTTGCCTGGAGCACGGTGCGTACGGGCTTCATCGGAACGGCCTGCCCATCCCAACAGGGAGCACACTGTTTGTCTATCCAGCTTCCAGACCTTCTGAATACCAGATAGCAGCCATCCTGCCACGCTCGCACCATCGCCATGCAACTCATCCAGCCCGCTGTCTGTGCGTGCACCACAACCTCCGCAGGCTCCTCTGGTCGTCCATCGCCGCTCATCACATTGGTCACTCATTCCTTCGTCAATGCGCGCGCAGTTCCACAGGATGCGCGAGAATACATCGGCGACTGCATAGCCAGACCACCGCCAGTTTAGCTAGCAGCGCTCGGCGACTCATGCGACGGTACAAGCCGATTGCCCTTCACCTCCTGGGCCTCAGAATACACCCAGTACTTCTCAATCCTATGATCTCCCCTCCCCTCTCCAACCTGGTAACTACTCTCCGGTTTCACATGGTGCCGACGACATGCGACAGGCCGCGCAGCAAGGGGCTCGCATGACACGCGTGCAAGTCCTGTGCTGAGCAATATAGACGTGCAGAACAACAGCAACACAGCGCGGGGGTGCCATAAGACGGAGACCCAGAAGGGAAGAGTAAGTAGGAGGACAGATACAAGGGGAGTACTCGAAAACGAGCACGAAGGCGCGAGAACTGCGGGTATGCCCTCCCTGGCCATCTCAGTACTGCCTTGCTGTCTCGGTTCTGGTGGCCACACGAGCAGGTGCATCGATGGACAAGACTTCTATCGTGCGCTCTGACGGTCCCGGACCGCGCGACATGGAGAGAGAGTTTGAGCACGAAGGTTCATTAGGTCAAAGATACGCCTCGACAGAAGTTGTCCTGGTCATAGCTCGCAGCGACGAACGGCAATTTCGTCATGCGCATCAATCGCCCCGACCCGAGTCTGACCTGCTCGGCGGTACAAGACTGCACCGTCCTCCATCCTGGATATACCCCCCCGCCCGACCTCTCCGCGACATGTAGAATATCTATTCCTCGAGCCTGACGACACCGGAGCGAGTCTTGCTGCTCCGGCAACGTACGAACCACGGAGCTGCACGGCCTATGCAATACCTACTTAAACTACTCGGGCGAAGTTGCTTCGCCACTCAGGTCGAGGCTATCAGACCACAACAACTTCCAATAGAAAGGTAAGCTCACCAGCGGGAATGATCGGCGGGCAGTTGGTGACCGTGGGGCGGTTGAACGCCGCAGTTCCCTGATGCGCTGCTTAGTATGGTAGCATTAAATATACCGTATACGTGAACTCGAGATTTGGAGAGGCTTTCGGAGCTCATACCGACTCTCAAAGGTGCTCAAAGGCATCTGCAAGCCATTGTTATTGTCTATATGTTCTTGCTCCGCTAATATATTCGTACTCACTAAACTTGAGTCTCACATTGCAAGGTAGCGCCATTACGTGGCGGCCTCCTACGCGACGCGCTTGAGCAGGCGCTGGTTCATTTCATCCATCCCGACGTGCGACTCATGCACACCACGTTGTTGTTCGTGCTACAGCCTACGTCGCGTCTGATCATCTTTTCATGGGCAAAGCGCGAAGAAACAAATTCTATGCTGTTAAAGTGGGGAGACAAGGGCCTCGCATCTACTCGACGTGGGAGGAGGTACTAGCAGTCCCATCCTGTGAGCTAGAGACCCTCAGGCTAAGACCCACTCTGTAGGCGAAAGAGAACGTGCGTGATCATAGGGCATGAAACGAACAACATAAGACAACGCATCCCCTCAGATATACAAGTACCCGGGCTCTCTGCAAAAGAGTTTCTACTCACTACGTGATGCGGAAGGATGGTTGAATGATGCCGCCACAGAGCGTATGCACGCTTCACGCAGTGAGTACAAACCTAAAGGCCCAACCGAGGATGCCACTGATTTGGACGCTACAATAGTCCTGGAGCCTCTTCGACAATCGCGTCAGGAGGCGACGTACTCTGGATCCACGCACTGGCAACGTCACAGAAATACTACTGGACAGCCGTGGCCCACCGCTTCGAGTCATGAATCCGCACCCCACTTTCGACGGGTGTCAGTCAAGACTGAATTCAACTCACTCGGTACAGATGCTAGGCGGTTCAATGTTGGCCCGTCTCGTCGCAATTTACACACTGCAGCTGGTAATCCACATGTGATTACATTGCAGCAAGGAGGGGAGATACACGACCCGAACGTAGTGAAGCGAGAACCATCTGAGTCACTCATTCACCCCGTGAAGGAAGAGACACAAGAGGCAGTGCTTACCGAAGCTTCGAAGCCTGGGGTGGGAGCTATCGAAACCACACCATCCTCATGGAAGGCGGAAGATACAGTGGACACAGACTCACAGACGGTCATAGTAGAGCCACCTTCACCGTCGATCATACTGTCCGCCGAACAGCAGGAGGTGCTTGACATGGTCAAGTCTGGACAAAATGTGTTCTTCACAGGCTCTGCAGGTGCGTCATACAGTGCGTGCAAGTCAACATGCCTCATGGACGCCGTACATCATGCTAGGCACCGGCAAGTCAGTTCTTCTGAGCGAAATCATCAGGGCTCGCCGAGGCGACTTGTATTCGGACCGTCTCGCTATCACTGCAGCGACGGGTATTGCGGCGGTAAACATCGGTGGATGCACACTGCATTCTTGGGCTGGAATTGGCCTCGGAAAGGAATCAGCTGAGAAGCTTGTTGGCAAATTTCTCGGCCAGGATCATTACAATCGCGAACATTGGCATGGAGCGAGGGCATACACTAGTACAGCTTTACGCTGGAGGAAGGTTGAAACACTGATCATTGATGAGAGTAAGTTGTTCGCTGTGTGAACGGTCATAAGCTTTCACTCACATCTCTAGTAGTCTCAATGATAGATGGTGTCCTGTTCGACAAACTGGTGATGTTCCTTCCTCATGATGCATGAACCACCTCTTTGACAATTGAATGGATGTAGGAATGCATTGCGCGAGAGCTTCGATGCAGTACTGCACCTTTTGGCGGTATACAGGTAAGATCCCCATATACCCGTGACAGAAACTGAGAGCTGATTCATTGTGGATAGCTAGTACTCTCCGGAGACTTCTGTCAGCTGCCACCAGTGCCCGACCGGGACGAACAAGGGGTCTCCGTTCCCGCAACATTCGCATTTGAGGCGGAGTCTTGGAAGAGCTGTATCCAAAAGCTCATTGTCCTCCGGCAAGTGTTCCGGCAACGTGATCAGAGTGAGCCCTATATTTGGTTTACTGCGGCGACTCCTCAATACTTCCTGCCAGAGTTCGTAGATATGCTGAACTCTGTTCGCTTCGGCAGAGTAACCCCACAAATCACGGCGGACTTCATGAAATTGTCGCGCCGGGTCATCTATGATGACGGTATAGAGCCTACGGACCTGTAAGCTGCCTTGCTTGAGTAGTTCACGCGATGGAACACTTAACACCTTACCCAGATGTCCTACACGTCAAGAGGCTGATAGCATCAATGTTGCTCGACTGAATCGACTGAATGGTCCGCAATTTAACTATCCAGCAACCGATAAGGAGGGTGTGGACGAGAATGATAAGCCATATCCTCCTTATAAAGTTAACGCCGCGCTTGGGAGATTGGTGGCGCCCAAAGACATCACCCTCAAGGTTAGTAGCATTCTCTGATTGATTGCACGGACAAGACTCATTGGTTAGTACGGATGTGTAGATCGGCGCTCACGTCATGCTCATCAAGGTAAGGTGACCCACACTCAAGTGTCGTCACTCGCACACTTACGCTTCGTATCTGCGTGGCAGAATATGGTCCAGGGTGCGCTAGTGAATGGCTCTTTGGGCCATGTTGTGGGTTTCAACACAGTACTGCGTGCACGGGAGAGTGGTACAGACATCGCAAAAGAAGATCCCGAAAAGAACCACAATCGAAACCCGAACGTCAGTCTGATCGACTCGGTGGAAAGGCGTGTTTGGCCAGTGGTGAAGTTCCACTCCGGACAGACGCTAGTTTGTGTTCCGGCTACGTTTGAGGCGATCAATGCAGCAAATAGGGTGGAGGCCCAACGCTACCAAGTAATCTCCCTCAATGATGTAGCGTAGTTCTGGTTAACCCGAGTCCACACAGGTTCCTCTCATACTAGCATGGGCACTGAGTATCCACAAGTCGCAGGGACAGACCCTCAGCCGGGTTCGTGTCAATCTCCGGCGGGTATTTGAGAAGGGCCAAGGTCAATCTGCGCCTAAAACGCCAGTTTTGATACTGAATTTCTCGGCAGCATACGTCGCGCTGTCTCGCGCAACAAGCCTGGACGGTCTTCAAGTATTGGGATTCCACCCTGACAAGTGTGTTCAGTTTCTCTTGATTACCCGTGCTGCTCTTGATATGACATTCAGGATTGAAGCACACCCTCGTGTTATCCAGTGGATGCGTGAGGTCACGGGTGAAAAGGCGCAAGTTCCGCTGCTTGCCGAGCTACCGAAGGTGGCATCCGAAGGTGACACAGAGGATGAACACCAGTACTGGGCAGCATTCGATGATTGACGTAGTGACACATCTCTCCCTATGAGCTAACTTATCAGACACACCCAGACTGTGTGTATCATTGGTTTTGTTTTCTCCTCGCTGTAACTACTGGATTTCTCTGGCCCTGCCGTGATCACCCTGCTATAATATGCACCACATCCTTTCATACCCTCGTGTCCGTGATACTCTGTAGTTTTGCTGCCAGCGCCACTACCGCGACAAGTCACGGGATCGTGCTTCGGCGCTAAGTTGGTGCTGCGGGCTGTGACCTGTCCTTCCGTCGTGCGAGCCTTAACCCAGTTCGAAATAACATATCGGGGGAAAGACTGTCTTGTGTCGATCCCAAGCTCCTGTCTCTCTACCTGCAGACTGAGAACCCTGGACTACCAAGGTTTCAAGGCTGTGCCTTTACAGATAGGCTACCAAGCGACAGCAGCCCGCGGCTCGCTGCATCAGGTGGTGTTTCTGGCCCCCAAGCAACTGGCCGCGCAACTAACGACCTTTCTAAGTGCCAATCTGATGTGCGATAATTTGAGTACAACCCAGCGGGACGAAGTAGAGATGTCTAGTGACACCAACCAGTGGGGCAACTGGGAGGTGGAGATGTCTGACGAGACGATCCGGTCTCTTCTCAGGATCAAATCCACGAGCTTGGAAAGCTCAGGACCATTATTCGCACCGCCCGAGCCGCCAAATTCCACGACGGTTGTACCAGACAACGCACTATCTCCAGAGCAGACAGCCATCCTTAAGCTCGTGCAATCCGGCCGGAGCATTTTTTTCACTGGCTCCGCGGGTGTGTCACATTCCTAAGCTGCAGTAGATCATAACGTGCTGAATGGTCGCGAGGGACGGGCAAATCGGTGCTCCTGCGGGCGATCATTCACTGCTTCCGCGAGAAGTACGCGACACTACACCCTCCACAGCCACAGCAACAGGAGCAAGAGCAGCCGTTGTTGAAGCTGGCGATTACAGCTTCCACAGGCATTGCTTCCGTGAACATAGACGGGTGTACGCTGCATTCGTGGGCGGGTATTGGCCTTGGGAAGGAGAACGTACGTGTTCTCACCGCTAAACTCGTGGCAAGCCATCGCAAAGCGAAAGCGAGAGAAAGTTTGGGTCAGGAAAGGCAGATCACTGCATTAGAGCGATGGAAGAACGTCCGGACATTGATCATCGACGAGAGCAAGTGCATCTACATCGGTCTTGATACAATTCTGACGAACTTCTGTGCACTCCTAGTTTCCATGATCGATCCAATTCTATTTGACAAACTTGTTTGTTCACGATTCTACGGTACGTATACCATTGAGTGTGACAGTTTGATAGGAATATATTGCCCGCTTTCTCCGCAAGAGCAACCAACCCTTCGGCGGCATTCAAGTACGCCTCCTAGACATCAATTGACATCGGCCTTCCCCGCTCAAATGGTTTTTCGCATATCAGCTCATCATATCAGGAGATTTCTGCCAGTTACCCCCCATTATGGATGAAGTCGATGGCGTACGTCCACCCACCGTCTATGCGTTTGAGGCGAACTCCTGGCCGGATTGCATCGGTCCGCCAGTTCTACTCAAACATGTGTTCCGACAGAAGGATCGAAGTATGCTATCCGTCAATCCTCTCCTAGCTATATTGATCACATATTGTCAGGATTTGTTGACTTACTCAATGCGATGAGATTGGGATACCTGAGCCATGACGCCAAACATCTGATCAAGAGGTGTGATAGGAGGGTTACATACAACGATGGGATCGAGCCAACAGATATGTACGCAGTTGGTTATAACGTCGGTTTCGAAAGTTGTACTGATTTCAGTCTCAGCTACCCCACCCGTGCAGAAGTTGACAGTGCTAATAGCCATCGTTTGAGCAAACTCCCGGGAGTTGAACATCGCTTTTACGCGAGGGACAGCGTCGTCATCTACCATGACTTCGATTCTGAAGAAGAACATTCCCCGATATTTGTCGATCCCGCCGTAGTTAAGAGGGCAGATGCTTCCCTTGAGCGACTGGTAGTTTCAAGGGAGATTCCACTGAAGGTGATTTGCACTTTTCGATGTATAGTGTGATCTATCTGACCAAGCGGTGATCAATAGGTAGGAGCGCAAGTGATGCTCGTTAAGGTTGGATCGGGGAACATACTCCTCATATCTTTAATACTGACAGGCGGGCGCAGAATCTTATTCAAGGTGTATTGGTGAACGGCACAAAAGGCAGGATCGAAGACTTCATTACGAGGCGGGACGCGCACGAACGTCGTATCAGGCTGGCCAGTCAATGCGAGCGCCGCCCGAGCGACGAACTACATCCGACTCGGACCAGGACTTTCGTCGAGCTCAGAGGGCCGCCCCTCGATAAAGCCGAATCGTGGGATGGGTGTTGGCCACTTGTCAGGTTTGAGACAGGCGGAGAGTTACTCTGCGACTTGTGCATATTCGACGTGAAGAGCACCGAAGGCTTACTAGAGGCTATTCGGCATCAAGTAAGATATCAATCTGTAAAGTTCCGAGATGCTTACGCAGGCGTAATTTGAAGGTGCCTCTGATCCTTGCATGGGCACTCAGTGTTCACAAATCTCAAGGCCAGACATTACAACGAGTGCGCGTCGACTTGAAGCGCACATTTGCCAATGGCCAAGGTAAGCACAAATCATTTCAATCATTCGTCACGTACATTCAGGATAGGGCCCGTAGCGTATGTGGCTCTGTCGCGTGCGACGAGCTTGGAGACCCTCGAAGTCGTGCACTTCGAGCCCTCGCAGTGCGCATGTTCTGCATCGGCCTGGTCGGCTGCGACCTCTGACGGCCCATTGCATAGAGTAATGGCAGACAGCAAGGTGCTCAAATGGTACGATGAACTCACTCCTGTGGAGCTACACGTAGAAAGCGCACCCTCTGTCGACGAAACAGTACAACTTGAAGAAGCTGAGATGGTAGATGATGATGCGCAATACTGGGCTGCATTTGATGATAATTCAGGGATAGCCTAGTGCCTCCTGCGGACCTTTCATGAAAGCCTATATTGTTCCGTATCGCATTCAATTCTACGTTGCGGCATCGTAGTACCGGCGTACTGCGTACGATGGTGACAGGATCACGTGCACTCATCTCATCGTTGCGAGCGTCTGCATTGTTGGTCTCCTCTATCCTTGTTCTAAACCTTCACCTACGCTATAAACTACACTGTGTCCTCAATTTCAGTGAACACAGAACTGTAGAACTCGAACTTGAACTACGCGCCTCGAGATCCCCCAACACTGCTGGTGCCATAGTCCACTACCCGCCTCCTATTTGTAGCTGCATTCGTACGTGTTCAACCATTGGCGACAGCGCTGAGAGCATCTACGACTCATTCATTTACAGGAAATAACGAATTTGCTAAGATGGAGGTTTTGGCTCCTACAGACTATGACCCGACAACCGGCGAGACTATGAATACCCACACCCCACCCGATATCCAGTCCGACCCCGCACCTGCACACCTGCCGCCACCACAAATACCAGCGTTGAATGTGCCAGTGCCGGAGATCGTACTCTCTGATGAACAGAAAGCCATCCTGAGTCTCGTGAGAGCAGGCAGAAGTGTTTTCTTCACTGGCTCAGCAGGTAATGTTTACCCATACTTGACGGCCTCGAAAGTCTGACACATCGCAGGTGCCGGAAAGTCTGTGCTCTTGCGGGAAATTATTAGTCTTTGTCATGAAATGTACGGAAGAGACCACGTTGGTGTGACAGCAGCAACTGGGATTGCGTCGATCAACATAGGGGGGTGCACCCTCCACTCTTGGGCTGGGATAGGACTTGGGAAAGGTGACCCTCTGGCTATAGCAAGACGACTGATAGGACATGATAATTATCTGAAGAAGAGGGCGCCAGAAGAACGAAATAATTTGCCTGTGGACAAACAATCCTTCACGACAGATCGGTGGAAGAACGCTCGTGCACTAATCATCGACGAAAGTAAGCGCGTAGTTTCTGTCTTTATGAGTAGAGTACCCCACTGAGGCCAACGCGCAGTCTCCATGATTGACGGCATTTTGTTCGACAAACTCGTACGTGCATCGTGAAGGGCATTACCCTTCCATGCCTTACTGGGTGACTGCAGGAGTTCATAGCGCGATACATACGGAGAAATCCCCAACCTTTCGGCGGAATACAAGTGAGTCGTGCACTGATTGTGCACTGGTGTTGTCTTATTTTTCTTGTATTACGGTAGCTCATCATATCTGGAGACTTCTATCAACTCCCCCCTGTCCCAGACCACATCGATGGCGTCCCTCAACCTGCTACGTTCTGCTTCGATTCTCATTCGTGGCCGGACTGTGTTGGCCAGGCCGTCCGATTGTCCAAAGTCTTCCGGCAGAGTGACCAAGGTGAATATTTATGCTAGTCTCGCACAGATAGATACCTCTGAGTGAGACTACAAAAGCCTTTGTGGACATGCTGAACGAGATGCGACTTGGTTCGCTAAGCAACAACACTGTCGCAATCTTTCGCAAACTTGTCAGACGAGTGGTATATCATGACGGCATTGAGCCCACAGAGCTGTGCGTCCTATTCTTCGGTACTCATTGATGCTTTCGCTCATGAGCCCAAGGTTCTCTACTCGGAGAGAGGTATACGGAGCAAACTTTAGTCGTCTTGAAAGACTGCCAGGAGAATATGTTTCATTTCCGGCTGCTGACCAGCCTGGGACAGACAGTGAGGGCTTCCTGATCACACTCGAGAAGATGGACCGTGCTCTGGAGCAGCAAGTCCTCGTTCCGAAAGTCATCAACTTGAAGGTGAGGAGCAAGGCTCCTCGACGAAACACATTGACCGTACTGAGCTCTTTTCTGACTATGGGATCAGGTCGGCGCGCAGGTCATGCTCACTGTGGTGAGAATAGACTGGACACGCGTCTAACTCTGCTCAGAATTTGAAATCCACCGGACAGAATATCGTGCAAGGACTGCTCGTCAACGGGTCCGTCGGCAGGGTCGAAGAGTTCATGCGAGTGACAGATGCGCAGTTGCGTGGCATTGCGATCGGGGTGGTATATCGCGAGGGCCAGACTTCGTCGCAGCCGAGGAGTACAGGTCCTCCAGTCCCACAGCATATATTGAAGAGTAACAAGCTGTGGCCGTATGTGCGATTCGAGAACGGGCTGTCCTTGTTGTGCATCCCTGTACAGTTCGAGGTCATCAACGCCCAAGGCAGGATCGAGGCGAGTCGCGAGCAGGTACGGCGACTTTCACTTGACGCAATGCAGCAGTGGCTGATTCTAGCCGTAGGTACCTTTGATCCTGGCGTGGGCAATAAGCATACACAAGTCCCAAGGGCAGACATTGAAGAGGTTGAGAGTCGACCTGGAGCGCATCTTCGAAAAGGGTCAAGGTAGGGATGCCTATCGTATTGATCCGCTCGTACTTCCACATCCACACGTGTAGCCTATGTCGCACTCTCGCGGGCGACCAGCATGGAGACTCTGGAAGTGAAGAACTTCCAACCGACTAAGTGAACCACTGGTTGTCCGCCGACATGCATCGTACTTACAGCCGTCTAATCTTGTAGGGTCAAGGCCCACCCCCGAGTCCTCGATTGGATGCGCGATTGCCCACCAATAAGCCCGCTAGAGCTCGATGATGATCTTAATGGTCGAGGGGCGTAGTGCTCACCCATCAGCTGTACAGCAACGTCCTGGGCTGGCCATTCTATTTTACGTCTCTCGCTCGTCTGGCTTTGTTTGCATATCGATTTGCTCGTCGCATTGCATCTTGCATCCTGCTTTACCGCTCCGGTGAAACACCTTTGTAAATACATAAGACTAATGTCGCGACATACTGGTACTGAACAGATGTGTACTCATTACTACTGTAACAACCGTATATTCCACACACGCCCCTTCGTCCTAGCTATCAGTTCCGCGACACGTTGCACATGCGCTCACTCTGCAGGACGGGCATCATTGCTGATCACATCACCACCAGCAAACGGAGGGTCAGCGCTATTGCCATGAAGATCAGGCAAGGCCTGCTGTGTCACCACAGGCGACATCTGCGGTTCTTCTGACGACCTAGATGTTGACCGCCTAGCAGACTGTCTAGAATCAGGCCTGAAATTAGCAAACTGACTTCTCGGCGAAGCTGACGCCGACGCCGGATGGTCCTCAGACTTGTGCAACTCCAGATTGCTCCCCCATGGCGTGAGGGGCAGCCGCTCTCGCTCCAGCGGCTCGCGCTCCTCCTGAATACTGGACTTTCCCGTCCTCGTAGACACCGCGGGTGACAATGGGCGCGGGGGAAGGCTCGGAGAGAGCAGACGCTCTCTCCTCGGCGATGCTGGTTCCTCCATGTCCAACTCGCGCTGGGGCAGGCGTGGTGTCGTCCGCGGGGTGCGTCGCTCCACACGTTCCCGGCTCACTTCGCGGGACCGCGAGAACCCAGGCGCGGATGGAGAGTCTGGTACCTGCATGCGCGGCGGCACGGGGGCCGACTGACGGTTCGGCCGTTGCGGCATCGACACCAGCGGCGTGGGCAGTGCTAAGCCTGCAGATCGCTGTGACGGGTGAATACTGCCTTGTGGGCGAGGAGGAAGTTGTGGTCGGAAATCTTCGGGCTGTCGAGCGCCGGCAACAGTTGGAGAGTATGGTGGTGAGCGTTGTGGCGGGAGGGATGGAGAGCGGCCCAGACGCGGACTACGCGACAGTGCGGGTGGTGGCCCCATTAGACCTAAAACCGAAGCTTGTGACGATGCCCTAGCTCGCGGGGAGCCGGTCGTGATCGGTGACGTCGGGGGAGATGGTGCAGGGGTAGTGGGAGTAAGGGAAGGAAGCTGGGGTGACCCTGTGGGCTGGAACAGAATATGAGCGTTTGTGATGAGGTCTTCACACAGGGTATCCTGTGAAGCATATATCAGAAAGGTCGTCAAGATACCTGAGCGCAGGGCACCGTCGTACCTTCCACGAGTGCAGGGTAAGTAGATCGCCCCCGGACTTGGGCATCTCGTCCTCGCCGAAGATGACAGTGGCGAAAACAATCGCTAAGTTTCTCGCATCCATCTTGTTCTTATCTGAATGGGCAGCTACTCGTGCAAGATGCTCCAGAAGGATCCTCAGTGTCGTCTGGTGCACCACCGGCAGCCTGCGTATCTTGCCCCGAATAAGCTGGAAGTCACCAACTCTATGTTCATCTGCCAGCGCAACATCAGGGGGAACTGGCGAACATGCATTTCATCAGTGAGATCGTACCGAGATCCTCGCTATGAGACAAGCGCTCTTGCAGCGGAAACCTGAACAGAGGCTCAGGAAGCTCTCGGAGATACATCTGCACGCCCTGTAAGTACCATGCGACAACGACGTACTCCAGACACATACCTTAAGAAGAGACGCCACGGCATATACTTCGTCCACAGGGTTCAACTGGAAGGCCGCCTCATTGCGCTCGATCTTGTGCTGGAGCTATCGGTATGGCCATATAACACTGAGCCAACTGTACGCATCATTCAGCGCTCGCCGACATACCTCTCGTACACTTGCGTGCTTTCCAGACACCTGACAATGCAAGCATTATGTCAGATAAACCGGTTAGTGACCGCCTTATAGAGTTAACGCACCCGGTATATACCCTCAGATTCCAAGCCCCTCTTGTCTATATCCTTCACGCAGATCCGCACGATCTTTGGCACGCCTTGCTCGCCCTCGACGCCGTGCAGATTCCGCGCCGTGGCGTAATCCACCAGGCTGACGCCGAATATAAGATCCTTGCATTCCCCGACGGTGAAGTTGTAGTAGTAGATGGGCTTGGGGAGCGCCGCGGCGAGCATGCGGGGAATGTTAGACCCGATGATGGCGCTATCTTGTGCGGACGATATGCGGGCGACTGAGCGTCGGCCATGTTCACAGATCTGGGACTGTGTCGCGCAGGTGGCCCTATGAACTGCAATGAGTGGTATCCTGAGGAAGAGAACCCAAAGGAGACTTACACCATGTTGTCGGTGTACTTCTGGAGCACGGACTTGACTGTCTCTGCATTCTCGCGCACGAAAGTTTCCAGGCTCTGTTCCCAACTCTTAACGTCACACGGGTAACATCACAAAATGCAGGACTGACGTTGTATCCAGACTCAAGTATCTTGACCCTCCGGAGGCGCAGCGTTTCCTGCCAATGTACGCCTTTACGATACTCCTTGTCTTGTTCGCATAGTTTAGCCCCGCACGCCCGCACTCAAATGACTACCGAAACATGCATACCTGCTTCATCCGCCTCCCGCTTAGCTCTCACGCTTCTCAGCGCGTTATCCGAACGACCAGAAAGATCTTTCATGTTCCCGCCCTTGTCCAGGAAGGTTATCAGCTGATTGAGCTGCTTCTTCCCTGATAGACTTCATATCACATCCCAGCGCGCGGTCAGAAGGGGTGCAACGTACCTTGGTGGGCTAGGTCTTGCAACGTCGTCGACGTGGTTGTAGATGGCGAGCGCGCGTGGTTTGAGGTCGCGCCTACGGACGGACGGCGGTCGAGGGGTCGGAGCGGCTGCGGCGCGGTGATGATGGCGGGGCGCGCCCCAAGGCCAGGGTTCGGCTTCGCGGAATGAGGCGACGTCACAGTTTGGCCGTCTGTAGGTGAGGGAGGGAATTGGGTATTCAGTTGTATGGCAGCTTTGTATTCCTAATAGAGTGTCAAGGTGACTCGCAGAGGCGGAAGTGGGATATGGACGCCGCACCTCTACCTCCTGGCATTTCCTAAGGTAATTGCGCTTCAAACGCGGTAGAACGTTCTCGGAATACTCGGTATGTGCAGTCACCGCATCTTTGAGGTCCTCCTTGATTCGCTTCCGGATGCGGTCTTGTGTTTCCTGAGCTGCGGTCTACATGGTGTCTGGGAGCTCGGACAAGACACGGACTCACTCTGAAGTTCATAAGAGGGTTGATTACATCCGAGTTGAGGGCACCTAGAAACGCGACGCGGGTATCCGCCTCTGTGCGACGACGTGACGTAAACGACTGGGCAATTGAACATAGCTTCGGGACGCACCTCTCGCCACATTATCCCTGATCTCGTTCCACGCAGCTCGAGTCGTGCTAGTATCACTGCGCCCCGGGTCGTCAAGAACAGTGTCTGCTGCCTTGACTTTCCGGTGCAACCGGAGCAGAGCCTCGATACTGGGCGGCGCGTTAGCCGGAGTATATACGCGTATGTACTGTACTGTACTCACTAGTGTTCCTCGATCTTTCGTCTATAGAGAAGATTTTCAGTAAAACAGCGGTCATATTCCCAAAGTATACGCACCGTTCAAGGAAGAAGCTGAGGTACGAATCGGATAAGAACTTGAGGTGGAGGTCGAAGAGCGTTATCGCGTCTTGCTGTGGCGGCTCAGAAGTCGACGAGCGACCTGACGGCTGATTCTCCTGCGATGAAGACATGGTGCTGGGCTAAGCATACACGTAGGCTCAAGACACGAAAGGAAAGGAAGACGGAGGGGCAGAGGGTGTGGACGCGGACGCGTAGGGTTGAGTGGGAGTCGTACTGCTCAGGCGGAGAACCTCCGTGCACACCAACCATATCCGGCAACTGGTGACGCACACCGATCGCCCTGTGCGGTTCCGGCACTTCGACAAACGTAGAACATGATCGCCACACTATCATCTTGCCAGTTACATGCATCAATTGGTGAAGCGGTCAAATTGCACTTCGAGGCATTCATCCCTACTACTGTAATGCTCTTGAAAGGCGAAACAAGGACCCCAATGCGAGGCACAGTGCTCGCATTTGGAGAGGCTATACTATATGATCAGTCTCAGGCTGCGACAGTTGGGCTGCGGCAAGGGCCTAATGATAGTGGTGCTCATGCTCTGTTGCATATCTGATATCAGCGCGGGTGGCAACATGATGCTTTAAAGTTAAACAAGATCAGTGTCGGTATCGACATCAGCTACGTCGACATAGTCCACCAATGCTGTTCTTTGGGTTGAACCATGCCTACCCTTTCCAGCGGCGGCCCACATGGATAATATGTCACAGCGGAGAGCACACTTGCTATGCGCATCCCCACACCCAGGGCCAGGGGTATCTGCTCCCTGAGAGGCCTCGTCCAGGCGAGGCCAGTCAGTCCACTCCCAGTCCCAATCATCCCCGACTGCCAGTTCTGGGAAATCGCAGCGGAACGTGAATGTCAGGCGCGAGAGCCGCGTGTGGCGCAACAAATCAAGACCTCCCAACCACGCTGGGAGCCGGAATACATGAGCCTGAGGGAGATGTCGTCGTCCAACTACAGGATCATTCACAGTCTTCTGCAAATGATGTTTGCAATGATTCCAAAGACGACTGTGATGCTCGTAATGCGACCTTTAGGGTGTCTATGCAGTCGTTGTTCTCGCCTCGCAATTCTAACGAGCTCATATTCCACACAATATGGGTGAGCTGTATGTTGAACGGGGGAGAGAGGAGGCTCTTCACAACGCGCGCAATAGACCATTGCAGCATATGGACATCGAAGTCAACCACAACCGTCCGGAGGTTTGCCCCCAGCTTGTCTGCAGGATACAAGGGATCGTACGAGGGCCCCGGAATAGGAGGCGTGATGATCTCCTTCAACACAAGTCGCGATAGTCGGGGGAAGAGAGAGATGAGCAGTGTTAGCTCGTGTGACGACTGGTAGGGCAACGCCAGCTTGTCGACCAGCAGCTCCCTGAGCTCCGGGAAGGGGAAACCCGCAGTCATAGCAACTCGCAGATTCCCAGCACCATCTTGTGCGTGAAACATGTCTATGAAGCCAATCCAGTCGAAACCGTACAATCGAAGCCGGGTAAGTTGACGGAGGTCGCAGAGTACCCGACACATCAGGTCGTATCGCCACCCCTTCATCCTGCCCCGTCCATCGCTGGAGGACATGCGGGGCAAGCGGATGTCCCGGACATAGTTCGCGTTGCTCGCCTACGTGGACGCAGACGTCTCGAGGGCATCGAGGAAGCGGAGGCAATCTGGCACCCGATTGAGCTTTATGCGACGGAAGAGATGCAGTCTGGTAGTGGGGAGTAGGCGTTGGCATATTAAACTGCACATCTGTAGCGCATCGGCATCATCGTGCAAGAAGTCGACAATGTACTCCAGGACTTCGAGATATAGATGTGGCATTGACGAGAGCAGATGCCAAATAGGCGAGACTGGACGTAGTGGTTTGTAAAGAGCGATGCGACCGATTGGAGACAAGGACTCGAGGGGTTGATCCATTTAGTCACGGCACATTGACAATGCATGACAAGTAAACAGTTGTGAGCGCCTAGTTGGTGTGCCGTGAGGCTACAGTAAACTGTTCATGTTCATATCAGCTGTACAAACATTGCAAGGCCATTCCAAAGGCTCGTTGGTTTTTGGATTTCTGCACGCACAGACAATGGCCTTTAGTATAGTGAGTGGTACTTCCGTCGGCCCAGCGTGGGCCCAGCCGATGACCGACGGACATGATCGGGAAACGAAATCTGGGCGATCCTGGGCGATGCCGCAGGCCCTGCACCGACCTCGAAGGCATGCCTCTCTGCCTGCACCATCTTCAGGCCATGATATCCCTTGACGACCCACTGAGCCTCTGGTTCACGCTGCGACGCTATCCCAAGGAGGCCTCGCCCAACTCCGCCTTGCCTACCACTGTTCACGCAAAATGACGAATCTCAGATGTAATCCACATGTACGCGTGCTCACGCGGGGCTCATAGTTTCTCAGATCAGGGACGCTGCCGTGCCGCTGTCCTTGACTCACCGGTGGCGCTTGTGCATATAGCCTCTTGCGCCTTCTCCTGGTGCACGCAAGCCAGTGCGACAACCTCCGGTCGCTCGGATTTTCTGGTGGGCGACGATGCAAGGCTACAGCTATTTGGCCAGCCTCGTGCAGTCGACTTGGGATGCATCCCAGTTCCATCTAGGTCAAGGCGTGCACTCGAACAGTATTCATAGTGCTGTGTTGGATACAGTGTGGACAGATGTTGAACGGTACGTGGGCATACTTTGCTTTCCACCACACACAAACTCAACATTTTGAAGGGCTGCAATCTTCGCCGACACACTCGTATTCCCCGGATATGCGGCAGCGGGTTCGCTGCTGGTGCTTCTCAGTCAACTCCTCGTACGCTCGGAAAGTGCGAAGAAGTTTTACGACAAGTTCATACGCTCGAGGACAGACGACGATGACGAGAATGATGAGGGTGAGGTTGCTACTCCCGAGCAGCAGCATTCCTCTGTCATCACACGATACACTGCTCCATATGGTGGCTCCGTCATCTTCGCTTTCCGTGTCCTCTGCCTTCTCTGCACCCTCGCACTGCTCTCCCTGAGCATCTTATCCGCTGTTCTCGCAGCACGCTCAAGCCATGGACCGTTTGCTACTGCGGTGGTCCCGCATATCTTGCTTAGCTTCACATATGTGAGTACATGCTACCATAGTCGTTGTATCACCCAGGCCAACGTGGTCTGCCTTGTAGGGTTATGCATCCCTGCTGGGCATACTTTCTGTAAACGCGGGTGCCGATACTGCCAACCTCGCGACCCGCCATCTCGCACTGCTGCTGGGGTTTACGTGGTCGATCTTCGTTTACCGCGATATCTGGCCTTTGGCCACCTTTACGCTCCAACCGGCAGATGGAGCCGAGGGAGCGGTCCTCTGGGCCAAGTTTACGCTAATTACGGTCGCGGGCGTCGTGGTTCCGCTGCTCGTCCCTCGTCGATACATACCTGCCGACCCCAAGAACCCTTGGAAGCCAATCCCCGAGCAAACGGCATGCCTCCTATCTATGATGCTATACCTGTGGCTGGATCCGACAGTCTACAAAGCATACAAGGTTCCACACCTGCCGCTTGAGCAGCTGCCGCCGCTCGCTGACTACGACAGTTCAAGCCATTTGGTGAAGCGCACTTTCAAGCACCTCGACCCGTTCAAAACGAAGTCGCGCCGACACCTGTTCTTCGGGCTCATGACCGTGTTCCGCAAGGAGTACATGGTCCTCGCGCTTATGCTCGCCATACAGAATGTCACGTCGTTCGCAGGCCCATTGGCCATCAAGAACCTGCTGCGCTACCTAGAGACGGATGGTGTGGGCGCGAGCGTGCGCCCATGGCTGTGGATCTCGTGGCTGCTGATCGGGCCCGTGATCGGCTCGGTCGCGATCCAGTGGTACATCTTCACGACGACGCGCATGCTCGTGCGCACGACGGGTATCATCACGCAGCTCATCTTCGCGCACTCGCTGCGCGTCCGTATGAAGGCCGAGGTTTCTGACTCGCCCACGGGCAGCACCGTCACCACTGCCGTTGGCACGCCAGATAACGCGTCTATCGCGGAGACGGACGGCGCCCACTCGCAGAGCCAGACCGAAGCAGAAGCCGGTAACCACAGTCCGGCGAGCAGCGAGGATGAGACGGTACGCGCGAGCATCTCGGGCTCCACGACCAGTACGAAGGACAACCGCAAGTCTAAGGCGCCCTCCGAGCTGGGAGAAGGCAAGAAGCAGGAAACCAAGAAGAGTGATTCAAGTGCGGGGAATCTCGTCGGGAAGATCAACAACTTGGTGACCACGGATCTGGATAACCTAATCAATGGACGGGACTTCATGTTCATTGGTCAGTGGATCGGATCGACGTCTGATTGACTGAGCGACTAACCTGTCCCGTTGTTGAATAGTGGTTGAGGTGCCGCTGCAGCTCGCCCTCTGCATCTGGTTCCTGTATTCTATCCTTGGCTGGAGGTAAGCAAGCGTATATTCCAGTCGGCATCGAGTGTGTCATTAACCTGCATACGTATAAGTGCTTTCGCCGGTATGGCGGTCATGGTGCTCCTGTTCCCTTTACCGGGGTGGATAGCCAGCAAGATCCAGACAATCCAGGCCGAGAAGATGAGGAAGACAGATATACGTGTCCAAAGTGTCACTGAATGTGGGTAGTTTAAATGACGCATGCCCGACATCGGACTCACTGTGCTTCTCAGCTATGAACGTCATTCGCATGATCAAACTCTTCGGCTGGGAGCCGCGCGTCGAGCAACAGCTCGCCGAGAAACGCGAGGACGAGCTGTACTACCAGTGGAGGTACCGTTTAATGGGTGTCATCAATGCGTGTCTGAAGTGCGTCCATTCCTTGGGTTAGAGTGAGCAGATAATTGACGTTGGTGTATTGCAGCTATATCATTCCGTTGGCAACGATGGTGGTTACATTTATGACATACGTGAGCCGGATTATGACTAAGTGCTGTCCACGCGTTTCTGACTGCAGGACCCTTCAGACCTTGATCATGCGAAGGGAGTTAACGGCATCGACCGTCTTCTCTACCATGTCTGGTAAGCCCCATGACTAGATCCAGGAAGCTCGCGCTCACCATGGCCCATAGTCTTTGACATGCTCCGGAACACTCTCAACGGTGTATTCGGTATTGTCCCTGCCATTATCCGAGGTAAATGCTAGCGCTTACCGTACGGACACGGGCTCACTCTGTTCCCCAGCGAAAGTATCACTTGATCGTGTTGACGACTTCTTGAAGAGCGTAAGCCTTCGGCATCGTCATCTCAATAAATGCTCATCCCTTTGTCCCTGTCCCTTAGACTGAGCTGCTTGATGAGTACTCCGCGGAATCACATGAGGCTGAGGCTCTGATCCCGAAGACCATCGTCACTCGCGACATCATCGGCATACGCAATGCCGCGTTCACCTGGACGAACGAGAACCACGGTGTCTCAACGCTTGTATCGCCGGGCACGCTCAGTCGATCGAGGAGAAACTTCGTGCTGCGTATCGATGCAGAGGTGCAGTTGAAGCAGGGCCTTATAAACCTCATCGTTGGGCCCACGGGCTCCGGCAAGACTTCATTCTTGATGGCTTTACTCGGTGCGTCCGAGTGCTCTAGTCCGCCTTGGCAGCGTAGCTCATCCGAACTCAGGCGAGATGCACTATATCCCGTCTGGACCCGACTCGTACTACCACCTTCCCCGGACTGGCGGTGTTGCGTATGCAGCACAGGAGTCATGGGTACAGAATGAGACTATCAGGGCAAGTACTCGCTTGTAGTTTGTTCGAACGTTGGTCTTACTTTTAGCAGGATAACATCTTGTTCGGCGCACCATACAACGAGGAGCGCTACAACAAAGGTGAGACTTCTTGAAATGATAAAGGGTCGAGTGTCTCATATGGGCTAGCCATCGAACAATGCGGTCTCGCACGCGACCTTACTCTCTTTGAGGCCGGTGACCAGACTGAGGTTGGAGAGAAGGGTTTGACGCTGAGGTACGTTCACTGCCTGCTTCTTTTCGTGGATGCTGATGCCCGCGGGGTGTCTATCAGTGGTGGACAGAAGGTGAGTACGTTATTTAGTCATACGGAGCATAGTGCTCATTCCTTCACAGGCCCGCATCACGCTCGCCCGTGCTGTGTATTCCTCTGCCGAGATCTTGCTCCTCGATGATGTCTTGGCTGCCCTAGATGTGCACACTGCTAAATGGGTTGTTGACAAGTGCCTCAAAGGTGATTTGATTCGTGGCCGCACGGTAGTCTTGGTGGTATGAGGCATATACAAGTGGTGAGACGACTCAACACTGAGCGATACCTTTAGACACACAACGTCGCTATGGCCAGCCCGATCGCAGACTTCGTCGTCTCCCTCGGCACGGATGGTAGAGTTGCCAGTCAAGGATCCATGGCAAAGGTGCTGGCCAAGGACAAGGGATTGTCCAAGGAGATCGAGGAGGAGAACGAAGTGATAGAGAAGGCCGAGCACACTGTTGATGACCAACAACCCATCGAGGAAACCAAGAAGTCTGACGGGAAGCTCATCGTCGCTGAGGAGATCTCTGTTGGCCACGTCAGCTGGCCTGCTTGTACGTCCGCTGACCCTATTGCTATCCTCTATTCAGGAGCTTACAGTTGGACAGTGAAACTCTTTTTCTCTAGCCTCGGAGGGACTCAACAAGCCATCTTCTGGTTCCTCTGCGTGGGCACGCTCATACTGTCTCAGCTAGTGGACACGTTCCAGACGTGGTTCCTTGGCCACTGGGCGAGACAATACGAGGAAAGCAACCCTTCGGAAGTCGATGCTTCCTAGTGAGTTTCAGTAGCCGTGCGGAATTTATCGCTAACATTGTCTATCCGTAGCTACCTGGCCGTATATTGCGGCCTGATGGTATCCGTATCCGTCCTCTACACCATTGGGTACATAGCATACGTCTACGGTGCTTTACGAGCTTCACGGTCAATTCATGTATCGCTCGTCCAGTCGGTACTTGGAACAACCCTGAGGTGAGTCTACCGTCAAGCACGATATTTCGCCTTGATTCATGAGTTGCCTGTAGATGGTTGGACAAGACACCAACATCTCGCATCGTTACGCGATGCACGCAAGATATCGCAGCCAGTACGAATATCTTCCTCTATATCTTACGATCGTAGGCACTCAACTATGTCACAGTCGATGGGCCTGTCACCGATGATTTCCGGTGGGTCGTCGAATTAAGTGTATCAATGCTGTGCAAGCTTGCAGCCGTGGTTGTCATGTCGCCCGTTTTCCTCATCCCCGGCGCACTTGTTGCAATCGTCGGCGGATGGCTTGGGCAGATCTACATGAAGGCACAACTCTCAGTCAAGCGCGAGATGAGCAACGCACGTGCCCCTGTTCTTGGTCATTTCGGTGCCGCCATCGCTGGACTCAGTACGTGTTTTGGCATGGTCATATAATGATCGCCAGGTTGATATTTCTATAGCCTCGATCCGAGCATATGGCGCACAGGAGGCCTTTACAAAGGAATCATATGCCCGTAGCGACCGTTGGTCGATCCCTGCGCGTACCTTCTACAACCTCAATCGGTGCGTCTGGCTTTGTTGGTCACGGCAGGACTCAGTCTGACACCGCGTTCAGATGGATCTGCATTCGTATTGATGCCGCAGGCGCTATCTTTTCTACCGGTCTTGCTGCTTATCTCGTGTACGGGAGTTCCTTCGATGCGTCCAACACAGGGTTCTCCCTCAACATGGCAGGTATGTATGGCGCTAATCAGAAACGATACGTTGCTCACGAACGATCTAGTTGGATTCAGCGGCATGATCCTTTGGTGGGTCCGTGTTCTCAATGAATTTGAAGTCGCAGGTAAGCTACACTCCCCCGCTCATTGGCTCATCATTGACGCTGATATGTGCCTTACAGGGAATAGGTGAGCTTCACTGCCGTGTGCGTCTTTCTTCGTCTGACCATGTTGTAGTCTGGAACGCATTGAGCAATACGTTCACATTGAACAAGAACCGAAACCGACTACCGATGGCATACCACCTGCATACTGGCCAGCAAGTGGCCACTTGAGAGTGGACAAGTTATCCGCACGTTATGCTCCCGTAAGTGTAAATCACCCGTCATAATCACCCTGCCTGACATTTTGCAGGATGGGTCTCGCGTGCTGCACGAGCTGTCTTTCGAAGTAAAGTCAGGCGAACGTGTCGGCATTGGTAAGCGCTTCTCTGTCACCTTTGTGGAGTTGAACTCATCATGCACATGAAAAGTGGGCCGCACGGGTAGTGGCAAGGTCGGCAGACTTCATAACTGGATGCATCTGATACTAACCTAACAATGCACTACAGAGTTCGTTGACGCTATCGCTTCTGCGTTGCATTGTCACCGAGGGCAAGGTCTATTACGATGGTTTAGCCACTGACGAAATCAACCTGGATGCACTGCGTTCAAAAATCACCATCATCCCGCAAGTGGTACGTAAGGTGCAGCTTGAACTGGAGTAGGCTGCTGACGACGCTGCTGCACTAGCCCGAACTGCTGAGTGGCACATTACGACAAAACTTGGACCCATTCGAACAGCATGATGATGCCGTTCTTAACGATGCGTTGCGTGCGGCTGGCCTTTTCAACTTACAGAGTGACATGGACGAGGGTCGAATCACCCTTGACAGTCAAATCTCCAGTGGCGGAAGCAACCTTTCCGTTGGCCAGCGGCAGATTTTGGCCCTAGCAAGAGCTATCGTTCGTCAGAGCAAGCTGCTGATCCTTGATGAAGGTGCGTACTACCGTAGTTGATCGATGTGTATGCACTGCTAACTTTTAACGCACAGCGACATCTGCAATCGGTGCGTCTTATTGTATCGTCGGCTGAATTGCCTCAACTTATGATTGATGCAGACTATGCAACGGACTCCGTTATCCAAGAATCACTCCGCAAAGAACTTGACAAGGGCGTGACGCTTCTCACGATCGCGCACCGTCTGCAGACTATAATGGACGCAGACAAGATAGTGAGCCATCTAGTCTACTCACATAAGTAACAACTCACTAACGACCTTGTAGATGGTACTGGATGCTGGTCACATAGTCAGTGGGACAGCAGTTATTATGTATGTCCCAAGGTCTGACTCTTAGCTTCTAGGTCGAGTTCGGCAGCCCGGCACAACTACTTAAGAACCCCAAGGGCATCCTCAAAGCGCTCGTAGACGAGAGCGGAGACAGAGACACGCTCTACGCTATGGCGAATGGGGCGGCGAAATGATATCGCACCATATGTGTATATTAGGTTGATATTTTAGGTCCTGAGTACGACCTTTACTCGAACGATAGATGAGGGCCTTCTGCTATCTTCCCTCGAGTGGTAGTAAGTAGAGCAACGACACAAATTATAATGTGGATAGCAAGACGTATCCGCGTGGGCTTTGGAAGTCTTGAGTCGAACATCGACATCTCATTTGACTTCATTGATATTCGAACTCATCCCAATACTCTCTGTCATCGTCGACTTCTTCCTGAGTCCTAGTGTCTGCCCCTGTCATTTGGTTCATCCATTGCAGGACTCGCGGGTGTGCCACGACTCTGCGCGCCACATAAGGCTTCCGACGGTGGAGGGTTGCCAGAAGGTAGCACCCACCTCGTCGGTTCAAACCCATGCACCTCTAACGTATCCATACTAGTCGCCCGGGACAATGCGACATAGGCTACAACAATTACACATTCAGTTCCCGCTGGGCAGTGGAACGACGACGGACCTTGGCCCTTCTCAAAGATACGACCGAGGTTGACGCGCACGCGTTGAAGGGTCTGGCCCTGAGACTTGTGTATGCTGAGCGCCCAGGCAAGGATGAGGGGTATCTAACATTATACTGAGCCTCAGCGGATGTCATCGTTGATTACCAGAGTCTCGCCTGATCGCGCGCCGCTTCCACACGTCCTTCCCCGTTGATGACCTCGAAGGTGGCGGGGATGCAAAGCGTCCGCCGCCCGCCCGGAAACTCAACGACCGGGAACGGGCAGTCGATTTCGAGTATCTGCTCGGAGATCTTCTCCCGACTCCCATCTACGAGCTGGGTCCGCGCGATGTCCACACCGCGGCTGCGCGCGTCGCGCGGGGCGCTGAAGCTGACCACGCGACCAACGGACCCATTTACGAGCTCGCCTTGCACGAGGTTCTGCACGAGCGTGAACTAGTCAAGCATATGTGGCAGGTGGTGTCTTTGACTGACCTTGATGAGCATTACTTGAGCACCAACCTGCGAGGTGCCAGTCGTCGCTTAAGCGCAGGGCATCGTGGTAGTTGACTTACCTTGAGCGTGAGTTCTTTGGGTGCTACTAGACGATCCAAAAGCTCCCTGGCCTTCACCAGAGGTATCTGGTTTCCCTTAGCATCTACCCCAGGTCTGTCGATAGCGAGATATCTCTGTGACGAGCCAGAAAGCTGAGCAAGGCGTGCGCTGTTGGCATTATCGACTTCTCGCCGCGTCGGGAACCTACAGACAACGGTGATCCTCGGTCAGGATGTGGTGCGTTGGGAATGCAGCAAATCTTACAGGTCTGTGGGATCAATGCCGTCGTCGTAGGTGACCTTGCGCGAGAGCTGCGTGAAGGCAGCGACGGTCTCCGGGGTGAGATGACCAAAGCGCATCGAGTTCAACATGTCGACAAATGCTGCGGAATAGGCGGCTGCGTTGCAGGCGTTGCGGAAAACGAGCGACCGGGGGACGCACCTTGGTCCTTCTGTCGGAAGACTTTGTGGAGTATGACAGGCTTTCCGACGCATGCATCCCAAGACTCTGCGTCGAAGGCGAACGTGGCTGCTGGCTTGTCCCTGTCGGGGACGGGCGGAAGTTGGCAGAAGTCGCCGGACAGGACAAGCTGTCATGAAATCGTTGAGCTACGCTTGATGGTCTAAAAGAGCGAGCCTTGCCTGTATACCGCCGAAAGGACGGCTATCATTCCGTAGACTGCGGCCTAGAAATTCCTGTCATAAACTTCATGATGATGCAGATATCGGTATCAACAGTGCCACGGACCAGCTTATCGAAGAGGTCACCGTCGATCATCGATACTAAAATAAGCATATAAGTCGAGTATGATCGTGGCATGCTAGGTGTGAGCTGACTCTCGTCGACGATGAGCGTCTTCACCCGCCTCCACCTTGCGACGACTCGATTCTGAGTCGTCTGTCCGTCAGACGCCATTGCCTTATGTCTCAAATGCTTGTCATATCCGAGGAGCCTGCCGAGCAGTTGGTCCTTGGTTTCCTTCCCAATACCTACCCCCGCCCAGGAGTGGAGGGTACACCCTCCGATGTTCACTGACGCGATGCCGGTGGCGGCTGTGATAGCCAGGGTGTCCGCGCCGCGGCCACCACAGTGTTGGATGATCTCCCGAAGAAGGACAGACTTTCCAGTACCTATGGGTGATGTTACAAGCGTCCGTCAAAGGGAGCTACCGTCAATGTACGCACCTGCAGAACCGGTGAAGAAGACATTCCGACCGGCCTTCACCATGTCAAGTACAGCTTGCTGCTCGGGAGACAATACAATATCAGGTGTCAGGGTCATATTCTTTAAGGCATCTGCCACCGCATCCGATGTCGCATCCGGGAGCACGTCCCTTGCTGGCAGGGTTGATGTTCTGTCAGCTGTAGAATGAGAGCTACGTTGGTTAGTAATTGGCGGAACAATTTCATTGACGACTGATAGACCTTTGCAGCATTCGTCAATATCTATGCCACGTATCGGTAGTGGTTGAATTCACTAACTTGTATTGCAGTCCTTGAGCCACTCCTGTGCCTGAGAGAGGCTCTTGAAGCTCTTGTGAACCGCGCCGGGGTGTCTGGATACCTGGAGAAGGCTTCATTTGGAGGAGCCCTCATCAGCTGAGATGACTCACGTTCGCTTTGGTCTATTGGATCATCGGAGACATGATCATATTGAGCAATCATACTCGTCATCACGAAATAAACCCATGCCTCTTCCCAGGACGAGTAGATTTGAGGTCCTTGTCTACCATTTCTCACCGCATAATATTTCTGTTGACACACTTTCGACATGGTGGACGAGCGAAGAGCAGTAGGCGTTGCGTGACACTGGCAGCATGCTCGCCTGTGGCGCCAGGCGTGCCACAACGCGTTTCCGAGCTTTTCGGAGTTTTCGTGGGTCTAGGATCTGAGATTGCGTGCCACATGTCAATTGAAGCACGTCCGATGCAGCCACAGCTTCTCCACACACTCCACCACCATCACCTGAGATCTTATAAGCATACCATGCAGACTCTTTCCAGCTTCATTGCCTGCGCACGCCCGGTGACCCACCGTGCTACGAAACAAGATCTGTGAGCATTCATGATGTTAGGTACGTCGATTTTCGAGCAATGCTCCGTGATCCTCATCGAGAAGTAAGTTCCACTTGCCATCCCACCCGCGTATCAATCCTGATATTGGGCATGCTGTCACTGCCGTCGCCGGCGCGACACGTATTTTACATCCTCACTAAACCAATAACATTGCTCGGACAATGAATGGCGTACCCCCACCACGTTCTCCGGATGTCACGAGGAAGTAAAGAACTCGATAAAGCAGGGCCGTCTGGGACGCACCCTCGACCAGAAACGTCACAGCTAGCTCGTATCATCACCATCAACATGCCGGAGCAAAAGGCACTCTATCTGACCGAGAGGTTTGGTGCGTTTGCCGTTGGAAACGCCCCCATATACGCCCCCGGTCCAGGAAAGCTCTTGATCAAGGTCGAGTCGGCGGGATTGAATACCGCTGACTGGAGCATCCAGGCTTATGGTATCCTCATCAAGGAGTATCCCACTATCCTAGGGATGGATGTCGCGGGCACCGTGGCAAAGGTCGGAGAGGGCGTTACTACATTCAAGGAAGGCGATAGAGTGTACGTGCGTGCGCTGCACCGCTACATGGTACTGATGGCAGCGCCTGCAGCTTCGTTCCGGGGCACCTTGGCAGGAGTGATCACGCTGGCTTCCAGCAGTACATGTTGACTGACGAATACTCGGCCGCCAAGGTGTGTAGCATAACGTCATCCTGCTGCATGTATACTAACTGCGCTTCCAGATCCCGGAGGGAAGGTCATTCGATGAGGCAGCCACCCTACCTGTCGCGATTTGCGTTTCCGCCGTCGCGCTCTACCATGATGGCGTGGATGTCATAGGCGGTACGTGTGGATTGACTCCGCCTTGGGAGGCGGGAGGTCGTGGCAAGTACAACGACCGTCCCGTAGTGGTGTTCAGCGGCGCGAGCACTATCGGTCAAGCGGGTATGTTACATCCAAGCGAGCTAGTGAAACAAGACTGACACGACATTCTATAGCCATCCAATTCTTGAGGCTCTCCGGCTTCAGCCCACTCATCACGACGTCTTCTCTACACAACGCCGATTATCTGAAGCAGTTAGGAGCTACGCACGTCCTCGACCGCAAGCTTTCTCCCCAAGAGATTTCCACAGAGATTCGGAAGATCACCTCCGAACCGATCACGACGATCTTCGACGCTGCGGGAATCCCTGAGACGCAGAACCTCGGCTACGACCTACTCGCCTCCGGCGGCGCCATAGCCGTCGTCCTCCCTGAAGCCGTCGATCCCCAGAAGAAGGTGGAGGACAAGACGGCGTTCTTCATGCATGCCGACGTCACGATGCCGCAGAACCGAAAGCTGGGAACGAGCCTCTTCTCGGCATTGCCGGGGTTATTGGAGAGCGGGGATTTGAAGGTTTGTTTACGGTTATGTCTGACATTTGCTGTGGCCTTATTGATATCCTTGGCACAGCCGAATCGGTTCGAGGTCGTGCCCAATGGTCTGGAGGGAATAATGGCGGGTCTGGAGACGCTGAAGAAGGGCGTCAGCTGCGTGAAGCTGATCGTGCACCCACAGGAGGGTCTTTGAAATAAATCGGCAACAACGGCGGTCCAATGCAGTGTTACGCAGTGTTCATCTGGTGCATGCCAGATTGTTGTGGTCTATATACCACGTTGTATGTAATTGTCGAGATCGAGAAGACCATGATGATATTTAGGAGGCCCGACGTAACGCGTGCGCTGATCTCCAGGGCGGAGGACCGAGTTACAGTCGCCAATGCGTCTTTGGCGTCATCAATGTGCAACTTTCATTAAGCCCCTCTATAGCAACTCCTCCACTCTGCGACGTGTATCCTGGGTGTGTGACTGTTCCAACTCTCGCCGTCGTCGCGGCCGGCGCAATGGGCGCCGCGGTCGCTCGCTGACTCACATATGCAAGCTGGACCGTCTTGACGAACTTTGGCAGCCACCCGTGCACGAGCCTCGCGCGGACGTGCAGCCTCAGCCAGGATATACGACGTACCGCTATCCGAGCTCGCCGCACGCTCGCAGCCGGTTCTGACTCCAAGTACTGCTACTAGTCTGAGGGGGATGATCGCATCAACTTGAATGCCTACAGAAAATGCAAATGCTCACCTCCCCGCCTGAGAATCAGATGAGGACTCATAGGCAGATACAGCCCCCTCTTGCGCATGCCACCGAAAAAGAAAGACTCCGATTTGTATGAACTTGAGCCTGACACACCGGTGGCGGGTGTCACAGGGCGGGCTGGTCACGCTGTAGGACGGGCGCTGAGGACAGGCTGAGACTCACTTCCTTCGACTCAGTGCTGCCGTGTTTTAAACCTGGGCAGACCTCTGCTTTGAGTATCGAGGCTCTTGGATAGCTCTGCAACGCTTTTCCAACTGTGCTCGATGATTGGTGCCGTCTCGCGCACGGTACAGGCCGCACTCGTAGCAAGACCAGTCACAAGCATCATCTTCCGGGAATCAGCCTCGTATCACTTGCCTGAACCTGCCACCGACCTCGAGGCGCGACCAACACGCAACAACACCCTAGAGTCCCTTCGTGAAGAGCCTGCTCGCCCAAAGCCACCCTTGCTGAGTGCACTCAAAGCCCAAAAGGATCTCAAGCTACCCTTATCACTGCAGTGGGGACACCAAACCCGACGCGATCCTAGATCAACCCGAAAGCAAGAAGGAGCTATCCTCATCGCCTTCTGGTCCTCCACACTCTTCACCCTCAGATATCCGCTCATGTCTGCCACGATTGACCTGGAGCCTAATACGGTGGTGAAGGCCGTCAAGGGCCCGCCACTTCCAATGTACTCCTGGCGAACAAAGTCACCGAACGCTCGCTTCGTTTATACACGGGATACCGACAAGGCCAACATCGAATTGCAGATGCTGCAACCAGGGCCGCTTGGATTCGATATGGAGTGGAAGCCAAATACAATCGTTGGTCAGGCTCCGAACCCTGTCGCACTCATCCAGTTGGCGAATGACGAATTGGTGATTCTGTTGCAAGTGAGTGCCATGGAAAGTGCGTACTGGGTTTATCTCTCGCATAATTGTCGCTCAGGCCTTCCCGCTTTATAGCATTCCCTTCGAAGCTGCGGGAGGTGTTGGGCGATCCATCATATGTGAAAGCTGGTGTATCCATCAAGAGTAAGTATATGTCCTGTTGTCATGGGATACCGCTGATTAGCCGGCTCATCTCATAGACGACGTGGAAAAGCTGTATCGAGACTTCGGAGTCGTTACCCGCAATTGCGTCGAACTGGCCTTCCTCGCTCGGACCGTTGACAATCCACGTTGGAATGGAGCATACCGATCTGCCCTCGGTCTGAATAGTTTGTGCGAGGCGTATCAAGAGGAGTCCCTACAGAAAGGCAAGATCACCAGGAGCAACTGGGAGCTTATACTCACGGAGGAGCAGCAACATTGTAAGTGACATTCACACTTCGGAATATGACATTTGACTCGTCCTCGTAGATGCTGCCAACGACAGTCATGCTGGCTACATACTGTACCGCATTCTTGCAGCAATGGCCGCTGCTATGTCTCCTGCACCGCTGCTCGCCTGGTACTCATTCGACTTTGTCGGAAGTGCGCTCGACTCGGCGACGGGTATGGCGTGGGTTCCAGAAAACCCGAATTACGACCCTGGCCCACCAAGGGTGCGTATTGTGAAAGAAGACGACGACCAACGCCGCAAAAGGAAGGGGCGGAAAGGCGACGCGGAGTACGGACCTACTGCCTCGAACGTCTCAGCGATGCAAGAAACTGGTCGTGGTCCCCGCGTCTCAGCTGGGCTGTTCAGGCCGCCACCGCACAGTGGACCTTCCCGATATGTGACATCAATCCGATCTCCCGGACAACAACCGGACGACGTCCCTCTGTTTGTCTCGCGTGATTCGCCGGATTACGAAAAGTATCACAGTATAGTAGAAATGAATGTGCGTTGCCTGTTTTTATGTCGCGAGTGGCGTTAGGGCTCACATACTCCCCAGCAGAGTACACGGCCTTCAAGACCACGAGAGCAGCAGCGCGGGCCACGGCAAACGGAACGCCCAGAGTACCGGTTGCCACAGGACCGAGAGAGCGAGAGACAGACTGGCTTCGGACCCAAGCGGTCGAGCACCGATTCTCCGCGCTTCGAACGAGAGCCACCCGCACAGCACAGGCGCTCTGGCTCGGGATGGCCGTATTCACCTCGTGCGCAGGGCGAGTTTCTCTCGAGGCCACCGTACCCCCCTCGTGGCCGTGGTGAACCACGGCGTTCTTCACCTCCACCATGGGTGGTTCACGGCGCCAGGCGCCCGAACTCCCCCCGACAGCATGCAGGCCCTCGAGAAGCATTCACACCTTCTCATGACCGACGCTCGGGCTCGTACGAACGGCGACCTGGATCTTCGGACAGGCGACCATCCGACGACGATCGACCACTGAGCACCTATTATCGTCGCGAGGACTCCCGCGAACGATTTGGCCGAGACGCGTTGCCTTATCGAAGCGCGTCTCCGGCGCGGCGCCCGCAATCTCGCGGGGGGCAACCTCAGCGCACCCCGCCCGCTGGACCCACTGATTCCCGCCCTTCACGGCGTGGTAATGACGTAGATGGTGCTGTTGGGCCTGGCTATCAAAACCCGCGATGGAAGAAAGGGAGGCCACCAGCGTAGGTGAGGAAGGTCTCTATCGGAGGTTACGGACATATATGATTGCTTGGGATTTCTCTACTGGAGTCACCGTGCTTTTTATGTACTGCACCAGATTGTACTGTCGTCATGGTTTTATCAACACAACACAACTCACTCACACCTTCCGTGGGTTTGTAGCCCGTACGGGACAGCCTTGAACAGGGGGCATGATGCAAGCAAGTCAGTTCCACAAGCACTGTACTGATGGGTAATAGTACGCTTTCATGGGGCTGCGTATTGAGTGACGTCCATGATGCCCGGGATCGTTTAGCGGCCAGGAAATAGGGCCAGGGATTAGAGCAAAGCCGCATACGGCATGGGCAATTCAAGCCACCGCGCAGGGCACAAAGACACCGATTGGGGACGGTCTCCACCCATCCTCTCTGCTGACCTTCCTCCACCCGCTCGGTAAACGAGCCGCAGAAATCGCTACATTGCTACCCACGCAGGACCCAGCGTCTGCCATCCCGGATTCTGGGGGTGTGCCCGTCCCTATAGGCGATGGGGACGGCCCCCCGGATGCAGTGAGGAGCGCGGTGAGGCGGTCTTGCATGAGCTGCATGTCGGCTTCCTGCCAGGTCTGTGGGGAGCGTTGCGAGTGAGAGTGAGCGCACGTAGAGGTAGGGGCGGCGGGCGGACGCACCCCGGTCGATGCAGGCTGCAGCATGTTCAGCACCAGCGCGGAAGCTCTCTCGAGTGCGGGGCGGCCCCTGCTCAGGACTCGCAGGAGGTCCTGTACACTATAGATGGGTAGAAAGCTCAGTGACCAGGGTGGCGGTGAGGCTAGTTAGAAGAGCACTGACGTCTTTTCCCGAGTGCCCGAAATGCTTTTTGTCGGACCTAGGACAGCGACCAGCTTCAGAACCACGTCCGTTCGGATCAAAGGGGTGTTTCTGTCCTCGTTATCGTCGTCGTCGTCGTCGTCGCTCCTGCTGTAGGTGTCCACGAGCCAGTTTGCCCAGCCTGCGGCACAGCGGTCAAACGAGGCGTCCTGCTTCTGCTTCTCCCGCTCCTCTTCTGCGTCAAGCAAGACAATGTCAGCATCATGTGCCTGTGCGGCTTGATCCTGGTCTGCGGGGCTGCTAAGATGTGAGATGACCTTCGATATGAGGATGCCGGAGAGGTTCGGGTGTAAGCTTTGCAAGTGTGTGAGTAATGAAGTCCAGGTGCTGAGGGCCGACGAAGATGGATGGAGTGTGGCGGGCGACAGCATGCGCTTCCTGTAAGTTCATTGTCAATTGGTAAGTGTGTAATGACCCAAAGCATTTCGTACTTTTTGGACACCGGCACTAGAGCCCCCTTCTCTAGCAATGCTTCTACTAGCCTCTCCAGCGCCCAGCGCTCCCTAGCATCTACCTCATCCCCTTCCTCGCTGTCAATGTCATCCCACGCCGTCGCCGCGACCGGGGCCGCGACCTTCGCCTCGGCAATCCACCGTTCTATGTCCCTGAGAACGCGCGTTACTTCGTGTTTATATTTGATCGCAAGACTCGTGTCTCTTGCTGTCGCCTTCGCGAATGCCTTGTACTGCTTCAACAATGGAGTGATAGCGCGTAGGGTTGGCTGTTGGGGCAAAGATGTGGATGGTGTAGAGGGGTTGAGCGTAGGCAGGAAGTAGTTTTGGAGGAGCCACGCCATCGCTTGGCGGGCTGCTTCCCTGAGCATCTCAATGCTAGGCAGATCTTCATGCGTCGCAGCATGCCGGAGCTCGACGAACCATGCGGGGAGCCTAAGCTGTGCCGCAATACTGTTGATCGAGCGGGCGTATACGCCCAGTTGAAGTGGATCGACGAGGCCGTTGACGAGCCGGATGACTGCGGTCGCGTAACTCTGCCTGAGAGAGAGGTAGGAGGATGTGCCTTGGCCCTGAAGCGCTGCATCTTGCAGGATCACCGTGAGGAGTGCGTGCGTGGATTCGAGGGCTTGTGGGAGGGAGGTTATGGCCTTCCACGCCGCTAGCTTTCTCTCTGTCAGGCACGGGTGTCACTGGTGATTTACTGCGACGTACTCGGTTTACAGTGAGGACTTTCGTGTCGAGGTCGTTCTCATCTTCGTAAATCCACGAACAGACCTGCTCGAGCTCGCTGATATGTGCCCAGGGTACACGACGAGGAAGCCTCATCTCCAATCAAAGTAAGTGTTGGTAGGGACTTGCGCGATCCAATATTGACGTAGGTTGCGTACTGAATGCGCAGCTCCTACTGGGTCCAGGCAGATTGTATGCGAATGCGTATGAGGGTAGTCGTTGGAGAAGGGAGTCGAGGATGAGGGGGATGCGTTGGGCCACCGTCGTTTCTGGATGCAAATGATCGGGGAGGCTTTTCCGGCCCGGAGGCGAGCTTATCCTACTCAGTAGCTTTGAAGTAGGGCCCTCAAAGACAGTAAGTATTGGTATACAGGTTAGTTACAAGATGTCTCGAGAGCGAGTACAGTCAGACTGCAAGCTCCTCAAGCGCAAGACATTGGGGCAGCATACTTCAATACACCAGATTTAATTCCATGATAGTACACACAACAAAGACGAAAACAAGGATGTACGAGCCTCATAGTCAAGCACCTCCCACCCCGTCCGTAGACGGCTGAGAGGCGCTCCGGCTTAATTGGGCCCTCCAAAAGTTTAGTTTCCCCTCGTCACGTCAAATACCCCAGGCCACTGCATATGCGCGACGGAGAGTTGCTACACGACAGTCGTGCAGCGATGATGAGGGTTGTGTTGAAGGAGATTAATTTCGAGCGCGCGCTTCTATACCTCGGGGAGTGCCGAATAAGGAGGCGCCGGTGTATTGCTACAGTTTCGGTGGCGCTCGAGGTTACCCACTGTCATAAGGAGCTGTCTCATGTTGGCAGTCTTTCTCAAGCAGCAAACTTCTGAATCAGCATGGGGAAACTGAACATCGCACACCACAAGTCCTACCATCCGTATCGACGGGATAACATCGAGCGAGTCCGCCGCGATGAAGAGGAGGCCCGCTTGAAGGAGGCAGTACAGGAGGGAAGGATGATGTTAGCAGTGTGTGAATCCCCATCAGTGTCGCATTACCTTTGGACAATGACACGTTGCATCGCAGGATTCTGAGGCTCGAATAGACCTGCTGAGGCAGCGTGCCGGACTGGCTAATCAGCCTACCACGAAGGAACGAGATGTTGATGTTGATGAGAAACCCGAAGCTGGGCCGTCGAGCTTTATGTCTGGGGGACACATCAATCTGTTTGAGGATGTTGAGCGAGTTGGTTCTCTGTTTGCTCATGCATCACAATCAGAAGGCTGACTTGTGTATGCAATATAGCAGACAATACCTATGCATGGGCGTTCCACCAAGAACGCCCCTCCAGAGACTGAGAAAGGAATACCACTGGCACCATCTCAGAAGGACTTGAAACCGTGGTATTCTGATCGTAGCAATGACAAAGGCAAGGACCGCGACGAAGCCCGAGAGTGCGTCAGGTATCCATGGTCACTTGCCTGTACTGAATCTCCGTCAGAACACGCGAACTCAGGCGCAAGTCTGTAAACGACCCCCTCACATCCATCAACCACCAGCTATCTGCTCGCTTTTCCGGCGCGACTTCCGCAGCCCCATCAATCTCCCGCTCTCGACCTTCAAACTTTAGTAAACCACCGCCACCGCCACCGCCATCATCCGAGCCCCGCAATGCGGAGGCTGCCCGGCTGAATCGCGAATCAGCCGAGAGACAGCGAGCTCTCGAACTCATCCGACGGAAGAAGCGCGAAATGGCAGGAAGCGAGACCCCAAGTACCGTACATGGCGGCATGGACGGAGGCTATCGGGACGTATTCAACAAACGAGAAGTTGAGGAGGCGCGGAAGCACCGGGAGCGCAGGTGGGACGAGCATGACTGGAAAGACCGGAGAAATGGCGGTGACTACCGTTCGCGACGGTGAGTTCCTTGGACCGCTTTTTGGCCTGCGTGTACCATACTGTGATATTAGCTGCTTCCCGAAGTTTATATGACATATCTTGCAAGTCAGCATGTCGGCGAGGCTATACCAGACCACAAGATGGGACCGCGACATGCCGGTCAATCGTGCTCGTATCCCTGCCGCCTGTTTCTCGCGTATGCTTGCCTTTAGAAAGCGCAAGGGGTGTTCATACTACGTAATACCCTTGGTCATTGGGTGCAATAACAGCGTTATCTCCGTTGTGAATGATCGTTCACAACGGGCTTTTGCTGACATCATACCGGGCCTTCTGACTGGCTCCTGCAACCCTCTCGGACATCCGACGGTGGCCATGCCCTCCATATATACCCCATGCCACCCCTGCGTTCCTCCGTCTTCCCATCCTCATGTCTCCCGCGACGCCCTTGGAGACACTCCCCACTGAGCTCATTGAGCGCATCCTGCTCTTCTGCGAGGTGTCAGACGTCGCGGTGAGCCTTACTACTCCAATATATGACGAGCCTTCTATGCTCACGCCCGGGGATTCCCAGAGCTTCGCACAGACATGCCGCAACGCACGCAGGCTCATCTATCAGTCTGAAGACCAATACTTCTGGCGTGAGCTCTTCCTGAGCAAGCCCTTCGATGACCTCCGCAAGGCAACCCCGCCACTCACCGCGCAGATGCCGTGCATCCAGCCCGACTGGAAGGGCGAGCTTCAGCGCAGAATCGCTGCGGAGCACGTCCTAGCTGACGGATCCATAGGCCCGTCTCTGCGTGATGCACTCGAGACACTTGTGAGCGCCGTGGAGACAGCCCTCCCCCTCAGCGATGGCCCAGACATGGAGTACTCGGAGAACCTCCGTTGGCTCGAGGGGCTCCTGCGCCATTTCAGGCTCGACGCGGACGCTATGTCTTCGGACGAGCGGCAGCTTCTCGGCCGCCTCATGACGTACTATGCGCTCACGTACGACTCGCCCGCTGAACCAAGCGAGGAGAACCCGGCGGTGAGGAAGCGGCTCAACGAGATGCGTCGCACGAGCCGGTGGTACATCTACGACCTGCGCCGGTACAAGGAGGACACGCTCTGGGGCCCGTTCTTGCGCGACGAGAAGGGTGAGCTTCGCACGAACTGGGTGCACATGGAACATCTCGTGAACGTGGTCGCCATGAAGCTCCGCGAGCTGCCGGTCCTCGCGCTTCGGCTATACAGCAAACCACGCGCTGGCTTGAGCGCGACGCAGGCATACTCCGCCCCCTTCGCACACGATAGGAAGCTCCACGACTGGGCGGGGGTGACTGGGACGTGGCGGCGCTTCGTGTGCTTCATGGACTATCGGTTGGTGTCGCTAATCCTCATATCACGTACCAGAATCCTAACCGCCAAACAGTGACCTGTTCGGTGCGTGGCTAATCGATCCATCATGCCCCGCCTGACCGTGCACCCTCATTACAGCGTTCAACGTAAGTCTCCTCCTCCACTCGTCCAGCTTCGCTCACCCGCTGCAGTTCCCCGCCTCCGGCCCGGGCCCGCGAAACCGCGAGTTTTTCGACGACGAGTACCAAGAGGCGATCCGTCCCGTTGAGCTGCAGCTCAGCGTGCTCGACCCACAGCCATCTGAGTCGGCCCAATCTTCTTCATCAAAGGCCGACCCGCCATCGCCGCATTCATCGCGATACCCACCCCTCTTCTTTAAGGGCCTATCGCGGGGCGCCCACAGCGCAGATGCGGCGGTCGAGGGCTCCGTGCGCGTGCTCGCCGACGGCAGTATACGATGGAGCTTCGTGAGTCTGAATGGGGCTGTTGCGGTTCGTCTTCTGTTTTGTTCATGCGATTCCTCGGGAAGGTCACGAAGTATGATGGGCTCACGCAGTGGAGGTACGCGGCCGCTTCCGCTTCTGCCCCGCAGTGTCTTATCGCTTGTCGGTGTCCTTCGCAGCGCGGAAGGCATTCAAGTGGGGAACGTGTGCAGCGCCGCCGGCGTCGGCGGAATATGGACGGGTGCGTTCCACGAGGATGGTGAGCATGCGCGATCTCACCGCGTCCGTTATGCTAGTCTCACGTCACTATGACATAGCGGATCCGGCTGGTATGCATTCTTATCTGCTTCATCCAATAACGTTCTGATGTGTTATAGGTCCATTTTGGATGTGGAAGGTGCCAGCAGGACTCCCGGAGGGTTTGTAGACCTGACAACCAACATCGTAGGTGCGACCACCACGCAAACTCGCTGGGCGCAGGCGATGAGGAGCGCTTGGTTTTGAATTGGCATGTGATGTTTCATTCAGTTGTGGAGTAGAAGTGTTAGGCTTGATGCGAGAGCTTTTGTATAGCAGTTGTGATTGTACATGGTTCCATCCTATCCAGTGTTCTTTCATGGCCTAGTGTGCAGGTATTCCGCTAGCCTTACTGAAGAAGTCGACCAGTCTGGAATACAGGTCCCGAAAGCTACCCGCATTTAGCTTCTGAGTCCCCACTGGATACAATTACTATACTCACTCCTTCTGTTGCTTGGGGTCGCTCAGATCAGCGCGAGCAGCGGCGAACCCGTGGAAGCTGCCCGGATAGTCGAGTCGGCACTAGATTATGATGTTCATACACAGACCCACCTATCAAAGAACTTGCTGTCATTCTTGTTAGCAAACGGCTTCTTCGAGATGATCTCGACGATTTTCTTGTACTGCGTGACAAGTCAAGGTGAGCAAACGTTGATATGATACATACTACGATGATGTCCCCACCTCGTCCTGAGACTCATCACAGCTCGGGTAGATACCGAGGGGAACCTTGAGCTCGGTGACATCGGCTGAAGAGAGCATACTATACAGAATCAAATCAGCCAGACGGCCCGCTACGCACGATGTCATTCAGCCACACATACGCAGGGTGTGTGGCAGCCACAGCATCTAGCGTCGTCGAATGCGCAGATCCAGCAAGGATCGTAACTTTACCGCCTCCGAACCCCCATCAGCGCGCTTGAAGGGATGAAAGTGCCACTATACTTACCCCAGCAGAACCCGAACGCGCCGACGAACTTCGCACCGTCCTGCTTGAGCGCCTGACCGACCTTGAGGAGCTTCGTGGCACCATTCTGCGGGTTGGCGGTGCCGCCGAAGAACTGCTGGAGCCTTGCCTTCTCCTCGTCTGTCTTCGGCGGGAACTTGTCCTGCGGCCACGCGCCCGCAGGTTCGAAGAAGTCCGGCATCAAGACGTGTGCGTTCAGCTGCTCGGCGAGGATGTCCGCGCCCTGCTGCGTCTGCGGTTTGAACCTAGGGAGGTGGGTGAGAGTCTCGTCCAGTGTATAGGTGGAGGGTGGTGCTCACCCGAAGATGTCATACACGCAGATGAACGCGAGGTTACCGTTGGGCGACGGCTTGCCGGTAACGTAGATCTATGTGTGAAACGTCTTAGGTTAGACTCCCTCGATTACGTCGCGAACGCAGATGTGCACATCGTATGAGGAGATGTTTGTTTGGCAGTAGATGGGGTTAAGTCTACAATGGTCCCTCAAACGCTCTGCACTTGATTGAGTGCCGCACAGTATTGCTTCTTGTCTGACTGAGAAGATCGGATAATGTTTTGTGAATCGTGATAGTACTCTCGCACAAACGGACCTGATTTCGCTAGTGTGCCACCCCGGAGGCGGTCAACACGCTTCGAAAAGTACGCATATCCTGGAGACAGGGCCATATAAGCGTTGACAACCGCGTACCTTATCGAAGCCAGCGTAGGACTTGTAGGTGCCCTTGGGTGTGTAGTCGGATTTGACGGGCGGGATGCTGCAGCAGGCAGCGTTGTCGTTGTGGACGACGGTAGATACTCCCGCACAAACCAGGTCGCCAGTGGAGGAGGGGGTGAGATGGGAGGCAACGGCACGAAGACGATCGAACATGGCGGCGGCCAGAAGAGGATTCGCCATCCATCTGCTAAGTTACGAGCCTTCAAGCCCACTTGCATGTCTCCATGACGTCGAAGCTCGCCCGACCGGTCCCGAGATCACGCGACCGGTGAGAAGGCAACTAGGACGGGTTTGATAAAAGAAAGTAGCCGCAAGTCGTTCACAAATCTGAGACATGGGTAGAGGAAGCAAATGCAACGCCGCGTCAACTCTCGAGCGGCGAGAGTGGCTGCATATGAGGCGAGATCGAATGTCCGATCCATGACGTTTGCTAGCCACAATCTTGTTCTGCACCATAATGTCGAGTTTAGATCGGCCACGACTCGCACCGTCCTAATGCTGTTATCCGTTTCTACCTTTACACGCCATTGGGTTACTTCAAGTTCGTGCGGGTCATCCAGCGTAGTGTCTCTCCATAACCCACCATCCCTACTTCTCCGCCTCCCCGTTCACTTTCTCGCTTATCGGTGCAAGTTCTGGTCTTGAGCCCGCTCTTCCCCGACTCCGACTCCGGCGCACGTCCAGTTCCGTGCCCCCGTGTCGATCACCAGCTGCAAAATGTTCCCGCCCCTCATCAGGATCCCTCCCTCGCCCCACACTCCCGCTGCGATCCCTCGACGGCCTGCTGCTCACCGAGAGGTCCGGGCGCGCATGGCGGTCGCCCGCAGCGAACGGCGTGTGCGAGTCCGTCTCAGATACCTTTGTGTCCGAGCACTCAGGCTTGCCGTCGGCGGGCGGCGTCCAGTCGGTGTAGTTCCGGCGCACTTCGATGTAGTCCGTCGCGAACTCGCCGATCTGCCGTGCGCACGCGTGAGTATGGTTCGCAGGGCTCGACTGTCGTGGGAGAAGCGCAAGCGCACCTGGGCGTCGTCCATCCCGATCAACTCCATCTCCGGCGTCGCACGCAGGGCGAGCCCTGGGATGAGGTCGATAGCCTTGGCGATGATCGCAGTTACGATGAATGAGTATCCGCATGTAGCGAATATATAGGCGACTTGGATATAGAGCTGCTTGTAGTTGTGCTCGATCCAGCCACCTGGTACGGATGTGTTGACGCCATCGAGGGCGATGAGGTGGCTATCGGCGAAGAGGGCGTTAAAGATCAGTCCAATGACCCCGCCAATAGCATGCTCCGCGTAGAGATCTAAGGATGAATGAATGAGCATGTGCCCACAATGGAATATGATTGTGATGCATACCCAACGCATCATCCACGCGAATAAGGAATTTGACTGGTCGTAAGATGAGCGCACTGAAACGTCTAGTTTGACAGAAGCGGAACCTACTCTTCGTCGCATAGTTGGAAACAGCGCCAACAACAATGCCCATCACAACCGCTGCCCACTGCGGGATGAACCCTGAAGCTGGGGTGGCGGCAACCAGCCCAGCGATGGTGCCGGAGCAGAAGCCGACCATGGTGTACTTGCGCTCAAGGTGATAGTCCAGTGCGCACCAGACGATGCCAGCCATAGCAGCAGCCAGCATAGAATTCCATATAGCCAGAATAGCACGGAGGTTCGCGCCGAACGCGCTGCCGCCATTGAAGCCCAGCCAACCGAACCAGAGCATGGCGGTGCCGAGGTAGACCAGCGAGACGTTGTGGGGGCGGAAGTTGAGTAGCTCGCGCTCGCTTCGCCGGCCGAGTACCCAGGCGTAGGCCAGCCCGGAGACCCCGCTGCCGATTTCGACAGGACCGCCGCCTGTACAGGACGCCGAAGATTCAGCGCTGCGATAGACGGACTGTACGGGAAAGAATGTACCAGCGTAGTCCAGGACACCCCATTTGAATCCCCATCCATTCGGATTCCAGACCCAACAAGCGAGAGGGCAGTATACAATGGTCACCCAGACGAAAGTGAAGATCATGGCGGGAAGCACGCGACCACGGTCTACGAGTGCGCCCATTAGGATGCCCACCGTTACACATGCGAACTCCATCTGGTAGAAGCTGTAGAGCAACTCAGGGATGAGGGGGGATCCAGGGCTAGGGTCGTCCAAGACCTTCCGGAGAGCAAAACTTCGCAAGTTGCCGATGAAGCCATTGGTTGCGGTCCGCGAGAAGGCGAGAGAGTAGCCCCAGAACCACCATTGGAAGATAACTACGGCGTTGCTGGCTGCTACTGCCCATACCAGAGTGAGAGCACTCTTCCGTCTTGCCAGACCAGAATAGAGGAAGGCTTGGATGGCGCCAACGGTGAGTCTCTTGGGTTTTGTGGACAACCTTATCTCACTCACCAAGTCCAGGTACCATGAAAAACACCAAGATCCCAGCGACAGCGATAAATGCTATGTCGCCGCCCTCGAACCTGTGTCTCGCCGATTATTATATGTCTGTTTCCACGAGCGCAGGCGCTCCATCGCGTACTTACGAGCTAGAAGAACCTGCGAGACTGCATAAACACGACAAACATGGCTTATCAAGCGGGGGAACTCACGTCGAAAAAGACTGCCTCGCCCCCACTGGTGAGATGCGGGATCGGCCCCCCCACTCCCAGGAACAACGGCGACGTCAACGGCGGTGAACATGTCGTTATGGCTGATAAGAACAGAGCTCGCGATGGCGCGACGGCGGGCAAGGATCCCAGACGGGCAAATAACATTGCGGCTGGCAAATCTTGCGGAGTCACAGCGCGCCTCCGAGTCCTTCCAAACCTCACCGGTCCACCCTCCAATCGTCGGCCGCGTCTTATCGCGCTGTGGGCGTTTGCAGGGGCTCGAGCCTCGACTTTCGTGGTCCGGGGTGGCCGGCTTTTCATATATTAGGCCATCCCGAGGCGATCTGTGTTGAGTCCAAGATCAATATGAACGTTTCTGTGCTGCGCGTGTTTGCTCTGCAGTTAGTGTGGTCTGTATGCCGATGTCTATCTCCTGGGAGCATTGTGTCAAGCGAGCAAATATCGGGAGTAGAACAGCGAAGGTTTAGAGAACCTGATGATCTAGTCAATGTATTTGGTCTTTCCTAATAGGGCAGCTTCCTCGAAGCCACCGGCAACTCCCGGGAGGGTGTGTGCAGCACTCTGTGTAACTGCACAAGCATCCACGAGACTCATGCTTAACGTACTTGTCACCCAAGCTTGTCACTATAACATCTGTACAGGCAATCAGCTAGAACAATCACGATTTTGCGTATTCCACGTGCGAAAGCACGCGTTGGGCTGCCAGTGACATAACTCAGTGCGCGTGTTCCAGCCGTGACGCGTTCTTATTGCACAGTGCCTGCTGGCATTGCATCGGACTCCATCATCATTTGCAGCGCTCGGTGCCCATCTACCATTAACGCTCCCAATACCAACGGAACACAGCGATGGCGATGGCGGATCCCATTCGTGCCCAGGCACTCAAAGCGGAGGGAAATGCGCTATTTGGCCTAGGCGAATGGTGTGCGGCGTACGAGAAGTACGCCGAGGCTATACAGCATGACGAACAGAATGCAATCTTACATGCGAATCGTGCAGCCTGCGCGATCCACCTGGGAAAATAAGTGCAAAGATCATCGCGGTGCAACCGCGTCGTTCATTGGGAGTTCATCTGCAGTTTTGCTGAAGCGAAAATCGATGCGAAAAAGGTCAGCACATCGCAAGTTTTCAGTTGCGAATGATACTTACTTCAAGCCAACGAACATAGGCAGTTACATTGGACCCAAAATACACAAAAGCCTGGGGTCGTCTCGCCTCGGCATGTAATGTGAACAACGTGCCTGCAGTCCCCGACGAGCCCATTGCTGACCTGACACCGACAGGGATTGCTCCAGCACAAAGAAAGCGCCGAATGCTGGCGCAAGGCTCTAGCTACTTTCCCATCAGAGAACCTTACACCTGCGTAACAACAACAAAAGATGCACTGCAAGTCCGAGCTAGAGGCTGCGCTCCTTCGCGGTATCGCCTCCGAAGCACAGTTCATTACATTAAGCCGGGAGTCACATGGTCTGATGCCATGGGATCGTGCCAAGGCGATAGAAGCTGAACTGCAGGCTGGTCTTCCTGGGACCGCAACGAGTAGCGTCAGTCTACATTCTCGAACTTTGTTGAGCCGTATCTAATTTATGGCTTACACAGGCTTGGGTCATGCTGCGGGCGGCAAAGGTACGTGATGATGTGCATCTTGTCAGCGGGGATCGCCCGTATTCAGGGAATGCTTCATAAGTTATGGGATGATGCAGCTGAAAACATGGAGCAAATGAAGGAGATGGTGACCCCCACGGGGACCATGTGTGGTGGACGTCTCGGCGTGAGTGCTCTGGTTCTTCTTGTTAGTGTCTGTTATATCTCAATGGATGGATTGCAGGTTATTCGCCAAATTTCCGACGCCATTCTCACAGACAATCAGGTGTTTCGCATCAGCGCAGACTCCTGGGTTGAGATGTATGACAAACAGCGTGAGTAATGGCATACGCACGCCGCTATGAATGGTTGAACATCGTTAACGGGCACTATGTGAAGTAAACATAGAGAATGCAAACGCTGGTGCTTGGCTCTCTCTCTCACCGCAAGGCGTCAAACAGCAGGCACTGGAACGGCAGCTACTTCGTGGTTGGGACGCTGTCCGGCCTGCGGTCGATATAACGGTCCGGTACGTCAATGTCAGGTGTCTTCTTGCCAGTATTCAATGGCGCTTCGTTTAGTGGGTGGGTGGTGCGGGCATTCAGTGCCAATAGACCTGGCGCCGATCCACGCTTATATCTCGCCTCGTATGACTCCGCGCTGGAGATACTCGACTGGGGGCGGACAGGACCGTGGAAGAACGTCTCCACGCGAGACAAGGGTATCGTCTTCGAAAACCACTTCGTGCGGGCCATGCGTCGTATGAGGCTAGATGCCTTCATGTCCGTATGTGCGCCACTGAACGTCAGTACAAGCCTAGACTGAGTTCGAATAGATTGTTGAAGGAGCCGAACGCCATGGACCGGAAGATATCTGGAAACGAATCTATGACGAGGCGAAAAGCCTTTTTGATGAGACGCTGGAGGTTGGGGAGGCGGCGGCGCCTCATGAACCTGTATTTGTGTTGACGTACGGTATGTACATATCCGAAGGCGACTGCGGCGACGTATGTTCTCCTGCTCTTGCTGTGACTTGCGCTCACCCTGGCTCAGGATGCTTGCACTCCACGCCCATCACATGGGGTGGCTGTGTATAGAACGTGGAGAGAACGACGCCATGGTTGATCACATGATCCGCGCTTACTTCATGTACTATAAAGCGGCGAAGCTCTTCCCTAGGGATGACGTCTTAGCACATTAGAGTTGCTTGTTGCGGGATATAAATGCAGAGTTCATCATCATTCCCTAGGGATGACGAGAAGCACATCAGTACGTCATGCTCACCGTGCTTCCATTGCATTCTTGAATGCTCACTCAGGGTTCCTCTCTGTCGCAATTCAGCTCGCATTGTTAGGTTGTGGTCCCGTTGAGCTCGTTCTCGGCGCAACAGAGGAGTACCGCAAGTCGTTGCCACTGTCGAAGAAGATATGGGGGCACTCTGTGAATGCACTCGCAGATCGGAACAACTTGAACACGATGGTCCTGCAGCTTGGGGAACGTCTCAGGAAGGACCTGGCGGTCGGCAAGATTAAACGAGAAGATCACATACCTTCTGACTATGTCTCGCGGGCTAAGTAGAACTGTCTCATTGTGTTTGTATCTTTCGCAGAATATGTCGCGGGTCGCGCGCCACTCGGAGTACTAATCGTATCTTGGCATAGCGGACTGTGGTAGACTGTTGCGGCTGAGTTGCTGCACAGCTTTCCGGTCTGTAGCTGACGACTAAGTAGCTATCATTCGGTGGCTTCAGCCTTTTTTGCAGTCACCTGCCCGCCGCTCACGGCAGCAACTTATCTCTCATCAGGCTCTGGCTCAAACTCCTTCATCGACTGGGAGTCCTCCCTTTTCTTCTGTCACATTTGTAGTGTATGGTATGCATACTGATCTTAACCGCATAGCTGTTCATGATAACACGTAAATGGCGACGCACTCGGACTCATGCTGTGGCTTCGCCGCTGCCAGCAAGGTACCACGAGTACGTACTAGTCAATGTCTTCGCGTAATACTAGGCTCCTGACTCCGAGGATGAACTCTATTGTCAAACAGTGCGCGTGATCATCTACTAGAAGTTGACCCCCACTTCAACAAGCTGTTCGCTGCGCATTCCCGTGCTGCTTAGCACGCTACACACTGTTCCACGTTGAATTTTTCACAAGCCTCGTTGTCAACGAAACACAACCGCATTGATGGCAGATTCCGCTCGTGTCCAGGATCTAAAGACCGAAGGCAACGCCCTCTTTAGCAAGGGCGAGTGGAGTGCTGCGTACGACAAGTACGCGGAGGCTGTTCAATACGACGATCAGAGCGCCATCCTCTATGCAGATCGTGCAGCCTGCGCGATACACTTGCAAAAGTAGGTGTGAAGAACATCGGTGCCAGCTACAGATCTGCTCACTCAATTCAATCGGAAGGTTTGTTGAAGCTAAAATTGACGCACACAAGGTCAGCATACTACATACACCGTAGCAACGAGTGATATTGACGTGATCCTGGGTGCAGGCCGTCACATTGGATCCGAACTACGCAAAAGGTTGGGGCCGTCTGGCGGCAGCATGTACTGTGAGTGACCTCCAATTTCCTTAGAGTCTTGGATTGATTCGCAAAACAGGGACTGCTCGAGTACAAGGAAAGTGCCGAGCACTGGCGTAAGGCTTTGGCCACTTTCTCGTCAGAGAATCTCAGCCCTGCGGAGCAGAAGCAAAAGAATAATTGTGAGTATGAACTGAAGACCGCGCTCCAACGCGCCGCTCTCGCAGACAAGGAAAATGTTATTGTCGCGCCTCCGCACTCCAAAGGCGAGCTGCCATGGGACCGTTGCAAGGCAATGGAAGCCAAACTACTGGGCAGTCTACCTGACTCCGCGAACAGTAGCGTAAGGTTTGCTCACTTGCGGTCTGACACACTGAATCACGTCTAATCACTCAGGCTTGGGTCATGCTTCGTGCTGCAAAGGTGCGTGAGCCTTAGTAGCCAGGAGAGTCTATATTGACGGAACACTTCATTAGCTGTGGGACGCTGGCGTGGCGGAGATGAAGGAGATCAAAGAGTTAGTAAGCTCCCAAGGAATAACATATTCAGGGCTCCCTGGCGTGAGTTCTTGCGTATTGACAGTGCCGATTACATTGCGTGACTCAGATGGATGGCTTCAGGTTATCGGCAAGCTCACCGACGCCATTCTCACGGACATGCGTGTGTTCCGCATCGAGGACGCGTTTTGGATACCGATGTATAACAGGCAAAGTAAGTGCACACGCACGCAGCGAGCCTCTCCGTCGCGAGTTTCTGAGCGTTGATGCTGGGCATGCTCTGTTCGAAGTATCATTTGAGGAGTGGAAATTCGGAGCCTGGCCCTCTCTCCCGCCACAAGCCGTCAAGGAGGAAGCATTGAAAAAGCAACAGCAAGGGGGCTGGGATGCAGTTCGCCCTGCCCTTGATGTTACCGTCCGGTGATGTCGTGTTTCCTCGCCTGCTTTCTTACTGCTGATGGAAGAACTACCGCTCCCAGTGCGTGGATTATGCAAGCGTTTACCCTGAACAGGCCCACTGGAAATGGCAACCCCACGGTATCAGTCATTAAGTATGAAACAGCGTTGGAAATACTCTACTGGGGAAGGACCGGCCCATGGAAGGATGTACCTATGTCTGAGAAGGGTGTGATCTTTGAAGACTACTTTGTGAGGGCAGTGCGTCAGTTGAGGCTAGATGCGTTTGGAAACGTACGTATCTGCAGCTTATGCACTCCATATTAGTCTGGACATGACTATCGCGCCTTCTCTAGGTTGTCGGACGCCCCGAAAGCCATGGCCCAGAGGACGTATGGGAAAGTATGTTTGCAGATGCACGAAGTCTAGTCGATGAGATGCCTGTTGTCGGGTTGGCAGCACTCCCTGTAGGAGAACACGAGCCCGGATTTGTACTGGCATATGGTGTCTATCCAAAGGCCGTTGCTTTCTCGTATGTCCTTCAGGTCGTCCGTATCATCGGAACACCGCACTCACCTCCACTCTTTTAGGATGATTGGCCTCTATTACCACCACGCGGGGTGGCTCTACGGCCAACAACGTAAAGCGGGGGATCACACTGCGGCCGAAAACATTGTCCGCGCGCACTATTCGTACATCAATGCAACGAAGTGTATCCCGCAGGACGACGAGAAACATGCCTGTACGTCGCGCTCAGTGCAGCACTCGGTTTAGTGCACAGCTAAACCGTAGCCTGTCGTTCTGTGACAGGGTTTCTCGCGGTCGCGGTGCAGATGGTACAGATGTCTGGTGCCCCATTTGAGGCTGTGCTGGGCTTAACAGAGCAGCTCCGCCAGTCACTTCCAGTTATGAAGACGATATGGGAGCATTCTGGGATGGCGATGCAAGGTAGTCACATTGCTCACTCGATGATTTTGCGACTCGAGGAGAAGATCAAGAAAGATCTAGCGGATGGCAAGATCAAGCGTGGGGATCTCATGGACGCGAAATACAATCCACGTCGCTCCTGGGATGTTTACTGCTGATGATTGCCTGTGCCAGTGGTTGAGTCGCGGTTATCGTCATAACAGTTTTCATTTCCACTCAATCAGTATGTGCGATTGTGCATGTTGAGACGGTTCTTTGCACGCTTCCTCGGAAGTCGCCAGGGCTATGGTGGGTGTAATTTATTGCCTATGTTTAAGTTGGAAGCGAGGCGAGCCATACCTTGGGTCGACTATGTCGACGTCGATGCTTGCTCTGCTAGCGCTTGTTGATGCGGCGGTCTGCGGCGGGTGTGGCGCCGAGACGCCACGTAAATAACCATATGCTTGATTCTCGGTGGCGCATGCCGAGAGAACCAGTAATTGCTACCCTCCTCTCGCCTACGTACACCACTCACCAATACGCCTATCTATGCCAACACAAAGGTGATGAGCTGCTTGTGAGAATTGCTCTTTTCCGATGCTAACATCGAATTAATAGGCCTCCTCAAATAAAAAATACACAATCATCTCCGCAGCCTGAAATCCGTGGACGATGACCGATTCCAACTTGTCGCGGTCGCAAAAACTGGAGGCTGAGGGAAATGCGCTTTTCGTGAAGAGACAATTTCTTTTCGCCCATCGCAAGTATTAGGAACCTATACGTTACGACGATCAGAATGCAATTCTCTATGTAAATCGCGCAGCTTGTGCTTTACATCAGGAGATGTACGTCGCAAAGAGCTGAACTTGCGCGCATTTACTACTAATTGATTCCAGCCCAGATACGCTGAAGCAGAATATGACTCCCAGAAGGTCGCACTCTCGAGATGCTGTAGTGTGCGGATTCATACTGACGCCAAGGCACCTACAGGCTGTCGAGCTGGATCCGACGTACGCAAAGGGTTGGAGCCGCCTTGCAGCATCGTGCAAGGTTTGCTCGTGACCTTATAACCTACTCGCAACCGCTGAAAATAGGCATTAGGGGCTCCATCAATATGAGGAGAGTGCCAAATACTGGAGGAAAGCGATAGCAGCTCTACCTTCGGGCAATATGACGCCATCGGAGAAGAAACAGAATGCACAGTTTGAGGCCGAGCTCAAGACTGTCCATGATTGCATAGCACAGGATGCAGCCTTCCGTACTGCGCGACAAGGAATAAAGGGCACAATGCCATGGGACCGTGCTAAGGCGATGGAGAGTGAATTGCAGGCCAATTTACCTCAGAATTCGGAGAGCAGTGTAAGTCGCAGACTCATATCTTATTCAAAGCCTTGACTGCCTGCTTCAAAGTCGTGGCTCTTGATACTTGCCTCAAAGGTGCATAGCAGCCCACACCATCACAGAAGTGAGATCTTATGAATACCTCAGTTTTAGGACAGTGCAATCAGTGGGATGAAACGGGTTACGATTTCATCAGGCCCTAAGGGCCTAGATTACAGTAGTCTACTCAAAGTGAGTATACGTGGCACAGTGCACGAATCTATTATCTCACGAGGGACAGATGTTGTCCACCCTAACAAACGCGATCCTCACAGAGTCACGCATCTTCCGCATCGATGAGCCGCACTGGTTCGATATCTACCAAATGGAAAGGTACGATGCATAAGTTGTACCGACGTCATGCTACTGATCATCTGCCCATCTGCCCAGTAATGGTCGAAACGATGCTTGGGCCACCCGTTCGGCGGAGACAGTCATGCTCGAAGCGCTCATACGGCAGAGACAGAAAGGTTGGGACGTCGTGCGCCCGGCACTTATGTCGCTGTTCGGTGCGTTATCTCCTGGATGATGTTGTCAGCAAGGTACAGATATGTCGAATGCTCACCGTGAGACAGGGTCTGGTTAATCAACGGGTTCATAGCCCTGTACAGCGAGAACAAACCAGACCCAGCAGCGGCTGTACGCCACTTCGACGCGAGCATTCGTCTACTCGACTGGCCCGGCAGGCGGACTCGCGCCCCCTCTCCCTGGGACGCGATGGTCACCCCGATGCGCTCGCCGCCGCCATACGCGACTCGCTGCACACCATCGAAGCTTTCATAGAGGACAGAGCCTCTGCAGCCACCCGGTCCAACATCTACCCAATCGACATCGACATCTTCTGGGCTCCACTGTCCGCTCGTATCGCCGGACTGGTCACATCATGGAACGGCGCCTCAGCACGCATTCTCCAGCCTCACCTCAAGGTTGCGGCCAGTGCGCCGTGCGAGCGACCTCACAACCCACCCTGCACCAGGGAGCACACTAAGGTGAGTCCCCGCTTACAAAGTACCACTAACACGGCTCCGTTACAGCCCCCCGCCCCCTCCAACACACCAAGCCCCAGCTGGACACTCCCCACGAGCCTCACGCCCTTCCCGGCCAAGACGTTCGCCGCCATCGCGGCGCAGAAAACCATCACACGCGAGCACCTCGACGCCGCCAACGACATCCGCATGAAGGTGGCCAACATACCGGCGGACACCGCACTCCGCATGGCCACAGCATCCGCCCCGAGAGCCACGCCGTCGAAACCGAAGCCCCGGTCCATGCCCAAGGGCGCCAACAAGACGATCTACCTCAACCTCCACCGATTCTCCCCAGAGGAAAGAGGACAACTCCCCACGGCTGGCGCTCTCGCCGACGAGTTCAACGAAAGGCTCAAACATGGGGCAGAGGCAATCATCGAGGAGTGGTGTGTGTCCCAGCACGGTAGCTACATGAGCGACGACGAGACCACATGTCGCGGAACCCACCACTTCGGCATCCCCTCACTAACCCACGTAGAGCTCCTCCCAGCCACGGTCCGGTTCGTTTTCGACGAGCCGATCCTGTTGAACTTCTACTATTTCATACGTTATCTAATCAGGTTCTCCTGATAAGGACTTATCTTATGTTCTGCTACGCTACTATACGTAGATTACATTCTTTTAGATAGTTGATTATACCGAGTTCCATTCGGCATTCCACTCGGTATCCATTTGGTACTCCATTTGGTATCGGAACTCCGCTCCCTTGTCATATGATATTGACGGTTATCTATAGTTCCGTTTACCATCTTACTAACACTTACTCATGAAGCTTACAATGATGACTCACGACTCAGGCCTCATCTGATAGGCATACTGCACGATCAGATAATGCCTTCCTCTCATGTATATATACTGGGCTCAAATGCCCTCTAATGTAATCGTTCCTTCATCTGCTTTCCTGTGTGCCTAACAGGACTCCCTCAGCAGTTCCCTCACAGGTTCGTTTTGCCGCCTTTACAGCCACTACAATTTCACTCCTTTCAACAGGTTATGAGCCCTGCACTACACGCACATACCTAGTTGTCCCCATCCCTGCAGGATCTCAAGACTACGCTTCAAGGAGTAAGCGTAGCATTTTGCTAGTCTCTCAGTAGACTCAGCGTTTGACGACCTGAAGTGCCCAAGGCATTGAAGGATCGTATTTCCAGTGGGCCTTTGCGCCGTTTGCAAAAAGTTTATCCTCCAACGAGACCTGAGAGAAAGGTCCGTTGACGCCGACTCTACCTCATCAACATTTGATCCATTGATCTAACGTTTTTGTGACTCCAGTCGCACCCGCTCCCCGCTCCCGTCTGCTCAAACCCCGCCACCCAGCTGCGCTCACTTGCTGAACGCCTTTTCGAGCCCGCTCCTCGCCCGCTCCCTGACTTCAAGAAGAAGTCAACCAAAGAAGTTGTCGGTATTCTCGAGAAGAAGGTTAGCACCACTATCGAGCGCTACCAAGCTATCTTCGACAAGAAGTACCTCTTCGAGTCGCTTCTTGGAGACTCCCAGCGCGCCCTCCACCGCTTCGCTGACCAGCTCAACTGGGTCAGTGACAACTTCGACAAGGCCAATCAGTGGTCTAAGCAGCAGCGAGACAGCATCTCGTGGGCTTGCCGTTGCATCGGCACAGTTGAATTCTCGACACCGCAGGAGCCGCTCGTCAAGCAGTACAGAAAGGTCACAAATGACCTGACGAGCATAGCCAACGGGGGCTATTTGGACTGGATTAGTTTATAGATAGGTCGGCGTACCTAGCGTTTTTGTTGCACATCACTGGAATATATTATAAGTCAAGCATCACATTGTGGCTTCGTCTGAGCATCAGCTAGACGACAATTTAGAAGCAGAAGCACCAGAAGAAGAAACTCCATACAATTGCAGAGGTCTTCAACATCTCTTCGACATCACAGAACTAAGAGACTATCACCGACAGCCTGAAGAAACTGAATACCAGTTTTGGCCGTGTGACGAAACAGTCTGTGAACATAGGTGGTCTAGTCCATACATTGGAAGTACAGACTGGGGTATCCCGGTTTGACCACTGGCAAGAAGACAATTCTTATTCTGTATTCGCTTCTTTAAGCTTCTTTGAGGGTTCTGAACCTGAACCTCAGCATCTTGCTTCAATCCCAGAGTACGGGTCTCCTTCTATCCCCGGCTCTAGAGCACAATCTCCTACTCCTATCGCTTCACCAGTAAACCTATCTCCATTGTTTGTTCCTACTACATTACCGTCTGATCTATCAAATCTCTTCGAAGAAGACGACGTAGAGGAATTACTAGCACCGTCTCAAGAAGAAGCAGAGGAATCAAGTCTATTGTCTGACCTCGCTTTTGTTCTTGAAAGTTTACCACCGCCCTCCGTTTCTGAAGAAGTCTCAGACTTCTTCGAATTTCATATTCTTACCGCCACCATGTCAGACATGAAGGCTGACAGTATCTCTGTCCTGAAAAAGTCCTCGGACTACAAGGTGTGGTCAAGCCAGATGCTCGGCTACTTGACATTTATCGAGGCTGATGATGCCCTCAAAGCCGGTGATCTTACTAATGCGGATTACAAGAAGGCAAACACCTGAGCTAAGGGTGTGATCCTCATGCGCACGGACAACAGTTTCCACCACCTCCTCTACGAGAAAGTGGGGGGTGAAGAGGTCATGAAATCGGCAAAGGACATGTGGTCATCACTCAAGTTGCATTTTGGTACACCGGACGCAGCATTTGTGTGGTCGCAGTTTTCGGCTCTTATCAAGTCGAGAGAGATGGACAACGGCAAACCGATGCAGGATCAAATCTCCAAGATCCAAACAGTACTCAAGGACATCGTCAACGGCGGCATTACGTTGGATGAGCCAACTCAGGCTCTCCTCCTGATGTCTAAAATACCGGAAAGCTACTCGACAATGGTGTCGGCCATCATGGCAACCACCGTTCTCAAGGAGTTGAAGGTTGAGACCCTCGTGAGCAAAATACTCTCTGAGGAGTCTCTCCGCCGGTCCGGAATGGGACAGTCTGCTTCCAAGACTTCCCAGGTTAAGGTACACAATGGTAATGGTCCTTGCTCTCACTGCGGCAAGAAACACGGTTCAGACCAATGCTGGACTAAGTTCCCACACCTGCGCCCCAAGAATGGCGGCGACAAGGGCAAAGGGAAAGGCAAGGGTGGTAACAGCAGAGGCAATGGTAAAAAGGCGAACACGGTAGTTGTCCACACTACCACGGATGGCACAAAGGTCACTCAATCCGGTTTGTCCTCGTCTAACGGTCAAGGTGCTTCGGTGGTGGAAGTCGAGGAGGTTAAGTACACGGCTTGTACGGACCCTTCATGTAGAGTCTGTCCCCCTCGGACTGCTGGTTCTTTAGTTGCTTCTTCTCTTGTTGTACATAATGGCGCGTCTGCTGACGCTGGGTCTGCGCAATTGAGCTTGTCATTCTATTGCCCTGGTGTGAATAAGTCTCATTCGCATCAATTTAAGCACATTGTGTGGCTCATGGACTCAGGTGCAAGTCAGACGGTCGTCAATTCACTTGAATATTTCTGGGATTACAAGCCGTATATGGTTCCCGTCGTTTTTGGTACAGCAGGAGATGCTAAAATAGAAGCACTAGGCTCTGGCACTATCAAAGGTTTAACAACAGTCGGAAAGGAGCGCATGATGATTACAATATCTAATGTTGCATATATTCCTCAAGCCTCTGGCTGTTTGTTTTCAACTGGTATTGTGGAGAAATCAGGACATACACTCATTCAAGGATCAGGTCAGATGGTCATTTATGACCAACCGTTTTCGCATGGCAAAGTTTCTGGCAACATTGTTATGGAAGCACCGTACAACTTCCTAAACAATTTGTATTTTTCGTTTATGGACGTCCTGGACAGGAAATCGGCAGCACTGCTGTCTACCCCTTTTCGTACCTGGCATCGCCGGATGGGGCATCCGTCCAAGGAAGTTATTCGCCGTTTACCTGATCATACCAAAGGTGTAGATCCAGTGGGAATTAAGGATCAATCTCCCTGTGAAGGTTGTCAATGGGGCAAGTCTCATTGCGCCCCTTTCCCCACGTCTTACAAACGTGCTACAAAGCCTCTTGAGTTGGTACACACCGACGAAGATGGTCCTATGCGTACTCAAGCAGTCAATGGTGGTTTCAAGTATTTCATTTCGTTCCTGGACGACTACACTAGTCTAGGAAGAGCCTATTACCTTCGTCATAAGTCTGAGTCGCTCCAAGTGTTCGAGGATTTTAAGGCATGGGCTGAAAATGTAACTGGTTATAAACTCATCAATGTACGCTCGGATCGAGGGGGGAATATACTTCTGACACTTTCACGGCCCGTCTTAAATTCTATGGAATTGTTCATCAAAAGACGGTAGCACACTCGCCTCAACAAAATGGGCGAGCTGAACGCTGGAATCGCACAATCATGGAAAAGGCTACGGCTATGCTTCACCACGCTGGTCTTAGTCATGGTTTTGGCAACTTGCGGTTGATACTGCCGTTCATATTTATAATCGCCAGCCTATGTGATGCCTTAAGTGGCAATGCCCAATAACTCTCTGGGATGGCACGGTCCCAGATATCTCATACTTCAGAGTATTCGGTTGCAAGGCATTCGTGCATGTGCCAAAGGAATGAAGACAAGGGAAACTCGATAAAAAGGCAATCGAGATGATCTTCGTTGGATATGAGCAAGGCTCCAAGGGCTACAAGTTCTGGGATGCCTCCAGTCGATGGATCGTTGTGTCTCGTGATGTGACCTTCGATGAAGATTCCTTTCCGGCACGCAAGGATTTGGTTAACCCGAAGACTCTGGGTCCGCCATTATTCAATCCTGTAGACTCTGATTCTGAGGATGATGACGAGGAACAGATCGAAATTCCACTTCCTCTACCGGTAGAGAGCGAAGATGTTTATGAGGACATCGACGAACCGGAACCAGTGGGAGAACCTGAGAGACAGCTCCCTGAACCTGCACAATGTCCTCAACCTGTTCAACCTCCTCAGCCTATATATACTCGCCCTTGTCGTGAGAATGCTGGGAGGAACCCAAACAGGAATAGGGACAATGTTTATGGTGATGAGCCTCCGGCTCGGATCGACCGTCGAACTGACTCTCATGGAGATCAGCAAGCGGAAGTGTTTATGATATTGCAGGCTCTCAAGGAAGCCAATTACTCTGAATCGGTTCCTACCTCGCGTTCAGACACAAGGAAATCCCCTGAGTGGGACCACTGGCACGCTGCTGAAGGCTCTGAGATGAAGTCTCATGAGCAAAACGGCACCTGGATCTTGGTTCCCCGTCCCAAGAACAGGAAGATTGTCAAGAATAGATGGGTGTACGCACGAAAGCATGATGGCCGGTACAAGGCCCGGTTAGTAGCCAAGGGCTTCACTCAAGTCTGGGGTGAAGATTACCACAAGACTTTCTCTCCAGTCGCTCGTTTTGAGTCTTTGAGATATATGTTTGCACATGCTGCACTCGAAGACTGGGAGATGGATTCGATGGACGTTAAGACAGCCTTCCTCAATGGTGAACTTGAAGAGGAAATTCACATGGAACAGCCTGAAGGCTGGGTAGTTCCAGGCAAGGAGGATTGGGTCTGCCTCCTCAAGAAGGCCATCTATGGTCTTAAACAAGCGTCTAGACAATGGAATGCTAAGATCCACCGAACTCTTCTGAACCAAGGGTTCATACGGACATATTCGGATGCCGGAGTTTACGTTTACTCCAGTAAAAGCAACGGTCAAGTCTGCTATGTAGTCCTCTATGTAGATGACTTATTGCTCCTTGGAGATTCTAAACCGTTCATTGAACAAATAAAGAATCATCTCAAGAAGGAGTATCAGATGACTGATCTTGGACCAGTAGAGTGTTTCTTAGGACTCAGAATTCGTCATGATTGTCAAAAGCGACAGATTCTAGTTGATCAATCTGAATACATTCAGACCGTTTTGGAGAGGTTCCAAATGTCTAACTGCAAACCTGCAAAGACACCTCTACCTGCTGGTTCAGTTTTGGAGAAGAACACGGAGACCACAACGGATGCGTTCCGTACAGAGTACCAGAGCATCATTGGTAGCATCATGTATGCTATGCTCGGTACACGGCCTGATCTCGCTTTTTCCATAACGAGACTCGCCAAATTTGCCTCGAACCCGTCGAAGCATCATATGCGCCTCGCACAATATGTCTTGCACTACCTAAGGGGAACAAAGGACTATGCGCTTTGTTATGACGGTGATTCCAACTCCGGGTTAATTGCCTATTCAGACTCGGACTGGGCAGAAGATCACGATGATAGGCATTCCACAAGCGGCTTTGTATTCCTCATGGCCAATTGTGTCGTTTCTTGGGTTTCCAGATGCCAACCCACCGTTTCACTCTCTTCAACAGAAGCAGAGTACAAAGCAGCCTCTGATGTGTGTCGTCAAATGGCTTGGCTTAGGAACTTTGGACAGGAGCTTGGTGACAACATGACAGCTCCCACTCCTTTGTGTCTGGATAATCAAGGAAGCATTTTCCTTGCGGTTAATCCTGCCATGGACCGCCGCACAAAACACATCGAAATATGGTATCACTTCATTCGAGAATTCCACGAGAAGGGTGAAACCGATATCTTCTTTGTTGCGAGCGAAGACCAGCTTGCAGATGCGTTGACTAAGAACGTTCCCCTCTCTGGAATAGAGAAACTTCGAATGTCAACTGGTATGGTCATAGCGTCTTGAACAAGTGGGAGTGTTGAACTTCTACTATTTCATACATTATCTAATCAGGTTCTCCTGATAAGGACTTATCTTATGTTCTGCTACGCTACTATACGTAGATTACATTCTTTTAGATAGTTGATTATACCGAGTTCCATTCGGCATTCCACTCGGTATCCATTTGGTACTCCATTTGGTATCGGAACTCCGCTCCCTTGTCATATGATATTGACGGTTATCTATAGTTCCGTTTACCATCTTACTAACACTTACTCATGAAGCTTACAATGATGACTCACGACTCAGGCCTCATCTGATAGGCATACTGTATGATCAGATAATGCCTTCCTCTCATGTATATATACTGGGCTCAAATGCCCTCTAATGTAATCGTTCCTTCATCTGCTTTCCTGTGTGCCTAACAGGACTCCCTCAGCAGTTCCCTCATAGGTTCGCTTCGCTGCCTTTACAGCCACTACAATTTCACTCCTTTCAACAGCTTGTTCGTCGACTTCCATGACGACAAGCACAGCTCTGTCTGGCGACGGATCACACGCCTATGAACCAGGATAGGCCCCGACTTCGCATCATGCCGAGAGACCAAGCCCGCCTCGAAACCGCGCACCGCACCCCAATGCGGCACATGCCTCCGATGGGGCCACCTAGCGGCCAGATGCACCTCCCGGTTCAATAACTGCGCGATTTGCGCAGGCACGCACAGGGAGAACGTCCACGCCACGGCCACCCCCGCCACCCCCCGCAAATGCTTCAACTGCGGCAGCGACCACCGAGCCGACTCCACTGAGTGCAAATTTTCCAAGAAGCGAGGCAACCGCAAATGGATCTTCGACAACGCCCCCAAGTATGACCGCGTGAAGGGGACCTGGACCTACTACACCTCCCGAAAGGGAGGCGAAGCCCGTACAACATCCATTACCTAATGCCTTGCGGCCCCCAGACAGTACCCCTCTCATTTAGCGTCGTATCCTACAATGCTAACCACTCCCCCACTAACGTAAAAGCTATATTAGAAACCAGTAAGTCTCGGGATATGATCCTGATCCAGGAACCATGGTATGGTGTCCTGAAGTGCACACCCTCCGCATCAGACCCGACGGGTGAAGAATACTGGGGCACCCAGGCAGACCCCAACTGGCTCCTGCTGGAGGTAAGCAACACGCACTCCGCATGTGTTGCCACGTACATCCACAAGCATTGGAGAGGGGCGCACCCAATGCACCGCCTCGATGTGATCAACCACCCTCACGTCCTCTGCACCTCCCTCCGGTTTGGCGACAGTGACAACCTGTTTGTGAACGTCTACGGCCACCCCGTCTCAAAGGAGGGCATCCATGCCCTGCTCGCAATCCCTGCCCGGGTCTTCACATGCATCACCGGGGACTTCAATCTCCACCATCAATGCTGGGACTCACGCCTGGGCTCCCAGGGCCTGGCCGAGGCCGTCACCGAACACATGCCTCAGCTAGGCGTCGACCTCCTCAACCAGATGGACGTCCACACACACTTCCCGCACGCAGCAAATGTGCGGCCATCTGTCGTCGACCTTGCATGGGTCAACACGGGCATGATCCACTCACCTTTCTGCTCGCTAGAGATAGATGCTAACGCGCGCTTTGGATCAGACCATGCACCCCTGACCATCAACATCCCCACGTGGCCCGCATACATTGCGGCCCCGGCCATCAAGAAAGGGTCAGACGAAGAGACTGAGTTCTTCACAGCTCTCAGAGACTCACTCTCCATGCTCAACCAGGCTAACTGACGAGCAGGCTACTCTTACGCAGTGTAGCGGGACGCTAGCTTACCTGGTTTGTTAGCTGTGAGGCTCGATGCACACAAAGTTGCTGTTGAGCGACTTGGATTGTACTATGCTACAGGGGTCCTTATATACATGTAGGAGACCGTCTGACTAAGCTACTGTATAGTACCAATCCTGATGCATGTGATTCTATCTACGATGCATGTGTTACTCCTGTTACCCGGAGTACCGGTGTGTGAACTCGGCTGCCTGGTTAGGCGCTCTCTATTGTTCAACACTCCCCCTTGCTAAGTGCAGCGGTAGATGCGCGCAAGCATTAAATGGCGCATAGTACAGCCGACTATGCTGGACCCTAATCATAGAATCTTAGTCCAAGCATTTCTCTGAATTTGAGAAATTTGATACGACCCAAGTTCTTAGTGAATAAGTCTGCCGGATTGTCATCAGTGCTTACGTAGAAGACTTCGACTTTCTTGTCTTCTACTAGCTCCCTCACGTAGTGGTAACGAATGTCAATGTGTTTAGACCGATGTTCCGTGATGGGATTTGAGCTAATGAATATTGCTCCCTGATTGTCCGAGCAGATAGGCAGCGGTCCGAGTTTGTAGCCGATCTCCTCTAGGAGCATTTTTATCCAAGCTACTTGTCGCGAGCAATCGCTCAGTGACATATACTCAGCTTCAGTGGATGACAGAGCAACTGTCTTCTGTCTTCTAGACAGCCAGCTGAACGCGCCGTTCGCGAACTTTAAGAAGTGCCCAGACCGTGACTTTCTGGCTTCTGGGCTGTCTGCCCAGTCAGAGTCAGTGCATGCCAATAATCCATTGCCGCTTTGTCCTTCATAGACTAGCGCATAGGATTTTGTACCAATTAAATAGCGGCAGATATACAGCGCTCTATTCAAATGGTCTGTGACGGATTTGCTGCAAATTGCGCAAGTAATGTCACGGCGTAGCAAATGTCAGGTCGAGTTCCAAGCATTAATATAGCAAGGAACCGATGACAGTCTGGTACTTGCTTCGAAGTGCTGGTTCAGCCGTGTCAGTATTGGCAACAGGCTTGTATCCAGCAGGGAGTGGAGTTGGCGCAGATTTAGCGTTCTGCATGCCGCAGCGCTGCAGCACTTTCTCAAGGTAGGCGCATTGATCCAAATGGATTTCGCGGCCTTTTGAGTTATGCGCATGCGCAGGAATTCCTTGACGTCGCCTAAGTCACGACACTCCCACTTCTTCATGAAGCGGTCCTTTAATGAAAGGACTAGGGTCTTATCCTTGCCACAAAATATGGCATCGTCTACATAGACAATGATCAGCACGAAGCGACCATCTTTTGTCCTATAGACAATATTCCGGCATCGGATACGAGGCGTTTACAGCCAAGTTCCTTTAGGGACTCATTGAGGGTGCACCACCACGCAAGCCCTGCCTGCTTAAGTCCATAGAGAGCGCGAAGTAACCGGAGTACTTTGTGCTCTTGGCCTGGTACTGCAAAGCCTTCAGGTTGCTCCATATAGATTTCCTCGTCGAGCTTGCCGTAGAGATAGGCATTGCGGACATCTAGTCCGGAGACGTGCATATCCTCAAGCGCAGCTAAGGCGAGGATTAGGCGTACAGTCTCAAAGCGTACGACTGGAGAGAAGACCTGATCATAGTCAAGGCCTTCAATCTGGGAGTAACCCTTGGCGACCAATCTGGCCTTTTTCGACCGTCAGTTTTGACGTCGAATACCCAGCGGTTCTTGGTGACCTTACGTCCCTTGGGCGATCAACCAGTTCATAGACATTGCGTTTGCGAAGTGCCTCAAGTTCTTCGTGACACGCTGCCATCCACTCCTCAAGCTCCTTTTTAGGTAGCTTTAGTATATCGCGGAATGACCATTCTCTCGGGCTGGTCCCGTCTGGTAGATCGTTGTCGAGGGTGGGTAGCGCTTTTGCAAGCAGCAACTCGACTAACTTAACTCCCCCTTCCCGGCATAATTCTGCCAGTAGTAACTCAGCGCTTTGCGCTGCATCCTCATCGGATGGGGCGGACTAGATAGGTTCGTCGCGTGAAGGAGGATTTGGCGCAGAACTAGGTCCGGGAACCTGTTGTCTTTGCTGCCTTTGTGGTCCGGTTTTGGTACGGGAGCTACCCGCATCCTCACCGACCATCTTTTTCCATCTCCCCTGATTTTCGATGTCCTTTACTATGTCTTGGGGCTTCCGCTGCTCACCATAGACATTAACTCTACGAGTTACTGGTCTCCGCTCCCTTGCTGAACGTCGCGGCTCCACTGGGGGCGCAGGGTGTTCTACCGGTGCATGGGGCGGCGGTACTAGGTCTACGGGCGCATCCTGCAGCTCCTGCTCATTGTCATGAACATGACCGTTTCCCCTTTTAGGAAGGTGATGTTTTGGATGATCATCATCGTCATCCTCATCTACCTGAGGTGTGGTATTTGGTTGATTTTCTGGGATCATTTCTTCTCGAGGTGGCCAAACTCGAGTTGTACCCCGACGATTTGTCAAGGGGCACTTAGGAAACATAGTTTCGTCAAACATCGCGGTGGATGATCTGAACAAAACATTATCTGGTGCTCTCATGAAGAGCCATCCGCCAGTGCGCTCTGTAGAGCCGTCTCCCCCAAGATAAATCATCAGCTCCGATTTGGGCGATAAACCGTTTTTCCTAACGTCTTTGGGTATGAAGACATACACACCGCAGCCGAAAACGCGCAGGTGCGACACAGATGGCGGCTCACCGTTTATCAATTCGTAGGGGGTAAGCCAATTAAGGCGACGAATTGGCGTCCTGTTGTAAACATGGACTGCATGATCCACAGCGAATTCCCACCAGGATGGAGGTAGACAAGCATCATGGTGCATTGCCTCTGCTTTGTCCATGAGCGTCCTATTGAAACGCTCAGCTCTGCCATTCTCCTGAGGAGTATGCGGCGAGCTCTGAAGGATCTCTATGCCATTATCCTTTAGAAGGTCTTTGAATGCAGCGGAGACGTATTCTCCCCCTGCATCAGACAACCACTTCTGCACTGTCTTTCCATATTTAGTTTTTACCATGGCTAGGAATTGCCTTGTGGCTGTAATCGCTGCAGATTTCTTGCGCAGATTTACAGTCCACGCGTGCGATGAAGCATCATCATAGTACAGTATGTAGTACTTGTACTTATGATAGGAATCTACTGGGAAGGATTTTAAGTCCGAATGAATAAGTTCAAACGGTACCTTTGCCCGGTAGTTGGACGGCGGGAAAGACTTAGAGTGCATTTTCCCTTTTGCACATCCTTGGCATATTGGTGAGTCCTTTGGAATCTCCACCTTTCTGGGAAACCCAGATGTATGCTCCTTCGCCTTTGCAAGCACGTCCTTAGAAGGGTGCGCAAAACGGCGATGCATAGTCGAATAATCGACTTCATTTACATTCACATAAATATTTTGAACGTTTTCACCCGATTCAGCCACGAGGGTGAAGGTGGTAGTGTCCGGGTGCTGCGGTGTAAACCTGAATAGTGGTTTCCGCGCTCCTGGTTCATACAGACTGATATGCTGCGCTGTTGCGTGCAAGTCTAGTCCGTCTTGGAGGAACATCCCCAATGACAAGAGACGAGCCGAGCAATTCTCCATGTAATAGACGGGATATAGGCGCGTCTGCAGCCATTGTTCGTCTATTTGGTAGTTTAGGAACACAGTTCCTTTTGCAATAATGCTTCCTACCGCTCCTTGTTGTGCCGTTTGAGTACGGATAGGAGTTTGGAGATACTCGAATTCTGAGAAGTCTCTTATGTCATTTGTAATGTGCAATGATGCACCTGAGTCCAGTAGCCACTCATTCGCTGAAAAGCGACCTTTTCCCTTTCCCTTACAACGTGAGCACGCAGCGTAATCGCGCGAATGAATACATTGTACATTTTTTAAGCCGCTACTAAGTACATTTACAAATGTCCGAGCGCCGTTGTGCAAGTCAGAAGCGGCTGTTAAAGCGCTGTTAGTAACTTGCTTAGGGTTAGGAATATGAGTGACGTACTCATTGCCCCAGTCGTCGTAGCCATCGTATGGCTCCATGCAGCGGAGCTCACCCGTTAACGGGTTCCGAAAGCTTTCGTCGACAATAGGGGGCGCAAGGCCTGTGGCCTGCGCTATCATGCCGTTTAACTCGGTGTCGTGCGCGTTGATGTCTTCTTCGTCTGTTGCCCAGACGATGGACCTTTCTTCGGCATCGCGGAAATCGTCGTCCTCGCTGATGTATTCATCGCGCATGACCTCGTCGATGCGATCGGCCATGTCGTCGTCACTGAGCTTGCTGTGCTTTGAGGCGCGCGACTCGGTGTCCGAGGGGACTTCTTCGATGTGAGTGGAGCTCACTACTTCCTTCAGCGCGCGGATTGTCTCCGGCGTGCCAGCGACGTCCAGGTCCTTTGCGAGCTGGAGGGCTTCTCCGAGCCAGTCACCACGTGCGCGCTTCTTGCCCTTGTTAGGAGCTGGTGCTGCGGCCTTTCGAGTCCTGCTGCCCGAAGGCGCTAACTCGACGACGGTGCTGGTCGTGGGGCGGGGATCGACACGGTGTCGGCAATGTGCATTTCTGCATGTTCGTCGTGCGAATGCGGCTTACCACGGTTTTTACCGCCGCGCTTGCCCCTAGGAGTAAAGCCCTTGGCTTTCTCCTTGCCCTTGTCCTTCCACTCCTTCTTACCCGCGCTGTTGCTGCCCTCAGGGCGCTGCTGCTGCGAGAAGGATGGATTGCCCTTCTTCTGCTTGATAGCAGAGATTTTCTGGGCGGACGACTGTCCCTTGTTCCTCGACTGCTCCCAGGAAGCGACTAAGGCTTCCTGGGCACCGCTTGGTGTGAGTTCTTTGATCTCGATTCCGTTAAGAGCGAGCTGTATTGCCGTCTCATAGCGGGGTGGAGCGGCACCAAGAATGATCAAGGTTCTCATCTGCGGGGGCAGAGAGAGGCCTGCTCCGTCGAGCTCATCGAGGTTGCTCTGTATCTTTGCGATCGCAGGGCCAGGGTGCTCGGTTGCTGGGATACGGACGTTGATCGCTGCCTTAAAGAAGGCGAATGCCCCCATGGCGCTGGTTCCTCCGTAGAGCCCATAAAGTGTGTTCCAGATCGACTTCGCAGTCGTCTTGGTTCTGACGAGCTGCGCGACTTCGACACTTAGGCGCAAACGAATGCTGCCCATTGCCTTCGACTGCATCTGAATCCATTCAAGGATTTCAGCGCAGTTAGACCCGTCCGTAGCCTGTGCAGGCTCTGTGAAACCGTCGGGTAATTCGATCAGAATCCAGACTCCCTGCGACTGCAGGTATGCTTTCATCAGATCGGCCCATCGGCGGTAGTTCACACCGTCAAGGACGGGGACGAGGTTCTGGAGAGAGTTCGACATTTTTGTTGGTTTAGGTGGTGGTAGAGCGGTTGTTGATAAGGTTCTGTGAACGCATTATCAGCGCTCTTTCTTATGCTGCCGAAATGGCGCTAACACCACACTGGACTCATTGTTTGGGATGGCGACAGCGAGGCTGTGCCCGACTTGCAGCCATATAGGCGCAAAGTCTCCCCCTGACGTCAAAGCCCCTAAGGGCGACGTCCAGGCAAGCTATCCTGACCCGCAGCGGACGCAGCCATAAAGGCGCAGTACCGCGCAGTGTTCAGGGCTCATAACCTGACGAGCAGGCTACTCTTACGCAGTGTAGCGGGACGCTAGCTTACCTGGTTTGTTAGCTGTGAGGCTTGATGCACACAAAGTTGCTGTTGAGCGACTTGGATTGTACTATGCTACAGGGGTCCTTATATACATGTAGGAGACCGTCTGACTAAGCTACTGTATAGTACCAATCCTGATGCATGTGATTCTATCTACGATGCATGTGTTACTCCTGTTACCCAGAGTACCGGTGTGTGAACTCGGCTGCCTGGTTAGGCGCTCTCTATTGTTCAACACTAACCTCGCAGACAAGACAGGTATAAACAGGGCGGTAGATGCCATCTTTGACTCCATGAGCCAGGCCTTCGAGAGGCTGGCAAAGACCCCCAACATCTCAGCTCGATCCAAACCATGGTGGAACAACAGCTGCAACGAGGCCCTCACGGAGCTGAGGAGAGACCGGTCCAGACAGTCGCGCAGAAACTTCCGGGCGGTAGTACGCCAGGCACAATGGAGCCACTACGATGCACAGATCAAAGACGCGGTTCAGTGACGCAGACCCTGGGACCTCACCTCCTGGTACAAGCCCCGACACCTGCAAACCACAACAGCAATAAACGATGCTGACGGTAAGCCAATGATCTCAGTTGAGGAATTGACGCGTGGCTGCCAAGGTCAATTCTTCAAGGCAGCCGACAGACCGGTGGACCCAACCATCCTGGATGAGGTCCCGGCCCACGACACACGAGAGTGGTGTGCATTCTCCAGGCACGAAGTACACGAACAACTCGTCAAGCGGCCTGGCAACTCCGCGCCAGGCCTGGACCATGTCTCATGGCGTGCGCTGAAGTATGCAGCACGCGACCCTGACATTCTAGATAGCCTAGCTACATTCTACACAGCTCTCCTCGACCAAGGGGTCTGGCCAAGGGTGTTCAAGACTAATGCATGTATCGTTCTAAGCAAGCCAAACAAGCCAGACTATACTAAGCTCAAGGCATACCGACCAATAGTACTAATATACGTCTTAGCAAAGCTGGGCGAGGTGCTCTGCGCGGCTCGCATCCAGTTCGCCTGCGTGAAGCACAGCCTACTCCACCCCACACAGTGCGGCGGCACATGAGCGCACTGCACCGAGGATGCGGGAGTATTGCTGGTCAACCACATACGGGCAGCGCGCAAACGACGCTGGGTCACGTCATGCCTAGCGGTAGACATCGAGCAGTTCTTCCCATCGGTTAACCATGCTATCCTCATAGGCACAATGCGACGCTTAGGCTTCCCCGAGCCCCTACTCAAGTTCATGGACTCGTATCTGCGAGACCGCATGGTGCGATTTCGCTTCGACAATACACTTACTGACGCGGTGCCTGATCCAGTAGGAGTCAGCCAGGGCTCAGTCCTATCCCCCATCCTGTCCGCCATTGCCATCATCCCCGCCCTCAACGCCATCACACGCCGGCTCCTGAGAGCCACAAAAGACGCATGGACCAGCCTCCTCTTCTATGTGGACGACGGCACCATCATCGTTTCCTCTGAATCATTTGGAGTGAATGCCACTATTCTACGCTTCATCGCCCCTATTGTGTTCCAATCGTTCCAACGTGTTGGCTACCTCCTCGAGCCCAGTAAGCTGGAGTTTGCAGGCTTCCCCCTCACATCCTCCACAGACAACCCCTACAAGGCAAGCAAGGCCAACCCACACCCGCTACCCACCCCACCCCTCCAGATTCAACTGGCCGACACCATCACCACCCTCCAAAACAACCCGGTGTGGCGCTATCTAGGTTTTTTCCTAGATACTTTCCTTACCTTCAAATATCACGTTCAGTTCTATGCTAATAAAGCCCTTAGTACCACGCGCGCCCTCCTGATCCTAGGTAATTCCAAGCGAGGACTCCCCCCCCATTCCAAGCGACTGCTCTACATCTCGAATGTCAGGCCCCTAATGCTCTATGGCCATATGCTTTGGTACAACCCTCGCCGCCCTCAGAAGACACTTATCAAGTCCCTCACGCGCGCACAGGCCACAGCTGCACGATGGATCACAGGCGCTTTCCGCACGTTGCCCAAGGGTGGGCTGGACATTGCTGCCTCCCTCATCCCTTTCGACCTTCACCTTAGTTCACTCCACTGCCGCTCCATACTGTGTTACTGTAAACTCCCTTTTTCGCATATCCTAGTTACTGCCTCCTCCCCACATCCCGGACACACCCCTGCTAACCTCCTGTCATATGCCGCCTACATCCGCTACCGGCACACTAAGCCGGACCTCCCCCTGCAGGAGCTGCTGCTCTCCATGAGTGAGGCTGATGAAGCCTTCGCGCCTTCCCACGATGAATGCGAGCCAGGAGCCCGCCTCCAGGACATGTTTGCAGACCGGTTCGTGTACCACACATCGGCGCCCGCAAAGTCAGACGAGGACGAATTTGCGCAGTGGGTGAGAACCTTCAGAGCAGACTTCACAGACATCCAGGCCGACCCCTCCCAACCCTACGCGTTCGTCGATGGGTCCGTCCTACCAACGAAACAATCACGCTCAGCTGCCGCCTACAGAGCATACCGAGGGCACATCCCCACCGCCAGGCGCGCCATATCCACCGGCAGATGCGTCTCGTACGATGCCGAAGCCTTCGCCATCCGAATGGCCCTCGGCCACCTCATGTCCCTCCCCGGGGACGCCGACATCCATGTCTACGCCGATAACCGTGCAGCTCTGAATACGATATTCGACACGTCCCTACATTCATCCCAGGCCATCTCCATCTCAGCATGCTCCCTGGCTCACACCTGGCTCAGCACTCACAGAAGCCGCATCCACCTCCATTGGTGCCCGGGGCACATGGGCATCGAGCTCAATGAGCTGGTCGACCGAGACGCAAAGGACGCCGCCAACCACCTACCACTCGCAGACTACAAGTCACACGCTTACACCCTCCAGGGGGTCCGCCTCACCGCCCTGGCAGAATGGCGACTGCGAGCCGTGTTGAACAATAGAGAGCGCCTAATTAGGCAGCCGAGTTCACACACCGGTACTCCGGGTAACAGGAGTAACACATGCATTGTAGATAGAATCACATGCATCGGGATTGGTACTATACAGTAGCTTAGTCAGACGGTCTCCTACGTGTATATAAGGACCCCTGTAGCGTAGTACAATCCCAAGTCGCTCAACAGCAACTTTGTGTACATCAAGCCTCACAGCTCAACAACCAGGTAAGTTAGCGTCCCGCTACACTGCGTAAGGAAGCCTGCTCGTCAAGCCGGGCAACCCCAACTTCGCGGGCATCAGTTCCTCACGGGACAAGGGCCCATCACCCTATCGGACAAGCTCAAGGCCAAGAACACTCTCCTGCACCTCGCAGGAGGATCCACCGTGGCTATGGCACGCCTCACGAGAGCGACAGTCAACCATGCACCCACCGGAGAATTTAGGTCCAGGTTCTTCCCCCAGGAACCACTGTATTGCGATTGCAACCCCCTCACCCCTACCATACATACTCGCTCCCACATCCTATTCCATTGCCCCCGTTATACGCACGCCCCGAACTTCCAGCATACCATATGACAGGCCAAAGATCCCATTCCCCACCTTTTTGACTTCCTTGAGGAGAACCCGCACGCCTTCACGTTCGAGCACGCTCCATCCATCCAATAGACAATTCTGATATTATCATTCCCCCCCCCCCCCCCCCGAAGTAGACTAACCCTACTATACAGTCGCACTACGATCGCCCCACCGTACTATACCGCCCGTCTCCTACGCGCTACGGACTCATCCCCGACACACGGACTCTACCCTACTATACGCTACCCTCACCCAAGCGCCCCTAGGCCCACGGCTGGCGCTATATAAATATCTGATCCCAAAAAAAAAAAGACTGGCCCGGCAGGTCAGAGGAATGGAAGGACATACCTGCGAAGGTCAAGGGCATGATCCTCGGCGAAAACTTCATCCGAGGCACCTGCAGGCTGAGGCTAGAAGCGATGATGATGGTACGTATCGGGCCCTCGAACTACTCATGGATTTGAAAATCATTTACCGGCGCCCTTCATTCCAGCCATACGAGAGAACTACAGAAAATGCGGTGACCAGGATGTTTTGCAATCTTTGTACAATGAGGCAGCTTATGTTCTCGACAATACCGGACGAGAACTTCGCTGAGCTCCGCGAGGTGACTTTCGGATCTAGCATGATCGGGATGGGATGGTTCATCTATCCCAAGGCTACTGGTACGTGTGTGCTATTCCTTCTCTCGTCTGCCGCAAGTCATTGATAGTCGTCTCAGTGCCAGGGCATCATATCATCAGGAGATGGCGCGCCGACTTCCTGCGTGAGGTAACGCAGATGCCGTTTCCAACCACTTTTTCGGGGAAGGCCGCTATATTGTATGCGAAACATGACGAAATGCGCGCATGTACGTGCCATACGGGATGTCCAACTGTATACGATCATTAATGCACACCACGGCACGACAGGGTGCTTACACCTTGCGGTTGATGTGCTATGCAAGAGCGATAATCCGTTCAATCTCGTGTTGCGCACTACGGAAGAGCTCCGCTCCGCTCTTATAGATCCAGACATGGAGCGGATCTGGGAGAACTCACGATTAGGCAAAAGCGGGATGTACGAAGCATGCCAGTAGGATCTAAAGCTCGGGAAGAAGATTCGAGAGGACCCGTCGAATGGCAAGATCAAGCTTGCGGACCATATCCCGCTACACTACTTCTCACCCCCCCTCCCCTCCCCCTCCTCCTCCTCTCATCTTCTTGACCATATTGCCTCTGGACACCCTTCTGCCCTGTCGCCCACTACTAAGGACAGTTGAGACGCGCATCACAAGATCATAACATTCATTAGGGTCTGAATACATTCTGCAGCGAGTGAATAGCATCGTCACAAGGTATCATCATATCGTAAGCGTGAACGGGTATCATCCAAGAACTAGCAGAGCGTACACACCCTCTCTATTCCATCTCTACGTATCAGCCCCCGGCAGTCAGGCAAACAGCACGAGTCGCAACTAACGTGCCCGCAGTACTATCGAATGGCAGGTCGACAGTGAAGAGGACATGGCTCCTGTCACTGTTCAGGTACACGGGTAGGTTCACCGTGCCCTCCGTGGATACGTCCTCTGCCTGTACCCAGCGGATCTGCGATGGGTTAAGGCGGACAGTCTCCCCGTTGTTCAGCGTCAGTTGATCAGTGTCCCACTTTGCACCCTCAAGGACAAGACCTGTGCCAGTGCTCATATCAGTATCTATATACCGGGTAGCGTCAAACGGCTGACAAACGCACCATCCACGATGAAAGCACTTGGATCGTTCACTTTGTCAATGTCGAGCTTCAAGTTGAGCGTTTCGAGGGACCACTTCTTGCGATGCGCAACCGCTTGGCGTGTCGCAGTGATGTATGCCTCGGGAAAGAACAGTCCACCGAGCCACACCTCGACATTGTTGAGATTGTCAAGTCCGGCGATCTGATGGAGCTGGGCGAGTCGCCGTGCGAAGTCCGCAACCCAACCTGAGACAGCCATGACTCTGTGTACCTTGTAACGCCGCCAGTGATCGGGGATGGTACCTGTGTGTGGATATGAGTGGGTGTTCATGAGCTGGTATAGAGAACACACCCTTCGTCAATGAGCTCATGAGAGTGCGGAGATGGTTGGTCTGCTTCAGAGCGCCCTCGCAAACCTTGACGACGTCTGCGAGATCCCGCCGGACTTGCAAGAGGAGCTTGCTACCGATAGTGCCTTCGCGGTAGAACAAGCGGTACAACGGATCTTGGTTGTCGCCAGTCTGCTTGTCAAGAGTGTGGAATGTCTGGACATTTCACGTTTGGAAGGAAGCTCATGACCAGTGGCTGCACGCTGACTCACCGATGGGAGTTGCTCGAGCCACTCCTTGCAGCGCTCGTGAAGCTGTCTCATCCATGCGGGCTGTTGTGAAGCTTGGCCCTTGGACGGCCCAGAACCAGCCGCCGCTACATCGTCGTCGTCAGACAGCATCCTCATTTTCCGGAGCTTGCCGAGGAGCTCATTTCCTGTATATTGATCAGTACGCATTCCAGACATATACTGGGTTCGTCAGCTTACCTTGTGCTATGGCGATGACACGTTCCGCAGTCGGCGGAAGGCTGAGCCAGGCTGGTGGCTCTCGCTCAGGAAGGCCTTGGACCCATGTCAAGAAGTGCTCGAGTTTTGTTCCCTCAGGTACACTGAGCATGCGAGAGCCGGTAGCACTGGGCACTAGATCGAAGTCTACATTGTATGCGGCAGGCGTGAACAGACCATCCACGAAGGCATCGATAATCTTCTGGTCGAAGTCGCTGTCAACACGTCCACCGTACACGCACTGCTTGACGAGCGTTCTCAAAGCATCCCACGGAATCACAGCGGGGTCGACATTGGCACGGCCCTTGGCAACAGAGTTAATCCAAATGTCGATGGTAGTGAAGGCAGATGCCATGTCAGAGTCGTTGAAATCGTAGACCTTGCTCCATCCGAGCGGTACGTAGCGCAGACGCTCTTGCACGACAGCGTGGAACCAAGCTAACAAGAAGTACAGGCGCGCCTTCTCCGCGGGGCCCTGCGAAAGGCGCGAGTTGGAGATGCCACGCAACGAATCTGTGAGATTGGCTTTTATACCCGGAGGCGGCTCGTTCATGAGGATCCTGGATTGACGAAGAATGTTGACGGGGATGCTTGGGTTAGCCTCCATGGTCAGGAAAAGGCGGAAGTTGCGATGCGGGTTAAGGGTCTGCAGTTTCTTCTCGAGCTGCCCTAACCACGATGGGGCCAGGTGGACGTTTTTCAGTAGGACCCACGAGCCTTGCCGAGCAGCAAGAGCAATAGCCTGATCCGCCAGAGTGAACCCTTCCTGGGAACCCATAGCGACAGAAGCACAACGGGATCCCGTGTCGCGCACCAGATTTTCGACTCGGTAACTTGCATCATATCCGGGGACGGAGACCAGTGACAACGGCGTCGCGGGCGAAATCTCGTCTGCAACCAGTATACCAAGGCTGTAAGCAGACTCGGCGTTAAAGTCTACCTGGAAGACAGTGCGCACGAATGCAGCTGTTGCCTGCAGCAGTCGATCTGGTCGGAGACATTTGATAATGAGCATGCGGCGGACGCCATCCACAGCGGCTGTAACAAGTCCCCCTAGTTAGTCAGTAGAAATAGTTATGAACGTCTCAATATGACTTACGTGTGCTCGCCTCCCATGGTGAAGGGACTGTTTGTTCCGGAGCGGTGGACTCGACAAATGTGATCCACTCATTTTCGTGCTGCACGATGTGCTCGACGACGGGCTTGAATATAGCGTGCTTGCCGTAGCTCTCCAGTCTCTGCTTCTGGTCGACAGTCAGGAATGCCAGGCTCTGGATATCAGCGTTGCTACTTCCTGCTGCTATACTATCGCCACTCTCGAGAAGGAACTCGACTTCGTCGCTGATCTCTTCTACTCCACGTAACTTCACTTGGGCCAGTAGGACAGCTAGCATAACATGGTCACTGTGAAGGAGTGCACGAGAAGTGCGCCTGTACGCCATGAGGAAGAGGTCGCTGAGCAGGATCTCCCGGCGGCGATGGTAGTCGGACACGCCCTTCAGATTAGGGTTCTGATGGAGTACGTAGTCGAAGATGTCAAGGAAGAAGCGTAGCGAGAATTGATAGAAATGGTTGACGAGGTTCAGCTGCTCGAGGATGAAGAAGACAGCGCTACAAGCTTGGGCCAGGGGCAAGTACTCGGCGGTGACTTGCTCCACTTCCTTCATGACGAGATCCGTCTCTTCGACTTTGTGAGTGATCTCCGCCGCTTCCCGCTTCAGAGTCTCGAGAGTGTTGATGACCTTGTCATCGTCCAAGATGTTTCCGGACGACTCGTTCAACGCCTGTAGAAGTAGCTTCTCCAACGTGCGCAAGCGGAGGCGGAATTCTCCTTGCATCTTCATCAAGTCTGTACGCTTCTTCTCCGTGTCCGATCGCTCGACCTTCAATACTTGATCAAGCGACTGGCTTTGCAAACTACCCCTTGTCATTGTGAAGTTGACGAAGGTAACGCGACTGCAAATGTCGGGAGAGAATTCGACGGATGGATCCCGTGTAGCTAGGAACATCGTGAAAGAAGGTGAGAAGTCGATGTCTTGGTTCCCGAGCCGAATGAGCACGCGACCACCAGTGCGGCGGATTTCCTTGTTGAGTACGGGGTTCAAGATAGGGTCGAGATGTTCGACGTCCTGGATAAGGAGAGTATTTCCGAAACGCAGTGCACTTTCCAAGACCTTCAAGAACGCTTCGTCTAAGAAGCTAGTGACGGTGATCTTGCGGTCTTTATACTCGTTCAGCAAGAAATTGGTCGCCTGTCCAGTCGGGTCAATGATGAGGGGATATCGACTGAAGCGTTTGATCATGATGGCGTTCTCAGTGCATAAGTTGTCAGAGGGTAGCCCCTTTGACTGCCAGCTCAGACGGTCATCCGCAGTCGACAGATAATCCGGCATAGACAATTCGGTCTTGAACTTGACATTCGCCTCAGCAAGGTGCGCCGACCATTCCTGCCACATTTGTTCGCGGTATGACTGGTCGAAGAAACCGCCATATGCCAGGAAAGCAGCGGAAAGCACGACGTCGCCGACAATGGTGCTCATCTCCGCGTCGAAAGTACGACTACCCAGCTCCCACCGAGTCTTCTCAGATGAAAGACTGCCGAGAAGTGTCATGCTGCGGTTGACCTTGCTCTCCACACGTTCCATCTCTGACTTGATGGCCTCGGTCTCGCGAATGAGCGCGGCGTATTCTTGCTTGTACTGCTCAATACTGGCTTCCAGCTCAGCGACCATCTTCACCATCATCTGCGCTTGCTCCTTCGTACGTCCGGCTTGATCTTCCAGTGACTGCACTTCGTTGCGAAGAGGCTCCACCTTGTCCAGAATCTCGGAGAATTTGACTTGCGCGATTGCCCATTTGACAAGGGGACCGCAAGCTTTACTGGCACGGTTGACGGTCTCGAAGTTGAAGGAAGGACGACTGACGAAATCCTTCTTCATCTGTTCACGTAGGTGCTTTGTCATCTGGGTCGTGGTGTCGAAGTTGACGATGCGCTGGATGAAATCGTCACGACGAATGATACCCTGCACGGTGCGCCAGCTGTCGATCTTGTGCCCAAGGATGGTACATACAGACTCCATGGCTAGCTTGACAGCTTCCGGTGGGTTGGCCATCGTACGGACTTCCTGTAAATGTTGTTTCTTGATGTTGCTGACGGCCGCCTGCGCGTCCAAGACAGCGGGTTCAGCATCCGCCAAATCAGCCATGACTACAGCTCGTCGCTGCTCGATATGCTTGTCCTGCTCCGCCAAAGCAGCTTGTATCTCGATGGATGCAGCCTTCTTCTGCTCTGCTTCCTGCTGATCCGCCACCATACGCTTGAGCTTCCTATCTGCCTCCTGGTTCTTCGCTTCCAGCTGTGTGCGCTTTATGGCGAGACTCTTGCGTAGCTCCTCAACCTGCGTCACGGTCTCGCGCAACTTATCCAGACCGACGTGTAGATGCCGTTGTTGCTCCTCTAATTCTTCGCGTTTCTCGTTATGCAACCGAACGTAGTGGTTGATGCTGAATAAGATGAGCATCAGTCGACGTCGCGAACACCAGCATAGTAGGTAACTTACAAGTCGAGATAGTGGCGTGGTGTGACGTAGTTGTAACGCCCTTGTCTACGACTCAGACGCTGGTTGATCGCATGCAAAGATTGATGCACGAAGACAAGCGCATTGACGACAGCGGCGCGGTGGATAGGAGGCATTGGCAGTTCACGATATGCAATCGGGAACATGGCGGGAGGGTTGTATGAGGGTAGATCGAGATCAAGCGTGTTTGTGAACTCCATGCCAACTTGATAGAAAGCTTGGTCAGACCAGTCCCCAAACCAATCAAGGACGCATCGATTGAACAACGCGGGAGAGGTTGCAGCGCGCGAAGCGAGGCCGTTCTCGGGAGGGTTCATCGTGAAGACAACGTGCAGATTCTTCGCCACCTGCTGCGTGAACCAACGGTATAATTCTTCGTGAGAGTCTAGCATTAGACCATCGCGCTGCGAGCCCTCTTTGCAGGCGGTCATGAGGGCCGCATGTTCATCGCCCTCAAACAGACCGGGGACCTCTGCGTTGGCTAGAAGGGTGTTCATCCGTTCCAAGAATCCAGAGTCGAGCACGTTCGATTCATCCATGATGAAGCAGATCTTCTCTGCTTTGCAGCCCGCACGACGCAGAACAGTCCGCAGATCCTCGTCGAAATCGTCACCAGTATACTTGTTTGAGACCTTGATTTGGAAGATGTTCAAGCCATTCATCCAGGCGACGAATCGAGACAGTGTTGTCTGCCAAAGAAGTCAGAAACCAGATACGCAACGCAGCGGGATGATCACCCTACCTTGCCGCTACCGCTAACACCAATCAACAGTAAGTGACCCTGCACTTGCCGGAACACCCGATCAATTCGCAATACGTGATCCAACACGTCGTTGAACAACACAAGGGGTACATCGAGTTCTTCTTCGTAGAAGATGCGAAGCCTGGCCTTCGTGTACTCCCGGAGGGCTTCACGATCAACAGAGACGTAGTTCTTCGATGTCCAGTTGGAGAAGAGGATGGGGCGCATCAGTGCCTCGTCGCGGTTGATAGTGGGGAAGTTCTCCATCGCGACATCGTCGATGCTCTCGTCAGTCCACTTCTTTTCGTCCTCTGTGACAAGACGATCGGAGAACAGACGGAGCGCCTCATGTGCCCACACTCGTACGAGGCCTTCCACTGTTAACGTTTCTAGCGGCTTGATGGCCTCATAGATACCACGCACCCAGCGAGTGAGCTCACGCGGACTGTAGACATAGTGAGCTTGAATGTCGGTGGTGAACCGCTTCTGTGAAGCAAGGTAGAGAGCGACCATCGCGTCCGTGAGCGGCTCGGCATATGTCCGCAGGTTGGGCAGAACCTTGAGCGCGGCGCGATTATACGTGCCATAGATCTGCTTCAGCGACAGCTCACCCGGGTAGTCGACCATGACCAGTGGGGCGTGACGAAGGAAACGATGGCTGAGGGGAACACGACCAGGATCTGTAGGAGGATTGCAAGCGCCAACAAACTGAATGCGCTCGAGCTTGACCCAAGCCATGTCGGTTGTGCGCCAGTAGCCATTCGCTTCAACCAGCTGACGAATGAAGGAGATGACACGCTGTGTGCCATACTTGTCGGTGGCGGGTAGGTTGATCTCGTCGCAGAAGACAACCAACCAACGTCCAATCTGAGCAGGCGCTAATATCACACCGTTGGGGGTCTTCCGGTACTCGCAGTACTGCTCGAATGTCTTCAGGATCAGCTCTGGTGTGGTGGCACTGGAGAAGTTGAGGCCGACAACCTCCATGTCCGGAAGCTTGCGTAGGGCGCTGAACAATGTCATGGTCTTTCCGGAACCAGGAGGACCGCAAAGCATGAGCGGCTTGTGCTCCGAGAGCCACGAATAAAGGACCTCCTCATGCCGCACAGTGTCAACAGTCGGTACAACGACGTCCGACGCCGTGACTGCATGGGACTCGATGTCAATAACTGGCACCCTCGACGTCCATGGGAACCATTCGCCGTTTGAGACTTGAACATCGTAGTCAAGCAGAGTGTTTCCAGGACCCAGAGGGGGTAGATCGACGCCGGTTTGCTTTCGAAGGAATTCACCCAGTTCTGAGCGCAACTCCAGGCGAGCATCTCCGGAGAACGCCCAAATGATGCTGACCAACAGTCGCTTCTCAACGTACTGCCCAACATGTTCGGGGGGTAGGGGGAAATCGGAATGCTGGATGTTGTACTCGATGACGTTGCGCACGGTTTTGTTGATCAGAGAGAACAATGTGTTGAGTGCACGTGTGATCGTGAAGTCCATGATGTGTTCCAGTGACTCCGCGAAGCTCATGGCTCCCAGGACCAAACCGTCCTCGGAAAAGAAGTTGTCCAACACGCCTGCTATCTGTTTCTGCGTGACTAGATGCGGCGAGGACGCTGTTTCGGCAAGTGCGTCCGCACGACGACCAGGTATGTCTAGCTCTTCATCTTCTGCGTCAAGAGGGACGGACGATAGTGTCTCGAGGTAGTGCCTGAACACCATGCTTGGTTCGACGATATCCTCGCTGAACCAGATCATACCGCAGCGGCTGACCGTGGCCAGCGTCGCATAGCGGAGATGTTCGACCTCGAACATGATACGGACATTCGAGGGTAGGTTGAGACGCTCGCCATTCGGTAGTGTGAGCAGCTTGTTATCGTCGAGAACACTAAAGCCAACTTAATACCAGCACTTTGGATAGACAACAGTGAGACGGACTTGCCTGTTCAAATTCTCGACCCACTCCGGGTCTACGTCTCCATCAAAGATGATCCAGTGCCGCTTGCTACTCTCCCCGCGAACATCGTCCACGATCTTACGCAGAGTGTGCGTGAAGAGGCCATCGTTCCACTCGCGAGTAGTCGGGTCCAAAGTACCGTACAGCGCGTCTTTGTGCATGGCCTTGGGGTCGATCACGTATGCAACGCCCTCCACGCCATCGAGACGTTCGAGAGCAGCAAGCAGCACTTGCCACGCATTGGTCTTTCCGCTTCCAGATGGGCCCACCATCATCAGACCGTGCTGGATCTTCTGGATCTGGTACAGCTGAAGGATCTTGTTGACCCACCTCTCGCCTTGGACGAGGCGGCGCTCGGCGCAGACCTTGCTGATCTGCTCTCGAAGTGCGTCGAGATTCACGGGGACATACTCGGTGCCTGGGAACACGTCTGCCAGGAGGCTGAATACATGCATTAGTTAACTCAATCCAACAGGGCATATGCAATCTTACCTTGTCAGGAGAGGTACGTCATCTGCAACGAGCTTGGGCACAATGGTCTCCGTAACACTCTGGATTAGGATGACTTGCTCAGAGATGGCATCTGACAAGCCCACGGCGTCCTCGTCCTCGCCTGCATTCTGCAGACGCTCCCGCTTGAGGATACCAGCACTTGCGAGCACGGCTTTGAGCGCTCGGAGACCGAAATCATAGTGAGGCTGAGGAGATAGTTGCTCGTCGCACAAGTTGAAGAAGGGAACGATCTTCGAAGCGAGCGACTCGGCAGTGCGGAAACCTTGTGAGAATAACATGACCTGGGCAATGAGTTCTCGATCGGGACGAGTCATTGCCATCCTACAGACTCATGAGTTCAGATAAAATAGGCGACGGAGGGAAGGTGCATACGGTCTGAAGAGCTTGGTCAGGTTGGGAGGGAGTTGCGACCGTCCGGCGTAGTTGGGGTTGGTCGTGATGAAGATACCTAGGCTTACAGTCAACAAGCGAGCAAACCACCCCTGATGAGTACCGACCCATGTTCTTGTTGAGCTTAACGTTCTTCCCAACAAGCTCGATCTCGGTGTTAGGGTTCTTGACGAGGGTAGCAAGGCCCTGCTGAATACTCTGTACTTGCTGCGAGACCGCACTGAGGATACGCTCCTCGAGACGGTTGAATTCGTCGAAGCATCCCCAGGCGCCGACCTGACAGAGACCGACGAAGATACGACCCATGGCTTGGAAATCGAACGTCTCGTCACAGCAGAATACCAGTACGAAGCGGCCGAGCTGTACGCCCAATGCCTTAACTGACTCCGTCTTGCCCGTCCCAGCGGGACCGAACGGTGAACCACCAAGCTGGTTGTCCAGAGCTTGCGTCAACGTGAGATAACACCTGTCGGTCAACGGTGTCTGGACGAGACGGTCGGTGACACCGAGGTACTCCCAACCGTAAGGGAACGACGCGTCCGCCACCCGGACGGCAAGCCTGTCGAGCGGGTTTTCTGCACCCTGGTCGAGGTGGTAACGCATCTGGTACAGCCATGCGAATGCACGATTGTCGCGGACTTGTTTCTGGATCAAGTCCCGGACGACGTCTCGCTGGTGGACAAGCTCGGTAATGAGATGCTCGCACTTGCGTCGCGTGACAGTGCTGAGTTCGGTCAACACGACGTCGGCAAGGAGATCCAAGCCTTGCCGCACAGTTTCCAAGGGCCCGTCGAGGCCGCTATTGCTTTCTAGCGCGGAGTCGATAGAGGCGGTCCAAGCGACTTGGATAGCGAGTGTCACAAGCTGCGCCGGGTATTTCTCCAGCCACGCCATGAACAGGTCTTTGGGGAGGGGGAAAGCCGAACCGTAAAAGGTCTGCAACTCCGTCACGGCATCACAGAGCAAAAGTGCCAGCGATTCTCGCATCTCCGACTCCAACTTCGTCAACCAGTCATTGATCTTCGGGTACTCCTTCAGCAAGATGGGCGTCTTGAAGCGTACCTCCTCGCCCTCTCTGGACGACATGCCCTCGATCTGCGTCAGTTGTTCGTCTAGCTGTATCGTCGAGATACCGGCAAACATCTTCTTGAGGTGCTTCATGATACGAAGGATCTCCTTGCTGTTACCGATGATTTCCAAAAGATCCTCGTCACCGACGAAGTAGAATCGAGGGAACGAAGCACGCTCGCGCTCAAGGTACTCTCCGAGGGCCTTTTGAATCTTGTTGAGGAGATCCGCGAGACGTTCGAGACTCTTCTGGATGCCAGGGATGTTCATGACGTCGAGGATGAAAGGTGACTTGTAGACCTTCTTCATAACCGCCAGGAACTCGGTGTTGATGTTCTGGAAACGAGCACTCTCGACGGGGAGCAGATGCTTGATGTCCGCGCTACCGGAGAAGATACCCTCCAGGTAGACCCACTGGCGCTGCACGTCAATCCAGACGTCGAACAGGACATGTATCCGATTCAACTTCTCCTCCCAAGATCCAGCCTCCTCTTCGAACACCTTGTAGTATGGTGACAATTTCATGGCGGTGAGCGAGTTCAGATTCTCACTGCATTTGTTGAAGAGGTCGTCCCAACCTCGGATAAGGCGGCACTTGTTCTGGTAGTTAACGAGGTCGAGTGTGTAGTTCGTCCAGACCTCCTTTACTTGACGGATGTACTCCTCCAAAGCCATCTCGCCCTGCGCCTGGATAATGACCTCCTTGATGTGGTTCTCGTTCTTTCGCAAATCCATGTCGTATACGTGCCCTAAAGTCAGTCTATTTGAGTGGTCAGTCCGCGAGAGCATGTGCAACAAGCCTTGGTACGACTCACAAGGGCAAGCTGACTTGCGTCGGCACGCGTAGCACCTTGAACAACTGCTTCCAATGCCGATCCTTCAAGGCTTCCGACTTGAGCTCGGAGACGAGCGTGTTCGCCTTCAGCAGCCCTCGCAGGATGTCCTGCACGTACTCGAATGCCGCGTACTGCCTCATCCTCGTAGGCATGTCCTTCGTCGATGACAGCAGTGCGTCAATTTGCTGCCGCAACTTGCGCGGCTGAACGGTCGCCCACGCCATCTCCTTCAACTCGCCGATCTGGCTCCATATACCCGACAGGGCAGTCCAGACTGCCTTCAAGTCGCGAAGCTCCTCGAAGATTGGGTCAAGACGCGTGTGCCGAATTAGCTCAAGGTCGAGGGCCTCCTTCGCTTTGCAGACGAGGTCGTACTCTTCTTGTATACGGTTGAGCTTGCCCTCGAACACGTTGATCGTATTAAGCGCAGTGTCGGCGCGCATGCTGCCCTGCACTGGACGCGTTTGCTCCCATTCCTGTATAATGTCATTGATCTTGTTCTCGACAATCTTGTCCTCGGCGACTATCTTCAGTTGGAGGCCGGCTATGCACATGGAGGGGTCGTATCCATGCGTGTTTCGAATGACTGAGGACACTCACCAAGTTGCTCTTGGATAGAATCGTTCTTCCGCTTCAGAATCTCATTGAATGCACTCCACTCTCCTTGAAGTTGGTCGCTATACAGCCAGTCGTCTGGAAATTGGTAGCGGAATCGCTCGAGGGTCTTCTCGCCGCTGGCGCACAGCTCGATCATAGGTCCCCATTGTTTAGTCTTCTTCTTGAGGTCTTGGACGAAGGTGATGAAGGTGACAGCCGCAGCCGTAGACGAGTTGGACGACACCAGCAGCTTTGACAGAATGCTTAGGAGGTGCTGTGTCGTACAGTGTTATGATAGCTCACCTCCATCCTCGCTGGATCCAGTCCAAGGTGTGCAGACAGGCGCGCGCACGACGCGTCGCGTTGCAGAACTCACGCTCGGCATTCGCCGGATACATGCACGCTTCGCCTCAGATTAGACTCCCGTGCTCTTAACCTCCGTCCGCACCACCTTGTCTACCCGCATACTTTGCCTACTTTATCCAAGATGTCGGGCCGCCAACAGCGTGTGATGGTCCAGCCCATCGTGAGTCTCCCGTGTAGTTGTATCTCATCAGCAGGCTCACTGAAGTTTCCTAGAATGTGATCTTCAAGAATCTTCAGCAGGTATGCTGCACCCAGGATGTCGTGCAACCTGAATTGACCCTGTTCTCAGCGGACCAAGGTTGTGATCTGGCTATACGACAACGTCGAGATGCGTATCGAAGGCAGGATTATTGTGCGTGTTCTCAGCACACTCCTTGAACCCACCTTGTGAATCGTTCAAACTAAAGACTTCGATTATCGTCTTCTTTCGTTCCAACATGCATCCTTCTTTCTCTCCCCTCTCCATTTCCTGGCGTTGCATCCAGCATACTTACATCCTATGTCCCAGGGTTTCGATGAGTTCATGAATGTTGTGATAGATGAAGCCACTGAAGTATACGTTAAGGATGCAAAACCTCGACGAGAGCTGGGTAGGTGTCCGTCCACTTATTTCGTCGCACCCCTCTCTGACTGTCGGCCTGTAGGTCGGATATTGCTCAAGGGAGATAATATCACTCTGATTCAACAAGTGGTATAAATCAGCGATCTTCCTTCTATGTTGTTCGGACATCCCAAAATTCCCAACTGTGAGTTGTAACTGGGCACCCAGCCGGTGCCGCATCCTGTATAATGGGTGTAAAGGTAGTGTATCACACATGACATTACAAGTTGTAGATAGGGAGCAGAGAGGTCAGGCTCAAAGACTGGCGGCAGAGCGGACACTCGGCCTAACGTCATGTAAGCTCTTGTGTCTCGGATATCAATATCACTACGCACCTTCTCCCTACCCCAACCCACGATGCAGTCCCAACAGAACAGATGTCCGCACTCCGTCGACGTAGTCGCCGTCCGCTCCTCGAGACAAAGTGTGCAATTCCGGCTTCCACGTACAGCCGGTGGAATCTGGGTGAAGTCAAGTATGGTCCGCTCGTCTTCTTCAGCAGTAATTTGAGGGGCTTCGTCTGCATCGGCGCGAGCTATCATGGTGGACACGGGTCTATCGTCAATGTATACTTCCTCCCTGTCGTCCACCGGCCGTTTGCCCTTTGGCCCCGGCTCTGTAGTTGGTCGTAAGAAAGTGATAAGGCGATGGAGAAGCCTGACAGCCAGCAGGATTCCCAATAAAGAGTACGATGGTGGCCTTGTATTTGGATCGTGAGGTGTCGCGGATATCTGGCGCAGCTCAACAACATTAACGCAAAGCAAGACAATATAGGCTCACATAACGGATTCCTAGTATCCTCTTCGCCAAATTATAATATGTCCCACGAAAGTAGAATATCGCTAGGTTGATCTCAGAGAGTGTCTCCAGTAATGCTGGTACGCTTCGGACGAGAGACGTCAACCTAGACGTCGGCGGAAGGTAGGTGCCCCATCTTGCAAGCATGTAGGATGGAAGAGTCGGCAGCAACACAAGCGCGGCCCCGGTGCGCCATGATGGCACACCCCCTGTGTGAGCGGAATGTACCCATATATCCGTATACTCCTCTCCCAGCGTTTGGACGCCTTGCAAGAACACATGTGTTGAGTAGCAGCGAGATAGAGGCATCTTGAACAGCTTACCACGCCCGACAGTGAGACCAAAGTACAGTAGCTTAATGCACAATTCAACCTCCTTGTCCCACCGAGACAACCATCTGGTACCTTCAAGTAAATGAGCTCAAACCGGATGACCTATCGTCTCGTGTACTCACCCAACCAAGCTCTCAGTACAACGTCCGCTTGTTCCCGCAGCGACGAGATCTGGAAGAAGTCGCGCTGATGCGACCGTACTGCACAATGATACGCGACGTCATGGTCTGTTCACCAAGATGAGCCACATCACACACTTATTTGAGGCTGCTGGGCATGGGGGAATGAGGGCAGCTCAAATGCCATGGTCGTTCGCGGTAAGCAAGGGTAAGCACCCTGGCGCCCTTGGGCGCTAGCGCGTGACGATCGCTTTCATTTGGACGACCACTTCGCCGCCTGGCCTACATATCACACCTCCCCTTCCACCATGGCAACACCACAAGGGCCTACCGTATGGCAGAAATGTGAGTGAAGTTTTCGCCATATACCCATGTCCAGGTTTGACGGCTCCTCGCACAGTGAAGTAGGCCGTTTCGCACAAATACACGCTGGGGCTCGTGCTGAACGTTTCCGTCGAATGCAGGATGGGCGCGGCGATGGGCTGTGGCGTCGGACTCACCATTGGCTTCATCTTTGGCGGCTTTAGCATTCTGAGGTGTGTGTGCAGATATCCGTCCGTATAGTTCGTCCTAACCCCCACATCAGAGGTGGCGCTGGCCCGCGAGGTGTCCTCCCTACTCTCTCGCAGTACATGCTCAGTAGTGCAGCTACCTTCGGTTTCTTCCTCGCGATTGGTTCAGTAAGTGTGCAGATTTATCATCCGGACAACGTTGCTAAACCCCTGTCAAGGTGATCCGTAACGACAGTCGGCTACAGCTCGAGGCCACACGCTTGCAGATGGCAGCAGCACCAATTACGTTGCGTACAAGAGCAGATGGCCTTGCTCTCATACGAAGTCGTTGGGATGCTGAACGGCGACGTGAGCAACACTGAACCCATCTAGACTGACCCGCCCGCTGGCCGCCGCTCGCATGTAGGCTTTGCGATCAAAACTCCGGCTGAGAGGCGTGCCTCTAGATACGCATCACACACTAGTCATCATAATGCAAAAGACTTCCATGGTCTCATGAGCTGTCGCATTATTACTGTGCTGTATGGGAGCATTGTCCTAAACTTAAGCTAATGCACAACGTGGGATATCAAATCCAAAAGCACAGGCAAGAGAAGGTTAACGTTAACATGAACCTGGCTAAAAGCAGTCCGTTATACACGAGAGTCGCGCATGGTCATAACGACATGAGAGACATGGAGTCAGGCATAGGGCGCAATGGGGAGAGCATCCTGCAATCCACAGGCCGTCAATTCGGTGCACACCAGCTGCCGAAAGTATGGTACGCACATGAAACCAGTTCATGGGTCTTAACCTGTCACCCTGTTCCAATACGTCTGCAGTCTGCTGCTGCATGACCGGATGGACCGGAGACTGTTGTTCGACTTCATCGAGCGCAAACTCGGCGCTCCAGACTTCATCGAACGCACGCTCGGCGCACCGCTGCTATGCGAGCGGCGTGGTGGCGCCTCCCACAGTGGGAACGGCCCAGAGATAGACGGTCGCTCTTGCACAGGCTGGGCCCTCCTGCTCGAGCCCCGGATCCACTGCAGAAAGCCCCGCTTCCCGCTGTCTTCAGGCAAGGCGGGCCGAGCGGGCTCCGCTTCGTCTTCGTCTTCGTAATGTATCGTGGGCGTGTCGAGAAATTTGACGGACGGCGGGGACCGTGTCGTTGCGCGCGTCCGCGTGGACGAGCTGCTGGATGAGAGAATGGACTTTGCGGGCGCAGGTCGTGACGCCGTCGACGAGACAGACGGAGCCCGCTGACGGCCGGGCGCCAGCAGGCGGTCGCTCATGTGTCCGATGACGGGCATGCTCTTGTCGGATGACCGTGAGGCTGAGGGCCGGATAACCGACGCCCAGAAGGTCCGCTCGCAGTGGCCGTCGTCGCTTCCCCTTGAACAGCCCTCCATCGGGTTCCAGCCGCTGGCGAACCGCGAAGGCGAGGAGGATACGAATGGAATCTCCGGAAGCTCATCATACCCGGAATCCACCACGGAGACTACGGACAGCCGAGACGATGAAGACGTACTCAGCGGCGAGCCTGGGGGAGAAGGTAACTAGAGGGGCAAACGTGTCAACACTCGGTCTTGCAATGGGAGTACAGAGCTCACTAATGAGGCATAAGATAGAGGCATCGCATCGTCAACATCGTCTTCTGATGGTTGGCGACTCTGGCGTGTTTTTAGATACGGGCCCGTATATAAGAGTGCAGGGCAGCTGACTCACGGTCTCATCATCAAGACTTGCAGACACAGAGCTACTCCATGACGACTTGGAGCATGTCAAATTGATGTCAGACGAGGGACTGAGCATAAAGACAAACGCCACTGACATTGGCTAAGCGCTCGGATTGCAGCCAGTCTGCCCATACTTGGCTTTCGCATCTCGAGAAGGCGTAGTAAGAGCCTGGTCTCTGCATTATACGAAGTCGATGAGTTCTGACAGCGTCAGACTCGCTACGACATGGAGGATGGGAAGTGACTCACGAAGCTGATGGAAGGATATGGGACGGGTCCAAGGGGGAGGACTCGGATCGTACAGCGCACCCGACATGCAAGTCTACTTTTCTACACGTGCGGAGGCCCACCTCTACCGCGCGTCAGTGTTTACTCCATAGATGCTCCTGCTGCTTGATCCTCAGGGCAGCATGGGGGAAGCGTGTATCCGAACATGAGGCATGCTTTCCAGAACGGATTAGATGGTCTTTTCTCATACGCTGCCGCCGACGCGGGCCCGGAACGGCGCGGCTCAACGCTACGGAACTTTACCGTCTCGGAAAGCACAAGAATTTGAACCGTGGGCTGTAAACCGAGGGACTTGCGAGGCTAAATGCCATCCCGACACGCCACGGGGGTACTTATGATAGATCGTGGGTTATGGATCGGTAATAAGATACAGGCATCTAGCGTCCCAATCAGCCCATTGCAATCACATCCACACAGCAATGGACAGATGGCAAAGTGAAGGAAGGGCATTACATACCAACCACTGTATTGTATGTCACTGAGCATGATATGCGCACTGCCGATCGTCCCAAAGCCGTCCTTAGCATCATATCTTGAACGGTTGGCCATGCAGACCACTCCAGATACCCCTCGCTGCCTCCGTCGTACTCTCCACCGTACGCCTTTTGAGGGGCTTGATCTTCGCGCCCGAGGAGTCGAGCAGAATCTGCACCTTCTGCTGAATGCCGGTGACCTCGAAGCCGTTCAGAGGGATGACCTTGTCTCGGTCATTGACTGAGGAGGCGCGTCAGTTGGGCGGGGGCACCAGATGTATGAAGACATACTGTAGAACCCCCGGATGATGGGCTCCCGCTGTGTGCGCTGCTTCAAAACGAACTCGACGTGTGGATTTGAGCGAGCCAGCTCCTCCAAGTGGTTGTGGATGTAGGTCCGTGTGTTAGCGGATGACGGCCATTTGTCGCAGAACTCGAAGACGACCTTGCGGACCTGAGGAATGAACGCGACGTGTCCGTTCGCCGGGCGCGATATCAGTTGACCTCGTAGGAGGGGCCGTGTTGCGGGGGGGAGCCTGAAGGTGGCCATGGCGAAGTGCAGCACAGAGACGACCGGAGGGTTGCAAGAGGGTAAGAGTCGGAGTTGGTGCGAGAGGTTATCTGGGTTTGAAAAGAGTAAGAGAGACAGAAGGGAGGAGTGGCTGAGTGGCTGAGACTTTCTGCAGCAGCACCCATCGGGCAAGCGTCGAGGACACAACCTGGTCATTCGCCACGGGACGCGTCGAGGCAGACGCGACTGAACGACTCTGCTCTCGCCACAGGCGCGTCTTCCACCCTCGCTCAGCGTCTCTTCCACTTCCTCCCAAATGGCCCGCGCAACTCGCTCCGCAGCGCAACCTGACAACGATAACACTCACGATACTGCCCCACCGACCCGCAAGGGCGGCAACAAAAAGCGCAAGCGTATCTCCAACGCCGACAGCTCAGAGCAACCAGCGACAAAGCAGCAACGCACATCTGAAAGCCAGGAACCACTGGACGTCGCTCAAGAACACCCCGAAACCGAGACACCCACCGAAACTCTGGGAGCTGGCGATGTGCCCATTGACTCCGCGGACGCGGAAAAGATACTTCTCGTCCTCGAATCGTGCGTCTCGCGTATATTGTATTTGCTTTGCCTCACTGATATCCTGCGTCGTAGCATTGACACCCAGGGCTTGCTCGACCGTGTCTTTCCGCTGCCAACTGAGGCCTCAGACTCGGCGTCTGGAGAATCTACGCCTCCTCCGTCTTTCGCTACATCTGCGCAGACGTTCTCATTCCGCACACTTCTCCGCGATTCTTCTCAATATCCTCTACGGGTCCTCAAGGTAAGTGGTTCTATGTGTTGTTGTATTTGGCGACACATCGTGTTGATACGTCATGGTCGCAGTCTGCTGTCCAACACCTATTCCCTATATCTTCGCATCCGCGATCACGACCGTCAGCGCCCGCGGCCCAGCAGCTACGGTTCTGCAATCTCGCTCTAGCCCTACTTGACCAGGCATCTTTCCACACTGTCCCCACGCCCCTTGACGCAGAGAGCATCTTTCCGACCCTCTTTCAACCACCCTCTGCTGATGGGGAAGCAGAAGATGCGAAGCCAGTCCCAGTCCCCTCCTCTCCCCAGGCAACGCGGAAACGCAAGTACGCCCTCGTGCAGCACCTGCCGACGGGCGACTGGTGGACGTCGCTTGACTCCGACTTCGCATCACCCTCGGACAGCAAGGCGCTGATCGACCTGCCCACTGGTTACGCAGAGCTCGCCGCCATCCTCCCGTCGCCGTCAACGTCCAGCGGCGCCAGAGAGAAGACCTTGGCAGACTATGTCCGACCGAAGACCTTCACCACGCTACAGATGCCCGGCCTGCGTCGTGTCAGCTGTGGCAAGTTCCTCGACTACGGACCCTATGCGAGTTTTGCTCCCACTTTCGATCAGGAAGGTACAGAGGTCGGATGCCAGGCTCTGGGCGAGGTCATCTGGAGACAACGTCGTGAGGCTAGTCTGAGGGAGAAGGTGAGGGGGAAGCGGAGAGCCATCGAAGCATCGCTAGCATCGCGCAATGATGCCGCTGTCATGTCCCGTGGAGATGCTGGGGCGCCACAAGAGGGCGAGGAAGAGGAGTTTGACAAGGCTCTTCAGAGCCTCCTCCCGGCGGAAGAGGTCACAAGTATCAAAGCTGCGCTCGGGAACTTGGAGCTCGAGGAAGCTGTACAGGAGCTACTCAACAAGAATGCAAGAGCACTTCTGCGGCTACAGCGATTGCAACGACTACGTCTCGGAGCAGATGGTGGAGGCGCCAGTAAGGTTGAGGAGGGTTCAGGAGAGTGGGATACTGGTACGTGCGGGTTCACTACGCGCTGGCGCTATGTGCTGAACCTTCAACAGCGCAGGCAATATTGGAATCGTTGTCGGCATTAGCATCCTTGCGTCCACGACCCGCCGGCGAAGATTCCACCCCTCCACTTGTACCTCCTGCATCAGTCCTACGCACCTTGCAACGTAGCCTGCCCCTGGAAGGGACAGAAGGGTGGTACGGTACGCTGCCTCCTGGTCGACTCACTGCCCTCCGAGACGATTCCACTGTCCAAGTGAGGCCCGGCGCAGAGCCAGCAGCGGCTCCCGCCGCCACCGTTACGACCGCCGTCCCTGTGACGCCTGTGACGCCTGCCGCCACCTCATCGACGCCGTACACCCCATACAGCTACAACTACCAGGCGCCGCAATACCGGAGCACCTACCAATACACGCCCAATTACGCAAACACGTCTGGCACTGCGACGAGCAGCTACTACCCCAATGCACAGTACGGGACGCAAGGCCAATACTCGTATCCGTCGTACTACCAGTACCAGGGGTCTACCGCCCCGCAGGCGCAAGCCACTTCTTCCGGGGCTGCGTCTGGCCAGGCGACGCCGCCTAGCACCACTCCAACGACCATGCCGACGAATTACGCTACCTTCTTTGCGTCGTCCACACAGGGCCAGCAGCAGCCTCAGCGCGCGGTTGCCAACACCGTCACAGGCGCGGCAGCGAAGCCGTTCCAAGCGGGGACGTGGACCGGCGCGCAAGGCACCCCTGGCTACATCCCGCCACTGCCCGCGCACCTTCGCAGCGCCGCGGCGGGTGGCAGTACGAGCCAGCCGACAACTCCAGGGACGACGGCGCCGTATTCGTACTACGGCAATTACCCGTCGACGACGCCTGCGGCTCGGTGATCGAAAGTTTTCTCTTTCTCTTTCTCTCTTCATTTGCAGTGGGGTACGTTAGTAATGGAAGCGATGGACCTCGGGCCCAGTAATCGTACGAGCTATCATCGTTACATAGTGCATATCGAGTGCACTGGTCTACAGTGATCGATTGGTGGAGGTCGCCTTGCAGTACTTGAAGGTATAGATGATGGTATTGAAAAATTGTACAAGTATACACAATAAATCAGCATTGTCTCGTTCAGTTCTTTCGCGATAGAATGCGATGTTCGGTGCCGTCTAGACTCTACGGCCCAGCGAGCAGAGCAGGAGAGTTGACAACCCAGCACCAAGACGCGGCATCGACCACGTCTCGCTCTAACGCGTAAAACCACCCCCTCGGTTCCTCGAGCACCCGGCGGGCACCCTTCTGAGGGGGAAAGTGTCCGGTCGCAAACCTCGACCGCCCATGGGTTGGGAGTAGAGACCAGCGAGGCAGGACAAGTCAGCGCGTTGGGAGTAAACTGGGAGGCGCGCAGGTTGCTTTTATACAATCGTCGGCGAATGCCGAGAGTGCTAAATTGGCCAACCTCTTCCTCCTCCCGACGCATAGCTTGCTTTCTTTATGATGGTGCACTTACTATGTAGTGTCGTGCGTCCATCCTAGAGCTACAGAGATACACCAAAAAGCTATTCGCATCACTGAATTTTACACTTCCAAGACTCTCATACGGTCCCGGTACAAGCTGCGCTAGGTACCGTCCACACTTTCTCTCCCCAAGGCAGTCCGGAAATGCGACCTTTGTTGGGGGGAGAGAGGACGGTCGAATATCAGTCGTGGTACTCTGTGTCTGATTCGTGGAACGACTGCATGTAGTCTGGTCTTATGTAGTCCTCGAGCGTTATCGTCCCCTCCGCGAGGTCCTTCCGTATCTTCTGCTCAAGCCGCAGATCGGTCGCAAGCTCCTTGTCTTTCCCCTCGGTCGCCTGGTAACATCCCCATATCCGCGCCGCTTTCTGTGCCGTGGTGCGCAGTCGCTCCAAGAGGACCAGCACGAGCTCGAAGGTGGATGCGCCCATAGGCATCATTTGCAGCGCGACATGCAGGAACCCTGCAACAGTGCGTGGCGAGTAAGATTGAGTGATGGCAGTGCCATCGATACAACGTACAAGGGTGCATCTCGTCGTCTTCGGGATATGTGCCGGCCCCGACGTAGAAGTGACCAAAGGACTCGACGAAGTGGTCGATCATGTCGAGCGGCTCGGCGCGTTGAGCGCATTGGTATCCCCTGTTCTGGTGATACATACCTATCATACTATCACAACCGCAATCAGCATAGACCACGAGTGAGTGAGTGGGTTACGTACCACAACGCACGACCTTTGGGGTACAGGCCGAATGCTGATAAAAAGCCTGGTTCATCATCAATCTCGGAGAGGGTATCGAAGTCCGGTGTTTCGCGTTCCATGCTCAGTGCTTCTTCGTACAGTCTCACTAGTCGCTCCTCCGGTACGTCAACTTTATCATCTCCGCAGGCCTGAGGGGGTGGCGATCAGATCAGCCTGCGTGACAGCAACTGGGATGTACTCGTACGTACACTGCGTAAAGCCTCTATCCTGAGCCTGCGAGTTGCAATGATGGCCCACTCGCTGAACAGCTCGCCCTTCTCGGTCGGTGAGACATCTTGCCATACGCTGTGTGTTCCCCATTTGAGCACTTCCACTGCCCTGTCATAACGCCGGATAGCTATCTGAGGGTCGCTCCCCATCACCTTGTCTGCGAGGTATCCAGTCATAATGTTCGCGCTAGGGTTGTAGAATATTCGTCAGTGAATAGAGGATAGCACAAGCGAACCCCTGACCTACCGAACAGTGGTTTCGAGTGCAGCGCGGGCTGCATCCCAGCCTTCCGTGCGTTGTCTCCTCAGAGCTTCCGCTTTGATAACTTCCACTGAAGCCTCTGGCCATGCCCTGTACAGTCGGACGGCCGTTTTCACTGGAAGACAACATCAGTAGACACGGTGGCATGCAGGAAAGTGCCGCACGCAGGGCCTCGTTCGTGTTCAGCCACTGGAGCGCGCCTTGATCGAGGCGGAATATACGCGGCTCGGTAAGGATCGCGTTCGTGAAATCCGCCATTATCTGGGGCTCATCTTCAAGGCATACAAGGAGATCTGTACAGAGCTGTACTCACGTTCAAAGCGTATTTTGCTTCATCCAGATTTGGTCGTGGTTCAGGTGACTGAATAGCCTCCATGCCGCGGTCCCAAAACTGCGAACTTGATTAGGAAGACAGCACGGCGCAAGGGAATTCGTATGATGTCGTACCTTTGCAGCTCGCAATAAGGTCCACGCCTGTATATTGGCGACCGATTAGAGCGTGCTCTCGCAAATCACGCGCAGCAAGGACAAGGACCACTCACGCTACTCTCTTGACTATCCGGCAACGACGATTCTAGTTGTTGTTCCAGCGCTTTAGCACGATCCCAGGGCATTCTATCCTGCATTTCCGTAGTGAACGCCATCAAGTTTCCGGTCTGGGCCAAGGTGTTGAAGACCTTTTGCAACTCGAATATGCACTGCTCTTTCTGCCTCAGTTCGGCGGTGCTGAGGTTCTCCTTCGGGAAAGCGTCGACAGCCTTCTTCCAGTGCTTCAGGCTCTCTCCATACTCCTCGAGGCCCTATGGATGCAAAGCTCGTTGAGAACGGAAAGTAGTATGAAACGTGGAGACATACATCATATGCTGCAGCCAGACGGCTAAGTCCTGTCACATACGTCGGATCCAGATCGACAGCCTTAACCGACGGTAAGCATCACATTGGTCTCTCTGAACCCCGAAATGCTACCTTTTGAGCATCGGCCTTGGCCTCGACGAATCTATAGATGAGATATTGCACGTTGAATAATTCATAAAATCGAATGGCGTCGAAGGTTACCTTTTACTGTGAAGCAAGCATGCTGCGCGATTGGCATACAGGATCGCATTTACATCGTCATATCGGATAGCGTCGCCATACTTGATGGACGCTGCATCATACTCGCCTTCGGCAAACAGCATGTTTCCCTCAGCTTTGAGTTCTTGAGCGCGTGTAAGATCAACCATGGTGCTGGTGAGCAATAGTGCTGCTGGGGCAGTCAGTATTTGCGCGCGTCGCTTCCACCAGGTCCTCAACAGAGAAACAACGTTATATTCGAAGTTCCTGCGCACGCGTCGTCATGCCTCATTTTCGTGTCCAATGTGGAGCATGCCGTACTGCTTGATCCTCGTACTCGCCTCATTACGTCAGGCCATGTATCATAATTCCCTATCAGAAGCGCACGCACCAACACATTCGACCGGTTGGGTCTGGAGCACAGTATGTTGCGTGCATAACTTGAAGGCTGTATGAGGCCCTCTACCCCGAGTCTTCGGATCCTGCTACCACGTCGAGCATTAACCGGGATGTCAGAAGGAAGCGTTCAATGCAACATAGTATAGAGGTGTCCTTCAATTCCTGAGGTGCACAAGAGGTCAAAGTACATGGACGTAGGCACACCACCTCGGGCATGCGCGCTTCATAACGTCTTCGAATTCTACCTCTTATATCTTCTGCGAGAGACGACAATCTCTCAGCTGTGCGTTAATGACCATAACATGCTCCGGACTTGGCCTACGCAGAGACTACCTCTGACAGTGACGGCTAGGCTCGATCTCGACGAGATGATGCTTCTAGAGCCCGAGTGAGTCACCCCGTCGCGCACGCCACTATACTGTCTGCCAGTTGCAAACTGCACGCCCAGCGTCCGCCTACCGCTCCCCGTCGTCCACGACTTGCATAGTAGCACCTCGACATCACAAGTCTTTCTCCAATTCAGCGAAGATGTCGCGCTCATTCACCATCCGCGTCCCGGCGACCTCCGCCAACATCGGGCCTGGCTTCGATGTCGTTGGCCTGTCGCTCTCGCTTTACCTTACCCTATCTGTTACAGTGGCCCCAGCAACATCGCCCGCGGATCGCTTACCGCCCAGTATCCGCTACGCCGGAGAAGGGGCAGATGAGGTCCCCCTAGATGCCTACAAAAACCTCACCACGCGCGTCGCACTCTACGTCCTGCGCTGCCACGGCATCTCATCCTTCCCCTCCAACCTTTCCATCCACGCAAACAACGAGATCCCCTTCGGTCGCGGACTCGGCTCGTCCGGCGCTGCCGTGATCGCGGGTGTGCTACTCGCCGACGCGCTCGGAAGCCTTCGCCTCACGCCCGGGCGCGTCCTCGACTTCGCTCTCATGGTCGAGCGACACCCAGACAACGTGACCGCCGCGCTGGTCGGCGGGTTCGTGGGGAGCTACCTGCGAGAGTTGGACCCCGCTGCGACGGAGGCGGCGAGCGTGCCCCTGAGCGAGGTCCTCCCGGAATACCCGCCTGATGCGGGCGAACACTGGGGGCGCGACCCGCCGCAGCCCCCGCTAGGGATCGGGCACTTTGTTACGTTTGGCTGGTCGCAGAGCATCAAGGCGGTTGCAATTATTCCGCGCTTCGAACTCAGCACAGCAAGGGCGCGTGAAGTGTTGCCGACGAGCTACAGTCGAAAGGACGTGGTGCGCATACTCTTGCTATGCCGGTTTTGTTGGCAGATTTTCTGAACATCCCGCAGGTTTTCAATTTGCAGCGACTGGCTGTGCTGACCACAGCGCTCGCACAAGAACCGCCGAATGCGGAGCTCATTTATGAGGCAATGAAGGACAAGATGCATCAACCGTATCGGAAAGAACTCGTACGTCACTGCTAAGCCTTCTGTTGCTACCACCGCTGACGCTCGGCGCGCAGATTCCCGGTCTTCCTGAAGTGACCTCGCGAATGACTCCTACAAGTCACCCTGGATTACTGGGAATTTGCCTCTCGGGTGCGGGACCTACCATCCTCGCGCTTGCGACAGGCGGTTTCGAGTCTATCGCCGAAGATGCCCGCGCGATTTTCCGAGAAAAGGGTGTAGAGGTCGATTGGAAGCTGTTGTCAGTAGTAGGCGGCAGCACAATGGAGTCGATCGAAGCATAGACGAAAGCATTTCAACCAACTCTCAACATATGTTTGTCGGCATCAAATCCATCACTTGAGGTCAAGTGAACGACTCCCTACATGCCTCCCTTCGTCCACCTAGCGTGGGGTACACATAATACACGGGGGTTACAGCTTTGTATATCTTTCTGGTCACCACTCATTTCAACGTGTATAAGGTACTTCTTACAACTTAGTGACTGACCACACTAACGCCCCAGGCACTCCACCGTCCGCAGCAACGCCATGCACGCGCGAATGTCCCACCGTAAAGACCGCCTCCACCTTCACGGTCCCCTTCTCAAACACCTCCCCATCCCACAGTGCAGTCCAGCTCTCCACATCATGGCACCACATCGGGTCGGTACGCCAAAGGCCGGGGGGGACCTCTCGCAGCCCCTTCTTCGAGCGTCCGGCGTGCCGCCCGAATATGACCGAGCCTGGCTCGGGGGAGAGCAGCGCCGCGAGCTTGCGCGCAAGCGTGGCTTGCTGTGCCTCGTTGAAGAGGTGGAAGAAGGACGATGTGTGGATCGCGGAGATGTGCCCCAGTAGCGGCGTTAGGGTGCCGGCCTCCCTGAGGGTGGACGGGGTGGGGCGCGGAGTGGAAGGCGCGGAGTAGAAGGGCGTGCTGGGCGCGAGGAAGGCGGGTGAAAAGGCGTCGCCAGCGAGGAAGGGTACGGGGAATGTGTCTGGCGTGTCGTTAAAGAGCTTGAGGCCGAGGTCCCAGAACGCTGTTCATCGGGTGAGTTTGCAAGCTTCCCCTTCATGATCCAGGGCAGGAGGCTTACCGCTGTATAGGTCTGAGGCGATCGCATTCTGCGCAGGAAAGCCACTCGCGACGGCTTTGCGGATGTCGACGCCGACTGGCGTACTCATCAGCCTATAGACGTGGGCAGGATACGAGGGTACGTACAGCAGCAGCCAATGTCGAGGAAGAGTGCGTGCTTGCGATCGCGCCCCAGCTTCAACAGCTGTTCGAAGCCAGGCAACTGCGAAATGCTCAACCTTACCACCAAGTAGCGCACGTTAGCGGCGACGTCGTGCTCAGCAATAATGAGAGCAAGCGCACTTCAAGAAACTGAAGTTCTGAATGCATCGGTACTTGTGGACCTATCGATTTGTGAGTCAGTCCATGTACACTAATGCTGCAAGTCCAAGGCAATAGCGCACTTACCGTCCACGCATCCAACTGTACTCCCAGGATGTGCTCCTTGAGTTGTGCTTCGTCGTCGATCCCGATGCGGGCCTTGACGAAGGTGCGCGCTTCCTCATCAAGGGCACCGTAAATCTCGTCGAGGACCTGCCTAGCTTGTTCCTTCTCGTCGCTCATATGTCTTGCTAATCAGGGGGGTTGTGTCTACTGATAGACACATTAGCCCGCCTTTTAAGTATAGGCTGTGGAGGGGATGCGATCGTGTATCGGGCAGCGGCACGGCGCGGCAACGGGTATGTACTTGGATCGATTGAGTGCTATTGAGCCTGCGGCCGCCATGATTGTCCGGCTGAGTCAATACGCCGCTATAGATACAACGTAAACAGAGTACGTAGAGTCAATATGAAGTCTCCAACTTTCAGCTTCGTATGCTTGGCCGAATCGTCTTGACCCCCGGCCATGCACGCCGGGGAGACGGTCGGACAGTGAAGGCGAGCTGACATTCTGACCATGACACAGACGCAACCTCGTCATACCTCAAGCTCAAGATTGCCGTCGGGGGCTAAATGAATACCCTCCTCCTATCTGGAGGTGTGACTGTGCTACTAATAACTCGATGGAACCAGCGAGCCCATAACACCACAACCCACACAACATCACTCGATAACACGCTCTCAAGTGGATTGCCGGACGCACGCAGTTCTGGCCAAGTGTGATTCTCGATGGTGGCAGCAGTCAAATTCTCAAAATCGAACTAACGGGTGTATAAAGTACAGTCAGTATGTGGCTATGGATACATGCAGATAATGTTAGAGCTACACCAGAGCGTCAATTGAACACCCGCATCGTCGTTCAACGACCAATGCGACTGTCCCAGCGTGCAAAGGAATGAGGATCGTTAGCGTTTCGTGCGTCGAGCACGTCCTTCATTCAACCGTGAAGCTGGGTGAGCAGCAGTCAGCTTCCACTCCAATCACACAGAAGACGATAAACTACTCACTAGATCATATCATCGAGTGACCCGTGCTGCGCGACTGCCACGAGAACGGGCTGGTGGTTTGCCGCGGCATTGATAGTCGCCATCCTGTAGACACCCTTAGGCAGTCCGCCCTTGACGGTCGCCGTGAGCTGGCCGTTCTGCGCGACCGCGTTCAGGCCGCTGAAGAACGCGAACTTGGTCGGGTCCGTCGGCTCGGTCTGGTTCAGGCTGGTGATCTCCTCGATGACGATGTGTGAGTGGCCGAGGACGAGGCCCGTGCTCGTGTTCACCTGCTGCGGCGCGGCAAAGTAGTTCGTGTTCGGGTTCACGAACCAGCCCGTCTCGAGGTTCTTGATCGCGAGCACAACCGTGAAGTTCGTGTTCGCGGCGACCGTGCCAAAGTTCGTTGGGCTGACGAACTTCGCGGAGGGCATCGCGGTCGTGGACGCGATCATGCCCATCGGGGCAGAGTTGCACGACCCGTTCTTGACCTGCGTGCCGTTCGTGAGAGGGAGGTCGACCGTGGCGCAGAAGTTGATGAAGTTGTTTGAGGAGGTTGCGGAGGCAAGCTCGCCCGCCTCTGAGCTGAACCTGGAGCGACAATCAATATGATTGTAAAGTGGGATGCTTATGAACCTCACTCACTCGTTCGTGCCATCATCCTCGAAGCCTATGTTGACGAGCGATGCGAGGAGAGTCAGCGAGGACTGGGCGGCGGTGTTGTTCGCGCTTGACCCCGCGGTACTGCTTGATACAGCGGCAGACGCGGTAGTACTTGTGGCTACGCCTCCAGTAGCAGCCGTTGAGGAGATGGCCGCAGTGCCACTTGCAACAGCAGAGGATGTCGAGTTTGAGCTTGCACCGGTGGCCGCAATACGTTGCTCGAGGTCTGCTTGTGTCGTACAAGCGATACTGGTACCCGCCGAGTTGACGAGGGGAAGTACAGCGCAGCTAGAACATAGTCAGTTCGGAATTTCAAAGGAGGAACAGAGCACGTACATCAGGCCAGTCCCGCAAGACTGGAGCACGTACTTGCCGCCGACACATTGTGCGAAGGAGTCCTGAACGCAGGCATCCGTGCCGGACTCACAAGTGGAGTTGGCAGTCAGAGTCGCGAATTGCGCGCTGAATCGACGTTAACCATGCCAGCCAACGTGTCACACTCTCATTATGAGGCTTACTTCTGTGCGATGGCCGCCTGACCGTTCTGAAGGGCAAAGCCATTGTCCCGAGGAACGCGATGAGGAAGTGCCATTGCTGCGGCAGCGAGAGCGAGTGTGAAGGTAGAAGAGAACTTCATCGTGGTCTAAGGAAGATTGAATGACGTGTTATCGGAGTTGCGACGTGTGCGAGGGAAGTTGCTTGTGCGATGGAGAGATCAGTTGAATAGTCGTAGACAGAGACACCAGGTCAGAGCAAGAGCGGAAGCGACCAGCACGGCAGACGTGAGCAAGGATGGAGAAGAGAGTGGAGAGGACAAGACCGGAGGCTTGGGATGGGAGACATGAGTGGCATCTGAGAGGGCTTTATAGTGATGTCTGGTGAATGCGTCCAAGGAGAACAAAGCCTAAGAACAATAATGGCCTTTGACGGGTTCAGAAGTCGTATTCAATGAACAACGAGCGGCCATGTCCATTGTCTACCCAATCGCGCGGCGGGCCGGGAACTCCGCTCCTCCCACTGTCACGACGCTGGTATCACTATACTTACTCTGCAACTTGTCACTCGTGCTCTCATCCTGGATGGAAGGAACTGCATCCCCGGCACTCTCATCCTGGAGGAAAGGAACTGCATCCCCGGCACTCTCATCCTGGAGGAAAGGAACTGCATCCCCGGCACTCTGGTTGCGGCAACGCGGCCAAGCCGATGCAATAGACTTCTAAAATTAAGCACAAAACAAATATCATCAAGTCCGAGTCGGCGGCTTACGACGTTGTTTGCTTTCGGCGCGGCCACTGCGGTCATAACAGACTCAGAGTTTGAATCTGCGCAGGCTTGCTGCTTGACGTCTGCGTTGTTGGAAGTTGTGCGCAGTACGTACTTCTACGTGAGTACTACTATAGTACCTATTCCGCAATACCATCATGCACAGTGCCTAGTACTAATAACCCCTCTTGAAGTCCACCTGATTCCAGACCTCCTCGCCCTCCCGCAGACGGCGCAAATTCTCAGCACATAATCGTATGCAGCGTTCGAAGTACTGTGACGACACTGTCGTCAGCCCCGGATCACACCGTCGCGAAGGTCCATACCATGACTGAACTTCTGCTCTGGTGCGGCGTTAGGAGGACATCCTTCCTACCGAAGAGTGGGTGGCCGTCCGGCAGTGGCTCTTCCTCCGCGACGTCGAGCGCGGCACCGGCTATTTCATTCGCATCGAGGGCTGCGAGCAAAGCGTTCCTGAACCACGATCAGGGTCATTCAAAGCACACCTCAGCTCAACGTACGTGTCAATCGCGTCTCCCCTGCCAATGTTGACCACGATCGCGTTCGCAGGCAGGTACGCCAGCGTTGCCGACGAGAGGATGTGGTGCGTTGCCCCTGTTGAAGGCAGTGCGAGGAGAAGGACGTCTGATTTGGACAAGAACTCCTTGAACGATGCTTCGTCCCTTGTCAAGTACCACGTCTCCGGAATGCTCCCGTCCAGGTCACCCATACCGTCTTCCACATAGCCCAGTTGCGGTTTCTTCTTCCCGTCACTCGTGCCCGCGAGCACCTTCGCACCAAATGCTGTTGATAGGCGTGCACATTCCCGCCCGATCTGTGATGGACAGTGTATGATAAGTATAGGTCGAGAGAAGAGATGAACATGATCACCGCGTACATGACCATAGCCCAGCACACCAACAGTCTTGCTTCGCAGCTTCTGAATGAACAGGCCGCCAAGATCTGCCTTTCCCCACCGTTTCTCAACCTGTCTAATACAGACGTCGTGAGTCTATTTCGCTCAATTTGATTGTTCGCAAAGACTGAGAAAAGGGCAGGGTTCGATAGAGGTTCGGGTCGAAGAGCTATGATCCTACAAACAAGATTGTACGCGGAGCAACTACGCACCTAAGAAAACAGGATTTGCTCCTGCAGGCGATGAAACATCGCGAGCGTCGTCATAATGAAATGCTGCACCGCCGACCGCTCAAAATTGACGCACCTGGGAGATCGGTGTCATGTGCACCCCCGCGGCGGTGGCTGCCACGACGCGCGCCGCCTCTTTCTCGTGCCACATCCGCTGGTGGACGAGGGCATCGACCCCCGCACTCACGAGTTGCACAAACCTGAGATTCGGAGCCTGCCCCCAGCGCTCCAGGCCGGTGGGGAATCCGTATACCGCATCGGCTTTGCGGTATTCTTCCTGTGAAGCCGTTTCAACGGGGTCTGTCGCACACGGAGGATGCACGGGAGACGCACGTACGTCCAAGATAGTGTGCGTGATTGACTCGTGGTTCTCGAGGTGCTCGCGGTGCGCGTCCGGGAAGGGAACACCGAGGACAAGGATGTGCTCGAACCGCGTGTCTTCCGACGACTTGGAGTCCTCTAGCGCGGTCGGCGGTGAGGCTGCGTACCGCCAAGAGCCTGTCGATGTGGATGGTGTGCAATCAGCGCGCTCGTATTTGAAGCATACGGAAGCTGAACGATGACGCAGTACGTACCTGATAGTCCCTTCATAGCAGAGCTGGCGGTGCGAAAGAGGGAAGCCATGACAATATGGAGGACGGTTGGGAAGGCGATGTTATGCCCGGTCACTCACGGCGTTGTTTCGGAGGAAGTGTTATCTTAAGAGGAGGACTCACGTACGGACACCCGAGGACGAATTTGTGAGCAGACATTAGGCCCTGCCGACGACCCGTCGACACTCTTGAATTCGACAGTCCCTGGCAATGGCGAACAGAAGATAGACCATTGGGGCGGCACCAGACGCGTCAGGAGGACGCGAGCCTAACATTGTTCGGGGGCTACAGGATATAATTATATGATGATACATGGGATAGCAGACGTACACTGTGCAAGAGACGACTCGCTACTATATAGGTCGCGTTGCTCCGCGCGCAGCGCGCATCCAATCGGACAATAGTGTCGCTTCGTTGTGCTGCAGAATCCACTACCGTGGTGTTCTGCTTTGGCTGGGTATCCATCTTGCCCGTAATTGCGATCTACTGGATTGCAACGGCGTAGCATCAGCGCGTTCAAATCTGCGACTTGTAAATACACTCACACCAACGCAATATATTATCTTCATGCCTTGGGCCAGTCGTCTGGTGGGTCTACACCCATCAATTCCGGTAGCTTCGCCCAGAGCTGCCGGCACAGCTCCACATCAGCCTCGCAGACGGCGTCCGCACAACTCCGACACAAGTACTGCGCCCTCTGCAGGGCACGGACGTGGGGCTCGCGCGTCTGGAGCGCATCGCAGACCAAGCGCGGCGCGAAGCCCTCAGCATGCTGCGCGCGCATCAGCGCGAGCGTGTCGAGGCACCGGCGGTGGGTGCACAGCGGCGACCGGCGCTCTGCATCGAACAGCTCGAGGATGTTCGCGATCGCCTGCTGCAGAACGAACTGGCGGCCCTGGATGCAGCGCACGAGGTCGTCCGTGCGCAGCTGCTCGTGAGGGCCGTCGTGCCAGCGGGGCGTGCCCCGGAGGATGCTTTCAGGGTGGAGCTTGCAGCAGAGGTACAGCGCGCTGGGGAGCATGGACTCGGTGCCTGTGAGCCGCGCGGTGGCGACCGCAGCGAGGGCATGTTGGTCGCTGAACTTCATGGCGAGGCTGCCGTGGTTGCGGTTGACGGCGTCCCAGGTGTCAAAGTCCGTGGGGAAGCATGCCTTCATTCTGGAGAGGTAGGCGTCGCGCACGTGGTGGACTTTGTACTTGTGGGATAGCCGGATGACTGCGACGACGGCGGGGAACTCGATTTGCTCGTCGATGCGGTGATACCTGTTGGCACAGGATTTAAATATAGATGTGGGTATGTATGAACGAGATAGCAGACCTTTCTCCAGGAAAGAGGACACGTAGAAAATGACGGAGTTCTGCAGGGTGATCGGAGAGCCGGACAAACAGACAATCATCGTCTACTGTCTCCACGGTCCCGGATTCAGGAGAAGCAAAGAGGTGGTGGAGTACTTTCGAGTTCTGCGCGAGTAGACCTTGGTACACCTTGAATGCATGGCCTTGCGCCTCCAAGACCACATTGCCGTCAGGGAACCAAATCTCTTCGTCGGGTATGAAGGAGACATGGTCAGCGACCTCCGGTGGGTCGCTCATATGCCCTTCAAGCGCGTGCAGTTAATCAATACAAGAGGGAATTATCGGGACAGATGTGTCAGGGCTGTTATCAAAGGCGATTCAGAGCACGCCCGGGCGAGACAAAGAGGCGGCGTGACAGTGAAACGCGTGTGGTCACAGGTCGCGTGGACGGCGTGCTCTCGTCACATGGCGCTTGGCCCTGCATGGATTCACCTCGTTCGTGCAGGCGACTGTCTCTGGACTTGGGAATCTCTCGATATTCTGATTCAGGCTGACGAGATTAAAGGGGATTTACGGCACCAATCGCTGCTCTCCAACTCGCTCACGACAAAGTACGCAAACCCCGTCCTCGCTAGTGTCGTCTTCGTCTTCCCATCGCCGATATATCCAACCACCACCTCTTTGTCGTCACTGTCGGTCAGCAGCGGGACCCTTGCGATGGTCCATTCCAGCTCAGCTCCCTCCGATCTGATCACCCTCGCGATGGCGACGACGTCGTTGTATGCGTTGTGCGCGAAGAGAGCGACCCCGCTGACGAGAGCAGCGAAAACGATGCTGAACTGGTCATGTTCGTCTTTCATGCTGGCTGTCCCGAGGGCGATGAGGCGTCGAACGCCCTGCCTCTTCATGACTTCGATGACTAGGCTATATGCGTGGGCGAGGGGAGTGTCGCTGGGGTGGGATGGTCCCTTCTTGACTGCGGGTCCGAGCGTGGATAACACGGCGTCGACGCCCTGCATGGCTCTGGTGAGCGTCTCCGCATCGGTGAGTTGTCCCTCGACCACTGTCACTGCGGGATTGGTGGCGATGGCGTCGGGGATCTTCTGCGGCGAGCGGGCGTAGATCACTAGCGTGTGTGAGGTCGCTAGCGCCTCTTCGACCGTCTTGAGGCCTGTGGGCCCAGTCGCACCAAGGATCAGTAGGCGCATGACTCTGGCTTGTGATGGCGAGATATCCGTGCAATCGGCGGGGACGCGAAGCGAGGTTGGTGCGTCTGGGCGGTTGACTTGAGGATGACCTTGCGACTGCGCTGACTTACTTCGTTGTCAATGACGTACTTTATCGCATCATTGAAGCGGGCAGGAGCAAGGGCCGGGATCTTGGTCACTCCAATCAAATGCGCAGGCATGTTCTGATCCACCCCAGCGATGTCTCTTTGTTCTGCAGCCGCATCGCTGTACGTACTCTACGTGTGCCGTACACGAACTGGCACTCGGATATCCTGTGGCGACAGTGTAGATCCGCGACAGCAGTGAGTCATCCCTTCAACTGACTTTTCTGTGCATCGGGCTGATATGCACGAGAAATCGTCCCAGAGCATGAACAGGAAACATAGTTGGGTAGGCACGGTCACAGTTTGTATTTCTTGCTCAGCGCGATTAATCGACTTCCTATCGGTAGGGGTGCATCGGCGGCGGCGGATGCTATCGACACTCTCGTTCCTCCGACCTCAGGCTCGGAGATGTCGCTTTGGCAGCAAATCCGCCGGATCCAACACAGCAGGTTTATAGGTCTGTATCCCGATGGCGCAGTCACCTTGTTAAAGTGAGTGTAGTTGAGAAAGGCATTGGGGTAGTTGCTCGCCGCCGCCGCTTTGATGCTAACATCCAAGGTTAGTCGGAAACCCAGAAATGATCCGATTTGTGCCGTCATGAGTGCTTTCCCGCTGGGATCCACTCAGGCTGACGATGACAGGATGTCTGGTAAAGTACGAATATCCTCCCGTTCCCGGGCCTCGAGCCAGTACAAATATGCATCAGCGCCCCCGCGTGCTACAACAATGCCATTCTTGAGCGGCTGGACGAATTCATGCTCCTCGCGCGAAATATCGGTAATGCGTCAACCAAATGCGCAAAGTATGAACTGGACGTGTTGATGGCGATATTACTATAGCTGCTAGTCAACATCCATAGCTTGTGCACTATCGGCGGGCGGATCGCAACGTATATAGCGCGAAATAAGGTATGACAGACTTCTACACGAATGCTGAGTAAGTTGCCAGTGCACAGGTACAATTGGAGGCGCGCCTCGAAGTTGTGATCGTACTGCATCTGCACAACCCTAGGCAAACCTTGGAAAGAGCTTATTGAGTACATCTTCAGGTTCGAAGCAGTGAACGAAGCTATGTTTGGAAAGGAGAGTTCTTCTATTCTCACACGTAGTTGACATCGCAAACCTTCATCCAAGACTATCAACAGTGGTCAGCGAACGAATATGTGCAACGAGTATATCTGACTGTATACCCTTCAGGCAGTGTGACAGGACAAACACAATCAAGATGAAGCTTGATGGCAATACCGGGGTGGAGGAGGAGGGGGTACGTTCGTTGCTCCTTATCTCCACTTGGTAACCCGATCTGACCCTACAGCGCACCAGACCATCCTCGTCCTCGCTGGCGGAGAGCTTTCGATGGCCGAATCCGTTCCGCCCGGCCTCCTCTCCTCCTCATCGCCCGATGCCACCTCGATCTACACCTACATCGTGGCCGACTTTTTGGCCAACTTCTACACCTCATTCACCGCGGGCTACGCCCAGCAGACGCTTCTCATGGGCAAGTATCACGCCTTCCGCGCGCACACTCGGAAGGGTTAGTTGCGGGCCGGCAGGGCGGTATTATCGTCATCGTTAACAGGGGTGCGCGCTATTACGACACGGTGAACTGCTCGAGTGGCGACGCGCAACGCTAATATCCAGGGCTGCCAACATCGATTCTGCCTGCCCTGGCTCTATCGGGAGGCCATCCCTCACACCAACCACACGTGAGCCCCTCGTGCATTCTTTTCCGTGAAGCATCAGAGATCTCTGTCCATTTACATTGGCGGGAGGTGGGCGTCGTGGAAGGAGGCCGCTCATTCCGTCCCTGCGACGGCGTACGACTTCTTGATATATCTGTATGGCACATTTCCAATGAGAGTTTTAGCGTATCTAGTTACCTACGCCATCGTTGGTATTCTCACTGCTACCCCACATCCTCGCGTTGCGAATCCGATATCTTGCGAAGTCACTCAGCTACAGCGGCGTATCTTCTGTGGGGTCAGAAACCCCCCGGAGGCTGTCTGCTTATCTCGCAAGATCGAACCCCCTTCTGTTTCATTCAGACTGTCTCCGCCCCCTGAGGCCTGAGGCCTGAGCACCGGCTCTTCCTGCCCACGTAAAGAGATATGTGTCATGTAATGATTTCTGACGAGCGTGGTGATGTGTGTTAGGAATGCTACAACCCATTGAGATGTCGAGATCTATCTCGTACTGTACAATAGTATCAAATGGCTACCGCTCCCTGTCAGCGGGCAAGCAGGTGCGGATGGTACATGTAATGTGCAAGTTGAATCGTGGATAGTGGATGCATCGGGCAGCCCATTCATCATCTTGTAACAGCTAGTGTGAATGGTTGACGGACACCGGTTGCGCGCTGATTTATGACGTTTGAGTGGTGTAGACGAGGACCGACGCGACATCCCAGTATGCATTGGAGAAGGCAGTTGGGTTGTCGTTCACATAGTCTATCATGGAAATTGTCAGTGACAATTTTATGTATACCCGGAGAAATAGACATACCAACGCAGGTGTCCGGGCAGCCAGCGTCAGCGTAGACCGAGCTTTGACCAGCCCAGTCGCCGCCTGAGATGAAGTATTAGTCAATTGTGAGAGGCTTAGGCATCCGTATTGAGATACTCACATAGTGTGATGTCGAAGATGATGTTGTTGGCACTGAAGACGGAGGCGAGGTCACAGTCAGTGTTGGGGAAGTAAGCGACCGGTGTGCCCTAATGACGCAATATCGGCCCATTCAGCAACGTTACTCCATCGCCGATGTCCCGGGATAAAACATACCCAGTTGTCAGTGTCAACTGAGCTTGCGCCACTAGAGACGTCCGTGGGAACATCGCTATCCGTGCGGGACCAGAACCATACCGACACATCCGTCGAAGTGCGCTGCATGGCGTACCAGCCTCCACCAGCAGCGTTAAAATCAGGTCCAAAAGAGTTCGTGGTGGGATTCTCGACTCCGCACCCGTCGTTGCCATCGGTGTTCACATCACAATCGGTCGATTGTGATGTGCTAGTCAGAATGAGCATCATATGCGACATACTGAGTAAAGGTACTCACCCGGTCTCCGTGCGGGACGAGGGCATCGAGCATGTGCTGCCTACATGCAAGGACACCAGATTCGGAGACACAGAGTTCACGCCTTCGATCCTAACGGCAAGCGGATCAATAGAGGATTGGCCCGCGAAAGAAGTGTGACTTACTTATCAGGTGGAAATGGGGGGAAGCCACACATGAGAGCGTCAGTAGCTAGATCGTAGCCCTATGTGTAATGATATACACTCACGATGTCAACTTCACCAGCGGAAGGCCAGTCTTCATCATTGGTCTCCCAAAATGCCGGCCAAGTGGCGCAGCCCTCAGGCATGTGCCTCACATCGATGCTGTCGGGGTAGAGTTCAGCTCCACTGAAATGGGAGGTGTAAAGTCTCTGGACTCACACGACGGTATGGTAGTCGTATTGGGCATTACTCTTGATGCGGACGCTGTTTCTGCCCGCGTCACTGCTCGAGAGTGTCGTCGTGTCATCGACACGCATAATGAGCGTGTCCGACGACACATAAGTCAAGTTGTCGGCCAGTGCTGTAGCCTGGGATACATATGTTCTGGAGTGTATAGTCCGATGTTAGCCATTTCATGACGACATGCATGAAGACCAAGAACATTCGCATCGTCACTGGGATGGATAGGTGCACTTACACTCTGCCTCCAGTAGGGTCGGCTTCGGCTTCAAATGACCAGGAGTCCAGGAAGTCTTGTCCGATGAATGTGTCGCCAATAGACCACGTCGCCCCGAGTGTCTCGAGGACAAAGGTGGAGAGAACGAGCACAGAAGAGAATGTAACCTGCATGGCTAAACCGATAAGAGACACCTGAGGCGACGCCGAGCGAGAGGCTGGGGAATGCTGGGATATGCAGGGCCCCTTTTATCATGGTGGTGACGAGGCTGGATGAGGATGTATTCGTCCCACGGATAGCGTCACACGGTCTGCAACACAACATGGAGGCTTCGCGTGCATATGGACAACAGTTTGTGCGACCATCTGTGGTTTCCAAGTTAGTACACCAGTGTCAGCGTTCCGGGCCTCCGGGGGATCTTCCGCTTGCCTCGTCTCACGGCGCCGCCCGTCCCATGGGCCATGAGACTAGTGACACGCAGGGCTAATGAAGTGACCTTTCCTAGATACTTTACCTCGGACGTCGAAGCACCGTTCTGGTCCACCCCAGTCATGAACGAAAAATGCATCCCGTCACGGCGCCACCTCGGATTCTGTTCCGCTCATGCGTTGCGTTGCATTGCACGCGGCGCTCGCCTCGCAAATGCAGATGCGTACTTTCTAAGAGCACATGTCGATCTATGGAGTTGACAAATGCGATTCTGTCCTGGGAGGAACGGTGTCGTTACGATCGATCAGGTTGCGATGGAATTCGGGAGGCTTGCGCGTTAATACGAGAGTTTAACGTTACATAGGCCCGCGCCGCACGAGGGCGTGGAGTTCTAGGCTGCATGGGTTCTGCATGTGACGACAAAATGAGAAACGTTCCGAGAACAGTGGACGGAGAGTAGAACATGACAGTACCTACCGCGGAACCCATGATGTCCGCTCGGCTTCTTCTTGCTTCCTCGGGAGGAGCTCCACCCAGAACGCCTCCACACGAGGAAGACGATAACGCCGAACGGAACAGATGAGGATTCGTAGCGCTGCAGATCTGACCACGCGAAGGGGGAGGCGCGAAATGCCCATAATTTGCGATGCTACGCAGTCAGGTGGCCGAGACTCCCGATTAATGCCGGTGGTACATATGGCCTTCAAAATCGCCAGTTGCGTCATACGTCCGGAGCACGGGGTCGCAATAGTTGCGTTTGATGCACAACCGGGGTCGTGCGTCCTTTAGCGTGCGCTATACTTAAGCTTAACTTGAATTCGTTGAGTACAAACACCGATAGCTTCTCAATCCCATGCTCAGCTAGCCTTTCATTTGTGCAGTGAGGAAGACTGACTCTATCCCACTCACCTGACGGGATGCATGCATCTTTAAGGTTTCTAAGCCACACGTCTGTACAGCGCTGGCCCTACCGCTTGTCTAAATCCACTGAAAGGGACGGGATCTCGACATGTCACGATCAGTAAGGTATTGGACCGCATGGCGTACGTTGCCGCTGCGCGATGTGTCAACAAAAGTTTCCCATGCATTCGGCCTTGAGCACCTGGAGTTCGCGTAGTTCTGCGTTGAGGTGGGGACCAGGCGGGGGCAGAAGTCGGCTGCTATCAAGCCGGAGGTCGCTGTACGATATGACACAGGACCGCCGAGAAATCAGTTCGCGTTGATATAGTGGATACTTATGCAAGCATACCTTATGCCGGTCTTCAGGACAACTCTCCTGCCGGCCCCTGAGGCCAGTTGCCCGCCAGTCGGGCTTCCTCTTCTACAGCGCAAATCTCTTCGACCATCTCCCCACCCTCGTCCATTTCTAATTGAAGCATGTCTCGCTGGAACTGCTGCCCGAACCTCGCCACAAGCCCCCCTATCTCCGCCCTCACGGTGACCTCGGAGGCGGAGGATGCATCGGCAACACACCCTGCTTTAGTGTCCGCCAATCCACACGCGATGATTTGGTCGAACCACGCCCGGGGTTCCCTCGTAATATTCATCGCAAAGCCGTGCGTCGTCAATCTATGCCTCACTTGCACGCCAATGCTCGCGACTTTGGTCTGTGCGTTCAAGAATACACCGGTGTGCTCGCTCGGCGTGTGTTGTATGCCATGCGCCTCCACGAGGTGCGTCTCAATCGTTTTCTGCATCTTGCAAATGTACTCGCGTATTCCAAGGGGTGGCGTCCAGCGCGCGAGATCGAGGAGTGGGTATCCGACGAGTTGCCCCGGGCCGTGGTAGGTCGTCTGGCCCCCGCGCTTCGTAGCCACGAAGTCTGCGCCGATGTTGGTCAGGCGTGTGGCCTCCGCCTCTACTTCAGGGGATGTGAGCAGCTGCCTTCTCCCCGCGGTGTAAACGGGGCGGTGTTGAAGCAGAAGGAGGTAGTCCTGGTGTTCCCCGTGGCGCCTGCGTAGAAGCTGGATCTGGTGAATGCGTTCCTGAAGAACCAAGGTCCGTGCATATGGGAGAGGGAGCTGAAAGTAATGGTATAGGATCGGTGGAAGCAGCATCTCCAGGATGTAGTAGAAGATTGAGCGGGATGGACACTTAACGTACGTAGTCGCTCGTAAATACAGCTGTGTGGGACATTCTAAGCTATCTCCTGGATAATATGGGATAACTAAACAAGGCGCCCATGACAGTACAGCGTTTGTGTTCCAGCGGCCTCCCAACCTTCGAGTCTCAGGCTGTCTCAGGACACGACCAGCTCTGTGTTGTTTACAACTACTTTACGTGATTTGGCCCTGTCCAGACTCCTGTATATCTAGGTCTCACTGACATTCTTCCCATAGTGGTATGTCGCCAAACGAGAGGCGTAGTTTCATTGTTGGTGTAGGATGCACTGCGTTCATCAAAGTGAGCCAGTCGTATTTTTCATCACAGCCTGTTCTCATCCTACAACTACCTAGCCAAAGGGAACGAGGACCACGGAAGACGTGTGTTTTCCTAGCGGACATATCAGCTCGTTTTACTAGAATGGTTCATGTTCACAGATGGGATTGGAAGCGGCCACCAAGGCACTCCTCGATGCAGGTCCGCCCTACACCCTCCTTATCCTCAATCCTCATCCACAGAGATGTGCACAGGCGTCACGTATGACGCTGTGGAGACCGCCTTCGTGGGATACGTCTATGGGGACTCTACGTCCGGCCAGGTACATATTAATCTGCTGCCGTACGACCAACCCCGCTGAATCCGCGCAGCGGGCACTTTACAGTTTGGGCCTGACGGGCATCCCTATCACGAATGTGAACAACAACTGTTCGACAGGAAGTACAGCTCTATACAATGCGAACAATGCAGTCGTCTTTGGTATGGTAGAGTGTGCCCTGGCTCTGGGATTTGAGCGTATGGCTCCAGGAAGCCTAGGGTCTACTTTCCCCGACCGCCCATCCCCTATTCAACCCTTTCATGATGCGACAAAGGAGATCGAGCCGAACCTGAGTAGCGGCGTGAACCACGGGCCGGGTGCACCAAGGATGTTCGCAAATGCCGCTCAAGAATATATGGACAAGTATGGTGCTACCGAGAGGCACCTGGCTCAAATAGGTTGAGCAGCCTTAGTTTATCCTTGTGCGCAGAACGCTGATCAACGACTAAGCCTCGAAGAACCACAAGCACTCCGTTCACAACCCATACTCGCAGTTTCGCGATGGGTGGAGTGTGGAACAGGTCCTAGCTACGCCCAAGATCAATAAGCAGTTGACCAAGTTCATGTGTAGCCCTACCTCGGTAGCGTCCTTCGCAGATACCACACCTCTGGTGACTTACCGTCCAACAGGACGGTGCTGCGTGTGCCATCGTTGCCTCGGAGGACTTTGTGCACGCGCACGGTCTCGAGAACCAGGCCATTGAGATCGTTTCACAGGCTCTCTGCACCGATGAGCCGTCCGCGTTCGAGAGCAAGAGTGCAATGGAGATCATCGGGTATGGTATGACGAAGACCTGCGCTGACAAGGTCTTCCGCAAGGCTGGCTTCGGAGAAGGCGAGGGCAGGGACCAAGTGGGCGTGCTCGAGCTGCATGACTGTTTCGCTGCCAACGAGGTCTGCATTGTGCACGCTCTCAGTGCGGAGTCCACTGACTTTCAATCGACGAAGCTTGTGGCGTACGAAGCGTTGGGCTTGTGCGGCGTTGGGGAAGCTCACAAGATGGTCGAGAATGGCGATAATACAGTAAGTAGGCTGCAAACATGGATGGGGGGCTTCCAAGCTGATGCAGTTCATAGTATGGCGGGAAATACGTTGTGAACCCAAGTGGAGGCTTGGAGGCTAAGGGACATCCATTGGGAGCCACTGGTATCGGGATGCACTTCTACATCACCAGTGAGTAGACGCTCTCTCATTCCAAGGCGCGTGTTCATGTTGGTGAATATAGTGCAACTGCGCGATTGTGAGTCCCACGAGTCTATTCCGCGTGAATGATACAGACATTTTCATCATGAGGGGCCGGCCCAATGCAAGTCCCGGGGCTCTTCGACGTTAACGACAGTAGGGGCAAGTACGGTCTCATCCACAACATCGGCATCGGCGGAGCTGTAGTTTGCAGCCTCTTGCGTCGCCCGGAGTTCTATCGCCCTGGCGGACCAGACGGACGAGTGAGGTATGTGGCACGCGAACTCTGACGGTCGCAAGTCGTAATCGACGGCTGCGTAGGCTGGGCTACAACCACGCACACGAGTGCAGGCGCGTCACGAAAGAGGACGTGGATAAGGTCAAGTCTCTCAAGTTCTCGCCGTACATCCTTGGGCGTGCGAGGCTCTAAGGGACGCCGTGCGCGCCGATGGGTAGAGCCGCAATCCATGTATTGTACAGTATATGTGACATTGATTTCATACGAGACCTTTGCTTCACGCCGAGATGCCTATAAGTCCATGTGCACACAGATGTTGTGGGAGATGCATGTCCAATACAGTATCACCGTGACGCTGTCCTTCTCTTCTTGTGTCGGGGTGATGAACCCCATGCCATGTTGTCATCATCCAGCATCACCGCCTTTGTGAGGGCTATGGTAAATTATCAACAGTAGGCTGTAGGTCTACTCACTGGTCCTACACCGTTGGTCAGCACTGAGGGTGCATATGCCTTGGAAGTAGTTTGTCCCGTACCGGATATGTATGGCTGTGATCCGATATTATCAGCCACTGCTACGGGCTCTGGTGTTGTACATGACTCACGAGTTGGATAGCATACTCTCTTGTGCTCTTCGTGCCAATCGAGTCCCTCAATGCCTCGACATGATGCGCACTTGAACGCTGGTGTGCCTAGCATTCATAAAAGACTTCATGCTCGCTTCTACAACACCGACCTTGTTGAAGAAGAGCTTCATGAACGGCATATCGGAATCGTCACAGATCGTAATATCAAGCCAGTGCGGATAGGTAGTAGCGCAGCCAGCTCGTCGGGGGCCTAAAACGAAGGCATGATGGTGGTGGTTATATACGCCGCACGAGGTCTGGCAGTCGGATGGCAGAGTCGGATCGGAACACACATGACACCGATCCCTGCCGCAGCAGTCCCAAGTAACGCGCATGAACCACCATATTCGGCTTCATTCCATACAACGGGGGCATTGGCGCCTCGCCGCACACTCAATAAGGCCGACGAGGGCTCGGTGACTACGAGTGCGGGCGATTTCTCTCAGGACGGGCTCCTCGAGAAGTCCACCCACCAGGGTCATGCACGGCCTGGACGACGGCCCGACGCTAAGGATAGGATGTGTCTGACCCTATGCGGACGTAATTAGAACGGCGACGCTATGGCGAAGCGCACCAAGGACTTGCAGAACGCGAGCGAGTTGCGGCCAGACCCGTTCAGGTTCGAGCGGGCCAGTAGGCCCTCTACTGGCGCCGTCAGTAGACACCCCGTGAAGCTTCGGATTCCAGTCATGCATCAGTCTTACAAAAATACGACAACTACTGTCTGCAATGAGCGTGGTGCAAGGATAGCTCGACGGTTCGTATAGTTAAACAGTACGTCAACACACCGTCACTGTGTAGTAGGGGAACCAGGCCCTCAAGCTGTCGCCTTCAGCCTTGGCAGTGGAAGTACGGAGCCTCCACCATGACCTATGATTAACATCAGGTTTAGACACAGAAGAAAGCTAAACGGACATACACATTAAGGCCTCTCCACGTGCCGCCCATTGCCCCATGAGTCATGACCCATGGAGGATGTAAACTTGAGCGACGCAGTGTTCCCTAATACAACCGCGAGGGCTTGCGGAAAGCCGACGGAGGATTCGTTCGCAGGACAGCAGTAGTACATTGTTGTGCATTGGGTCTCGGCACGCGTTGACATACGGCCGGTGGAGCCTCGACTGATGTTGGGTAGGGCAGCTGGGGAGAGCGGGATCGAGGAGAACGACTAGACCGCGGCTACGCACAATTGCTCGGGTGCAAAGGTGAGGGTGTCAAGCTGGTGAGCAGGGTCCTCCACATCGGGGGAGTAAGCTTCTGAGCTTGCAGATATATCCGAAATATCCCAGGTGAAGGCTCGGTCGACCGCACGAAGATCCAGCATGAATCGTGTGACTAAAATTGAAGAGATACTGCATGCAGTGAGCGAGGTTAGCAGAGCGATGTGGAGGGTACTGAGTAAATACTGACGGCCCAGTGAAGGTGTCAGTGTAAGAGAGATTGACCTGGAGTGGGGCCGTCAGTGATCGACGTATAAGCTGAGGTGCGAGAGAACTAACAGCCTGCGTCCCAATGGTAGTCTCAAGGACTATCTGCAGCACGTTGAGGAAGGCGAGTGAGCTGACGTGAACCCTCAGTATGTATCTCAGACTAAACCGTTGGTGTAAGTACGTACACGAAGTAAATCACCCCTGTATGGATGGCGCGTGAGAAGGCGTCGCATGAGGTTGCAGTCATCAGGCGTACCTTGTTGTAGGATAAGTCGGATGAATCTCCCCTTCAGCTCTCTGGGGTGGAGAGCGACGCCAGCAAAATACCAGGTGCAACAGAGAACGACAAGGTCCGAGAAGATGGCGCAGACCCGCACGACAAATATCACTTTGAGGGGGAATGTCAGAATCGGTTGGCACAGTAGTTGGAAGGATATGTTAGTTACATCTAGGGTCAAACCACCACGTCAATATCAAACCCCACTAACACTGACCTTGGCACTCACCGAATATTTAACTGTTCGGAGAAAAAGGATGACTTTGCGCAGATCGGGATGCTGCCGGCAAACAAAACGTACGCCCTCGAGGACCGAATGTCTCCATACTAGTGACCCAGCATATGGTGAGTCATTGCTTCCTCTATATACAAGGAGTGACTCACCAATTGAATTGGGATGGCGACGGTTGCCCCTAAAAGGGTCAACACCGCTGGCCACCACTGTCGATGGCTAATGGCGAAAACACGGAGGGCGGAGAACCCTATGAACTCTGTGAGCCGCTGCAGACGTGACTATGGAGATGCGTCGTACATGCTATGACGAAGACGAGTATGAGGGTCAACGCAAACTGTAAGTCGTATAGCCATTCGCAACTGTAAATGGAATGGTCAGAACCGGAATAAGCGAAAAGAGCAGTCAGTGCTCATGCACCTCTGTAAACATGGGCGAACGTGAGCTGGGACGATACGCCTTCAGAACTGATGCATTGACTTACGGAGGAAGCTCTCCAGTCGAGGACAGACAAAATACCGAGAATAGCGGAGACGAGTAGAATGTACCGGTTGACGAGGAACAAGACAGTGACGTGGGAGATCTTCCAGTTCCACATATACTCAATCTCTTGCTCTAGGAGGGCTACATGCTCATAAATGATTAATACTTGTGGTTTGATGAGCGCGACGCAAATGTGGTTAAGATCGTAGCACTCACTGCTTGCACTGAGTTGAGAATACGCCTGGATATTGCTGGCAATGAATAGCCTCAGTCGTACTGCACAGACCAGAGGGGATGAGACATACTTTTGGGCTAAGAAGATGATGGCCTCGGTGTCCCTTGGGTCTCTCGTGGATAGCATCCTCAGCGACTGGTTGAGCGCAGGGAGGGCGACTGGAGGAGGTTGGGGTTCAACGGCCCTGCGACTGGGAGGCCTGAGTGTGTTCCGGCAAGGACTGCATCACGCTGGAAGTGATACGACGGTGACGGTTGCGCACTTGGGATGTGTGTACTAGCCTTCCTTTGGGCTCGCTTCAACGCATGGTCCAGCATTGGCCAGCGCCCCTTTTTACTTTACGTAACTCGATCTCGAGATCGCATCCGCGCGGAGGCATCTGATCGTCCAAATTATTCAGCCACAGCAATCAGGCATGCGTTCTGCACAAAGGGTCATCTCAGCTGGGCTCATCGCGCTCAACACCATATAATCTGCCGTTGGAGGATCGACGCACTTTCGCAGTTTTGAGCAAAGTTACTTGCGAATATGTAATGTCTGTCGACATTCAGCGTGCCTTGCAATTAAGAATGACAGTTCCCTGACAATGACACGTCAGGTATATATCAGCTACTGTGATCGAAGCAACGAACCACGCACCCAAGGCAATAGTTTCGGCGGAACGAAGTGCGTGAAGTCAACGATCGGCTGCATAGTGTGTCCTCTCACTGGTCATGCGCTCGCCGACACGAAGAGCGACCCACACGAGAGCAGCATAATACGACGCAAAGACAACCCACCGATCGAAAGTCGGGAGTGCTGCGCGGCTCAGCGCATCATGACTATTCAAGGAGTCACGCGCCGTGAATTGCCAAGGCTACAAGTATGGTGGGTTTTATTGTGTGACATGTGGTCCTCTATCACCACCCATAGTACAAACGCCAACGTTCTGACCTAACTACACAATGAATGTTACAGAATAAATCATGGATAAAGGAGTGTCAACCGACGGACTCGCCGGTAATATATACAGCGCACCGCGCACCACGAAGCTTGGTCATACCCCGAACCGCCGAGCGGGCTTGCCCCTCCCCAGCGAAGAAGCTGAACCGCGCTCGCTCGGCGTGACAGAGGGAAGCGCCCTAGGGCCTATGATGGTCGGATGGCGATTCGGCGACAGCAGAACGCTGCGGGGTATGCTACTCCGCGATGCTGATGGTGCACTCGCCTCTGATCCATGGCCCCGATCCACCTGGAGCGTCGTCCCGAGGACCACGTCCGGGGCTCGATTCGGCACCAGCGGCAGTGCGCGTACCGACGGGGTGCTCTCTGCTATTGAGCTCTGTGACGAGTCGATCTTCTCCAGGGATGGTCTGGACCGTAGCTTCGGTTCGTTCTGAACTTGCAATTGGACTGAGCTCACGCTGTGCTCACGAGTGGTAGCCATGGGCCTGCTGGACACAGATGAAGCGTCGCTTGAATCGGAGTGCCATTGAGTGAACAGGTCATGGCACGGTGTCATCAGCACTGGGGCACTCGGCTGCGGCGAGTGTACCTGGAGAGAATGCCCAACAGCGGACAAGACGTTGAAACGCTCTCCGACAGCCACCTCTGCGGTGTCCACGGAGTTTCTCGAGTCTATCGTCGAAGACAGACTCGTCGACCTGGCGGCACCTGGCTGCGGCTGAGGTACGGGCAACGGCCGCATGAAACGCGGGCTCACAATGTCTTCGTGAACGGTATCGAGACGCTTCAATACCAGAGGTAGAGGCACCGGTGGGAGCTTGCGGGGTCTATCTCCCTCCATGCGCGTGGATCTCGATGGCGGATCTGGTTGGACGATGATGCTCAAAACCGGGTGAGATGGTTGTGGATGTGGTTCCTCGCGATCCTCAGGCAGAGCGACGACGCTCGGGTGAACCAACACCGCGTCCGAGGGAGCTGGGTTTTCATGCTGCACAGGCTCAGGAGGGTCTTCTGCAATTGCTAACGTCGGAGAGTCCGCGTACGCTACGAGCGGAGACGGGGGTAACTCCAGAGTTCTTGTTGTGAGTGGGGGCGACATGGGTGACTCTGGCGTGCTTGCTATGAGTTGGGGCGGGGGTACCTCTGTAATGCTTGCTACGAGTGGGGATGGGGGTACCTCTGGAATGCTTGCTACGAGAGGGGACGGGGGTGCCCATTGCGCCTCCAGAGGTCCCGCAGCGAGTGGGGACGGATCACCTTTTGGCGAGCCTGTGATGGAGATCGAGCTTTGGCTACTCGGACGTAGAGCAGAAGTAGAGGGCTCGACATCAGCCTCGGCCTCTAATGGTGGAGAGATCACCATGGCTGCCTTCTCATCCAACACATCTGCATCCTCTGCACGCTGGTCTGGGAGGTCAGCAAGTATTGGCCCCGACTCCGAATCGCGAATGGGCACAGGTTCGCAAAGGGGCATAGGTTCGCGAACGGGCGCAGGTTCGCGAATGGGCACATCGCCATCGCTATACGCGCTCATGCGCGCCATCTGCGCGGACGCGACGATTTGCAGGGTGGCAGCAAGCAATGGGATGTTTGGGCTGTTCGGGAGGGAAACCGGGCTCTCGACGATGGGTCTCCTGTCCACGACGGGCACAGGTTCCAGCTCATCAAGAGCAGCCGGCGGAGAGAAAGACTTCGCATGACTTATTGAGGATCTCCCGTGGCTCATTGAGGAGCCGTTGGTAGTCCAGGCCGTACCGGGCGACATAGTATCGCTAGATTTGTCCGTGTTCGAGCGAGGCGGGAATACTGTGTTGTCCGGCAGAGGGGTAGAGTCCACGTACACGTTCCCCATGATCCGGTCGCAGACCCGACCCGTCAAGGGCATCGTGCTCACCGTCTTGACGCTGTCCGCGCGAGCAGGCAGGTCCGGCATGCTCGTGTTGTCCCAGCAGAATCCGTCCGGCGCCATCATGCTCGTCGGCGTGCTCGCCGTCGTCCGGTCGCTTGCGATCATGCCGCTGGTGCGCGACCCGGTGCTCGGTGTCGCCGCTCCATTCGCGACAGAGCGCCGTTTGGGGAACAAGCGGATGTGTTCCTGCCTCGCGGCGATGCCCGACCTTGGGTCAGACTTGGGGCGCTGGCGCTTGCTCCTCTTGGAGCCTAGCGATGAGGGCGGCGATGGGAACGACGTAGGAGGGCTCGTGTTCGGTACAGCTGGGAGTGTCGATCGGGTGCCAGCGGGTGGGGCTTCCCCTTGCATGACATGAGGAAGCGTTGTCTTAGAAGGGAGAGACGGGGGCGTCTTCGAAGACGAGGTGTTGGACTGTGCGGACACCGCAATCTGGGTATGTCGGTCGGGGATCATGAGAGGAGGCAGCTGGAATGTCGCCGGGTGTCCATGGCGGACCTGTGGTGAAGAGCCTCCGTGTGGTCCCGGAGGCAGCCCTTGAGACGCAGGAGGTGGAGCTTTGGCTGCAGGGAGACCCACTCCCAGCGTAGGTGGGTGCGTCTCCTTGATCGGTGCTGCCGAAGACATCTTGTCGCTTGCGGAAGACGTGCCGACCAAAGTCGATGACGTCCCCTGTGTGCGCGAAACACCACCAGGCTTCAACAGGCCTACTCTGATGCTAGGGTTGGATTGCTGAGGTCGCAACCCCTTCTCCCCCCACGCGTCCTGGACTAGGTCCACAGATGTATGCATACCGGGGCCCCGACCCGTTGAACGCTTGCAGAAGATGTGGTCCATTGGAGGTCCGTAGCCCTTGTATCGACGTCTTCTGCAGAAATAAAGGACTGCCCCCAGCGCGAAAAGAATGACCACAATCACAACCACTACAGCAGCAATCACGGCGCTCTTCGTCTTCCCCGTCGAGCCTGAAGATACCGCATCGATGCTAACATGAGTGCTGTGTGGATGTATTCTCAGACCACCATTCATGATACGCTAGATGCATATAGTACTCACTCATACGTCATGTAGTCGAAGATCGCCAATGATTCGGGCCCATTAGTCATGGTGAAGGTATGCGTGTCGTACGAAAGGGGGCCGCTTGCGAACATCTGGACATCGTACGCGATACTCTCATCACCAACAGAGGCGGTGGATGTGTAACTCTCGTCGATAGGCACACCGTCGAGCGTGAAAGTCAGTGCTGTACTGGTATTGCGGACCACAATGCCATAAACAATGAGAGACGTGCCTAGACGCTTGTTAGTCCCGCATCAACACGGCTATGGCGATACACTCACCGGTGAATGTGACGGACGCGCTAGCATCAGCATCCACGGTAACATGATACGTTTGCTCGTAGGCATCGATGGGGTTCGGACAGAAGAGGCCAGTGCCTTCCTCTGTGCAGGTCTGTGCGTCGTTCCAAAACTCTCCTCCTCCATAATCCACGCCCACCAAGGTAGCATAGTCCCCCTTTGTGTCGTCGATGGAGATATTACTTGAAAACCATGCGGATGCAGGCAGTGAGTACCAAGAAACGAGTGACAAGAGAGGAAGAATGAGCATGAATCCGCGCTGAACAGGTTTCCGGCCGCGGGCCCGTCGATATAGCCCAGGCGGCGTAAAGGTCAGTCGAGGTCAAAGTCAGCGGAGGATGGGGGCGGGAACGAAAGAAAGGGCATCGGTGGGAGCGAGCAAGGGTACGTATAGGATGTCATCAGCCCGTCAATAGATGTGATGAACGGACACGATAGACAGGACAGCCATATCGCAACATGGACATCCCGTCTATTTAAGACCTGGGATTTGTCCGACGATGCAGTACCCCCATACCATATCGCACCTGAGTAGCAGGGCGCAACGCATCCGTCGCCAAGGCCCGCCCTGCAGCGGAGTAGAGCGAACGATGAATCAGATTGAAGTGACGAAACTCAAAGCCAAACCGAATAGCCTTCCCGGGCAAACGCCGCAGAGACGGGCTGATATGAGCGGTAGTTGAGACCCCTGCGAGCACAACGCGCCGGTGGCACGATACTTACTCACAACAAGGGATCATTGCTGCATTGCGACGAAGAGGTGTTTGCATATCGGCGACGTGGCGTGTGGTTTGCCCGTCAGATGAAGTTGTGTCCACAGGCTGTTCGCATCGATCAGCCGCTATCTTCATGTAGGAAATCTGCCAAAGCGTGTTGCCTGGTAGTATTCAGATTGCTTGAAGCGAGTGGCTCCGTGATAGGGCGGAGTTGAGACGAGTCTCATGGCCCCGCGAACGAACAGGGTCACTGTCAACAGCAAGGGCCGGAGCCCAGGGAGGATTGGGTAAGCTGCGGCCTTCGTCACAACTTCGCGCAGCTAATTCGCACAAAGCGTATCAGAGCCTAATCAATAGACCGCAGTAGAAAGAACAACTTACATTTGGAGGATACTGCATTTGAAGCAGGTGCGGCTAGACGAGGATATCACAGCAGACGAGCTCTCGCATCTGTGACCACTGACCGAACTGTGGGACACGTATGATTTGGGCTGTGCAGGCGAATTTGCCCAAGAACGATGTAGCATTCGGACTGAGCACTCTGATCTATTGTCCGCGAGAGCCACTATTCGAAGATGGACCTAACGGTGAGCCTCGCGGGGATTGAAAACGGTTGTTGATCATGGTTGCGTGAACAGCAATCCCAACACCAGTCCCGCGAGTCTCCCGGTGGGTCTTCCCGTCCCCAACACGCGACGTGCGGAGCGCCATGCAGTGACATCACCGTCTCCCTATGTCCACTTGCGCTACGTCATGGCCTGTACCGCGGGCTACTTCAACGAACCGCGCACAACCCGCCGACGCACTCGTTCCCTCTCGCATACACCCACACGCACTCCGATCAATTTCACCACGACGACCATCATGTCCATGATCCGCATCGCGTTCGCATCGACCACTCCCGCCCTCCGCGCCGGCACGCGGGCATTCCACATCTCGCCCATCGCGACCAAGTCAGCGACGGAGAGGGTGAAGGAGGTTGCGTCCGACGTACGTGTGGAGGTCATTCCACATCGGACACTCACGGAGCTGGGGCAGGTCAACATCATGGTCGGGAAGAAGCTCGCGTCCGCAATTGAGAAGGGCGAGGAAGCAACAGAAGCAACGAAGGAGACACTTGGTCAGAAATCCTCATGGTTTGAACAGGTTTGAAGCTCACCAAAAATATAGCTCCAGCAGCTGAGAAGGCCAAACAGGCGGCCGAACAGGCACGCCAAAGGGCAAACCAAGTGAGAGGACTCGCCCGTCAGGGATAGTGCCCCATACTGACGCGTACATGGCTCAGACTTCTGCAGGCGTGAGGGAGGGCACACAAGACTTCAAGGAAGATGTCAAGAAACAGGCACGCAAGTAAAAGTGCGACGGCTCGCCCGCCGACGCCGTCATAGCATATTTGCATGTACTCCATCCAATGCATTAACTCTCTTCTTCTTATGAAGAGGATTACACCATATGGCGACTGCTGCTAAGTAGGGTAGGGGGGTATGGCCACGACCCTATTCAGATAAAACGAGGGGAATCAATACGAACCATTAAATTACGACGAACCATGCGCCTATGACGAACGAGGCGAAAGTTTTAGGAGGCACCCATCCTGAGGGAAGAGGGTCGCGATAATCCTAGATAAACAAAGTCAGGTCAGCTGTCACGAGAGATGTCGTGATGGTACTCACTGTACTTTGTCGCTCTTCTCAGTGCGAACGTGTTCGAAGTTCATAAGAACGGCAGCATCCGCGAGGACGATGGCGATATTCATCACAGCGTACTCAATGCCGATGCACTTGTGAGGGCCACTCCCGAAGACAAGGTAGTTCCGCGGGTTCTGGTTCGCGCTGCCGTTGGGGTCGAGCCAGCGCTCAGGCAGGAACTCGTCGGGGTTGGGGAATACCTCGGGATCGTGGAGGGAGTTGTAAAACGACGGGATGACCATGCTGTTTGCAGGGACAGTGTAGTCGGCCGAGATCGGGAACGCCTTGGTCGTCTTGTACGGCACCATCGTCACCGGCGGCTTCACGCGCATGCTCTCCTTCACAACAGCACGGAGGTACGGCATGGCTTCGAGCATCTCCAGTGTGATAGGCTTCTCGTAGTCACCAGCGCGGACACGCTCCTGCTCCTCGCGCAGCGTCGCAAGCACCCTGGGATGGTCGGCCAAATGCTGGAAGCCGTAGATCAAGCCGCTGCTCATGGCGTCCTGGCTCGCGAAGAGGAAGGAGAAGAGAACCATCGCCATCTCGAGATCGCTAAAATCGCGACGACCCTTATACTCCGGATCCGTGATGTCGGCCACCCACTGATCAAGCATGCACTGCGGTTCGCCACCAGCAGCCATGGCTTTCTTGCTCTCCGACGCAGCATACTCGAGCCACCGGAGCGCGACCTTCCTAGCTTGGACCGCGCGATAGACCTTCGTGCCGGGGATGGCGAGCGGGAAGTTGACGAGCTCGAGAGCAACGGTGATCATCCAGTACTTATCCGCAATCTCCTTCGCGGCGTCTTCGGGAATGTGATGGCCGCAGAAGACACGGAGCGATGTATACATGTTGAGGTCACGCGCAGGCATCATGATCGGCTTAGGGGAGGAGTCCTTCGCGGCCTCTTCGAGCCATCGCTTGAAGTACTGGCGTGTGATCGTGTCTTGGATACCCACGTACACGCTAATTGAGGACAGGTCAGTGAATCAGGTTAACGCTGATTGGCAACTTTGAGGGATGACGTACCCCAAGGCCTTGCGCGTGAACAACCCATTGAGCACACGGCGATACTCGACATGGACCTTTCCGGTAAGGAAGACCCTGCAAGGAAAATATTAGAAGATGAAAGAGGAGATAGCCGCACTATCGTCTAAATCGCAGCCACGTACCAGTTATCCGGTCGCAGGATTTGCTTCGCGGAGTACACTAGGCAGGGCTCGGCGTGGTTGGGCGAGTTGAGGATCTTGCGCGCGAACTCGTTGGTCGAGGCCATGACGATGAAGCTATAGAGGATAAGCTTTAGACGTGGCGGTGCGAAGACGCCCATAACAAACTTACATGTTGAATACACTCAATGCACTCAGCGCACCGGAGCTCCACTGCTTCATGTACCCTTCCATGGTCGGCTTCATTGAGTCGGCGTACTTGCCGATGAGAGGGATGGTCCAGGAGTCGCCGGGAAGGTGACGCTTCTTGAGACGATACACAGACTGCTCGAGGACGAGCAGGCCGAGGACGACAGCAACGACAGTGTAGAACCATGTAGTCGTCTCAGAGGCGGGGAAGAGGTAAGGGACAGTGGGGAGACGGCTGGATGGACCGCCGGTGTAGGAGGGCATGGCGGCCTTCATCGACTCATGGTCCTTGAATGTCGCGGCCATGGCTGAGGGCGTCGTTGTCGGTGTTCGTGATAGGGAACGGGAAGACCGATGGAGGCAGACGAAGGAGGCTACTCCGGGTTTTGCGCAAACTGAGCCGAGCACCTTTCCGGCAAATCGGGAAGGTAGAAATGTTCGTTCGTCGCGCTCTGATTGGCTGCCACCAAAGTCATTCGATTATGCTGAATTATCCCGCCGCGTGCAATTCGAGCCCGACCGAGCTTCCCGTGCCAGCCCCTCGCCAGGCTCGCCTTGCCCGGCCCTGCCGACAATTAACGACGCCCGAGCCGGTCGCTCAGTCCGAACATTTCTTGCGATTGCGTCGAATATCGGGACGTATATCCTTCTCGGCCATTGGTGTATTATTACCAATCGACATCAGAATGCGCTAAGCTGCATGACGAGGTCTCCGGGACGTGCGGACTCGGACAGAACCACCGTAGTAACCGTCAACATCGCCGCAAGCACGCCTCTTCTACACCTACCCAAGCCTATTCAACGAATTCGGAATGGGAAGGGGACGGCGGGAATATATAAAATTCGTTGGCAATAGACGGGGCGGCGTGCGAGCGATCGAAGACGTAACCACGATATGTGAGAATGTACTCGGCTTAGTAATCGAGCTGAACACTTCGCTATGTGAGGTCACGATAGACTACTGACTATTACTATGGTACGTACCGTGTTTGGCACGTAGTACGTGTGGAGCCCAAGCTTGTAGGATCAGTGGGAGCTTAACCTTGAACTTTTGAATAGAACTCATGCTAACGTTGTACTGCATGCCTGTTACGACGGCGACCTGGCACAAACACGCACACGATTCAGCTGCGGAACTTAGAAGTCCTTCCTCAACGATGTTCCTCTCTCGCAACGACGAAGCTGTTTGCGTAACGTACACGTACGTACGTAGCATCGCAAGTTCGCAAGCGGCCTTTCCGGGCAGCTCGGGCAACACTGCACGACGGTCAAGTAGGCTCCAGTAGACTCTTTATCAGCAAGTACACCCTGCGCAGGATCATTACCCGTCGTAGATACCCCGACCAAGTTGGCATGCTGTTGTAGGCCACGATATGCATGGCGGGTGACGCCATCGCCATAGCAAGGATCATTTATATCCGTCAACGAGCGTAGCTGAGCCTACACAAGTGATGGTACTCACATAGCGTTGTCACGGTCACGTCAATGTCATACGACAATAGCAGATATGAAGCAGAGTGCTGAACATCGCCATCGATACGGGGGTCTACGCGTTCACAATTGGAGCATCGTCACACGAGGACTCTGAATCCCACGTCCACCGTTCCGTCGCCCATCCCGGCATCTCCGTCTTAAATGTGCCCAAGCTGGTCGTGTATCTCAATGCATGCAGAAAGATACGCAGTCGTGCTTGTTTGGGATCGGGGCGTAGGGGTAGGAAGCATTCTGAACAGTAAGATGCAGTGTCGTCCTCGGTCGCTGGCAGTCTCCCGGCAGTGAGAAAGGCCGTGTCCCGCAAACGACTCCAGTTCTTCTCTTCATCCTGGAAGGGGCGAGCAATCAATGAACTCCTGATGGTACTCAGTTGGATGGAGTCTACCTTGAGATCACGCAAACGTTTGATAATCCTGATCAGCTCGGCCGACAGCGGGACGGGTGAGGCCAACCCGATATCGTCATACCGACGTGGTAAGAGCTCTGATCCAGTGGCTGTGGCCAATTTTGATTCCTTCGGGGGGCTACAATCGCATTTCTCTGTGCTGGGAGTTGTGTCAACTCCTCCCTTGCCAAGCTGCTTTCCCTACAGAGGTACATGTTGATCATTGCGATGTAGATGCACTATAGCTGAACTTACCCAAATCTTGGTCGCAGAATAGATAGGGTCATTTGCTACAGGGTGCCCGAGATATTGCAGGTGAACACGTATTTGATGAGCTGATATGCAGGTCAATCTCAAGAAAAAGATGATGCAGACCAGTACGAACAACGCCCTGTCATTGGACGACCTAGATGGCGAAGTCAGTCACATGAAGAACAGCATGGCAGGTATCCTACAATGTACGACACTTGTATTTGTGCGCGAGTCATAGCGAACAAGCTTGAATATCGTTAGTGAAGGCTAGACGTAGCGGACACGTCCATTACTACTACGAAGTGCAAATAGAAGGCCTCCTCAGAACACACCTTCCCTTCCTGATGAACTATGTTCAAGGCCATCTGCCTATCTATTGCCAGCAGCGGCTCGTTGCAAGTGGTCTCCTCCCTGTAAGCCATGTGTCAATTACCCCAACATGAGGAAGCTGGTGGCACTCACGACGGGAACATTCCCGTGCAACGCGCAACGTATTCCTTCTGGACCATGCCATTGGCAAACTCGTTGTACAATGTTCTGGCTAGCGAGGTCCTCAACGGAATGATCATGACTCCGGAGGTGAGCCGATCCAAACGGTTGACCGCTGTCGCGACGGGATATTGTGATTATCCTATGGGACTTCTGACCGAACAAATGGTGCGTACAGTGGACGTTCTCGAATCCGAAGTCGTGCTTGAGGGTCTCCATGAGGCTGGTGCGGAAGTATCGCCCAGTGGGATGAACGGGCTAGACACGTTTTCGAAATCAATAGAAAGACTAGAGAGTGCCCGCCTGAGCCCCACCATTGAACCGGGTTTGTCGACTACGATGAAGCCGCGCACTTGGTCGTGATGGAGGATGCGGACAGGCGTCCAGGAAATAGGGGGCTCATGTCGATGAACCGTGCATCTAATATCATGCACCATCAGAGTCAGCAGAGTCTACCCTTAGCGTGAAGTGCATGCCCACTCTATTAGATCGTCATTTCGTATGGTAGCGCCGGGTTTGGCCACTTGGCCGTTTATCGTTACCGATCCGGTATCTATAGCATACCGCTATTATCATAGCAGTTAAGATATCATGAGCCTTGGAAAGTGATGCGCACTCACGTAGTACCCCATAGAGCGGTCGCGGAATTCTGTGGAAAGAACTTCGAGAAGACTACGGCCTTGCCAGCGACGTTTCGCTTTCGTCCTAAACAAGTGCCAGTAAGGAGGTATCTTCTTCAAAACTGGCACCTCCTCGTCTTCAAGAGAGGCAGATCCGGGAGAAACGTTCACGTATGGACGCGATGCGTATCGCCAGTGGGTCTGTAGTAAGTTATTGGCATGCCGTCTGAGAGTGAACCGAGGGCATGATATGAGGCCAGTGTGGCGCATACAGTTTGCATGATATGGCATGCTACAATACCGGTATAGTGCATATAGTCCAACTCGCAGCCTGGCAGACTTCGGAAGGGCAGTCCTCGGTCAACGTCTTCCAACCGCGTTCGTATTGTGACACTGTCCCGTGACTCTTGATGTGGCTGTCACGCAGCTGTCGTCCTTCCTTTCGATGAATATAGTATGTATACATAGTGTAACTCTGAATAGGCATACATTACTGGTAGGACAGGCCACTACGAGACAAACAGGTCGCGTAGTATATGCGTGTTCATCATGAGATTCAGAAAGAGTAACCACGTTGTTGAAAATCGGGGTGGATGGTCTGTCACGGTTCTCCGCTCATTGCTTTCAATAGGGTTTTCTCGAACCATTGGGTATCTTGATGACGGGTATACTTTATCGACCATGCTATGAAAACCTTGACGTTCCGGATGAAGGCCCTCTTCCGTTGTCCGTGGCATCCTGCGGGTTGATGTCTGTCTCAATTGAGGCCACACAGCACTATCCATGCAACCCACCTTCTTCGGACGCTTGGGATGAGCCGTCGTGTGCTTTTCGGTCGGGCTGTCTGGTTCAATAGGCTGTGGCTAGGCGTCAGTGAACAAACACAGTCTTCTCGTCAAAGCTTACTCACTAGCCTGATGACATGCTCAACCAGAGTACTGGGATATACGATGGAGGTAGGCATCAGTCTCTGATGTCCTGCTGGAGCACTTATTGCTGGAGGTGACCCGTTGTCCTGCAGAGTCCGTCTGAGAGTGGTTTGAGCAGAATGGCGAAACTCGCCTCGCCTTCGATTTTGTCAGAGATTTGAGGAGGGAAGCACCACGCATTATTGAGGCAACGGGTAGCACAGTGATGTCGTGGAAGCAAGAATAGGCAATGTGCAGTTCGAAGCAAAGTTTGAGAAACATCCTCGTGCAGGTCAGATTGTTTATGTATGTCTCCTTCGCCAGGCCCACCGTCATCCGCGGAGCTCTATGACCGCCAAGGGATGGTGCCAAATTTGCATGTATAAGCACCGCGGGGCTCTAGAGGCACATGTCCGGAACGTTCGTCAGCGTTTCGTGTACTGAACCAAATCGAGCAATTCAGTACGACCAGATAGATGATTTTTGATGCACGCACCTGTCGGAGCCCATTCATTTTGGCAACCCCCCCTCACGAGGATGTCTGTACGCGGTCTCTCCGTAGCGGGAGGCCGCAACGGCGCGGAACAACATCCGATGTTTAATCGTCCACGACCACGTGCACGCGGTCGACTATGCGATTGGTCGGGCGCAGTTCAACGCACTCTTTTACTTACGCTGTGCATGGGCTGACGGCCCTGACCGCACCTGAAGCGGCAATCCAACGGTATGTGGATTTTGCACACAGACCATTGGTCAGTCCGCCCTGTGATGCTGACTGCTGCTGAGCTGGTTGAGTGATGTACTCTCTTCAGCTGACGAGCAGTGATCAGCGATAGAATGGCATCTGAATAAGCAGAAGGGTCACGTAGCGTCCTGCGGCCAATGGCGGACCCATCGAGTAAGCACGCGTGATGGTGCCTTGCATCCGAAGTTTGAACATTCGTTGAGAAAGCTCTCGTACAACAGAGGTATACATTCTTGGGAAATATTTGCCTGTAGCGGTACAGCTGTACGTCAGTCAAATTGTTTCTATGTAAAGTCTTCCATGCCATTGGCCAACGCACTCACTACAAGGCCAACGTCGTCCTACGACATTTAGTGTTACGACCTATCCCAGCTCCATCCTTCTGCCGCCCATTCGGGCATTCCGGTCTCGAAGGACCCCAGGCTCGTGGTGTATCGAAGCGCGTGCAAGAAGATGTACAACCGTTCCGGTTTAGGATCGGGGTGCAGCGGCAGGTAGCATTCTGGGCAGTAAGACGCCGTGTCTACTTGAGCTGGCGCCGGGGCTGGGGCCAGCGGGGTAGGTAGACGGACAGACTCGTCCTGTGTAATAGGCGGCGGAGGTGGGTTGCGGAAGGACTCAAGCTTCGCAAGCGCCTCCTCCACCGTCAGCTGAGGGGGCTGCTCGTCCAACGGTGGCGTCTCGTTGTCAGCATTGACATCGCTGTCGCCCTTGTGGTTCACCCCCGCTGTACTCTCGCCCTGAAGAGCAGACGTCTGCGCCGGCCCGCCCCTCTTCCTCCTGTTCTGCGGAGGCAGAGGCACACTGACACCGTAGGGCGATAAGGCGCCCTTGGCACGGAAGACGACGTCGCGCCAGCGGCCCCAATCTTCGTCTTCGTCCTGCGTGACAAAAGAAGGAGGGGTGAGTCAATGGACGTCTGACATACTGAATGAATTGTACCTTCATATTGCGAAGCCTCGTGATGATCCCTACGAGCTCGGCAGACAGCGGTACGGGCGAGCCCATACCGATGTCATGACCTGTTTCTCGGGGCAGAAGGTTGGGAGTAGCGGACAGCGTCTCGGTCGGCCCATTGGTATTCTCGACGGGGGCTTGATCAGCAACAGTATTCAGACCACCAGATGAGGAAGGATCGTCTTGCTGAGCAACACCGGCAATTTTCTTTGACAGAAGCTCAGGGTTATCAGCAGCAGACAGTCCAGACTCCTCTGGTGGAGCGGGAGCAGAGCGCTCTTCGCTTGGAGTCAAGTCGACACCCCCTTTACCCAACGGCCCACCCTACAACAGAAGGCGTCAGATTATGGTATCTTCTGACTGTGTGCTCAAGCTCACCCAGATTTTCGTTTCTGAGTAGATAGGATCGTTTGCGATAGGATACCCAAGACACTGCAGATGCACCCGTATTTGATGAGCTGAAATATCGGTTAGCCGCAGGCCTTCCCTCATGAAGGATAATACATACAACGGCCTGTCAATGGACGGCCTAAATTAGGGAGTGAGTAGCGTTTGAAATGTCAGAGGAGGATGCATACAGTGAAGAACACTGGTGCCGGTGCCCGAGTCGTAATGAAGGCGTTTGAATATTGTCTTAGCGGGCTGTCAGGGGACGAAGAGGATTCAGTACGATGTGCTGAACAATCAATTTAGACATACCTTGCCCTCTGGGTGGACTATATTCAGCCCCATCTGCCTGTCTACCGTTAGCAGCGGTTCGTCACAGATGACCTCTCCCCTGCGTTAGGAACTCAGGTCAGTGCAATGGTCTACGCAAGCCATTAAAAGCACCCACTGAGGAAACTCGCCCCAACACCGGGCGATATACTCCTTTTGGATCTTGCCCTCTGCGAATTCCTTCGAAAGAACGTTGGCCAGAGGTGCGTTGAGAGGGATGATCATCATCCCCGAGGTGAGCCTGTCCAATCTGTTGATTGCTGGGAAGAAATTGGAATGCGAGATGCACTGCGTGAAAACAGGAATAAGTACTGTAGACTTTCTCGAAACCGAAGTCGTTCTTGAGGATCTCGACGAGGCTGTTTCGGAAGTAGCGCCCCGCGGCATGAACAGGCTGCGCGTGTGCACTTGTTAAGACCAAAGACTTGGGAATGTCGAAGGAAGTACTCACGATTGAGCCAGGCTTGTCAATCACAAGGAACCCTCGCTCTTTGTCGTGGTGTACGATACGTACTGGCGTCGCAGTCACTGGTGGCTCATGCCGATGAACTACGTTCCTGGTCCCCAGAACAATATCCTCAGCATGTTACATGCTTGGGCAACAGCTTAGAACATACTCTATACGATCGCCGTTTCGTATGATCGTTCCAGGCTTCGCTATTTTGCCGTTGATCGTGGTCACGCCCGACTCCAGAGCGTATCGCTGACCTTGGCAGACACCAATCGGTCAGTCAAGCAGCATGCAATACAATAGAGTTTGCGTACATAGTACTCCACTGAGCGGTCACGGAACTCTGTCGAGACTACCTCCAGGATCTCTCGCCCCAGCCAACGCCCCTTCGCCATGGTCGTATACGGGTACCAGTATGCTGGGATCTTCTTCAAGCCTGGCCTTTGCGTATTGCGACAGGAGACAAGCGGCGGTTCATTCGCCATGGCTGAGAGAAGGAGACGTGCAAAGACGTATCGAAAGACCTCGTCGTCCGGGAGTGCGATGAGAGGATAGTGGACCCTGGACGGTCGGGTTGTCCGTTGTGGCTCGGTACCTGAAGCCAATGTTTCCGCCTTTCTGAGGATTCGGAAAAGTCTGCAATCCAAGGTGTTGCGAGGAATTCAGTCGGCGGTCACTGCAGTATTTTTCGGATTTGTAGTCCAAAGTCGATCGCCGCCGCCTTCATTGGTGGGGTTTCCTTATCAGGAACAGAAACGTTACTCAACTCCGGGCGCTTATATCAGGCAGCAGAACTTCACCTGTGAAACATTACCGATGCATCCCTATACAGGCTTCCATGACCGCAGAGAGCTATGACAGGGTTTACACAGGGCTCTCTTAACCTCAGTGCAAGCATCACTGATGGCAAGGTATGTTTAGAGATTGGCAGACTCCGGCGACGTCTGATAATATGCATTGTGTCTATAAGCAACATCAGATTGGGAAGTCCGCGTGCTCCAAAAGCTCCTCCCACTTGAACTCCGCCGGAGTCTCGTGGAACGATTTCAACAAATTCGTGCGCGTATCCTCACCACCACCCCACAAGTAGAACTTCTGAACCGACAGACCTAGCAAATGCGCGTCCTCTTGGCTCAGCATGAACCGCCCGTCGCCAGCTCCAGCTCCTGATGACGCAGGCGTGATCTCGCCTCGCATGAGAACAACGCCGTGGGATTCGGCCAGTTCAGTGTAGTGTGTGAGAACAAGGTATGGCGTGGCGAAGGATTGTCGGAGTTTGTATTCTTGCAAAGGTGTGAACATAACCGTGCTCGTCTGTGGGTTTGCTGAAGGTTTCGGCGCCGCAAAAGGGTCAACCCTAGTCCGAGGGTCCGGGGGTGCGCCGTGGAAGGCCCACTCCATATAGTAAAACTCGTATGCAGACTCGTTTGTCATTGACGCATCTGTATCCTGCGTTGGTCGTCGCATGGGGACAACGAAGTTTGGATATTTTGAGGCAACGCTGACCAGGTGATTGTACGTAGCGACGGGTATGGTGGCAGAGACGAAGCCTCGTCCGGTGCCTCTCGACCGAGAGGAGTGGTACGCATTCCACAGGGACGATAGGTGACTTGCGTCTAGCGGACCCTTCAATAGCCTGTCAAGCTTGAAGATGCTGTCAAGTGGCTACGGGAGAGCGTGAGCGATTTAAGTTGTTTGAGAATTAGGCGCACCTTGATAGGAGCACTGTCCCTCCGCCCAGAAGCAGGAGCAGAGGTTGAGGTACCTTCAGCAACAGCCTTCCGAGCCTGCTGCTGTGCCTCCAACGCTGCTTGCTGCCGTCGCTTCTCCAATTCTTGCTCCTTCAGTTCGCGACGTATATCATTGATGGTTTTTCCTTGCCTGTACCTATAAGTGACCGGTCCAAACAGTCCAGTAAACCTACTTACTCCTCCGCACGCATCCGCAATTTCTCTGCGTACTTTGCTTCATAGTCAGCGCGAGCAGCGTCGGTGGTCAGCTTTCGCAGAAGAAGAGGGGTTGCTCGGCTGGTGCATCTCGGAAGAGGACGCCTAGCGGAGGAGGCGAAGGCAGCGCGACAAGAGGACAGCATGACCGTTTTGAGGACTTGACGGAGGAGACGCCCGTTGCTCCGGCAGCGAGGAAGCCCGTTAGGCGACCACGTGACAGCATGCTGGATACGGCCGAAGCGGCGAAAGTGTCGACCTCAACACTCCTTCTGAACTACCAAGTACACTCTATCCTGCTGGCCAGCCGGCAGCAGCTCGCTCGGAATCCCCCGCGCAGCGCTCATGGCTTCCTCCAGCAAGGCCAAAGACAAGAAACGCGAAAGACCGTTGCCGGTGGATACCACCTCTACATCATCCTCGGCCACCAGTAAGCTGGACGTGGTCTCCAGAGCAATCATGGCGCCGTTTACACACAGGAAGCACGACTCGACCAAGGTCTTCGCGGACTGTACGTGCACACTATGTCTTTCGTTGTCTTGACGCGTGCAAACGGCGTACAACTTGTAGTGGCCCCCGTCATCATGACCCCTCGCATGATCAATGCGGCAACCGTCTCCGGGAGGCCGCGCGCTTCCGTCGGAGGCTCGAGCGCACGCATGGACTTTGCGACTCTCGGTCGTGCGCCCCTCCAGCTCACTCTGGGAAGGCGGCGAGTCACCTCGCGTGACCTGCAGATCGTGGAGGCGGCGGAAGAGCTCCTGAACGAGGAAGTACCGGAGCCGGAGGGCGTAGCTCAGAACGTCAGCTTGCTTCGGGGCTTTAACGCGACAATACCTAGCGCGGACAAGAGTCGAGCGCGGCGCAGGCAGACGCGCAATGTGGAGACCCCGCGGTTGAGCCTGAAGAGGCTGGGAACAGGTGCTCGAGGCATGTTGGCAGACGAAGAAGAGAACGAAGGGGGGAGCGTGGCTTCAGAGGAGGATATGGTTGTCGTTGCCCACGCGACGGGTCGTGGCCGCAAGAGCAAGGTGAAGCGAAGGGGACGAGAGAGTCTCAGTGCAGGGAAGACGTTGGGCAAGGAAGAACTGGTCCGACAAGCGCAAGAGATCGAGCGCGACAAAGAGAATCTCCATGTTCGCAGAGTGAGCCTGTCAGTCTGTGTTTCTGGGTTCTGTTCCTCAGTTCGTCTTTGCAGGCACTCGTTAACAACGAGATATCGGAGATAACCCACAAGATCGAAACTCTCGATGCAATGCGAGCCAAGCTGGAGCAGGACTTGCTGAAACTTCAAGAAGACGAGCTTGAGCTCGATGACGAACGTAAGTGCTCTGTGTGATTATCTCAAACCATCGTTCTGACTCTTTGCAGTTGAGGGCGTGAAAGAGCGACTTCAGATTGAGACCAGTCGAACTCGAGGTGGAGGTGCACATCCAGATCATGTTGTGCAAAGCTCGCGTAGGCGCAAAGGTATGAGGTCCATCTACGCTCTTAAGGTATTGCTCTCACTCGCATGCAGGGCCCGCGTTCCTTCCCTCAGAACACGACGAGCTGCCACCAGGAGTTGCATTCATGGTGAGCAATCTACATAGCATCCTGTTCCACAGTACTGACATCATAATAGACGCTCGAAGGCCACAGCACTCCAATCATCGCCCTCGATTTCTCTGAGCCGTACGGCACGTTAGTGAGCGCGTCACAGGAGGACTCGCAGCCGCGCGTCTGGGACTTGCTCACGGGTGAGGAGATGGGGCGGTTGCGTGGACATCAGGGCACTGTAAAGTGTGTGCAGGTGGAGGATTACGTATGCTTGACGGGCAGCGAGGACGGGACGGTGCGACTATGGGACCTGCGGCGCGTGAACGAGGACGAGGATTGGGATGGCGAGACCTTCAGCTTAAGCGACGTCGCGGAGGAGGACGAAAGCTATGACAGCGAGGCTCTGCACACCAACGGTATCCGCGCAGGCTCGAGCAAGGCCCCGAGCGTTTTAGAGCGTGAGGGCCCATGCGTCCGCCTGTTGGAAGGCCACACCAAGGAGGTATCGGCGCTGTATTTCGAGGATGAGTGCCTCGTCACGGGCGCGTCGGACAAGACGATGCGCCAGTGGGACCTGAACACCGGCCAGTGCATCATGACCATGGACATCCTCTGGGCGATCTCCCACCCACCAGTCGCGGCGCCGGGCAGCGCTATGCCAACCCTCATGTTCCCTGGTGCGGCGGCGGCGGCGGGCTCGTTCGCGGTGCCGATGCCGCCCTATGCGGACGGCAGCTGGGATATGTACACGGATTTTGTGGGCGCGGTGCAGTTCTGGGGATACGCGTTGGTGAGCGGGAGCGGAGATGGCGTAGTGCGCATGTGGGACAGTGAGTCTGCTGTGAGGTTCTTGATGGAGGCGTGAATATTGACGCCTCGCTTCGCAGTGCGTACTGGACAACCTCATCGCACACTACTTGGACACACCGCACCGGTTTCTTGCCTACAGTTCGACGAGCTACATGTTATCAGCGGCAGTTTGGATAAGACCGTCCGCGTAAGTACCGCTGCTGTCTCCGACCGCACTGCGATTGATAGGCGGGACGCCACTTAGATCTGGGATTTGCGTACTGGTGGCATATTCGAGACGCTGAAGTACGATCACGCTGTTAATGCGCTCCAGTTCGACACGCGCAAGATCGTCACTGCTGCGGGCGACAACGGCGTCAAGGTGCGCTATACTGCGAGTCCGTTCTGACTTCGTGCATATGCTCACCGTGCCGGCAGATCTACAACCGGACGAGCATGCAACACTCGTCGCTGCTCACAAACGGCCACACAAAACCGGTGGAGCGGATGCGCTACATGGATAGGTACCTCGTCTCCGGAGGGCGGGATAGCGTTGTGAAAGTCTGGGCTCTATGATAATCCGGAACGTCAAGTTAATGGACGCGCATTTGCTGTCGTACACGCAATACGGACCCCCAGATATAATTGCTTCATCCAGTGTAGCATACATACAGCGCATCTCCCATTCCTCCCGCAATAGAAAGTCTTACACGCTCTGATAGAGATGCGAGGAATGGCAATGAGCACCCATCAGATGACAATCATGGCTCCACCAGACTTGCTGTGTGCTCACTTCAGATGAAGCATGGTATTAATCAACATCGCAACGCGCGTGTGTACATACAACCTTGTAGCATCAATATATCTTCTCTTGCATTCCAACTGCCAATCTACTGCTACAGTGTCCACGGATTGTTCATGACGCCTTCGTAGGCTCGGCATCCTCCAAAGGTGGCGGGCCGTCGTCATCGGAGTCGTCGTCCGCGTCGTCATCCTCAGCTCCTGCGCTCGACGAGCCCGCGCCGAGGTCGCCCAAGTCGGCGCCACCGCCCATGCTCTTCATCATCTAAAGGAGATCGAACATCAGAACGACGATCCGGAGAAATGCGCGACAATCGACATACCTGCTCGAAGTCTATGCCGCCCATACCTCCCATACCGCCCGGCATGCCACCCATACCACCCATACCGCCCATACCACCCATGCCGCCGACATCGGGTTCCTCTTCGACCGCAGGAGCCTCGCCGTCCTGCTCGTCCTCGTCGACCCACTTGCTGAAATCGGTCTTGACGAACTGCGTCTTGACCTTCTCCTTCGTGAGGCGCGGCCAGAAGTCAGCCTTCGTCTCTTTTTTGCGCAGAACAACTGCAAGGTGGCGGCTAGTGAGGCTCTTTACGGATTCCTGCAGGTCAAACGGGTCAGTCAGCGGTGCGATCGTGGCGAATCAGAGAAGGCGACACACCTCCGGGATGACCTCTGCGAAGAGGTCGAGCTTGAACTCGTACTCCCGCTCCTCGAGGCCAGTGGAGGCACTGATATTCAAAATCAGCAGCCTTTCGCAAAACTACAGTAAAATGACGCACTTTCCGGCTTTTGCCTTGAAAGTGATTGAGGTTGGTGTGAGATCGTATTGCAGGGACTCCGGGATGATATCCGGGAGGTTTACGGTGAGGTAGACGATGTTCTGAAAACGCGTGGTTCGACGCGTCGATGGCCGATCGCGCGGTCAGTTCTCAATCCGTGTGTCGGGAGACATTCGCTACCCACCTTCTTCTCGTCTACTTCGGAACTGCGCTGTGCCCACAATACTTCTGGATGGATGGCCATTTTGAGGATGTAGTGTTGAGTGTTTAGGACAGAGAGTGTAAATAAATGGACGCGGAGATGGAACGATCCCGAAGTGTGGAGAACGCGCCTACGCCTGTCTACGCACGCTCACCCCCAGGCGCCTACTGTCAGACCCGAGAGGCGCCCAAGCACGTGCAGCTGTTCAGGGCAGGCTGGGCGTGTCTTCTACGCCGGGATGCAGTGACAATGGAAAGCGCGTAGCTATGACTGCATGCTCGGCGTGAGCGGGTTACTATCGACGCTACCTCCTTCTTCCTACGTCGTACATTCTCTTTGAAGCATATATGCGGTGAGCCAAGGTTCTATACATCCATCGATATAGTTGCTGATGTATGTCATTCGTATGTATAACAGGTGTACACGCTGGTATCTGCCACTTGTGCTGTTACCATTCCCCGTAGCCTCGCCGTATTTCCTGTGGCTGTTCGTCTTCTCTACAACCCTGCATGCCCGACCATGGTGAGCTTCACAGCTGCCCCTGCGCGTCAGGTTGTTTATGGACCGCCCATCAGCTTCTACTGCATCATCATGCTATCTGCCCTCTTCATGTCATCATGCTACTGGCCACCTGTGCCACTTGAGAGCACCCTGTCAACGCCCTGGGCCGATAACATCACGACCTACGCCGATGCGCTCGCCTCTATGATACCCAACCTCCCGGAGGACATGAAGCCCGCAGATGTCCCCATGCTGGACCGCTGCTGGTGCGATCTCACCGATACTAGCCTCTTCCAGCAGTTCAATGTGTCCGATTGGGAACGGAGGAGCATCCTCCGCCTTAAGGAGAGGTTAGAGGTGCAGTTGAAGGAGAGCGGGGTAGAGACACCTGTCGAGTCGGAGCCGGAGCCGGAGCCAACAGGTATCCCTTCAGAGGAGAATGACGAGGCCCCAACCACGCTACACGAAGGGCCTACAACCCAGTCGACAGACGAACCACGGTCCAGGCTCTCTGGTGTCTGGAATAAGGTGTCCGCCTGGCCCTTCTCGCGCAAGTCCCAGCCCAGCGATGCACCTAGTGCAGACGCCACCCCGATTCCCGCGCGCGGGTCTCAGTGGAACAGGGCGAAGACGGACGACTACACACCACATGTCAGGCGAATGTCAGACATTGTCGACTCGGTGACACACACGAGGACTATCCGTCCGTCGCCAACGAACATTCTCCGCAAAGAGTACGACTTGCGGCCGTATGGCTTTGACGTGGTTCTCGACTTCAGCTGGGAGAAGACCGCTGCCGAGTCCTGATGCGGCATCCCTGGTAGGGTGGTTACGGGGGATATGCTGCGTGAGCACAGAGACCAGTGTTATTGTAAAAGCAGAAAAAAAGTATTGTAATCCTATAATACGCGTGCATGGAAGGTCGTTTGTGTGTGTACCTCGATCTGTTCTGTAATCCTGCGCGACATGCTCAAAACGTGGCGATGTGGAACTGATTCCGCTATTCCTGCAAACCACTAGTACAATTACACTCTATCACCTCAACATTGATAGTGGAGGTCGCGACTGCTAAAAGTGATGGTATCATTGACGATCCAATACCCTACTCGCGGAACATGCTCCAATAGAACTATTAACAAATTCGAACCAATGGGTGACATTCTCTATCGCCCAGCACAATATATAGGCATAGGGTCCGCGATCCGGATAGGTCCAGCCTGCTTCCACGCCTTACGCGTCGACGCTAAGTCCACCTTCGGCAGCGGAAGTAGACTAGGGACGAACGGCGCGGATGACCCGATCGTCAGCGGCATTGGTGGGTCGTCCCGCCAATACTCCTCCTCGTCGCTCTCGTCTCGAGGCGTGAGCGGTTGGTCGAGGTCTGCGCCGGGCGCATCCACCGCAAGGTCGATGCGCACGCGCGTTTCCCCGCTTGTCGGGCCTGGCCAGAAGAGTCCCTGCGTGGTGAGCACGGAGGAGAGGCGCCGGCCTTGCGGGGGAGGCGGCGGGAGAGGCGGGAGGGTGGTGGATGGGTTCTGTCTGAGGCGGCCAGGCTGGCTGATCTGCATTGCGCGGGTACGCATCTGGGAGCGATTGCGTTCGTACTCTTCTTCCTCGTCTGTGGGTATCTCGTTGCCGTCGTGGTCGAGTCGTGCTGAAGACTGTGTGAGCGGAGCGTGATGAGATTGCGGAACATGCACGTACCCCACCCGCGTCTACGGTGCCGCGCCGATGACCCGCCTTCGTTTCTCCCGGGAGGAGCTGCAGCGGTAGCACTGGTCTGCGCTGTTCGGTCACGTCGCGGTCTTCCAGACGTGATGGTCCCGAATTGTGATGCAGGATATACACTCCAATCCTGCGGCAACCTATCCCTGCTCGTAGGCCATATAGACCGATTAACCCGCACCGGAGTACGGCTGGGCATAAGCCAGCTGAACGGATCATCGTCCTCGATGTCACCGAATTCGTTGGTAACAGGAGCTGGGTCACGCATGGCGATGGCACGAAGAGTCTCGTAGTTTGAACGGTCTGCTGTATAATTCTCGTATGCGGTGGCGAGGCGATCCAGGGCGCGCGAGTCACTACTGGACGAGGCTCCAGGAGGACGTACAACCCGTGCGTCGTCACGAGTAGAAGCCGAGGCTGACTGACGTGCTGATATTCTTGCGAAGAGGTGTGCTTGCCGCTCGCGTTGCCTTTCCATCTCCGCGTTCAACTGTGCCATCTGCTCCGCGAAGGTCGGTCTCGTATCTGATTCACTTGGATCTCTTCGTCCAGTGTCCATATCGAGTGTCGCGGTACTTGTCTCATATGTATGGCTAATAGATGGAGGAGGGCCGGTGGGAGCCAGGGGGTCCGGGATGGGAGACGACCAGGAAGAGGAGAGGGGGCTTGGGAAGTCGCTCCATTCTGGTGGTCCAGCAGGCCGCGATCCCGACGTACCTTCGTCAATGGGTATGCCCAACGCCCGCGCCTCTTGCACTATGCTATTCATGGCGGCATTTTGTTGGGTAATCCGGTGCGTGTCCTGCTCCCTCGTGTTCAGACTCTCCATGGGGTCTGTCGGCCTGGACCTTTCCCGACGCAAGTCTTCCATAAGGCTGCTGAAAGAGACCCTCGAGCTTCCCGACGTGCCGCCTGCAGCGCGTGCGGCGACGCGCCTGCCGAGGGAAGTGGCAGAGTCGGCGCGGAGGTGGCTCTCGAACACAGCGCGTCGCGGCGGCGGGCGTGGTGAGCCTGTCGACGACTCAGGGCGGGGGGTAAAGCGAAACGGAGCCGTGCTAGGCCAGAGAGACGTGCGCTGGGTCTGCAGCTGATCATCACCAGCGGTCGCCATACGCGGGCCCGGCTGATCAAGTGCGGCGCGTCCCTCGCGTAAGGATGCCAGAAGGCCGTCGGGCCTCTGGGGGTCCAGCTCCGCGCGCAGGTCCTCGATTATAGCGAGGAGCTCGGAGGTGGTGGCACGACGGCGCTCCGGCTCAGAGTCGGACAGAACAATAGCATTGTGATTGGGCCTCATGGATGCGTCTGGTCTCTGAGTCTGCGTACCTGCGGTTGTGGTGGTCGCAGACGACCCGGTCCTCCGCGCAGCTATGTGGTCTCGCAGGGATCGCATACGGGCAAAGGTCTCCTCGAGGGCAGTGGTTGCGCGCAGCAGGCTTGCTTGCGAGTTGGCAAGGTCCTGGTATGCAGCCGCGACATCATCTGCGTCCAGGCCGCTGGAAGTGCGATCTCCATCGTGGTTTGCCGTCAGGGTAGGCGTTGTGGCTGACGATGGCGACTGAGCTGTAGTTGCGGTATTGAGCCGTGAGAGACGCGGACTTGGACGAACTCGCTGATTGGGGGGTGTCATAGGAAGGCAGAGAGGGATATTAGAGTGCTGCGAAGACGTGCGTGACAATGCATAGCTAACCGTTGACGGGAGCTCTTGACGATCTGTCATTGTCAAGTGGCTTCCGTGGATCGCTGTCGCTGCTTCAACGACGACGTGTAAAGTACTATGCAAAGGAGTGCTGGGATACGAAAGTGGTTGTGCCAGTACGCCAGAGAAGAGAACGGCGAATGGAGAGTGAGAGAGTAAGCCAAGGAACAGTAGTGGCTACCAAGAAAGGGCCGTAGCCACAGTGAGTCTAGATCGGTGCAGTGCGGCCCAACCTTGCACAAATCGTACGTACGTGGTACACCTCCTTCAATTCGAAAATAGCGCAATGGAACCCAGTGGATTGAATAGTGACACGGCATGTAGATGTAAGGGATATCTCATTCACTTTCATCGTCTTCTTCCTCGCTGTACTCTTCTTCCGCCTCATCGTCAATGAACCCGTTCAATTTCGGGCCACCCTCGTCCTCCTCATCCTCCTCGTCCTCGTCGTCATCTTCATCTTCCTCGTCCTCGTCGCTATCTCCCTCGTCATCCTCATCAGACCCACCAAGCTCGACGTCCTCCACACTTCCTCCGTCATCCCCACTCTCGATCTCAACCTCGATATTTTCTTCTTGCTGTTGCTCCTCCTCCTCGTCGCTCTCCCCTTCTACATACTTTTTGTTCCGTCTCCGTTTGTGCTTGCTGGCTCGACGGGGCGCAGGTAGCTCTGTGGGGCCTCCGGAAGACCGCATCTCAATTTGCGAGATGACCATGTCCAACCGCCCACTGAGTGCCAATAAGCTCTCGTGCAGGGTGAGCCTCATCGTGAGGGTAGCATGCAAGCCTGACAAGCGAGCTACCAAGTCGGGCATCTGTGTGAGCACGATGTGAGCCGGGAACACAGGCTCAGCCGTGAATAGTACGCACCGTCATAAGATGGCCGCTGTGTGCAGCAAGTACCACCTTTATCCATTTGATCATGGCGGTTCCTCTTTGCGAGCTCGCCCCGCCGCCTCGCCCCTTCATATTTGCTCCCCGATTTCCGCGCCCCAGCCGCTCGACACATGCAGTGATGAGAGGCACCGCGAGCTGCGGCGGCAGCCTCCGCACGGTGTTGCGGATGAGCGTCGCCTCCGAGTGGGCGAGACACGTCTCCAGCAGGCGCGAGTCGGACGAGTGCAGCGCCTGGATGAGCGTGCGCGTGAGCGACGCGGCGGGGACTGCCCCATTTGCAGCCTCGCGTCGGCTCCGTCTCGAGTTCTGTGCGGCCGCGCTAGACTCGTCTTCGTCGCTTGAATCCGCCGAATGCCCTGTGCCGCTCACGGCCGTGAGGCGTTGTCCGAGGCTGAGCTCTGCGAGGTCTACGTCGAGGTCGCCTTCGATGTTTCGCGCCTCGGCGTCGTCCATCGAGGCATCTTGTCCCAGTTCGACACCCGTGCGTACGCTGACGGAAGCAGATTCTCTGTATCGTTTTGTCGAGGGACCCTAGCGAGAAGTAGAAGCATAAGACCCAGGGACGATACCTATTGTAGAGTGTGCTGCTCACCGGGTCAGGGCCCGTCTCATCCACTGTGATATGTTCGGCGTCCTCCGCCTCATCCTCGTCCGATCCTTCTGGCTCATTTGGCTTCGACTGCCATACGCAGATAAGCACACAAAAAATCCGGCACTTGAAATTCTGACACTCACGGCAAGTTCATAAACTGGCTGCACGCCTTTTGGTAGTTTAGCAACCGCGGGCTGCGAGATGCTCGAGGTTGCACCGGGTCGGCTACGGGGTGGTTTGGTGCGGGGCTTCTTGGCTTTTGGTTGTGCAGTAGACATCGTGGAGTGTAGAGTGTGGTTGGCGCGCCCGTTTGTCTCTGCGCGATATGCCCCAGCTGCTTGCCTCGTTCGAGCGTTGAGTGAGAGTTCTCAGAAAATTCTTAGACGCGGCCCGCCATTGGTCGGATCTGGGTCACGTGGATTCACCGTAGATCGCGCGAGAAAGAGACGCTCGTCCCCACCAGTTGAACTCGCACGACCAACAGCCGACTCTCACATCTCTACCTCACGGTCTCTCACTATGTTCTACAGCTGCGTACGGCCCAGCTTTGGAGACGAGACAGCCCTCAAACTACGACCTAGCCTAGTTGACTCGTACACGTTGCCCGCATGGCCCAGAACACCCCCGCTCTCCCATTCGTCCTCCACTACCAGTGTCGCCGAGCCAGAGCCAGAGCCGGGAGTAGATGAGCCTTCAACTTTTTCATCTTTCGATTTCTCAAGCTCTTCCGCGTCTCTTGACTACTCCGACGCTTCGATCTTTTCTGAAGCTCGTGCAGAGTCGCCTCTCTCTACACCCCTCAAATCCTTCAAGCCCGAGCTGGTCTCTACGGCTAGGCGCATACACCGGCTCCTGGTCGGTCTGCCTTGCTCACTCTCATTCTCAGGCCCTACCCGTCGTCGCGATGTAAGCTTGAACTTCAAGCAAGCGTCGAAAGTCGGTGCACCGCGAAACTCTCGTACAGTGAACTTTCTGCTGCTTCGGTACCTGTTCTTGATCGCCCACGAATCACCTTATCCTGATGTCGAAACCTCTGTCGAGGCTCCCGAGCTCAATCTAGCTAGTCCTTATCTCGCTGATAGCATCTTTCTGGAGCTTCTGCCCGAGGTTCTCCTCTCCATGTTATTAGTGGCCCAGCGAGCATCCCCTCTGGAACACTTGTTTACTAGACTGTGTCTGGAGGTTGCAAGAGAGAAGAAAGACAGAAGACAAGATTCAACGACTGGTCTGGTGCACCTCACATCCCTCCCCCTTCCGGCGATACTCTTGACCTTCTATCAGCGATCCTCTTCTATCCTCTCTCGGTGGTTTGTCCTAGAGGCCACTATTCACGGAGCTATGGGCATTTATCTGATCTCTACTCAACAATACGGTATCCTCAACGTGGCACTCGCGGTCTCTGTTCCGGATCCCTCCCGCCCGGAAACGCTAGAATTGCTTACAGTATATGTCGGCTATTTCGATAATGGAGATGACGACGAGACCTTCTACCGCGAGGAGCTCGAAAACCACTCTCACTTGGCACCCCCAGTCACTCAAGTGGTTCAAGATGATACATCCCTTGCATGCCATGAATCAGTTGGCGAATTCGACTCACCGGTAGCTCCGGAAAGTCATGAAGCTCATGCGAAAGCGCAACTTGGAGGTCAAGGCCCCTTGGAGCCTGAAGAATATCGCACGAGAAGGCGTGTACAGCGCGGAGACGTGCCTATGATCACGATCAACGGCGATGCCCGAAAACTTGTGAACGAGGCAGGGATCACGAAGAATGATGGTCGGCGACCTAATAAGTTGCGCAAGCCCTGACGGCCAATCTACCGAGTGATGTCACCGAGGCCAACCTCTCGAGCGGCTTCGCCGATGCCGCTGTCACCGAAGCCATTGTCACCAAGGTCGTCGTCACCAATGACATTGTCGCCGAGACCACTGTCACCGAGGCCCTCGTCATCAAGGCCATTGTCGCCACGACCTATATCTCCTCGACCGGTATCACCTGTGGCGCCTCAACTCGCAACATATAAAGTCATCCGGCTTAACATACAGTTCGCGCCGCTGCGGTTCCCCAACGACGACACCCCGCGGGCATCCCCGTCCAAGATGCCTGCGCATGCGACGCCTCAGCGAAGGGGCTTAGCCAAGGCCGAGGCGCGTGAGGAGCGCAAGGTCTTGATGGCAGGCTTCAAGGCGGCGGGATGCAAGTGGAAGGGCAAGCTGAAGGGCAGGGGGCGGGGCATGGCCATGTCGCGGTTCGCCAGGATGTCCGCCGAGACGAAGGTGCGGGAAGCGGCGGTCAGGTCCCAGCCCACCTCTCCCGTGGCGGGAGCGAGCCGCACGTCTGTCGGGAGCATTTCGCATAGACTGGGGGAGCCGGTAGTGAATACGACCGACAACACGCCTGTCAAGAAGCAGAAGATGAAGTGGGGCAAGTACGTGCGCAAGTTGTCATCTGGTTGAGCGCTTTGGCTCGAGCTGGGACTTTCTTTATCATGCATGGACTTGTGGACATTGACGTGGGGTCCTTCTTCGCTCTGGCACGTCACTGCCGCGTTGACCCTGGTTGAGGCCCTTCTATGTATACCTACTAGTATAGTATCCATGTCCCTGGTAACTGATACAACATACTACTATCGTTTTGAGATTGCGTGCATTTCACCTATGAACTCGTGCTGCCGCAAGTGCAGTTGTAGGTCTGGACGGCTCCAGGGCATGGCAGTTGCGGTCAACCCACGGAGAGTCACCGCGGCCTCAACACCGCGGCGGCCGACACTGCCGCGCCTCAACTTACCCGAACGGGAAGCACGTGGCTGTGGCGCTGAGAGAGTTGTACGGGTGGCGTCCGAGGCGAGGCACTTGTTGACTCCTGCCCGCTCCTGTCCTATAAGACTGACCGGGAATTCCCTTCTTTTTCCTCCTACGTGCCACGCCGACCGTTTGTCCTGTACATAGACCTCTTTTCACGTCTCCGCTGCACGGCTAGTCATGAACTACGTTCAAGTAAGCCACGCATTTTGTACGTGTCCGGACCCCAGCTGACAGACCTTTTCAGCTTGAGAAACTGGGTAAATGCGATGCATTGAGGTCCGGGAGCCACTGCTGACAACTTCTTGCGTCTAGGCGAGGGAACATATGCTACGGTCTTCAAAGTGAGTTACGAACAACCTTCGCGCGAATCAGCGGGAACTGAGGCACGCCCAGGGGAGATCGCGGACAACGAATGAGATTGTTGCGCTGAAGGAAATACACCTCGATGCGGAGGAGGGCACGCCGTCTACCGCGATACGGGAGATCTCGCTCATGAAGGAACTCAAGCACGTTAACATTGTCCGGCTCTACGATGTCATTCACACCGAGACGAAGCTCATCCTCATCTTCGAGTACTGCGAGCGCGACCTCAAACGGTACATGGATGTCCACGGCGACCGTGGCGCGCTCGACCCCATCACCGTCCGAAGCTTCATGTACCAGCTCCTCAAGGGAACTGCGTTTTGCCACGAAAATCGCGTCCTGCACCGCGATCTGAAGCCACAGAACTTGCTCATCAACAAGAAGGGAGAGTTGAAGCTCGGTGATTTCGGTTTGGCGAGGGCGTTTGGTGTCCCGGTGAACACCTTCTCGAACGAGGTACGCTTACTCGGACATGCGAACGGGACGCTTGGTAACTCACATCTGGCCCAAGGTTGTAACCCTCTGGTATCGTGCGCCCGACGTCCTCATGGGCTCGCGCACGTACAACACTTCGATCGATGTCTGGTCATGTGGTTGCATCTTCGCCGAGATGATTTCCGGTGTGCCACTGTTCCGAGGCAGGGATAACCAAGACCAGCTGCTTCACATCATGCGTATCATTGGGACGCCAGACGACCGCATTCTGCGCAAGATCCAAAGCGAAGGCGTACGTATCTACCTCCTCAGCTTCGCGGTGCCGTGCTGACTTCAATATCATCAGCAAACCGAGAGTACCAACCCGCCGAAGCAGTACCCGCGGTATCCCAAAATCCCATTCTCGCAGGTCCTCCCCAAGGCATCACCGCAAGGTGCGCTTCCTTACCCTTCTTTCCCGTCTTATCTGTTGAATGACTTTTCGTAGCCCTCGACCTGCTTGAGCGACTCCTGCAGTTCGACCCCGCGAAGCGCATCACCGCAGCTGATGCCCTCTCACACCCATACTTCACTGGCTCCGTACCCCTCAACCTTCCCGCCCCCGCCGGGTCCATGGCGCCACCCGCATACAACTTCCCGCATCCACATGCGCACCAGCAGCAGCAGATTTCGCAGCAGCAACAGCAACAGCAGGCGCACGCACATGCACAGGCCCAGGCCCAGGCAGCGTATCTGCAGGCGCAAGCGGGCATGGGGCATGTTCCTGCACCGCAGCCCGCGGCGTACGCGTCGTCACGCGACCACCAGATGTACCAGCAGACCCAAGTGATGATGGCACAGCAAGCGCATATGCAAGCAGGCCAGACCCAGTATGGCATGCCGTTCCCCCAGCAGTACGCTACAGGACCTGTGCAATGAGTTCCTGGTCCCGGGCCTGTATAACCCTTTCGTACAGTTCTACCTCCATTCGCTGCGACACCCCCAACGTCACATACGCTTCTTCCTTCTCATTCATGTCGCCTCAGTTAACGCCAGATGTGGTGCGTCCGCCGACGCACGTCCGCTCTGCGCTGTACCTAGGATAGGATTGTTAGATGTCTTCGGCAATGTACACTACGTAGCACCGTTTTTCGTGTTAGGCCTCTACTGTAGATTACAGCCAGTATATAATTGTACGTTCCGAGGTAGCCGTCCGTGTCGGTCGACTCTCCTCGGATACATAGGTATGGATTTCTGTAGATAGGCCGACTCACATAGTGCCTCTAGAGTCCGCAGCTCTCCGAGTCTCAAGTTCGACTCTACGACTATTGGCCACTCGTTGATACTCAGGTTCAATTCTGCAGTACAGTCGCCGACTTTCAGGGTCTATAACGTGAATACACGTGCGCAGGTGACTCGTCCTCAAGCCCTGCATCGACGCTCTGATACTCACTACAATCAAAACAGAGCCTCAAGACTGAGACCACAAAGACAGTAGGCTGCATCACCTTCAGCCATACGCGCGGTAAGTACCCACATCTGCCCGATAGTTTGTTCTCCGTCGAATCGCGTCAAAAATGCAAACGTAGACTTTAAAGGATATGATATCGGCGGACGCGACTACGTTGCAAGCCTTCCCAGTCATGTATCAACCCCAATACAACCGACACGAAGGGACTACATGTCTAAGAAAGTATACATCTGCGTCCTTACTCCCTCTCTTCAGCGCCTCACCTCCCTCCCCCGCCTGCTGCAATTGAATAAAACGGCATCAAAATAGGCGCCCGTGCAGGAGCGCGCTACGGGGGATTAGTCCGTAGCGCGCTCGTCTCTCAGTCACCTTTCTCACCTCGCTCTGCCCCGGAGGTGCCAGAGGTGAGAGACTGCTGGCTACGAGTGATCAAGTCGCAGCACAGCCGCCTTCCGCCCCGGACACCTCCCTCACTCCCCCCTCTCCGAGTCGCGTCGCGTCGGTTAGTCATGTATGGAACCAAGCAAGTGTGGTAAAACGGTAAGTAGTATAATCACCTAGAATCCCCGGTGTACCGACATCTTGTGTGTGTTGGGCGGGTCAGCGGTTATTGAGGTCTACAAGAGGGCGTCAGCCTTCATGTCGGAGCATTAATGATGCAGAAGGGGAACCGGGGTGCCATGAACGACGAGTTGAATGCATGACAGCCCGCCGGAAGGTCGCATACAGACAGTTCGGCGGCCGCTACCTGCGCGCAAATGCCCACGTAAGTATAGAGGTAGCTCACACTCATCTTTTCTGTCTACCAGGAGTCTGACGATCTTGCAGAGTTCGCAGTCAGTCGTCTGCGAATTATGATTAGTAAGCCATATAGTAGAGGACAGAAATCGCCACTTGGCTGGTATTCTACGTCCTGAAGAGCGCATGGCACGTAGTTAGTGAGGAGAGCTAGAAAATATAGGCGAGTCAGATAAACATTTTGTACAAGAGTACAGTGACACTCATCTTCTCTAGTGACGGGAGGCCGAACGACGGAGGAGGGTAATTGTCTGAGTGGACTAACGAGCATTATGCAGCCGGCACTGCTTGCCCACGTCGCCCAACTCTCGCACATCCCCATCCCCAACCGAACGACCTCCCGCTGCTCGCGGTACGACCTGTAAGAAGACGATGTGCAGGGGGTCAGTTGTTGGTGTCACTCAATGAGATGGGATACTCATCTTTGCACGCAGCGACAATACCAAAGACCTGCAGTGACATCAACCGTACACAAAGATTGAAACCCGCGGGGTCAAGGCAGAAGCCACTAAGGGCATGACTCCCCAATGGACACTCCACCAAGTCCGTGGTGATACCTGGCTATTCTGGTCCCGGTCCTCGTCTTCAGCAGCGCGTTGTCCGTGTCGGAGTCGAAGGTCGGTCTGTAGTCTGGAACTCAAAAGATCAGTGCAGACAATAACGAAAAGGAAGAACTGTTTTTGCGCGTTCATATTATCAACTTTTTTTCTCGTTATATCTTTTTTTAACCAAACGAAATCTAGAGGCGTAACAAACCCGAGCCAGAGCGCGACGTCCAGCATCGGCCCCGTGCCCAGGGCGGATTTTGTCTTCATAGAGGCTTCGGCAAACAGTCCGTCGGGCGTCCCCTTCGGCGCCGCCACATCACACTCCAATCTGACACCGCATCCCAACTTTTCTTTGGCTGGTGACCAACGCCCCATGGACACACAAACCAGCGACTACTTTCAGTCTCGACCGACGGTCCGCCCCGAATCCAACCTAGAGGCGAGCTGGCCAAACCCGACCCCCTTCGGGCACTTGTCAGACAAGACCATGGCGTCATTGACCACCCCATCCGCTCGACATGGCACCTGCCCGCCTATAGATCGGCAGTATCGCAGCGTACGACGCCCATCCAATCACGATGAGCATCAAAGTTGCCCAGGAAGCCTCAGAGGTTACGGTATTTGATCGCTGCATTCCGCTGAGCCTCTTCAAGAGAGACAAGCGGGATGATGACACCGTGAAGTAGATTGTACGCACGCATGCCCATGCCCAACTCGACAATCTTGGGGCCCCGCGCCTCCTCGTAAAGACCGCGGTACTTGATCTCGGGGTTAGCCTGCGCCTCGTGGAGCGGAACGAGCGTCATGGCAGAGGAGGCGATGGGGTGGCGATGGATGCTGGCGCCCTTGCGGGAACGGACATGCGAGATGACCGTGCCAAACGTGACAGCAGTGAAGGTAGCAGAAGGCATTGTGAAGTGCGGGCAAGGTAAGCAGAGACAGGAAAGCACAGTGCAGTGATGCAAGAAGCTGAGAAGATTCGGTGGGCTCTGGTCGGTCTTATATACACTGCTTGGGATTCTGACCGTCCGGCTTGAAAGTTACTTGGAATTTCGACCGTCCAGCTTGATCACGACTTTCAAGGTAGTTTGACCCATTATGCGACGAGTGCAGCATGCCAATGCAGTGACTGGACTCGGAGCCCATGCTCAAATCGTATAGAAACAAGGTCAAGTGTGGGTATGCACAACTCTGAACGAAGGGGAGCACATCACGACCACCATGTATTCGTATGATGTTCCAAGAGGTGGGAACAATGCTAGCTTCCTGCTGCATTGGAGCTTCTAGTTATTCGTTTCTGAAATGGCGTTATGAAATGTTTTGACGTCACAGTCTGCCCGATGTTCAGCCTTCAAATAGTGCCCACGATTCGGACGCGCACAGTACTTACCTTCCGCTTCTTCTTCGTCGTAACTGCTTTCTGCGCATCTTCGTCGTCCGAGAGGGGGCTCAGGTCACTCTCCTCGTCTTCTCTGCGCCGCTTTGCCGAGGATGACACAGGAGCATGGCCACGTAGGAGCTGCAGCTCGGCAACGAATGCAGACGTGCGCCCGCCAACAGTCACCCACTTGATCGTGGCGGGTTTTCCGTCAGGCTACAGAACAAGTCAGGAATATGCTGTATCGACGGGCTGCGCACTCCATACCAATTTCAGCTCTTGTTTCTTGCCCTTCTTGCCCTTGTCCTGTGTGTGATACACAGTCACTGCCTGCGGTAGGTCATCACTCAGATGATACGCACCCACCGGTGCTTGAATAACCAGTCTCCCGGGAACTGGGTATCGTCTGCATTAGCTTCTACGGCTATGCGACAAATCTCTGATATCTGCGTGTGCAGAGCCTGTAGCTGACTGCCATCCAGCCCGGAACAGCGTTCTTCTGGGTGGACGCGGGCATGATAGAGAATTTCGTCTACAGGAATCATCAGTGATGGACTAGTGTCAGGCGATGTATGTTGTGTGTCGTGAGGTCGACTCCACTGACCTGCCACCCAGTTTCCGACGCCTGCACTGAAAGACTGATTAAGCAGCAGTGCTTTGATCGGGCAGCTACGTTTCAGAGCGGCTTGTTTGAACCAATCGAAGTCGGGCATAGATAGGATAGGATCGAACCCGAGCGCGGATATGGGTGGCTCAGTAAGGGGACTCGCACATAATCGTATGCGGCCGAGCCGGCGGGCATCCAAAAAGGCTAGTTCAGTGATTTCATGCGTGGCTGAGTTTTCGATATGCAAAATGAACTTAGAGAGCAACGTGAGACGATACTGAACAAGGTCCGTGACTACGAACCTTCATGAACTTGGGCGGCCAGTCGGTAGTGGCCTTCCTTGGGGTTTCTCTATAGTACTTGGCCAGTTGGCCCTTCACCTGCGACGTCGAATTAGAGGCTGGTCGCGCGGTGATAGCTAGTCGAGCATGAGAATACTTACCTGCAGCATCCCTGTCATTCCGAAGTGAAGGACAGGCATCTTACCTTCGCCATCCAATCCCATATAGAAAACCTTGCCTATTGATTTCTCCTATTTACAACCTAACGTAGGCTCTCAGAATCTGTATGACGACTCACCGTATCTACCGACATTGGTTACGTGGCGACCCCTGACGGCATCTGCCTATCGCAGAGGGAGATCAGCCACTCTATTATGGTGCTGCGAAAGTGCATGCCTTACAAATTCATTATGGCTTGTCCCGGAGTACACTATACTGTCCTCAGTGGTCTCTACGTCGGCGATCCTATTGCCGAGCGCAATTTCTCGAACAAGCTTGGCGGCACGCTCAACCTCTGCACAAGTGACACATAGTCATGGTCAGTTTTCATCTAATAGACCGTCACATTGAGTCCTTAAATTGATAAACAAACATTGGCGTGATACTTAGGCCACATGGCTTTGCGAAACGCATCCCAGGCCAGCTCTACTACTCACCGGGAAGCTCGGGCATACAGGATCGCAAAATGAGTCCGCAACACTGGAGTAATCGCGAGCTTGACTTTTGTGCTGTCTGAGATGATGGAGGCAAGGAGCAGAAGTCCGTCGGCAGCCACAAAGGTATGAGGTAATGGCGAATTTCCGGAAAAGGAACCGGGGTAGGCTGCCTGGATTAAACATTGACTTGAGAAAACCCGACCCCGCCTCCATTCCACTGAAGACTGGCCTCTCTAGTCCGATTTCCTGGCGCAGACCCTGATGTAGAGGGCTCATCCGCCGCTGTAGGAATAGAAGCAATGGCTAAAGCCAGCCTGAGCCTGCAGCCTCCCATCGGACGCCTACTGCGGCCATGGGGTCTGAAGTGGCGTTCCTCTGTTGTGGTTCATCACTCTTGGTAGAGTTCACCCCGCTATGTCGCTCCGTTCGTCTGTACTCATATGTACCGTTGTCAGTTGTCGGCCTAGGTGAACCGCGTCGTCATCCGAGACGTAGTATGAATATTGCTCACAGAGAAGACAGGAGTTACCACCGACCTCCTTGTCTATTCTCTCATTGTACCCATCATTCCTTTCCAACTGGAGGGCCTTGGCTACTCGGGAGTATCGGGTCTCGTCGGATGGCTTCTGTTTGCATATGTAAGCTTAATTTCACCCCGTGCAACCTACTCCCTGCAGCTAAACTCTTCTTGTCTGTAGTCGGCAGGGGTTGTAATCTGTACGTGAGTTGTCAGGGACACACGCAGACACTGACACTACTCAGTCACGCCTCCAATCGCACATCTCTCTGAGAGATACAACAACCGACAGATACCGCTTATCATTGGGTTGGTCGCTCTCATAGGGTCCCAGATCATGTTCATGCTAGCCCCGGCCTACTGGCTAATGGTTATTGCTCGCCTCCTTCAAGGCTTGAGCTCAACGGTTGTATGGGTCGCTGGGCTCGCTCTCTTGTGAGTCTTCCTCAGACCTAGTATACCACCTGTCAATTGCTGTGCTCACTTGAATGGCCCTTGCCCTAGGTGTGATACCGTATCAGAAAGTTCCATAGGGAGTGGGTCATTCTCAATACAGTCTTCTTATCTATTTCTTACGCGCAAGAACTAGAACAACTCGGTATAGCAATGAGCGGTCTATCCCTAGGGTATGTGTGTCCGCTGCAGTTTCGTGCGATTCCTCTACTAAATACCGTGTACATAAGATTTCTCATAGGCCCTCCGGTGTCGGGGTCCCTTTACGACAGGTTCGGTTTCCACGGTCCTTTCATCTTCGGTATTATTGTCACAGCGTTCGACCTCATCGGGCGTTTCTCGATCATCGAGCGCAAGCATGCCATCCTATGGGGCATCGATCCCGCTGCACCCACGCACCGTAGAACTGACCCAGAGATTAACGCGGTGGGGCTAGAACTTGCCCCAGAAGAGCATGAGACTGCACTCGCATTGCCGCCTACCCGCCTCACAGGCTGCAGAAGTGCGCATCTCGCTATGGGCTGTCCTGAAGCTCTTGCGGTCCGTGCGGGCTGACTCTGTCTTCCTCTGCACGCTGGTCTACGCGTACGTCTGCCTGTGTTCGTTCCGCGACCGGATCCCTCACATTGCTGCCACGTAGGTGGGTCATCACGAGCCAGGAGCCGGCGCTCCCGCTCCACATGCAAGACGTCTGGGAATTCAACCCCTCCAAAGTTGGGCTGGTTTACATCGCAGCGGTGGTCCCGACGCTCCTTTGTATGTCCCCGAGTCCCATACGTCTATAGGTGTCCGTCCTTGACAAGGGAAACAGCGTCCAGTTTCACGAGCTACCTCGTCGGCAGGTTAGGCACTGGCTTGATTATGGTCGTCGCGCTCGTGTTCTCGCTGCCGTGGCTCCTCGCCCTCATCGTGCAGTCGTCCCTGCCTCTATTCATCGCCGCGTTCGCGCTAGCTAGTAAGTGTCCCGACGGTCACCCTCCTGTATCCCAAACCTACACACATCTTTGGCATCGCCGGAACGGTCTCCCCATTAACGGCCGAACTCGCTGCGGTGACGCGGCAGCTACCTGGCGTTGGCTGTGAGTCGAGCATGCACCCGCCGTATCTAGGGTGCTGAACCATCCTTGTCAGACGCACACGTATATGGCGCGTTCAACATCGCATACGGTATCGGATCTGCCCGTGAGTGTTATGTCGTTCCATGCTTGAACTACCGTTCTAAAGTCTCAATCTCAGTGGGACCCATCATCGGTGGTCAGGCGAGTAGCTTATAGACGGTCTTGGAGGATGCTAACCAGCTGACATATTGACGCCAGTTGTATGACCACGTCTCGCGGGGTTGGATGGCGATATGTCTGTTCGGCGCCGCGTCTGCGCTGATGGCAATTGTGCTCTCCTTCCTGGCTTTTGGCGAGGTCACCCTCTACGTACAGCTCCGCTACAGGTTTAGAAATCCATGCGTAGGACCAGCAATTGAGAGCAAGCCTGGGCCTCCCAACACGTCCACTTAATTCGGACACGTACCCCATTAACTGCACACATAGGAGTGGACGAATAGAAACATATCCTCAACATATATTACTGAATGCATGATACATCAGCAGGTACAGTACATATAGCATGCCAATGGGTAGCAGCCTGTGGGTGGTAGATAACGATATGTGGACGGCTACATGTAGGGTATATCTACTTAGAGGCGTATGTTATAGTACAAGGATGGGAAACACTAGACATGCAGAGTACACTGGATGCTTGCAGAGCAATACGAATGCGTCGAGGATGCGATGCGTGGGATGACAGTACGTAGTTCACAGAGGATAGGATATGTGGTCATGATGTCGACACTGTCGTTGGGCCTGGGTCTTCCAGTTCTGGTCTCGTTAACGGGTGCCTGTAGTTCGTGAGCAGGGTCAATAGGTCCCCTGGCATTTCCCTCAATTGTGATGATTGCGGAGACAATGTTCGACCCACCTTTCTTCATAGGTTTAGTGAAGAATCCGTTCATGCCAGAACTCAGACACAGTTGCTTGGTTGATTCCTGAGCATCTGCGCTGAGTGCCACAACTAGCACAAGGTCAACATAAACGCATGCTGTCTTACAACCTGGACGTACTTGGGAGTTGGATAGGAACTCTGCGCCTATTCTCCATGATGCGAATGCGTTTGCAAGCCTCGACACCATCACAGATAGGCATATCTGCAACAAGGTGAACCACGCAAACCTGAGAAATAAAGCATGCTTACGATGATCGAACAGTGCCACACTGAAATGACCGGGTTCGTGCCTTTCCCATTCTGATCACAGTCAGTGAGTAAATATCATTTATGGCAACCAACTAGAGCGTACCAGTTATAGCCTCCTCGCCATTGGATGTAGCTACGACAGTGAGCTGGTATCTCTGAAGCTGAGTCACTAGAAGCTTCTGAGCTACCGGATTGTCTGCAAACAACACGTGTCAATAATAATTCGAAGCACTGTTTAGTGACTAACCTTCGGCAATAAGCACATTGCCGTGGAGAGTCCGCCGTGCGAGTGCTTCCTCTTCCAATATTGCAGCTGCGTTCATGATGGGCACCAGCGGCGCTTGAGGGGGCAAATTCTTCAAGCTGGCCAGAGTTTGGAGAAGCCTTGCCTGACGAGGCGGCTTGGTCACGCGAATGATGCCTGTGGAGCCATCGCCACCAGGCCTGAGGATGGGGTGGTCGGCGAGGTTATCGGTAGTTGGAGTGAAAAGATGAACGATCTTTGTATCCTTCAGCGATGACAATGGAGATGTTCTCAAGACCCGAGTGAATTCATCGACGCGAGCCTCAATTTGATCATCGAGGATGACGAAGTCAAGTGCATCTGACGCCTGGACGTTCGTGATATAATTCTCTGCTTCCTGGGTCGATGAGACGGTGGTCACGGAGAAGCCCTTCAGCATAGTGCACAGTAGTGACTGTGTCGCACTAGACGTCGAGCTCAAGAGCACGCGCAATGGGCGCTCACGAAGAAGTTGAGCTTGAAGACGAGAGACTTCTTCCAAAGCCTACACTAGTGTCAGCGATTGTCGTGCGTGTTATACGGGTTCAGCGTACCTGCCGTGACTCATCTGTCTCTATGACTTTGACGGGAATGGTGAACCAGAAAACGGAACCAACCCCAAGCTCTGAGTGGACACCGATAGCACCGCTCATGAGCTTGACCAACTGGCGAGAGATAGACAAGCCCAGCCCTGTGCCACCAAACCGTCTAGTTGACGAGTTGTCCGCTTGTTGAAAGGGTACGAATAACAGGTCCACGTCACTGGAAAATGGTGAGCCGATGATCTAGTAAGATAGAAGTTGGTATCTAACCTGGAGCTCAGCCCAATACCGGTGTCCCTGTAGCGCGAGCGTCAACTATGACTCTGGACAAGGGATTACATACGTACTGTATAATGAACTTGAGGTTAACCTCCCCCTTGACGGCTGGTACACTGCGGTCCACAGAGCAAATTACACGGACGGATCCTCCAGCGGTGAATTTGACAGCGTTTCCAATGAGGTTCATGAGCACTGGATACAGAACTATGCGTCATGATCTGCATGAAGCAAGGTAAGTATGCTTACCTTGACGAATACGTGCGTAATCAGCTTCGACCCCTATAAACATTGTCAGCGATCTGGGGAATCCATTTGTAAAATAATCATACAGGGAGGGACATCCGGCTCGATGTTGTATGACAGATCAAGTTTCTTTGCTGCCATAGGGAGCAGCAGCTCCAAACAATCCTACAAGAAAATCAATGACTAGCTAGACACGTACTCATCGACACGTACTGCAACCATGCCTTCGATAGCGAGACCAGAGTACTCTAGCTTGAGGGCTAACATTGTTGCTATTGGTATCGGCTCGATAGCGGAAGATAGAAGACCTACCTGAGGCCTCCAATTTGCTGTAGTCTAGGATCGAGTCAATGATCTAGTTGAGAAACCGTGAGATCAGGGGCAAGAGACACGGCGACGTTGCGTACCTTCAACAATAGTTCACAGGATTGTTTGGCAGTTTGGACTGCCCAACCGTCAATATTGATATTATAAATGGGATAATGAGCGTACCAATCTCTCGTTGCCCGGGTGTGAGTTCGGTCCCACTCAGAATGTCGAGCAAACCATAGAAGGAGCTAGAGATGCCGTGAGCGGTGACAACATTGAAGAGTTTCTAAAAGCCTTACCTGAAAGGCGTGCGCAACTCATGGCTCATAGATGCGAGGAAATTGCTCTTGATCTGTGGCATCACAGTTAGAACCCTGTGTGACAGCTTTAAGTAGGAACTAACCTTCGTGGCTTTCAACGCGTCTTCCCGACTCTTCCTTGCAGCTTCCAGCGCATCTCGCTGTGTTGCTATCATCTTCAAATTCTCCCGTGTGCCAGCCTGTACGGAACGGAACAGCAGCGCGTTGGATATGCCGATGCTCGCTTGCTGGCACAGGAGGGTCAAGAGGGTCACGGTGTTCGGAGAGAAAGCATACTTCGAAGCGAGATAGACCGCCCCGAAGGTCTGCCCGCGATTACTGAATATGGGTAAGCATATCACCGATCGATACGGGCTCTGCTGAGACTCCGACGAGAATCGCGGTTCAGTAGAAACATCCTCGTAATAGACACGTTCCTTCGTGTTGAGAGCTTGAATACTAGTAAGACCAATATCGACACTTGCACGAACGTGGACTCACTATGCTGGATGATCACTTTCCGTAGTGGGTCTGCAATTTCGCGAACCGAAAGCGGGTCCCTGATGGTTACCCTTAACCTTTGTCACGAACGCTGCACGGTGACTACTTACTCATGGACTTGGCACGGCTCAGGGGGCGTCATGCTCGTCGCGACAGTGTAGTCTCCTGCTTCGCGAGCGATGACCACGCAAGTGTATTGACTCCCAGAGTTCTCTGCAAAGCAATGAAGACAAGTTCGCAAGCCCATCAACTAGATTGCTCACCGGTGGCAATCTCTGTGAGACGCTGGAGAGCCATTGGCAGGTTGATGTCGCTCGAGATGTCTTTGCTCCACTTCAATACCGAAGCCAAGTCGGACGCGTTCATTGAAGAGAGGTCGTCCTCCTCCATATAATCCATTTTGCGTTCGTAAGTGCCGGCAGAGTGGACGTCAGACGTCATGATGGCGCTGTCAGTCTGGACGGCTACGTCGGATGTGAAGGCGTGCCTCTTGAGTGCATATTGCGCACGGCTATCCACACACGATGATAGGTAGTTGCTGATAACAACGTCACGCCCTGGTATAAGCATGATGCCTAAAGGGTGACTCACACTATGCCTCGAGCTCCCCATTGGGCCTGACGGGCTATGCCTCGTCGTTGTAGCTCTCCCCCTAAGCCCTCGACGCCGACGCGAACAAAATGGCTCCCTTGCTAAGGATCAGATCAGGATCGTCGTAGAAGAGAACAATATCGACGATCACTCACAAGGAACATGGCCCAGCCACTTTCGAGCAGCCAGTCGTTGTTGACAGCAAGTCTACAATTTATTTAGTATTCAGAACTTACGAGTAAGACAGGATAACTGACTTCACTGCGACATCGTAAAGTTTGAAAACGTCGGGGTTATTCGTAAGAGATGCCAACTCCGCATCCTAGGAACAGGTCAGCTGAGTGCCTTTGCTGAGCGATGATGCCGACATACTATGAGTGCAACCCATGCACTGGTGTTGACGGGGCTGGGCGACAGCCATCTGCAGGATCTGTGAGCTGAATGTGACACTATAGACCGTGATAACGTACTTCCTGATGTACGATTGATTTAGATCAATTTGCTTCAAGTACTTCGACCTCGTCTCCGATTCTAGGTCACCGGCACGAATGCATTGTATCATAGCGAGGGTGTGGAAGAATAGGGAGTAACGCGTGTGTCTGTGACTGTCATGGTGTGAGTGCTCTCTCCAACCTTTGTAAACTTATGACTGACTTCGGATGCTTGTCCCGCGTGTCGTAAACCCAGAAACCCAGAGTAGCAGCCTCATTGGCGAAACCAAGGCAGAAAAGACCGACAACCTGGAGGTGTCAGTCTAGACCGAGGACGCAGTTCGGATCTCATACCTTGTAAGCTTGATACCTGAAGCATCCAAGTCAGCCCCGATGAAATCTAAGAGGAAGCTCTATAGTAGCTTACCAGCTCAATGCAACGTCTGGCGTACCACAAATCCCAGATACACGAATGAAGTACTCATTCTCATTGAATGTCTCCGTGTCGAATGCGGCCGCTGGGGACTCTGCATACGTGTACCCTCCGAGAGCACGGACACAGTTCAGGATTCCTATTCAACATGAGAGTGTGGCAACACTACCAGGTAGACTACGCTTACCTTGTGCTACGATGGAAAGATCACCGCTTGGCGCCCACTGAGAAACATCGCTGACGCACTGGAAAATTGGGGCGTCAGACGAGCATACATAACTTTTATACGACGCGACCTACTTCCTCGGCGTTGACCACAAGTTCGCTGACTAGAATGTCTGTTAGTGATAGACCTCACACCTTGCGTATTTGGTGTGTACCATGCTCGCAAATCCAAAGCTTCGTCTGGAGCAAGTGGATGCTGGCAAAGCTAGCGTAAATCCTTACTCACTGTTGGTAAGTGCTTTGTGTCAGGATCTAGATATGCTTACTTGTCTCCGGCACTCTGCCCATACTTCAGGGCCTCCTCCAGCCGCGTCAAATTTGTTCGTATATGCACGTTGTCGAACCCGGACACCATGGACGAAAACAAGACCAACGCACGACTAACGAGGTGTCAGACAAGCACAAGCACGCAGCGACACTGATCACTACTGACCATTTCTCGTAGCTGGTCCCGTATTGGTCGGCAATACGTAGAGCCAGCTTACCAAGATCAGCAGAGAAACGATATAGTTCCCTCCGCTCAGCGGCCGCTGACGATCAGTTAGTCCCTGGTGTACTCCCGCTGACGGCGTCAGCATACCTCCGAGAGCCCAGAAGAAACCTAATGCAGTCCCCGAACACATGCCTGACCTATCAGTCCGTTAGACATAGAAAGCACACCTCAACGGATGAGTCGCACCGCAAAGCCAATTGAACAGTCTATCGTCCGATGTTATTAATACGAAAGCCAGAATAAACCGAATATCTGGACACTTACCGTGAGGCCAATAATGTCTGAAAATCCCTCGCCCGAGCTCCAATACGCGTTATGGCCTACAAGGATTGTTCAGTGCGGTCTTTGGATTGGAACAGGCCACTCAAAGACGCGTACCCGCATCATTCAACAATGCGATAGCCAAGTCTGTCCTCGAATCCCGCGCTCGGGGTATAGCTAGGATATCATCAAAACCGACAGCAAGGATCTCGTTCTTGACCTGTTCAAACATCTGGTCTGCTTCCCGGCGGGTCGGGGCAGAGTTGACGTCCACACCGAGGAAACGCAAACCCTGCAGCGTATCGGCGAGCGCGGCCTTGTAATTACCGCGCATCCAATGGTTACGCCCCCGTATACGCAACATGCGAACTTTACCCTCGATATCTTCGACACGATGCAAGCACTCGTCGATGAGGTAGTCAGACGTGGCGAAGTCACCTAAGATAGCTTAGTTTAGTACTTCCCACATGATTAGGTGGCTGGCTACCTTTCCAAGTGTACAGCCTGATCAACGAAACTTTAACAAGCAACAGTTTTCATGGTCTGACGATGACGTACTCAGCGAGTTTGAGGCTCAACGCGGTAGTGCGTTCTAGATCTTTCGCCCAAGACGTGGCGTCCAATAGAGACTGGGCGTTGATGTAGGATTGCAAAGCCAACTGCAGGATTCATCAGGAAGTGCGCCTCACTCCAAACATAAGATTCGTTACCTCGTGGGCCCCGCGGGCTGTGGCAGAGTCACCTGCATCGATCGACAATTGGAGCAGTTCGTCGCGCTTGGCGTGCTCTCGCAGGAGGGGGAGACATCTATGCTATTATCAAAACACGATGACCTCAATGAAGGATATATGCCCACCTCTTGGCGTGCTCTGCGATGCGGTAGACATCGGGAGTCGACTCATGCAGCATCATCAGAATAATCTGCAAATGTCAAACTTCCATGCGTTTCTGCGTTGAGATGTGTATAAGGAGTAGACGTACCCTGAAAGACATTTTGGAGACCGCATCCTCTGGTAGTAGCTCAGCTTCCGCCTGAGTGGCCTGGCGATAGCGGTCGTGTGAGAAACTGCACATATCCCTCGCGCGCTGCACAAGCCACCCTTCCGCGATGGCGACCTGGAGTCCCCGCATAGAGCCACGGCCGCTCGCACTCCCCTCCCTGTCACTGATGCTAGACACCCGCGAAACAGCCTTCGACACATTCCACATGTCCTCTGCTTCCTCATCGCTGCCACTGCTACCGCTCGAGACTTCCCAGTCCATCAGCAGGGCAACCTCAGCCACCTTGAACGTCGGGCCGAAGAACGACGCCCAGATGAGGAACTTCTTCGCGTCCTCCGGGAGCTCGCGGAAGTGGTCTCGCAGGAAGGTGAGGTCAGTTGGGTCCGCGATCATCTTGCTGCTGTGGAGACTCGGCTCAATTGCCGATATATCGTACTCCCAATAATTCTTCTCCCAGTTGAACGTAATCTAACATAATGTTGATGAGATGACTCCTGAAAACACGATGAACAAGAATCATACATGATGATGCCTGTTTAGGGACAGTAGGATATTCCTCGCAGAAAACGCGTTTCCCAGTGAAGCTGCGTGAACGAGCCTTGACAAATTTGCGCAATCGTCCTTTGGCCTGCGCAGCGTGCGGGCTACCATGTTGGCTATAGCGCTATAACTGAGTGGCTCGAGGTTTATCCATGTCGTCGCCTTGCTAGTGAACGTCGCACGAATTCTATCTACGACATCCCTAAGTGACGCGGCCATTGAGTAGCTGAAAGAACGACGATGCGTGCTGACTCACGGTTGATCCGATCGGACTGTAGCAAACACCAGCTGCAAGAAAGTTGAATATAGGTCAACGCCGACAGACACAAGCAAGCTCACAATACGGGCGCGCGAATTGACAAGAGCATTGATAAGGTCCAGCGACCTACGTCATCATGAGCACCTCAACGGTATTGTAGACTCTAAGACTCACGAATCGCTCGAATCATGCAGGTCATCCAGGAATAGCGCGAACAATCGTGTCTCCGCCAACACAGAAAACACGCTTTGAAACAGACTCTGGAACCGCGCTCGCAGCTCATGTGTTTCCAGTGGCTCTGGTGGTGTCTCGATGGTGATGTCGAACAATGCGAGGATATCTCGCAACTCCGGCGCACCCTCATACAAGAGGGAGATATTGCGGAGCTGCGGTCCCAACTGCTTCTTGAGAGCAGTCACAAAGCTGTGGAGATCGGTGTGGAAGACAATCAGTTGACGCAGGACGGAGGATAGGCATGCGAGCTACGCATATCGCAGGTTAGTGGGGGATCGTGCGAGATAACAAAACAGTATCGACTGACCAACGACGCGAATGGTGCAGCCTCGACGTCGGAAAACTTTGCTTGACCCCACAATCCATGAGCTAAAGCCGGATACGTCAAAGACACTTCTTCGCCGCCACGTTGGGAACACTCACATCTCCAGCGCGCTTGATGCGCGAGAATCAACGAACTCTTGCCCGCACTGGCACACTAACATTAGTACATGTTTGTCCACCGCCTGAGGTACCACTCACCCAGGTGGGCCGGTGATAATGATAGCATGTGTCCGTGCCCGACCAGATGAAGGCGCCAACGCGACCCTCCTTAAACCGTCACTGCCTGTCACACCCGTGCTGATGCTCATCGGCGTGCCCGACGTGTCGGATGCCTTGACCGAACCAAGCTTCGGGCTATTCAAGTCACTCGCTGAGATAGGCGTGACCGACCCTTCGCTCCGGGACGATGAGCGCGAATCGCTGCGCTCTTCTGTCAGCGCACTCGTACCGGCGCTATCACCCGAGCCCACGAGGATCGCATTGCGAGACGTCCCGATGTAGCGCGAGTACGAGGTCGACGTGTGCCGGATGATGTTCCGGACGGTCTCGAGCTCCTTCTCACGGCCGAACTGCAAAGGCACATGCGGTGAGAACAAGTACGGGAGCGAGGGCGAGAGAAGCTTACCAGAGGACTTGGAATGGTGAATTCCTGTGGTTCCGTTCCGTCAGCATTCGCAATGTATTGTTAGACAGAGTCTCGGGCTCACCATGAACCTGTCTTCGGTAGCGATGTCAAAATATGGAATGAGCTAGCAAACGTGTCAGTCTCCGAGCTCTTGCCGGCCAGCAAACCCAATCTACCTCCATCGACTGGTCCGAGACAACGGTTACGGCTCGGAGGAGCAGCCTCTGGCATTGCAATAGGTCGGCCTTGAGGCCATAGGCGCTTTGATACCTCATATCCGGATTCTTCGCAAGGAGCTATTCAGCGCGACGGATCAGTTTCGACGAGATCAAGTGGGGATGATGTCATACTCACCTTGTCAATGATAAGTGCTAATACCTGCGGGATGTCCCTGCGAACCTCGTGGACAGGCATCGGCCTCTTTTGCACGACGGCATGCAATAGCTCCAATGGCCCGCCTTCGAACGGCATGGTGCCACGGCCTACCAGGAGTGTCCAAAACATGACGCCCAACGAATACAGGTCAGTCCTATGATCCTCGATGAGGGTCTCCATACTGCCTGTTTGTTCTGGGGCTATGACGGCCATGAGATCGTGGGGGCAATGACGAATAGGTGGGCGTACCTAGGTAACAGAGTGCCTCCTTCACTTTCAGCTTCTTTGCTTCCTCGAAAGCGTCAGCACTGAGGACGAATGCAGACGGTACGCCGAACTGCTCTAGTGAGACTGCGCGGTTCCCAAAATGAACCATTCGGACTAGACCACTATGTGCGTTGAGGTGGAATGCATTTGCACGGACTGCACGATGCGATCAAACGCGAGTCATAGTTTATCGCTGCAACGAGCCTACCTTCACGATGTATGAGCCCGTTCCTAAACACTGTTAACAAGTAGAAATAATTTGTGAATAGATACAACATACCTATGCATCATCTCTAGGCAGTGAGTAGCCTGTATGGCGAACCTGTGAATCAACTTTAGTTGTCGATCTACGCCACAACAGTGATGGCGCACTCTAAGAATGACGCAAGGTCCATGATTTCGATCGCCTCCATCTCCTCCAGAGTGTATGGCTCCTCCATTCCCATCATAAGTATATCGGTGTGCGACGGCGGTGGGCGCGTGCGGGAGATATCGCCGAGAAGGAGATCGTTGACTCTATGTGACGGGAAGTAACGGCCTAGCACATTGAGGCCGGGATGGTTCAAGAGAAGCACGACGCAGTCTCCGTTGCTTCGGGGGATAGAGAAGAAATCGACTAATCTGAGGGTCGTACTGGAAGACTCTGGGGTCGTCGACATTCGTTCCAAGCTATGTACAGAAGTACATGAGGATGCAATGGTCTTTGAAAACGAAAAACTCACATGTGTGCTTCTCGCTCAAGGCACATGGACGCGTTCGAATGGGCAGGTACGATCTTGGCGAGCATGCCGGTGCCATCCTTCAAACTCGTACCCTCCGCGAGCATGGTCATGCTGCCCGTGTCCTCCCATGGCACCGCCTATACTACCGCGTTAATCGGGCTGCCAGAGCACTCTGCGAGAACACACGCGCCTTCTCAAAAGTATATCCAGGTAAGGATAGGATATTATCCCGAAAGTACAGAGTCGGGAGGGCTGGCTGCGCGTATTTCCTCCGCATAGCGGCGGATGGAAGGGTGCAGTACGCCGGGGCGGCGGCTGGTGATGGTAGCGACGCTCGTAGCGATGCACAGAATGGTAGCGGCGGACGAGACTCGGTAGTTGATGGTAATAAGCTGGATTGGCTGAGGGATGAGGGAAAGGCTAGACGTCCCTGGCGCTCTCGATGTACTCAGTGTAACTCAGTGTCACATTCACTTGTATGTCAGCGGGGGAGAAGCGTTTGTCACACGCGTTACCGTTGACGTCATAGTCTCACCACCGTTTTACCTCAATTTACATCCGTACGTTCGGGCGGAGATGCAATCCGTAGACCTCCATTAGCTACGGACACAGTTCTGCGTCGCCGCGTCAAATCCAGTAATCATATCCTGCAGCGTCTGGCTGAGAATTACACGCGTCACACCCCGAATACAACTCCCGCGAGCCTCACAGCTCGATGCGGCGCATTATCTACCTCCCAAGGAGGTCTGAGAATAGACATTGAGTGGGAAAGGGAACAATAGGGTTACACTAGACGCAAACAACAAGAAAGTCAACACGACATCGAGAGCACGAGATTTAAGAAGTCACTGCAGACATAGGTCAGCACGATGCGCCTACACGAAATTATGTCAAACGTACTGTAGCTGGCGGGGTCAATGTGGTCGGGCAACTCAGGTACCGCCACCTCGAACCTCGATTGGATGGCCGCCATCACTTGCTGATCAGCCTCCAAGGACACGAAGGTTATGGCGAGACCTTTGGTACCGAAACGGCCAGCACGACTACAAAAAGCTTAACTCGACGCGTATGTTACAATGTCAAACAAGGGACTCACCCGACACGGTGGAGATAACTGTCTGCATCCGGAGGGCAATCATAGTTGATGACGATGTTGACACGCTCAACATCAATACCACGCCCGAAGATATCAGTGGCCACAAGAATACGCTTCTCGAAGGCTTTGAACGCCGTGTAGCGGTTGATACTTAAGATTACACATGAGTGGCACGGTCTACGCAGCGAACGCATGTATATCAACTCACCGCTCCTCCTGAGCCAAACCAGAGTGAATGCTGATCGACGGGAAGGTGCAGGAAACCAGGAGTTTGTCTAGTCCGATCGCACGCGCAACAGACTTGACGAAGATGACAACCTAAACCAGAGCGCCTCAGTCTTGCTATGAATTCGCTTCACTTGATGAACACACCTGATTGAACTCAAGAGTATCCAGAAGCTCGTTGAGCTTCCTGTTCTTTCCGACTTCCTCCAGCTTGACGTAATGCTGTTGTAAACCGTGCAGAGTGAGCTTCGTCTCGTCGTCCACGAAGATCTCGAGAGGCTGTAGTCGAACGGACATCAGCACCAATCAAATACCAGCAGCGAAGCAATCACGTTAGTCATGAACTTCTTGCACGTCACACGAATCTCCTTCGCCAACGTCGCGCTGAACATCATGACTTGCTTGTGATGCGGTGTCGCCCGGAAGATCTCTTGAACGTCGCGGCGCATGTCTAATGGATGAGGTTGGAAGAGGTAAGAATGCTTGTCACCACAAAACAACACGAGACATAGGAAGGACGAAGGCCGGCGTGCTTCGATGCTTGATGTGGGCGGGCGAATGGTGCTATGTCTCCGAGACAATCGCCGCGTCCAGGACAGTCGAATGCATCCAGCATGTTCATCAACCGCAGTCTCCCTGTCGAACTCGACCGGAACGGACCCATCCAAGCTCCGTAGACCACTTCCAAACCTCGATCGAACGAAAGACGCCCGAAGGGCAGCGGGTGTAGACGAGCGGCAGTCGTTGCGCAGGCATCCACATGGCCAGTCGGGCGGAAATGAAGGCAGGCCGAAATCGTATGACTAACCGAGCTGTTCCAGCATTTTGTCGCACTCGTCGAGGATGAAATGCTTGACTTTGGAGGCGTCGAGGACCTTGTCCCTCACAAGGGCATTCTGACGGCCGGGTGTGGCGACGACGATGTGCGGGCACTTCGTCTTATCGCGGAGCAGCTCTGCGTCCTTAACAACGGGTGTACCTCCGTAGAACGTGCTGACGCGGACGTCGGGCATGTACTTGGCAAAACGAGTGTACTCGTTCTTGATCTGGAACGCCAGCTCACGCGTGTGGCAGAGAACGAGGACAGAAACTTCGCCGTTGACAGGCTCCAATTGCTGGAGAGTTGCCAGAACGAAGACCGCTGTTTTTCCATGACCAGACTTGGCCTGGCACAACACATCCATGCCTAGCACAGCCTGCGGGATGCATTCTTGTTGGACTAATGAGGGGCGCAGTCAGTGATTTTGGTCAAGATAGGCTGGCACGCATATGCCCACCTTCAGAGGGATGCTCAAAACCGAGATCACTAATCGCGCGCAGCAACTCAGGCTTCAGGAGAAAGTCCCTGAAGACAAAGAAGGCGCAGTCAGGAACAAAGGCTTGACCCAAACTCGCTACAAAACATACCTAAAGCCAGTGGAGTGAATGCCTGAAAAGTTTTTCTTGTCTTTGTCGTCTCCATCGCCAGAGGAACGATGGGCAGTGACCGCCACGCCGTTCCCTGCTGATGGGGCTGCGGCGCCATTCGTGACCACGTCATGCTCGTCCTCGTAGTCGATAAGTTCCTCGTTTTCGTTGTCGTGGGCGCTCATGTCGGCAAGTAGGGTGAAGGAGGGAAGCAAGTCAGGGGAGTGGAAGAAAGGGCAGCGACGGAGGGCAGTGAGGTGGTGGCGGTGGGAGAGAAAAAGAGCGCGCGTCCGACGCGTCCTGCCGTCGAACACGGGTGGGCACGCCCGAGGCACGCCACCTGGACCGGAAACTTCCGGCACGCTTCCTCCGAATGCGGAAGTGGCGCTTACTATAGTAGTCGCACACTATTATTGTGTAGCGAGACAACATCCGGTCACCCGCCCGTTGTTAACTGCTCTCTGTGGCTATATGCTGGCGCGAGCAGATTTCAGACAACCTCGATCCTATCCATTCATTCATGTCAGTTATTGTTCCGTCTTCACTACCCAAAACATGATGACATCACAGCTGAACAACGTGCTATCATCGAGGCCTCAGAAGAACCATTGGCAACCTAATGACAGAAGAAGACCTTTTGACTAGCCATCAAAATCAAAGTCGACGGTGGCTGAGTCCATGGATGTGCATCGTCGCTGGCTCCTCGCTTTGTCGCGCCTGTTCATGCTCTCATGACGGCTCAGACGCGTGGTGAAAGCGTTGCTGTATAGTGCGCATTATGAATCCGAGGACAATATCCGCCACTAGAAAGCCCCGCTCACCCTCCCCCCGCTTTGATTGCCCGCATTGGTACTGAGTTGGATGGAGATACAAAGGGCGGACGACGCTGTCAACACGGCAACGCTTTGTTGACTGCCTATGCTCCTGGGCAGACTGGTGAGAGGTATAAATCCACTGAGGTGGAACTCATGTTCCGCATCCTCAGCTGGAGACGCATATCTCTTCTACGCCGCTCTGCAGTCCTCCTCCCTGCCATACCACGAATATCACTCGTCTGTACGACGGAGATATCGAAGGTGCGTCAATGGGCCCCCAGTCAACCGTCATTCGCAATGCAAAATTCAAGCACGTTTCCTTCTTTGTAGCCTACGTCAACTCGAAGAGGTACTCGCACTATCATTGGAAAATGACCCACAATGATATGCCGCACGGAAGCGGTTACTGCCCCCCTCCGACCCAGTGAGTTCAGACAACGATTGGAGCTTGCGGGATGCATTAAGTTCGAAATACAGCGAGGAGAAGGAGAAGACCCTTGACGACCAGCGCGAGGGTATGCTGTATAAGATAACGGAGACTTACTGCTGCACCTGTGCCGTCCGCCGGCCGCAAGACCGGAGAGAATGCGCAATCGCGTTGACTATGTACAAGCCCTGCCAATATCGGACAGATCTGGACTTTTGGAAGAAGGAGAACGACGAAGGCAGACCCACTCCACTGGTCAAAGGCCATATTCCCTGCACCGTGACCGATGTGCACTGTTTGTGTACCTACCAGATCCGCGACCATTTGGAAAAGGTGCATGGCGTGGACTTTGGAGGCTCCCAGGTTTGGTACTGCACGTGGGGGCGCTGCTCGCATGGTTTTGGCGGCTGGTGTGACTACTCCACCATGAACCCGATGGATATGTGTCAACACATCCTGTCGGCGCATATCCCTCGCTTCCCCGAAGGACTCGGCTGCATTCTTCCCCAATAATGGACTATCTTCACTGTTGCGATGTACTTCATGTGTGTAATGCTGCCAGTTCACGTGTCGGCTTTGATGCTACTTACCTATGTGACCGTTATCTACCATGCCATCTAACACGGAGAAGCGCCTTCGTTTGGAAGAATCCACTGTGAAGGTGGCACGTTGAACGTATTGCCCTCACCCGATGATCATGCGCAAGCGTGGGACATTATTTACCCCCCTTTGTCGGCAGTCGAGGGGCGCGTACGACGGCGGGCACGGGAGTAAATCGCATCGGAAGGCACTCTTTCTGCAAAGGAGATATATCTCTCCAGCACCGTCTTAAACAGAGCTCATGTGAGCTCCCCACTCAGCTAGATCGCACACCGTGTGCCATCATTGAAGCTTTACGGAGTATTTAATCAAGTATAATGCGTGATTGCATCACGCTGGAACATCATATGACGGCACAACCTGTGGCCACGAGGGGCGCCGCCGCGCAGCCTCCTCAAAGCGCCCACGGCCGGATTCGCGCAAGATATACTTAAGTCGGGCAGCGGAACGTTCACGCCCAGCTCCCGGCCGTTCTTTCTCGAGCCTCCGGTTGTTCACCCACAACAATAGGTGCTGGTCGGTGAGTCGTGACAACGCGCAGAGAGTGACTTGGACTGAAGTGTTTGTACAGCCTACCCTCCATGAACCAGCGCGATCGCGTCTCGATTTCGAGTCACTTTCGACCATGCTCTTCAGCACCCTCCTCACTATCATCCTTTCGCTCGCGATCGCAGCCCCTTGCTTCGCCGCTCCCGTTCCTAAGTATGTTCTAACCAGTGCCGTCCTGCGCTTTTGCCAACCATGGTCGATGTAGTTTCGCACTGGATGGCAGCGGCGCTCTGTCCTTCGGGAAGAAGAAACCGCCGCCGCCTACCCGCCTTCAGCGCGTCGTCGCTGCTTTGAAGCCCACACCCAAGAAGAAGCCGCCCACCCGCCTTCAGCGCGCGACCGCTTGGTTGAAGCCGAAGCCGAAGCCGCCACCCACCCGCCTTCAGCGCGTAATCGCTGCTGTGAAGCCCACACCCAAGAAGCCGCCCAAGAAGATCGATTGGGACAAACACCTCACGCGTGCGCAGAACGGCCTGAGCACCACACTCAAGGCTACATCGATCGCTGTAAAGACCACCCTGCTGTTCAACACGCGTGAGGATCAGGAGCTCATCGCAGGCTTCTTGCGTCGTGTCGCGGAGCACGAGCTCGAGCGCCGTGGGGTGAAGGCTGCCGTTAAGAAGATGGTCGGGAAAGCACCGCCCCCCAAGAAGACGGTCTGGCAGAAAGTGAAGTCGATCGGCAAAGCGCCGCCCCCCAAGAAGAAGACGGTCTGGCAGAAGGTGAAGTCCGTCGGGAAGAAGAAGCCGCCACCGACTACATTCCAAAAGGCGAAGACAAAGGTGAAGGCGGCCTTGAGCCCCCCTTGGGAGAAGAAGCAACCCCCACCGTCCAAGGCGAAGAAAATCAGGACCGCCGCCTGGACGACTTTCAACAACGGCCTTGACATGTTCAGCACGGCAATGGACCTCACGAGATTGGCCAACTCGTTGCGACGGAGGGACCCCGAGCTTTCGGAGGAGATCATGCGACGTGCGATGGAGCTCGACGAGTTCGAGCGCCGGGACGTCGATCCTGAAGACCTGGAGCTCCGAGACGTCGATCTCGAAGCTCTGGAGCGTCGGGACTTGGCGTACCTCCTCCTGCGCGAGGTCGAGTTGGATGAGCTGGACTAGGTGATGAGGTTTCTATCGCGATTCGGTACCGGAGCTCAAACGACCTTCACACAGTGTATTCATTCGTGTACGTTTGTGACGATTGTTGTACGGAAATCGTGGTTGTATGGCATTGTAGTATAGGGCATCAAGTCTCGTTGTACACATACTGGTTATATGCGGCGTCGCTCGAGTATCGACATGTATCATTATTGCTCTGGGATATTCTTATCATCGTGCACCTTGCATTTAACTGCAATTCATCCTCCTCCACAATCACTACAATTGAGATCTGCTCTGACGCTATCGTAAGAGAATTGGCATTGCGAGGAACATCGACATACGAGCACTACGTTACGTCGTCAAGCATCATTTAATGCACACGAGACCTACGTCACGAACAATGTATAAGACTGCTATCGAACACGAATCCGCCAGGCTACTACGACCCCCTAACCGACCTCCAAGAGATAAAAACGAGAGTAGGGAGAAGCCAGAAGGGCTGTATGCACAATTAATAATAGAAACGATCTAGAGAAACGCAGAGGGCCACCTGTCCACCAGCGAGCATCCACACGCATGTGCACACCGCCTTGATACCGTACTCAAACTCGTCTACCGCGCTCACCACCAACGACACATCAGTGGCCAACCGAACCCGCAGAGAATGCGTCCCGCACGCTCTTCCTGAGCTCCTCGTGGTCGCGCACACTCCCTTCGTGCAGTGACCCCGGCTGCATCTGAGATGCGACAGCACTGGGCGTCATCGCACCATCGCTGTCCGCCTCCGTGATGTCGAGAATCCGGCGAGCGAGTACCTGGATCTCGCCCTGACCCTCGCCGGTCTCGGTGTCTGCATAAGAGTGGCTGACGGAGTGGTGTGAATGCGGCGTGCCGCCGATCGATGACGTGGGTGTCGATGTGCGGGTCTCAGCCAGCTGCCGGATGTTGGGGATAAGCAGGTTTGAGGAGCGGATGTTGCTGATGAGTTGCGGGTCTGCGATGGCATTAGCAGACACCCAGTCACCGATTTTGAGGCACTTACCACTGGATTCAAGCAGCTGAACGATAGTCCATACAGCAATGTGTTGGAAAGTAGCATCTGGGCTGGTCAGGAAGTGGTACAGGTAGCTGTGCATACCACCGTCTGGCTTGTCCCATACGTCGTTAAACGCTGAATAGTCATCGGTGGTAGTCCGACCATCTGCAGGGCACATCTCAGTGGGATGACCACACGGAAGTCATCACATACTAGACTCACCTTTGGAAGACAGGTTACCAAGTGCAGCGGCACTGTTACCCTGCACCTCCGAGCTGGCCGAATGGGTGAGAGGGATGAGAACCTCGCAAATCCCCATCTCAAGGAGTTGTCCCTTGAGTTCGTCTATACTACATTAACGGGATGCTTGAGGGACATGACGGGAGAAAACATACCACTCAAAGCAAGGACGGCAATACATGCAGTCATTTCACTCTGGACGTTCATCGGGACCTCAAGGACTAACTCCTTGATGCTCTGGACAGCGCCTGCCTTCACGATTGCCTGTTTGTTCTTCTCTGAACTAGCAGCGAGGTTGCGCAGCGTCGAGATAGCATGGCACTGGACCTCCTCGTTGTCCTTGAACGACAGAAGGTTGATCAATGGCTGGAGGAAGCCAGACTCGATGATCGGCGACTCGTTCTGTGGGTGGATGGACACATTCCGCACACATGCGGCCGATGACAAGATAAGCGGAAGGTACGTCGACTGGAGTAGCCGGAGTAAATGCTGCAGACCGTCCGCCTTCACGATCTCAAGTTGGTACTTTTCTGGAATACAAGTCAATCGTCGCCATAGGACGGGAGGGGGAGGCTCACGCACCATCGCTGGCAAGATTCCGCAGCGCAAGGGCAGCTTGGCACTGCACTTTCAAACTAGGACTGTCCATCAATAGCACTAAGCTTGCCACCAGCTTGGGTTCGCTCTGGGCGAGCTTCTTACGGTTCGCCGCTGCGACGGCATAAGCCAAGGCAAGTTAACTAGGAGTTGGAACGTACCATCGACCGCAATGTTGCTGAGCGCCGTCGTACAGTAATACTGCACGTCAGTATCGGGTGAGTTGAGCAAGCTCACGAGTACAGGGATAGCTCCTGCGTTCACAAGCTGTTGTCGGTTCTCGTCTAGCATAGAAATACCTTAGTCCACAGCCGGGGTCGAAAGGGAAGGGGCGCACCAGAATGGGTCATGTTTAGCAGTGCACCTGTTGCATTCCTTTGCACACGCATATCCTTAGACCGAGCAAGGCGGGTCAGTGGAACCAGAGCGCCCGACTTCGCGATCTTAGTCTTGTTATCATCTGTTCAATGCTTAGTTAGAAACATCCACAACAGATCATTCACCATTCATGGTGGCAGAAACATATCATAAGGCACTTGACAAGTACAAGAAACGGGCACGCGGCCCCCGGAGTAGTCTCGGGCATGCTACAAGACCACCAACGAGACAGGATAGAGCATGACGTTTCGGCACCTCAGAGAAGGCAGGCGAGACCCGTCATGTGTATCCGTGACACAGGTACAGAAGCCAGAAGACACTACCATGTCAGCAACCCCCACCCCTGCTAGATAACCTCCGTAAACCGAAGGCGCATGGGTGCCGGTATTGACGGCACTCACGCCAAAGTGGGCAAAGATATGGTGTTTACAGTACACTTCGATGGAAGACTTACCATGAGTAGCCAGATTGGTGACACAACCAACAGCATTGCATTGGACTTCGACGTTCGGGCTGAGCATCTGTCGAATAAGCGGCTCCAGGCCGCCCAGTTTGACGATGAGAAGCTTGTTATCAGCTGGATATCCGTAAGACTAAGGTGTGCCTGAAGACAAGGTGGATGGGTACGCACTGTTGACAGCCAGGTTGCCCAACGCTGCGCTCGCTGCTCGCTGAACCTCGGTGTCATGGCTGCCCAGAAGGAAAAGGATGGGATCTAGGGTGTCACGGCCAACAGGGCGGACCTCCTTCTCCGTGATTTCTGCGAAAGCCAGAGCAGCGCTCCGTTGGAGATCGACGTTGTCAGAGAAAGAGAGAGTAGTGAGGGCGGAAAGAGGGGAGCCGGCGAAGAAGTTGGTTGCCGTCCGGTCTGGAAAAATGTGCATTTCAATTAGTGTTCCGCAGAAAGATGGATGGCAACGCACTCTCAAGGTATTGGAGCAGATCCGCGACCGCCTCCCGCTCGTTCTCAAGCAGAAGGGGTTCGTATGATTGGGACCTCCGTGAGTGGACTAGCAGGAGTGTTACACGCTGAGTTTGTAGCAGACGGAGCGCACTCACAGCACGACTCGCAGCAGCTTGCGACGACGCCCATTGTCGCAGGATAGGGAGGCTGGCGGAGGTGTGTCGGAGGGGCGGTGGTGGGGGAAGACTGCAACGAGCTCGGATGCAACTTTGGACGTAGTCGTCGCCACGTGCTCAGGCGCTCAGACGCCCCTGGTCACTGCACAACGTCACTCCCGTACTCCCCCTCTCTGCGCTTCACCGGTCTTGGATTCCAATATCTATATCTTTCTAGCCAGTATAACCGAGGACCATTGCTGGGTAAAATCCGGGCTGAGGAACAACTCCGCGGATGCTAGCACTGCTAGCGACTCGACGCGCCGTGCCGCTCTTTCTGCCATCCGTCCGATATAAACACACTCTTTACCTTCTGCCCAAACGCTCACGTCGCGGTTGGGCTATCAAGTGGGCGAAGATGACAGTCAAGCTCACGAAGGAAGAAGAACAACTCTGCACTCTGCTCAACGAATGTACGACGCATATCAAGGAGACGAAGGGACTGGAGACCGAGTGCCGAATTGCTGGAGGATGGGTCCGTGACAAGGTTCATACCACGACGCCTTTCAGAGCTCGTTTCGCGCTGACTCCAGATGCACAATATAGTTGCTGGGTATGGACAGCAATGACATAGACGTTGCCCTCAGCAATATGATGGGCGTGACCTTTGCGGCGCTCTTCGTCGACTACTGCTCAAAAGTGAAGGGTTTGAAGGTCTCCCAAATTGCGAGGATCGAGAGTAACCCGGAGCAGTCAAAGCATCTGGAGACCGCTAGGACGACGGTACTTGGGCGCGAGCTTGACTTTGTCAATCTGCGTAGCGAAGAGTATTCTCAAGACAGCCGAATCCCAACGCATATTGTATGCGTCGATTCATGAGTCGAGTGTGACTGTGCTCAGTGATATGTAGAAATTTGGAACCCCCTTTCAAGACGCCATGAGGCGAGATATCACGATCAATGCTTTATTTTATAATGTGCATACGAGGAGCGTTGAGGATTATACTGGCGAGGTGTGTACCTAGCAGCAATCCCGTGGTTCTTCAGATTAACGAACTTTGATGAAGTAGGGTCTGAAGGATTTGAGAGAGGGCGTCATTCGAACACCAATGAACGCGTTGGAGACATTCAAAGATGATCCTCTCAGGGTGCTCCGTGCCATACGTTTCTCCGCCCGCTTCGGTTTCCAGCTCAGCTCGCAAGTGGAGTATGCAGCAAAGAACAAGGAGATCCAGGTATGTAGGGCCGCTGCGCTCTGGGGTGCGATTGACTGATCATGTCCACTTCACAGCAAGCGCTCGGTGTGAAGATCAGCAGAGAGCGCATAGGGACTGAGATTGACAAGATGATGCGAGGTGAGCCTATGAGCGAATTACACCAAGTCCACTCACCTACAGCGCACTGCTAGCTTGGGACCCGGTTCGCGGACTCTACCGTATCGAAGAACTCAATCTCTACTCAACCATCTTCCAAATACCGGAGCAGGCAGCCAGCACGGTCATCGGAGAACTAGGCCCCATCAACAGGGCCGCCGCCTCCGCCTCCGTCCTCAACACTCTGTGGCGAAAAGACCCCACACCGACGTCGAAGTTGACTCCAGTCAACCGTATACTCTATTCGCATATCCGTGGGAAGCCAGAGATGGGTCGGCTCTACCTCGCTTGTGCACTCATCCCATACCGTGGCATGGAGTATCGGGATCACAAGAATAAGATTCGGCCGCTGGTTGACGCGGTCATCCGTGACGGCTTAAAGCTAGGGGTACAAAATCATTACTTGGACGGCATCCCAGCATTGCTTGATGCATGGGACCTCATCAGCCCACGGGTGGCGGCGCTCGCAGAAGGACACTCTCCTGACGAGAGGCGGAGCATCGGTATGATTTTTCGCTGCCCCCACAGTACTCGACGCTTCTAACGCACGATCGCGGTGTCAGGCATGTTCTTGCGCAACAAGCTTGTGCACAACCCATCTGTGAACACATGGCATCTGTCGCTACTCTTCTCACTGGCGCAAGATATCACAGCTTCATGTTGGAACCCTGAATCGGGATACCTAGATGGTGAGTGCTGCCCTGTACTGCTGATATACACTACTGACATAGATGCAGAGACTACGGCGTCAGACCTAGTGGTCCAGTACAACAAGTTGATCACAAAAATCGAAGAGCTGGGGCTCGATGCCATGCTCAGCGCCAAGCCCCTCCTGAACGTATGACATCCGCTCCTCGTGCGCAGCTTCACGGAGGTTAACTGATGTTGTTGTGTAGGGTAAGGATATCCTCACCGCGCTGGATTTGTCACCCGGTCCCTGGATGCACGCTGTACTGGAGCGTGTCGCTGAATGGCGGTTTGACCATCCGGAGGGAACGAAGGACGAATGTATTGCGTGGCTGCAGGCCGAGCATGCGGCGGGAAATATCGAGTACGCCGCGACCGGGAAGCGCTCCACGCAACCTGAATCGGAGCCGGAAGCTAAGAAGGCGAAGCGATGAAGACATACTGTACGTCACGCTGCTTGACCGACATGCATCCTAGTTGTAGTCATAGTGTCGATATAATTTGAAGCGCCCTGATGGCGCTGTGCTACGCATGCAGGCTCCAGCCGCTGCTCATAGATACATGGGGGAGTGGTGTTATGTGGCACTACGTGATACAACAGGACTGGAAAGCGAACCGAGGAACGAGGTGCGGTGCGAGGTGTAGGGCAGAGCGGGTAAGATAGCTGAAGTGTTGAGAGCCGGGCAAAGTCACGGCGGAACCAAGATTGGTATACAGAGGGTCGTGTCATCTCTAAAGTGGCATCGTGGGCCTACGCCTATGCGTAGAGCCGATGGTCGTCGCAATCCGCGCCTATGCGCGGAACCGTGAGTCGTATGCTACGCCTATGCGTAGTGCCTCCAGTCGTAGGATTAGACTATAGCCCCCCTGCGGTGCCAACTGAAGTCGAGACCAGTCTCGGCTTTCATGACGTCCAACGGGGAGTGAGGGTCGTAAAGCGGCGATTCGGCGTCCATGAAGGAGGACGATCGGTCCGGGTTGAACATAGGGGAGATCGTAAAGGCGTCGTCAACGGCCTCCGAACTCCCGGAGTATTCGTTTTCGGAGTCGTATACGGCGACCCCGATCGTGGCGTTAGAGAATGGGTCCGACAAGAAGCTGTCGCCCCCTGGGACGTGGTTGAAGTTCAAAACGGAGGGGGGATCGTCGTACCACTGCTTCAGGGGGAAGGGGATGCCCTGGAGAAGCGAAGATGGGACCTGGGGATCGGCTTGCATCTCGTCCTGTAGATTAGAGTCAGCATGTGAGCGTTTCATAAACATACGAAGGACGTACGAGGCCTTGAGAAGGGAGATAGGGAGAGTCGTCGATTTCGGTCTTCGTGAGTTCGGGGGAAAATGTCAGCTCTGGCGTCGAAGGCTCTGACTTGACATGATGCTCCGCCACCGACGACGCCGGGGAGGGGCTGCGCGTCTCCGGAGTTGGTAGACGTGTTGAAGGGGCGAGAGACTTCTTGCCCCAGGCCAAGGAGGTAGGCTTACGTGCGCGAGGGGCACGTACAGGCAAACAGTCCTCGATATCTATATCTTCACGCTTGTAGCCCACAGGCATGGGGCGCGCCACTCCGGTGTAGCGCTTGGCGCCCTTGCGACCATGGGTCTTCTCCTTCCTAAACACGGGAGTGTACTTGTAGTCGGGGTAAAGCAGAGTGTGCTGCTGCTTTGCGCGCTCAGCCATGCTGCGGTACGGCGCGCGCTGGGCCTCAGAGAGCTTGTTCCACTCCTGACCCGCGATGCGACTGATCATACGGTGGTCGCGCTCAACGGTAGACTTGTTCTTCTCCTTCGCCCAGAGGTCGGAGCGAAAGAGCATGAACGCGTTCGGAGGACGAGGGATGTGGTCGGGGTCACGCTTGCGCGAATGCGACGAGCGGCGCACGAACTCGAAGTCGGCTCCCAGCGGTTGCGCGGTGCCCTGGGGCTCCTGGCGACCCTTCCGAACCTGTCCAGCATCAGGCCCGGGTGAATTTGGCTCGCGGGAAGAGATGGACGGCCGATCATCGTGCAGATTGAAGTCATCAGGGTCTTCGAACACTACAGTCCAAACGTAGCAAGTGAGTAGGAACGAACGTAGTGTGGACCCACAATGGCAAATAGTGGGTAAATAGCAACGACGCACGTACCTGCGTCGCGCGGTGGCTTGTTCGACAGACGACGAGACCTCCTGAGGTTGCGCAAGGCAGGCATCGTAGCGGCGAAGGAGTAGGTGAGTCGCTAGACTGCAGGGGGGCCTTGAGGACGAGGGGCTTCAGCTTCTGAAGAGAGGCACATCTCGTCCTCGAGCCCTTCCTTTAAGAATGATTCAGGATCGCAGCGTAGGAACTCATCCATGACAGAGCGGAGCAAAGAGTCTCTCCGTATACTTGCCTCATGGCCACCTCGAGGACCACAATAACTCTACGGTGCCCGAGCTGGAGGATCGAGATTGGTACGAAACTGACTTTGAACTTTTCGTGTCTGCCGAGACGCTTAGACACTATGCTACCCGCCTTGTAGTGTCGCCCAAGCGTACACTTCTGTGCGACTAAGGCGGTAGCCATCCATACTCTGCCTCAGATGCATTGACACTGTTATTTGACCGTAAAGTGAGTCGTAACTTTGTTTTCTACTCGATGTGGCAGGGCCCGCGCCAATACTGTGTTCGTGTCCCCCAGCAAACCCCCAGCCACCGTCGGAGAGCATCACTCAACATTAAAGCAGGAATGGGTGTTCCACTCGCCAGACGTTTGCGCCAGCCGGGGTCCGCGCATCGTCTGCCCTTGGTACAGGTGCGAAGTATATACGGTTCGATTGTTACCTGCACTCTGACGCGCCGATCTTCTCCCGTTCAGTCCGCGGCATACATATTGATACACCGTGCCCCTGTAGTCCTTTGAGCTCCACCTACTCAGGCTGTTGCTCGCTGTCTGTCTGGACCGAGAAGTTACTTTGCCGTGAGGTAGGGTCAGACCCGTGATGCTCTAAGCATTTCCGGAAATCAAAGACCGGTTCCAGGGATCGCCAACTTTGGGGGCCTTCATTTCTGCAAATTCAATGGCCCGGGACAATGATACGAGTACGCGATTGTACGCCCAGAACAATGCCCGCATCCACGAGACGCAGAACGCTGTCGGTTTTCGTTGAGGCCACGCTGATCGGGGATGGTGTGCCACTGCACCCCCTGTGGCACATACTACTCTATTTCGGTACATTGTACAGGACCTGATTCCATATGAACCACTCCAAGGAAGCTCCCCGATTCTCAGCAAGACATTCTTACGTTTTGAAGATTGGCGCAGCTTATACAGTCCGATGGCAAAGAAGTCGAAAGTGACATGGCATTCCATATGTAATGTGCGCATTCACACGGAACTGGCTATGGAAGTATACACGGCGGCGCTATGCGTCCGAGCTCTCGATGGGGGAACCACCCTCTGCTACCGCCTCCTGGATGTGTGGCGTCACCTTCTCTTTTCGTCTCTTCGAACCCGCAATCATGTCCCTGCAATCGTTATCGATGCTCAGCGCCTGTTTGCTGCACCGTCCCGCGATGGTTCAGTGAAAACGCACCTCTTCTTGATAGCATCATTGCGTCCAATCTTGTTTGCATTATTCACAGCCTCAGCACGTTTTACCTTGCCCATCTGGCGTCGCTTCATTTTAGATGGTTTTGGTAACTTCATAATCCACTCGGGGACTGTCGACCCTGACTGGAGCAGAACGTTCGCAATCCTGGGCGGCAAGTCAGCGTTCGATGAAACGGCAGCAGATGCATCACATGGGCAACCACACTCAGAACGACACCAGGAACACTTACGTCTTGAGGAACGGCGCGTCTTCGTCGGTGAAGTACGTGATGGCCTTCCCCTCTCTTCCAGCACGACCAGTACGACCTACGTGATAATTGCATGTCAGCATCGCGCTGAATTGTACTAACCAGGGAACATTGTGGGCCACCGCTTACCGATTCGATGGATGTAGCTCTGCACGCTCTGTGGGAAGTCATAATTGATGACCTCTCTGACGCCCTTGAAGTCCATGCCTCGCGCCATGACTTCCGTGCTAACCATAACCCAGCTGTCCCCACGCCGCATGCGGGCGACGGCATCTTCCCGTTCCTTGTGGGTCATGCCGGCATGCAGGCAGTCGACGTTCGGTGTTCCATTGAGCACGAGCTCCTCCGCGAGCGACGTGGCGCGCGGCTGCGTCGACACAAACACGAGGAGCGGTGGATTGTACGGCTGAGACAGATACTGCAGAAGAGTAGGAAGCTTCGACGGATCGTCCGCTACGTAAGTGAGTGACTGCGCAATAAGCGGTAGCGGCGTGTCCCTAGGGGTTTGTTAGTATCAGTGCGTCCTGCATTGTCGATCGACGGGGCGGGGACGCACTTCAGCCCTACCACCACACGTATCGGATCTCGCAGCATACTCATGGCGACTTTCTCTACGCCTGCCGGGAGCGTGGCGCTGAACACAGCCTTCTGAACCTGCGGATGTGTGCACGCTGCGATGACTTCTTGCACCTGTTCCAGGAACTCTGTGTCAAGCATTCGGTCGGCCTCGTCCAGTATCACGTGGCGGACACTATGGACTGTCAGATAGGAATCGGCGGAGACGCGACGCTACTCACTTATGAAGTTCCAGACTGCCGGCTTGGAGAGCCGAGACGAGTCGCAGGGGCGTGCTGATAATGATGTCTAGCGACCACTCGAAGTTAAGGAACGTCTCTCGGCGCAGACCGTCTCATGGGACAGACATACCAACTTTGTCGCTGACGCTTTTGTCCGCCAGGGTACTGGCCGTTGCCTTACTGAAGAGCACAATTCGCCATTTCCGGCCCTGGGCGAGCTTGAGACACTCGTTATGGATTTGATGCGCCAACTCACGCGTTGGGGCGAGTATGATAGCGCGGACACCGGAGCCCAAATCGGCTTTTGTCCGAGAGACAGGCGTACCTAGGAGAGACATGACAGGAAGGAGGTATGATAGTGTTTTACCGGTACCGGTCGGCGATATAGCAGCAACATCCCGGGACTGATTGCCAGCTTCAGCATGCGTGACAAGTAGTGAAAAGAGCACACGCGCCTCCATAAGGATGGGAATGCCATGGGACTGTATACCAGTAGGCCGTTTGTACCCGCTCTCTCGCAGGTTGGAGAGAATGTAAGACGGTACTTTGTATCTCTCCTCCAGCTGTTGGAATGATTCGATATGGTCTGCGACATTGGATCCCTTGGTGGTTACGCGGTGTCGGGGCATAGGAGGCTCGTCTTCGTCGGACTGCTCTGCCTCGTCCCCTTCGTCCAGCTTTCGCTTTTTCCGTGCACCCGACGTCTCTCCGCCTCCGTGTCCCTCTCTTTCCGCGCCTTCCTTTGCCGGGCGTTTAGCGGAACCGCCCTGAGCGTACTTGAAGAAGTCTAGCTCCGCTGGTAGTTCCCCTTCACTAGCTCGTGCGACGGCCTTCCCCTTGTCTTGCTTTGTTTTCTGACGTAAAAGAAGTCAACGCGAGTACATAACCGCTTGTCGGGCAGCTCACATCAAACAGCTTCACATCGTGGTGAAACCGTTTCTTGTCAAATGTCGCCCCTCCACGAGCGAGAAGCTGAAATGCCTCCATGTCCTTAGATTGTTCCTGCGAGGCTGCAACCGCCGCTGTATGTGTTACGCCAAGCGTAGAAGATGGGGGGTCTGGATAGAACCAGATGAGTGAAATCAAAGGGGTCGGGCGAGTGTAGCAAGGGTGCAGATGGCAGTCAAGGACATTGGCACGATCGAGGAATTTCAAGAACAGGCGCGGTCACATGACGGATGCGGGAAGGACAGCCCGGCGTCTGCACTTTCTCACTTTTGTTGACAACATCCTATTCTCATGATGGACCAATTGATTACACCCTGTCCCCGTACTCACCAGAATATATTTCAACTTTTCTTGGAAGACGCACATCTTATATCATCGTCACAAGTGAGTGCACGTCTTATTCTGTAGCAACAGACTCACTAGCGAGTGACCAGGTAACGGAGAAGCTGTCGAATCCTCATACATCCTGGCGGTGATAGAGATAACACTAGATCAGCGCCGACTGCATCTTCGTATGGTATGACGCCGCATAGCCTTGCGCGCGCAACCGTACAATAAGCCGGCGCGCGGTGCCAGTGGACGCAGGTTCCCAGCCTACGGTCACAACTCCTCCTCGAGAAAGAACTCCTTCAGATACTCAGAGCTAGGTACCCCGTAGGTCGCCATGATGTTAGCGGTTACGTTGGGGATCCTTTTCTCTCTGGTCGCTACATACCAATTGTGGCGAAGGGCTTCGCGGAGAAAAGTGTGTCTAGCTCGCCTACCGGGGCCGCGAGGGGCCAACTGGATATATGGCAACCTTCTACAAATCTTCAACACAGGGAACTCCCGGATGCAAGAGCAATGGACTTCCCAATATGGAGAAACATTCAAGTACAAGGGCTGGTTCAATGTGCGTATCTACCTCAGCTAGCCGGTCATTATACACTAACGAGGGACTTCAGGCGGACTATCTGTATACGGCTGATATCAAAGCGCTGAGCCACATCATGCATAAGACCTCTCACTATCACAAGCCTGGATTCGCGAGATTCCGGATCGCAGAAGTCATTGGAAATGGTGCGCACTTGGTGACAGAGACGGAGTAATACTATATGTCTCACATCACGCACTCTATATTGCAGGACTTATTGTCGCAGAGGGTCAGCACTCGTCATTTCCGCGGGAATTGCTCATTCACCGATGTTGTTCGCAGGTGACGTCCATCGAAGGCAGGTATGTACAGCTTGGCGTATGACATCTCGGATCCTTGACAAAAGTGTGGGCATGGGCATGATCCAGCGCAGAGTCTTGGTGCGCCTTATTTCCCGTGCTTAGCGTCTCTTCTAAACAACGAAAACACAGAATCCCGCATTCGGCCCTTCACAACTCCGGCTTTTCACTGAACTCTTTATGGAAAAGTCGATTATGGTCAGTACTTCATCATCTACCTAAATTATATCTATCAAACCACTCTACACAAAGCTACGTGACATATGGTCCGACGCAATCTCAGACAACCGTGGTTGTGTGCGCGTTGATATTTTCAGCGAGCTGGCGAGGATGACGCTGGATGTGATGGGTTCAGCTGGTATCACCGTCCTTTGATTTGGAAGCGACCGATGAAATTGATTGCCTCGTGTAGCATTCGGTCAAGAGCTGAACATTCTCCGCCCTGGCGCAGGACCAAGCGAGCTCTCGAAAGCGTTTCAGGACATCTTTGGACCTCCGACCGGTAAACCGGAATTGTTCACCCTGATGAAATACCTGACACCCCCGCTACGCTACCTTGTAAGTAATATCCAGAAACCACAAACATTCCGACTACCAGCCTGTACTACAGCCGACGGAGAGAACAAGGCGCATATCCCGATCAAGGCGAACACTGTACCGAATCGGAACGCAACTCCTGACAGAGCGAACAGCCAGCATACACTCTGCCGTACGAGACGACAAGAACAGCGCCTCTCTAGACACCGTCGAAGATAGGGACTTGCTGACACTGCTCCTGAAAGCAAACATGGCGGCTGATATCCCGCCGCACCAGAGACTTTCTGATGACGAGGTTTTGGCACGTACGTGCCATGATTTTCTCTAGTCACACCGTGATTCATGGGGCGCTATGCAGAGATTCCCAGGTCGGTGCATTGACCATACACATCCACTCCGTTTCGCGCTCACACGCCGCATAATCAGCTTCCTCACCGCCGGGTACGAAACGACAAGTAACGGGGCCATGTGGACAATCTATGCATTGACGCAAAACCCAAATGTCGAGCGAAGACTGTTAGAAGAGCTGAACGCTGCTCAAACTGAATGCCCGAATCTGGACGAGCTACAGGCCTTACCATATCTCGATGCAGTTGTGCGTGAAGCCTTACGGTTGCACGCTCCATTGCCCTCGACTCTACGCGTTGCCGTGAAGGACGACGTGATTCCTTTGAACAAGGCCTTCGTCGACAACGACGGTCACTTGTGTGATCACATCGAGTACGTGATACCTTATGCGTGCAGATCCATACTAAAAATTGGCATATACCGCAGAATTGCAGCGGGTACGGCCATTGACGTCCCAATCCTCGCCTTGAACAGGGCTGAGTCTCTTTGGGGAGACGACGCATTGGAGTTCAGGTAGTGATCGCACATAAACATTGCTTTCCTGGAGCTGACTTCCGTTTTCTTCAGGCCGGAACGTTGGAACTCACTCCCTCAGGTAGTCAATGGTATCCCTGGGGTTTGGAGCAACATCATGACGTTCATTGGAGGACCGCGAGCGTGCATTGGATATCGGTTTGCAATGCTCGAGTGAGTGGCATCTCCCTACGTGTTGTGATGCCACATATCTCAATTCGTTGGAAAGGATAAAGGCACTCATATTTGTCTTGCTGCGAGCTTTCCGATTCAAGCTTGCCGTTCCGCGAGACGATTTGATCACTCGGTCTACTGTGATTCGCCGGCCCCTGGTCCGCAGTGAACCAGACAAGGGTATCCAGATGCCCATGCTGATTACTCCTCGACAAGCGCAGCCCGCATGATTGCGGATGTGGATCGCTTGGAGCATACATCTTCCTTGTTGCCAAGCTCAGACTCGGACCGGAGATCAGTTTACAAACACGCGTCACAATTCTGTGCTTTTAGTGCCGTGTGTGATATAGTGCGGTACATTGGGATGCAATTGTTTAGTATACGTTAGAGCGCAGTGGTCGACTCAAACCTTCGTTCATTACAAGCCTGCGGAGATCATCAATACACTGTGTCGTTCCAGACATGGTTATAAGAGCACCTCCATGACAGGTTGGCGTACTCGGACTGATCAGCGGGACCACTCATTCGTTGTCCGTGAGCGAGCCAGTGCAGTTGTATGCAACAGCGCCATCCTCACTCGGACAATCTATGCATCATTTCAACGCCAATGAACGAGACAATCTGGGGTTCGACACTTACTCAAGTATTCTTCGCAGCATGCTGCGTACATGCCTTCCCACTGTGGCCCGATGCTAGGTAGTAGTGTGAGCATGTAACGCAACCGATGGGCAGCGGCATAAGACCCACCACGATACGTTGGCCTCGCACCCGGCCGCAGTCAACAAGCTTGTGTCGGGCACAGTGACACCGCATACATTCTCCCAGACGTATTCGTTCTCATAGAATGGGTTGAGGCTGAGGCAGCAGAGAGACAATGGCATTGTTGAAGGGCATGATGCCTGCGCAAATGCAATGCCAGTGAAGGCGAGAACCAGAATCATCGAGAACTGCATTTCGTCAATGAATGGCGCCCCCTACTTTCACTCCCTTGTGTTTATATAGGCCCATCCTTGCTTTGACGTCTATGTAAACACGAGGTCAGGTCAAGGCATGGCTGAGACACGTCTAGCCAGTCCAATCAAGCCACGAAGGTAGATTGAACGGCCGGTCTTAGGCTGCTGATCTTGGGCGTAGGCCGCCTACTGTGCTGACCGCGACAGCGCACCTAGTCGCACGGTAATTCCGATTAATAGCAATGCAGCCATACTCATGCTACTCCGACCCGATGTCGAGCCAGGTCAACGATTGGAGCGCCAAGAGACACACGCTCTATACATTCGTTGAGCGATCGTAGACACATGTCCCACTAGTCCCGAAATCCAGTACTTATACTCACCCGGAAGTGGAATCATTCCACGGGGATGGCTGGACCACACCTCGACATCCTCCGCATACTCGCAGAGGCGCTATCAAGGCTGTCTCTCGCCAGGATGGAAGAACAGCGCGCGAGAGGTAGTCCAGAACTCGAAATGAGCTAGACAACATAGCACTGTAGCGTTGCGGTCGCGCACCTTTGGGACAGTGTAGAGATGATATAGTCTACGAGTTGCACGACGCTCTCCAGACACGACTCACAAATATCGGGGGCAGCAAATACTCTGGTAGGCAGATAATTCGACCTTGCTGAAGGAAGCAGGAGTACTGGGGATGGTCGTGGCAGCATGGAGGGCAGCGGCTGTTAGACGCGCCGAGCGTGGGAAGAGCGCGAAGGTGCGCGAAGGGTGCGCGGGCGGCGGGGCATTTGTTGCACAGCTCATACTCGCGGTGTCGTGTTACACAGCTCTTCCACCCCCAACGTGCCGGTGTTCTTGTTCCAAGTTTGGCCCCGAGACGAGACGAAGAAAAGAAAAGCGATGAACAAAACGAGGGACAATGGGCCGGTTGCCTCGTGTTCGTGCCGCATGCCGCTCTGATTGGCCGTGTGCCCTCTCCCACCTCCTCCACCACGGCGACGACTTCTTGTCCTCGACCATTGATAAGCTCAGCCCTGTTCGATTCGTGGTCAACCCATTGCCTGCGATCGAGTCGCTCCCCCGGTCCTTCTGCCGGTTCTTCCACTTCTCTCTCACCGCCGCCACCAGGCTGCGCCTAGTCGGCACTTTTCACTCATCGCGTTGCGAGGCTCTCTATCGCAACCTTCTACAGCGACCACCATGTACTTGCGTGTCCCTCTCCTCCTCTTCCTGCTGGCCAGCGCCGCCCCTTCCGATGCCAGCATTATCTCACGCAGCTCGGAACATGTTCTGCGCACCATTAACTCTGCGCACCGACACGCGGTGAAACGCAGCTCCAATCTGGCTCGCGACTTGCGCCGTGCCCTAGCTCCCATCCTCATCTCTCAGGACTACAGCTCACAGAGCGTGTACTGTGTCAACGGAGGTGGGCTCCTTGGAGGCAGCGGGTCGTCAGACTCTGGATCGTCCGGGGGCTCGGGGAGTAGTGGAGCGAAGGCATCGGGGACATCCACTGCATCAGCTGTCAAAAGCTCGAGTACGGCATCGTCATCATCATCGCCGTATAAGCTGCAGCAGAACTACGTGCGTGTGCCACTTGCACACAAGTGGCCTCAGGCTGACTTCTTGGCAGGAGGGCAACTCGTTCTTCAACGGCTGGACATTCTTCACCGAAGGCGACCCGACCGATGGCAACGTGCAATATATCGATAGCGGTACTGCGGTGCGTCTCACTGTTTGTCCGGTATGGAGCGCCACACTGACCAGTGCCTGCAGTCGTCGGACAACTTGACGGGTATCAACAGCGCAGGCAACGCGTATATGCGCGTGGACACTACGCAGACTGTATCTGGAAACCGCAAGAGTGTGCGTATATCCACAAACTACACGTTCACTCAAGGTCTGGTCGTAATGGACGCCGTGCACGCGCCTACCGGCTGCGGCACCTGGCCAGCTTTCTGGACAGATGGTGAGTCGAGTGTCCTTTCCCATTATCCATGCACTGAATCGTAACATTAGGTCCCAACTGGCCGAACGGCGGCGAGATCGACATCATGGAAGGCGTGAACTCGCTCACTATTAACCAGGCCTCCATCCACACTGCCTCCGGATGCAGTCTCCCTTCCGGCGACAGCAAGACCCTCGGCATCTCTGGCACCGTTGTTGGAGGTACGAACTGTGCTGCCGAGGAAAGCGGCGATGCCGGCTGTGGCGTACAGTCCAGCGACACTAGCTCGTACGGTGTCGGCTTCAACAATGTCGGTGGCGGGGTCTATGCTAGTGCGTATGACATTATCTATCTGCATGGAGGAGATCGCTGACGCGGTGCGTAGTGCTATGGGATGATGACGGCATCAAAGTGTGGTTCTTTGCGCGCTCCTCCATCCCGTCGGACATTTCGAGGAGCGCGCCGCAGCCCTCGGGTTGGGGCACGCCGCTGTCGTTCTGGCCGAACACGGATTGCAACATGTCTACATTCTTCTACGACCACCAGGCAATCTTCGACACCACGCTCTGCGGCCAGTGGGCCGGCAACGCGTGGACCACGACTGGTGGCACTGGGCAAGAGCAGAGCTGCGCAACCACGACTGGCGTCGCAACCTGTGCGGAGTACGTTGCCAACCATGGCGATGCCTTCGCGGATGCATGTGAGTTATCTTCTCATGCGACTATCTACTCTCGCCGACGTTGTGCTAGACTGGGAGGTCAAGAGTGTCAAGATTTACCAAGAGAATTAACCTCGCCCGCACCAGCAAGACGAAGTGCTCTCATAACGACATACACGATCAATTGCAATGTGAACTGCTGTATCTTATAGATCTTCATTGGAAGGGTCACCCTATAGAGGTTGTATCATGGAGGAGGATTGGATGAATATAGACACTATCACATGTTAATATCGCACACCACGGAATGCAAGCCATGCTGTGTTTCTGCATTGAAGATACTGCGTGTTTGATGTACTGGACAGGCTCGCCATGAAGGAGATACTTACTCCACCCCGAATGCCGCAATGACACCCGGTTGTATCACACGTACGAGGACCATGAAGCATGAGGAGCAGCGCTTGCTCAGCATATCATAACGATGCATACAAGGTGGTGCGCGGTTTTAGCAGAGCGACGGAAGGAAACCGGACGGAAATGCGATGCAATAAACAGAAGGCTAGACGGAGCGATGAGAGTATCACATCCAGATCACCGGGTCTACAAAGACAACAGCAATGAGTGCCAATACCGACTAGCGTACAACGCACGTACCTTCTGGAACCCGATGGCGGCAGCCTTCTCGCGGAAGCACTGGCGGCAGAGGTCAAGTCCGTACTTGCGGATGAGACCAGCCTGGTGCGCGCAGTGACGGCTTGACATATCACGATCTCTCAGCACACCGCACTCGTACCATGTACCAAGGATGCTCACCACTGGCGGGCGCCCTTGCCGTACTTGCGGGGGCGAGAGAACCAAACGGCGTCGTGGGTCATTTTGGCGAGGACTTGAGGGATACGCTACCAGATACGCAAGAGATGAGGACGCCAGACACAAGCAGTAGACTGAGCGGTTTACTCACCGATGTTGATGTTGCGGTAGTGCTTGCCGATGATGGCGACGACGAACGTCTGTTGTCCTGTATAGTCCCTCGAAGAATAAGGTTTGACTCGGATCACGGCATTCTCCTCGGATTCGGCTACGACCGATCGGTGGAGCGTTATTGGCGCCCACTCATGACTGGGCGAAACATAATTATACAGTATTGCAAACAAATATCGCCTGCCTAGCTCAATCGGATAGAGCGTCAGACTCTTATGAGGGCACGGTGAATTGCGTACTTCTGCAAATCTGAAGGCTGCGAGTTCGACCCTCGCGGTGGGCTAATGTTTTACTTTTGGTGCCAGTGGGCAATCGCTTCGAGGGGTTTGGCCAACTATAACGTGCCGCCTTAGAAGCTAGTGACAGTGCAACCCTTCGTACCAGTTATGTACCTCGAGCTTTTTCAAATTTTTTATGTGCAAGTCTTCTCCCGTTGACCTCATGCCACGTACGGCCGGTGCACTGCATAAATTTGCACAAGTTATATAGGGAGTTTGGGTTATGGTCTCACACGCAGTAAGTACGCATATAAGCTATCACAAGAAAGTTGTGTCGTAAACCCAGCAACAAGACTATCATCCATCCAAGTCCATCCAATTAATGCGCAGACATGCCACCTAGAGCCTCACGCCTTCCAAAACCCGCGTGAGAGCCCGTACACCGTCATCCACACCGTCGTCCTCGTCCTCATCCTCGTCGTCCATGAGCGAGAATGCTCTGGGCACCTTCTGGGTCGACCTCTTTATCTTCCATGCATGCGTTGGCGTCGCAAGAGGGTTGCGGACATAGACGCCTTCTGACATGGGTGTTGGGGACGCTACTGTTAGTGGCGAGTCTGACATCGCGCGGCTTTAGCTAGCATCCTAGGGAGTGATATAACGGCGGGCTTACCGCGGCCCTTTGCCGAGGCCATGGCGCTTCCCGCCTTACTTCGTGGTGTCTTCGGCGCGCGCGGCGTAGTGGGGAAGAGCGGAATAAGCCTCCCCGCTTTGCATACACCGCACACTGCGTCGTACGGAGCAGAACGATGAGACCACCTTCTGTGTCCATAGCAACTGACGTACCGCATGCCTCAGGCTTAATTGACTTGCTGAAGCGGCCGTAGCTGGCAGACATGTCGCTCAGTTAGCCACGAAACAGGCGAGCGACAGGTACTCACATCTTGTCACAATCTTCGCACTCTGTCACAAGTGAGTCCAAGCAAGCAGTGCGATAGAATCCATTGCTTACTCCATTCGAACTTGTAGTCGATCTCATAGTTGTGCTTGGTCTGCAAGAAGTAAACATGAGAGAGCATATGTGCGGAGCGAAGTGCGACCGACCGTGACTTCAATGTCTGTGCGCTCTTTCATGACTTTCTGCGCCCTGCAACAAATGAAAAACAATTCCTCTCCAAGGGAGCATGTTCGACTCACCATCCCTTGAATATATTGCCATGGTTTTCCGTAGGCGCATCGCTGATGACCCAGCAGGCAAGATGACACATCTCGTGCGAGAGCGTGTTCCGAATGCGTTCTGCGCAGAGTGGGTGTTTAAGTTGAACATCGTCGACAAATGTGATTTTGTCTAACCTTCGGATGTGAGGATCTTCATGGCCAACTCGATCATGGTCGTCTGCACACCCTCTCGGTTCCTGTGACACCAACCACAGCCACATACCATCAGCGCCCACTCTCTGCACTTCCGCAGACAGAGACAACAACCTCGACCACTTAGCGCGCCCGGCCGTCGACACCAGTCGCTTGTTCCACACTAGGTTCGTATCCCCTGGTAAGCCGCCGTCGAACACCGTCCTATTCATCTCGCTGAAGAACGCCTGCGCGTACTGCTCCCTACGCTGCTGCTCTGCTGCTTCCAGAGCCTTCTTCGTCAGCCGCGGCACCTTCCTTGATCCAGCTTTCTTGGGCTGTGAGGCCGGTCTGGCGTTGCGAACTGGTGCGCTCGCCTGGGACTCGACGTCCGTATCTGACTCGTCCTCCGAGTCGGTCGAATGAATGGAGACGATCCGGCGGTTTGGAGTGCTCGGTAGGGAGACAGAGGGCACTTTGCGAGCAGGGTATGAGAGGTTGGTCATGCGTAGTGGCTTGCGTGCGCTTCGCGGCTCATCCCTGTGTACCATATTCAGCGACAACGGCGATACTCGACAAGCACAGATGCGACACACAGCACCAATATAGAGCCATCGTGCGTGTTCATGGGATCGTCGTCGTCATCATCCTCGTCAACAAACAAAGGAATGGTGTGCTTATTCTCGTCATTGGGCGAAGAGCGAGACGTGGTCGCCCGCGCTGCCAGCCCATGAGCTGGCTTCGCGGACACTCGTCTTACATTCGTGGGCATGGCATCCACGCTCCCGTCCTCGTCGGAACTGACAGTCAAGTCTATGACTGCGTCCGCGGTCGTGGCCGCAGGCCTATTCGTGACATTTGGTAGTGGCTGGAGAATCTGAGCAGAGGTTTTTGCACGCTCAACATGCTCGGCTTCGGCACCCTCGGATTCAGAACTCTCAACGACGCGTCGAGCGCGTGCAGGGCGATGAACAGGACTGCAGACAAGAAACGCGTGAGAGAAGTACGAGGAGGAGGTCAGGGACCCACATGCACTCGTCCTCATCTTCATCAGAAGACACAATCACAACCGCATTTGCCCCGTCAGCAAGCTGACCGCGTCTCTTGGCCTTCCTCCGCCTAAGTCCATATGTAAATGCCAGCATCCGTGTGATATAGCGCGCAGACCCACTGGAGCCGCTCCTCCTCGCTGTCGGGCACGACGTCGTCACCCGAATCTTGAATCCGCATCGCACGCATGCTCGAGACGTCGAGCGCGACGCGGAGCGGGACTTTGTGACACAGCGGTCGGCTATTTTGAAACTCAGCCATTGTTGGAGCGCGTGCACTTGAAGTCCCGGACAATGGGGACGGATCGGGCGGACAATGGCGCGAGGAAGGATGGACAATGGAGCGTGGAATGATGGGGATGGTTGTGGTGCTGTAGGGTGCTGTGGGTGCCGGCGGAGACATGCACGCAAACACTGGATCACCTCAGCGATCAACTTGAACACAGACGCATCACGTGCACGCGTCCATCGCGATCCTCAACAGGCGCTTGACTTAAGATCTTCGTTCGCGCTCTTCCCTCACATCCTCAGATTTTGCAATCAGCATATAACCCTGGAATTACTAACGATACACAGATCTAATGTGGCATGCGATACAACCTCAACAAGCATTGGGCCAGCCAGAGACGGGATGGTAAAAAGAGACACAAGCAAATGCTTCAGTTCGTCTGGTAGATCTTCACGCTCTTCACCTCCCAGTCTACAACGCAAACCATCAGAATCACGTCGTATCAATGAACTAAACAGCACTCACAAGCTTCGCTGAAAGCACCCCCATTGTTCAAAACGTAATCAGCACACGTCGCCGTGTTCGTCATCGCAGCGCAGCTAGTCTCCTGGCCCGGCACACCAGTAGATTCCCAATTGGTTCCAGCCCAGTCACCACTGCCGCACGGTCGATATCAGACATGGATTCCGCATTGCGAGGACACAGCGACGTACCAGAGGGTCGTGTCCAAGATGAGGGAGTGGTCATGAAAGAACTCCGTCGTGTTGCACGAAGTTGACGGGAAGCTTGCAATAGGTGTGCCCCATGCATCCGGGTTTGGCGTGCCGGCGGTGATGTCGGCTGGAATAGAGTTGCGAGCAAAGAAATGGACAGTGATGCCACTGTCGACCCATTGCACTACACAAGGTCAGCACGTCGCGCACAGACGATGGCGATCGAAGCTCACTCGCATAGACACCACCACCCATGGCGTTGAACCCCGCCCCGTACGAGTTCGTCTCCTCAGATCGCACCCCACACCCCGCGTTCTGCGTATCCGCAGCCGCGCAGTCCTGCGTGCTCACAAGCGTGCCCGAGATTCCGAGCGTGTCCGCGTTCGTCGAGGGAAGCGCACAGCCAGGGCTCGTGTGCAGGGTGACCTGGTCGTTAGTGTAAGTATTCACGCCCTCGACGATGTCGATCTCGCCGCCACTCGGCCAATTCGGGCCGTTCGACCAGAACGCGGGCCACGTCCCGCACCCGGTTGGCATGTGCGCTGCGTCGAGCACGACGATGCCCTGCGTGTAAGAGAAGTCGGTCGTCATCCGCACGCTCTTACGCGCCCCGGAGACGACGGGTGTCGTGTCGACCGCCATGTATGCGTTCCCAGCGCTGTTGATCCCTGTCAGGTTCGCGGTTTGCTGAGCAAAGGTCAGAATACAAAGGCAGTATGAAGGGACGGTAGCACTCACAGCAGCAGCGCCGTTAATAAAGTCCACCGTGCCACCGGTCGGGTCGGTGTCGGTGAAGAAAGCCCAGCCACCGAAGAACGAGTTTCCTTCCTGTATGCAGTGACCGCGTCAAATCCCCATTTGGACATTCAAAGAAGCTCATACTCACGTAGCTTTGTTTGAGCTTCCAAGGAGATGATGCAGCAGCGCTGCTGCTCGCTGCAGGAGCTCTGGACGAGGTTGCCGATGGCCTGACCCTCCCAGACGCCGTCGTCGATACACTAGCAGCCGGCCTAGCTCCGTCTCCTCCGTTTGAGTTGCTTCCCTTAGCGAGCGACGAGTCATTGGTAGCTAGGTTGACGCAGAACGGGGTCTGGGATCCTGAGCTGGGGTCGGAGCGGCGTGTGCGGATGCCGGAGTACGCGAGGCGAAGGTCGCGGATGAAGTTCTCGCTCCTGCGGTGCGCCCGGCCGGCGGTGCGCACACTAGGTTCAGACTTCCGCAAGAGAGCGCTGGCATCCACAGAGGCCAGGCTTGCGAGTAGGCAAAACAAGAGGGGTACGCGGGCAATCATAGCCAAAAGAGAGTGAGAATGAGCGGACGTCGGCCGTCGAGGCGAGGCGAGGTGCGATGGAACGAGGACACGCAGTGGAGTGGAGGAGGTTCTATGGCTTCTCCTGTGCGGCGGAGTCCTTTATTAAGGGCACCGGGGTCTTTCAAGGTGGAGACAAAGCAGGGCCGGCACAGTGCTTTGACGATGTCCGTAAACAGACAGACAAAGCGATGCTGTATCGAGGTGAGATTGGGGTAGAGATGCGCAGGCAGGGGGAGGGTGCAGGCCCGAGCTCGCGCGCGGAGCATGCGTAAAGGCACCATGCACGCAGCCCTTGGCCACCTGGCGTCAGCAATGGCTGTGGAACGAAGAGCCACTAGAACGCGTCACGGTGCGCACCATTTGAATATGGTCTCGGAGGACGGTGTTCAGGATGTGGTAGGCAGCAATTCTAATCCGGAGATTTCCTAAGACTGACTTGATACTGATCCTTCAGTTCCGAGTCGACCTCGTTGGAAGCTGGCGTTAGCAGAGAAGCGTGTTGCCTCGCCGTCTTTGGTGACTATGTTCAACGAGGAGCAACTCCCGGTCATCGACGTCATGCTTTTGAAAGCACCCTGCTTATCAGCGCGATGCCAAAGGGCTGGGATGAGGCAGGAAGGGCGGCGGCGAGCTGACGCAGCCCGGCATGAACTCAGTAGTAGTAGAGCTGTGGCCAAGCTGCCGCGCGGTGGGCGACGACCACGTGGTGGGCACCACGATCGGCGATCGCGTCGGGCTCGTCTTGGGCCTCGTCCAGCACGGTCGAGACATCTTGTCGACTCATCGTTAACGTGTATACATTAGTCGAGTTACGATGCCAACTGCCTTGCTTCGCTGTCCGACTGGCAAGCCGCCACCGGAAGGGATTAGTCGCTTTGTCGTGCGACAAAATTCCTGGCATTCTGAGTACTACGCGCGGGGCTGGTACGCTCGATAGCAAGTACTCCCTCCCGCTATCGTGCCCGACAGTAAGCAACATTAATACTGTCGACTAGCCGGTGGGCGTATATTTTGGGATGTCCGTCAAATCGTGACCCGGGGATTGATCAGAACGGAGTTCCGCCCACACAGCCGGCCGAGGGCCGTGGGAGGGGCCCGACCCCGGTCTGCGGGCGCGTCGCAGCAAAATGGGCGCCTCTACGGCGAGCACGAAAACCTCGCTCGTCCGGCCATCCTCCCCTCTCCCGTTAAATGGTCCTCGCCGTCCTACCGCTCTTTCCGGAACCATGACGCAGAAGAAACAATCCTACCCTTTCGGGTACGTGCGCCGCTGATCATGCTGATTCCGAGCCGCTCACGTCTGGTGACCTGCAGGCTCGGCGGTGAGTGTTCGCATGATATCACGAGGGCGCGTACTCAATAGGCAATACGACCGTCAGGGGTCGCGGGCTGCAGTACGTGCTCAACGCTCGTACAGCGACCACCATCTACCTGCTGAGCGACCTTTCACAGTGGCGGCGGCATGCACACACCCGCTCGATCTCACCAAAGTGTGAGTCGCGTCTGCAGCGGTACTGTGTCCTTCCCTCAACCGCTCTGTGTCCTCACATCGCTCCAGGCGCATGCAAACTATCCCGGCATCCCCGGGCCAGGTGCGCCCTTCGACCGCCTCCATCCTGCGCATGACCGTCACGGAATCGGGCTTCCGCAGCCTCTACACGGGTATCTCGGCATCTATGCTACGCCAGATGTCGTACTCGCTCGTGCGGCTCGGTAGTTACGAGGAGATGAAGGCGCGGCTGGCCAGGGACGGCACGCCGTCGTCGGGCATGCTCCTGCTGGCAGCCATGGCGGCCGGCGGCCTGGGCGGTGTGGCGGGCAACCCAGCTGGTGCGTGGGTCCTTAGCGCCCCACGATTATTTGTATTTACCGCGTCGCCGCCTCGGCTAGACATCCTCCTTGTACGGATGACGAGCGACTCCATACGACCGCCGGAGAGGCGGTACAACTACTCGAATGCGATCAACGGGCTTGTGCAGCTTGTGCGACACGAAGGCGTCGGTGGTTTGTTCAGGGGACTAGAGACGAACATGGTATGCTCTCTTTTGACTTAATGGACCTGACCAAGGTAGCTCAGACATGTCCACAAGGTCCGAGCTGTGCTGATGAATGGCTCCCAAGTATGGTCGTGAGTAAACAAATCTACCCTCTATGACATCTTTACATTGTATTTTGTGTAGATATGATCTCTTCAAGACATGGTTTCTCCAACATCGCGTGCCTGTCGTGGATTATCAGTTCCGGGACAACTTGGGTCTACATATGGTAGCAAGCACCCTCGCCGGCACTGTGGCTACCAGTGGGTACTCCTGCACAGAGTCTTCTGAGCCAACTGACGCCCTTTCTTAGCGGTCTGCTCACCAGCAGATGTACTGCGGTCAAGACTAATGTCGGCAGTAAGTGCTCTTACCCAGGCCTGAACTTCAATCCAGCTAACAACTCACAGTCTGGGAAAACCGGTGCTATAGAGGTGCTTTCGACATCTCTACGAAACGAAGGCTTCAGATTCCTGTTCAAAGGTTGGACTCCGGCGTTCATTCGCCTTGGGCCGAACACGATCTTCATGTTCGTCTTCCTAGAGGTATGGGGTTTGCGTGCTACTGCAGACATGCATTGCCTGATCCTGGTTTTACAGCAATTGAAGAAAGGCTGGCGCACACTATCTCCCGCCAACTGATACATGTCTAGACAGCCACGGCCATCCGTTCCTTGCAGTTCAGTCCTCCACATTTAGAGAGCACTGTATATAGACCACTGGACCTAGAGATGTCCCCGCATATTATATCATATTTAAGGCTCGCCCTGTCTATGTATGAGCCGTATTGCAATTCCAGCGTGCATCTCCAGACAGGACCCCGGACTGCGCTCTGAATTTCAAGATCGCAGTGTCAAATTCCTTCGGTCGTACTGATCATACTGGCAATATTGGCCGGGTGCACACTCATCCTCCTCACCTGCCAGTGACGCTACCAAGTGTCGCATCTTGAAAGACAAGCACTCGCTCCCCTTGTGCATACTGCTTCATCTCACTTGATGCTATGAAGTGTTATGATTCTCGGTCGTCTCGGTCATCAACGACGCCCGCCGCAGAAGTTGCACACTGTGATATACTCCAGCAGGCTCATATAACGACAACATCACGATGTTTCTATGCGGTTCACCTGTGCGATTCCTTTCTGCTTCGTTTGCCTACCCCCGTTTCTGCCAACAAGTCGCTTGAAACTACCGTCTGTCTATCTCACAATCTACACCACTTCTGGCATGGGAACATCGCAGTCGAAATGCATTGTGTCTGACCCAGATAGCTTTGCACATCGTATCTCCCCCGAACGGGATGGAGGCCCCCAATCGCGGTACGATTACATTATTGTGGGCGGGGGTGAGTTCGGAGGGCATGTTAGTGACTTGTGTGCTTAGAACTGACTGAGATACAGGAACGGCTGGATGTGTTCTTGCGTCTCGCTTGTCCGAGGACCCAGGTGTTACCGTCTTACTCATCGAGGCAGGCAGAAGGTATGCAAATACGCAGTGACGACACGTACTGCTTCATATAACATTGAGTCATTGTAGTCACGAAGGCCACTGGCTCAGTCGGATCCCGCTAGCATATACTCGTATGTTCAAAACAGATGTAGACTGGGACTATCATACGACGTATGCGACCCCTCTGTTTGAGAACGAATGTTATTGACTTCCGGTTCCTGCAGCCCACAGGAAGCGATGTATGGCCGACGAGTGTGTTGGCATAGAGGCCGGATGTTGGGCGGGACGAGGTTGGCATTCGGGTTATCAAGCTATACCTACTCACAAAGCGTACTGTGCAGTGCGCTTCATTCTATGGTATACCATCGTTGCGCTCCTGAAGGTAGGTCTCGAACGTATCGTTGCGAGGATACTACCCATGAACTCCAAACAGATTTCGATCAATGGGAAAGTCTCGGGGCAAGGGGATGGGGATACTCTGATCTGCAGCCGTGCGATGAGACTAGGTAGCATAGTGAATGGGTCAACTAAAATCAAATTAACAGGTACCTTGACAAAGCGGAGCACTACTGTCTTCACCCTTCGCACCCGGAGGTCAAACCAGAAGACCACGGACTGGATGGCCCATGGGTTGTCAGTCACAGCGTCGAACGCGCGGTAAGTTGTGCTCTTGTCTGCTATATATCGCGCTCAGGATGCTTGAAGCCGATTGTGGACGCAGCCTTAGAAACCTGCGGGGCAATGGGGATACCTCATAACTCGTACGTCATCATCCAGCCCACGCCGTCGAGTTTCACCCATCAAATCACATCCATCAGCGACTTTAATTCCCCCCGAGGAACCTCGGGCGTTGGCGAACTCCTCGGCCACATCGACGAACAAGGACAAAGTAAGCAAGCCCTGTCTTTTGTCATCGGCATCTCATCGGGAGGGGTAACTGACCATTCTTACTCTCCAGGAAGCTCTGCAGCCACAGCATATCTCGACCCCAACGTCCTCACGAGAGCGAATCTGACCATTGCTACCGAGACAATGGTAGAGAAGGTCATATTCTCAGGAGGGAGCGAAGGCGAATGTCGCGCGACTTCTATCGAGTTATCCAAGAGCTCTACGTCTCCTCGCTACTGTGCTTACGCCACACGCGAGATCATACTGTGCGGAGGCGCGATCGCTAGCCCGCAGCTCCTGCTTCTTTCCGGCGTTGGCCCGGCCAACGAGTTGCAGAGGCTCGGCCTTGACGTAGTGCAAGACTCGCCTACCGTCGGAAAGGACTTTACCGACGTTTGGAATCCAACCAATGTAACACACGATCAATACTCATCGTGGTATCCTTGTAGCACATCTCATCAGGCCCACTTCGCTTTCAAGCCAAACCGGGGGTCACCTGGGATCATTATAACAAGCCCGTTCCAGGCGCGCTCGCAATGCTCCGATGGCTTTTCACCGGGCGAGGGCCTCTTGCTGCATTGGGAACCTCTTCGGGGGCTTTCGTTCGTTCAGACGATTCGAAGTGAGTGGGTGGCCCCGCCGTATCAAATATCCTCTGACACTACCACAGAGTAGCCACACACTCAGTCCCCTATGGAGACAATTCTGTCCAGGACATGACTTCCGGGCCCGGGGCTCCAGATCTTGAACTTCTCTGGGCCTCTATCTGTTTTTCAGTGGATGACGGGATCGTCACGCCACTTCCAGAGACGTCAGGCATAACCATGGTTCGGTCATTCGTTTCATTGCTGCTTCGACGAGGCTCATTTCATATCAGGGCGCAGCTTGCCTTAAGCCCCAGAGCACTGGACACATCACTCTAGCGTCCAAGAGCATCTGGGACAAACCCCTCATAGACGCGAAGTGAGCCTCCTCGATCGCGCACATTGCATGACCAGCTTAATATACCGCATACAGCTATTTTCAATCCGAAAACGACGTCAATGTCATCCTTCGCGGGACTAGGTTCCTGCTTCGGATGGCTCGTACAGAGCCTCTCGCGTCTCTCCTCGAGATCCCCAACGATGTCGAGGACAAGACAAACGCATTTTGGCCGGGACATGCAAACCCTGACAAGGCGAGGATGCTGTTCCCAATTAACATCATATCCATTGAATTACCCTCACAGGTCACTGATGCTGACCTGAAGGCCTGGATACGACGGAACGCGGAGCCAACCTTCCACGCAGTGAGAACTTCCTGCATTGTCCACACAGCTCGGCTGAATGACTGACTGACCGATAGGTATCCACGGCACGTATAGGCACCAGTTTGGAGAACAGCGTGGTCGACCCCGAGCTCCGCGTGCACGGTATCTGGGGCCTCCGAGTGGCAGATGCGTCTGTCTTTCCCTCGCAAGTGTCCGGCCATCCCTGCGCCGTCGTCATAGCTCTCGCGGAGAAGGCGGCGGACCTAATCAAGGCTGCTGCAACTCCGGAGGAACGCTGAATGACGCGCACCCCCGTCTGCTCACGTACAAAGTAGGCTTTGGACCAAACCACTTTCTGGCAGTATCCACACCACAGCGTTCTTGATGAGCAGATGGTTTCTAGATCCGCAATCATGCGGGCTGCACTTGTCGAGGAGTTTCCAGCATGGGCATCTGTATACCCTTGTCCGGTTTACTGCGGACCAGGGGAAGCGAACCACAGTAGACCGAGTGATCAAATCTTCTCGCGGGACGGCAAGCTCGGCCCAAATCGGAAAGCTCGCAGCAAGACAAATATGAGTGCCTTGATCCTTATCAACTATTCAGATATGTCGACATCATAACACGTAGGACAATGAATGCCACTCACTCGAGCATTGCAAAACGATATCCAATACACGCTCGCGGCCTACCAATGAACGTCATGATGTTGCTCCAAACCTTAGGGATACCATTTACTACTTGAGGGAGTGAGTCCCAACGCTCCGGCCTGAAGAAAACGGAAGTCAGCATCCAAGAAAGCAATGTTAGTGTGGGATAACTACCTGAACTCCAATGCGTCGTCTCCCCAAGGAGACTCAGCCCTGTTCAAGGCGAGGATTGGGACGTCAATGGTTGTACCCGCTGCAATTCTGCGGTATATGCCGACCTTTAGTATGGATCTGCATGCACAAGGTATCACGTACTCGATGCGATCACACAAGTGACCGTCGTGGTCGACGAAGGCTTTGTTCAACGGAATCACGTCGTCTTCCACGGCGACGCGCAAAGTCGAGGGTAATGGAGCGTGCAACCGTAAGGCTTCACGCACAACTGCGTCAAGATATGGTAAGATCTGTAGCTCGTCCATATTCGGGAAATCAGTCTGAACAGCGTTCAGCTCTTCTAACAGTCTTCGCTCGACATTTGGGTTTTGCGTCAATGCATAGATTGTCCACATGGCTCCGGTACTGGTCGTTTCGTACCCGGCGGTAAGGAAGCTGATAATGCGGCGTGTGAGCGCAAAACGGAGTGCATGTGTATAGTCAATGTACCGACCTGGGAATTACTGCATAGCGCCCCATAAATCACGGTGTGACTGGCGTGTGCAGCCACTTAGTTACGGCGTGTAGGCGATCTTCAGCTTTGCAAGCCGCTTCTGACATCGGTAGCTTGACCTCTGACTCGTCTGGGTTCGTGTTTGCATTGTCGCTGACTTGCGCGATTTCGGTGTCCTCGTTGGTGTCAGCCGGTGGCTCCTCCTCCCCACTAAAATCTCGACTGTCCCCAGTCGCCAGTGCTAGGAGCTGAATTGGAGAGCGTGCGCGAGAGACAGCAGTGGGGATGGGGAGAATCTGGTGGAGGAAGCCATGAAGCTGGTCGATCCAATCCTCGAAGTCATCATCGTCGTCACGGGGCTCGTCGCCAAGCTGAGGGTATCTTCGCGAGAGTCCGTCGGGCACATGCGAGGTACCTGGGATGAGGACAAGCTCAAAGTGGTAAGTGAGGATGCTGACGATCCAGCGGTTAATGCTCGCATTAGGAGTGATGTCGGGATTCTGGAGCATACCATTGATGTACCGCGCGTCGACCTCGATGATGAGCTTGCGAACACCAATGAGGTAAATCTTGAGTGTGTGAAGTGTGCAATAGAGACCGTATAGCTGGACAGTGACACATTCCTTCTTGACCTCGTACCACCACCATCTACCGATAGGCGCCCGCTTATCGGCCCCCATCTGCCCCATCTCTCGCCCGCTCCTTCCTCCCCTAGTGTCAAGAGACCCTCCAACGGGGCCCCCACAGTCGCTACGGCATAGATTCCATCGACCAACTCGATCGACAATCGGGACTGTGGATGCCTCACGTTATCCATGGATTGCACTACTCGATCCTCTCTCTCCCTCATTAACCGACTCCGTCATGCCCTACGCATTGGGATGACATATCTATCCCATCGGAAATCCCTCCTCCATTTGTAACGGTTGCCACTCTTCCTTGCCAATGTGCAACTCCAACTGTGCACCCCAGTTGTGGGGAGGCTACGGCCGGCCCTACACAGTACCCGCCATGGGGTTTATGACCACAAATGCGGCAGTCACAACTGCAGGATCACCTTGTGGGATGAGAGTGACAGCAGAGGAGCATAGGATATGGTGTGGGGTGGGGTCTGGGCCTCTGGTGGTATGTGGTATGTCTGGACGTGTTGGGGGAGGGAGGCGGGGGCCTTTGGAAGGGTCCTTGTGATTTGGATCAGATAAGCCGCCATCATTCTGTTGGCGGTACTCAAGGCCCCTGGGCTCTCGGGGGCAGGGAGACTATGATGGGATGTGGTATCGCACCTCATGCGGCCCACTACCATGAAGATTGGAGTGCTTATCTACAGGGGGTCAACAGTACTGCCCGTCTTCGGACTCAAACAGGGCACAAGGGAGAGTAACCTGCAGGGACCTGCAAGGGGAAATGGGGCTCAGGAGGAACGGTCTTAGCGTGCGGTAGTGTTTATTAGTGCCTGCATGTACCTCGATGTACGGGCTATAAACTCTCAGAATTTTAAATAAATAAATAAATAAAACCGTATAGCTGGACCTTTTTTTTTTTTTTGGGATCAGATATTTATATAGCGCCAGCCGTGGGCCTAGGGGCGCTTGGGTGAGGGTAGCGTATAGTAGGGTAGAGTCCGTGTGTCGGGGATGAGTCCGTAGCGCGTAGGAGACGGGCGGTATAGTATGGTGGGGCGATCATAGTGCGACTGTATAGTAGGGTTAGTCTACTTCAGGGGGGAAAATGATACTATCAGGATTGTCTATTGGATGGATGGAGCGTGCTCGAACGTGAAGGCGTGCGGGTTCTCCTCAAGGAAGTCGAAAAGGTGGGGAATGGGATCTTTGGCCTGTCGTATGGTATGCTGGAAATTTGGGGTGCGCGTATAACGGGGGCAATGGAATAGGATGTGGGAGCGAGTATGTATGGTAGGGGTGAGGGGGTTGCAATCACAATACAGTGGTTCCTGGGGGAAGAACCTGGACCTAAATTCTCCGGTGGGTGCATGGTTGACTGTCGCTCTCGTGAGGCATGCCATAGCCATGGTGGATCCTCCTGCGAGGTGCAGGAGAGTGTTCTTGGCCTTGAGCTTGTCCGATAGGGTGATGGGCCCTCGTCCCGTGAGGAACTGATGCCCGCGAAGTTGGGGTTGCCCGGCTCGCAGTCGCCATTCTGCCAGGGCGGTGAGGCGGACCCCCTGGAGGGTGTAAGCGTGTGACTTGTAATCTGCAAGTGGTAGGTGGTTGGCGGCGTCCTTCGCGTCTCGGTCGACCAGCTCATTGAGCTCGATGCCCATGTGCCCCGGGCACCAATGGAGGTGGATGCGGCTTCTGTGAGTGCTGAGCCAGGTGCGAGCCAGGGAGCATGCCGAGATGGAGATGGCCTGGGATGAATGTAGGGACGTGTCAAATATCGTATTCAGAGCTGCGCGGTTATCGGCGTAGACATGGATGTCGGCGTCCCCGGGGAGGGACATGAGGTGGCCGAGGGCCATTCGGATGGCGAAGGCTTCGGCATCGTACAAGACGCATCTGCCGGTGGATATGGTGCGCCTGGCGGTGGGGATGTGCCCTCGGTATGCTCTGTAGGCGGCAGCTGAGTGTGATTGTTTCGTTGGTAGGACGGACCCGTCGACGAACGCATAGGGTTGGGAGGGGTCGGCCTGGATGTCTGCGAGGTCTGCTCTGAAGGTTCTCACCCACTGCGCAAATTCGTCCTCGTCTGACTTTGCGGGCGCTGATGTGTGGTACACGAACCGGTCTGCGAACATGTCCTGGAGGCGGGCTCCTGGCTCGCATTCATCGTGGGCAGGTGCGAAGGCTTCATCAGTCTCACTCGTGGAGAGCAGCAGCTCCTGCAGGGGGAGGTCCGGCTTAGTGTGCCGGTAGCGGATGTAGGCGGCATATGACAGGAGGTTAGCAGGGGTGTGTCCCGGATGTGGGGCGGAGGCAGTAACTAGGATATGCGAAAAAGGGAGTTTACGGTAACGCAGTATGGAGCGGCGGTGGAGTGAACTAAGATGAAGGTCGAAAGGGATGAGGGAGGCAGCAATGTCCAGCCCACCCTTGGGCGACGTGCGGAAAGTGTCACGAGTTGACGAAAGCGCCCAGCACTCGGCGTACCCTCAGCCTCCAAGTCTACCCTTGGCCGCCAAGTCCACCCTCGCTCGGCGTACCCTCGGCCTCCAAGTCCACCCTCGGCCTTCGGGCACAGCCTCGGTCATCGGCCAAAAGCCTCGCGACCTTGTCCATCACGCCAAGGCAGTTCCGCATTATTCCACACCCTTCCGACCCAATCACGACGCTCTGCGCACGGACCATTGTAGATAGCTTGCCCTAAACACGGGCTGTATATAAAGACCACCCCCTGCTCCCCTAGAGACTCAGTTTCGACCTCTTGTCTCTAGGTGAGCAGGGTGCCCCCTGTACTAGTTTCTTCTACACTAATGTATACTTGTCTCTAGCCCTAAGGTTGAGTCCCTGACTCCCTTTCAGTTTCAGATAAGAATCAGTAAGTCAAACGTCCCGGGTTTGCAGTAGATTGTTAGGCTGTGACTAGACCTTAGGTCGTCACAGAAAGCACCTGTGATCCATTGTGCAGCTGCGGCCTGTGTGCGCGTGAGGGACTTGATGAGTGTCTTCTGAGGGCGGCGAGGGTTGTACCAAAGCATATGGCCATAGAGCATTAGGGGCCTGACATTCGAGATGTAGAGCAGTTGCTTGGAATGGGGGGGGAGTCCTCGCTTGGAATTACCTAGGATCGGGAGGGCGCGCGCGGTACTAAGGGCTTTATTAGCATAGAACTGAACATGATATTTGAAGGTAAGGAAAGTATCTAGGAAAAACCCTAGATAGCACCACACCAGGTTGTTTTGGAGGGTGGTGATGGTGTCGGCCAGTTGAATCTGGAGGGGTGGGATGGGTAGCGGGTGTGGGTTGGCCTTGCTTGCCTTGTAGGGGTTGTCTGCGGAGGATGTGAGAGGGAAGCCTGCAAACTCCTATAGCTGGAGCTTGGGCTGAGAGAAGCATGACTCACGATTGTTGAGAGTGATGGATCCGAAGCGGCTGTAGTAGCGCTTTGCGTGGATCTTCCTTGTCGCGTTGGCGGAGATGATATCCGACCACGATAAACAAAGTGTCAACAGCAAGAATGACGGGGGCAGAGGACTCATAGTTGATGGGCTTAAGTGCGGGGGACTTGAGAAGTGCTTGCTTGAGATCCTCGTGGGCCTTGATCTGTGCGTCGCTGAACTCGAAAGGAATGGGCAAAGTTGCGGATGAAAATACGAGTGACTCCGACTGTACCTAGAAATGCATGAACCTCGGAGAGATCCTTGCAGGGGCCCCAGTTCTTGATGACTGCAACTCGCGACTCATTGGGAAGGCTCTCAGATGTGGAATGATGGCCAACAACCATGAAGTCACGAGCGCAAATGATAGACTTAGTACCGGAGAAGGTGCCACCAGTGTACTTTAGTAGGGGGCACCATTCGTTGACGAGATGCAGCTCTCAATGATGATCCTTCTATCTCTACTCGTCATACTGGCACTGCATTCACGCAGACATCCTGCTCTTCAACAATGCTATCGTCTATCTGCTGTGATTTAGGCTCGATCCATCCTATAATGCGATCCCAATGTATCATGGTAGCTTTTATGCTGCTGCCCGTCAGTTGTGTAGTTTTACACTACCAAGAACCGGACCACAGTGGGCCCAGAGGCATGTACGCAGCATGCTGCGAGGAATACTTGAGTAGTTGTACCAACCCCGGACTGCCTCGTTCATCTGCATCAGCACTCAGGCGTCAACCACTTTGAGTTGTACTGCCGTTCAGCCAACCTTTCATGGAGGTATGCCTACAACCAAGTTCAGAACGACACAGGTACTGACCATTTCCGCAGGCTTGTTATGAACGACGGTTGGTATAATCACTGCGCAACAATGTAAGCGTGCTATCATGCAGTCCTACCCCGACGAACCAGTGTCGCCGGGAGCTCGCCCTATATATGAACGGTACCGGAAGTACATAAGCGTGACGAGTGTCTGTACACCGATCTTAGTCTGGGTCTAGGCATAGGGACAAAGAGGATGTGTGCTCCGAGTAACCCACATTAGCAATCATGCGGTGAACCGCAGCTGTCGGGGAGTAATAAACATGGGCATCTGGATACCCTTGTCTGGTTCGCTACGGACCAAGGGCCGGCGGATCACAGTAGATCGAGTGATCAAATCGTCCGGCGGGACGGCGAGCTCGAAGCGGAAAGCTCGCAGCAGGACAAAGATGAGTGCCTTTATCCTTATGAACGAATTCAGATAGAGTAGAAAGACACAGGACCATGCTACTCACTCGAGCACCGCAAAACGATATCCGATGCACGCTCGTGGCCCACCAATGAACGTCATGATGTTGCTCCAGACCCCGTGAATATTGTTCACTGCCTGAGGGAGTGAGTCCCAACGTTCCGGCCTGAAGGCGCGTAGGTCAGCTTCCGAGAAAGCGATGTTGATGTAGGATAATCACTTGAATTCGAATGCGTCGTCTCCCCACAGAGACTTGGCCCTGTTCAAGGCGAGGATTGGGACGTCAATGGTTGTTCCTGCCGCAATTCTGCGTTATATGCTGACAGTGAGCAGGGATCGATATGTACTTGGTGGCACGTACTCGATGTGATCACATAAGTTACCGTCGTTGTCGACGAAGGCTTTGTTCAAGGGGATCACGTCGTCCTTCACAGCCACGCGCAAGGTCGAGGGCAATGGTGCGTGCAACCGTAAGGATTCACGAACAACTGCATCCAGGTATGGCAAGGCCTGTAGCTCGTCCATATCCGGGCATTCATTTCGAACGGTGCTCAGCTCCTCCATCAGTCTTCTCTCGACATCTGGGTTTTGCGTCAATGCATAGATTGTCCACATAGCCCCGTTACTGGTCGTTTCGTACCCAGCTGTGAGGAAGCTTATTATGCGGCGGGTGAGTGCGCAACGTCCAAGGTAGACATGGTCAATGTACTGACCTGGGGATCTCTGCACTCTGACTATGAGTCATGGGACGACTGATGTGAGTTATGGTACGTACGTGCCAAAACCTCGTCATCAGAAAGTCTCTGGTGCGGCGGGATATCAGCGGCCATGTTTGCTTTCAGGAGCAGTGTCAACAAATCTCTATCTTCGACAGTGTTTAGATAGGTGCTGTTCTTGTCGTCTCTGACTGCAGAGCTTATGCTTGCTTTTCGCTCTGTCAGAAGTTGCATTCCAATGCGGTAGAGTGTTCCCTTTGATCGAGATATTCGCCTTGTCCTCTCCGTCGGCTGTGGTATAGGCTAGTAGTCGGATTGTATGTGATAGTTGGACATTGCTCACAAGGTACCGTAGTGGAGGTATCAGGTATTTTATCAAGGTGAACAATTCCGGTTTACCGGTCGGAGGTCCAAAGATGTCTTGAAACGCTTTCGAGAGCTCGCTTGGCCCTGCGCCAGGGCGAAGGATGTTCAGCTCTTGACCGAATCCTGTTTGAGGTAATCAATTTCATCTGTTTCACCCTTCATCCAAGGACTATAATACCAGCTGAACCCATCACATCCAACGTCATCCTCGCGAGCTCGCTGAAAATGTTAACGCGCACACAACCGCTGTTGTCTGAAATGGCATCGGACCATATGTCACGTAACTTTGTGTAGAGTGGTTTGATATCAAGAATGTAGGTAGACAATGAAGTACTGACCATGATCGATTTCTCGATAAAGAGTTCTGTGAAGAGCCGGAGTTGCGAAGGGCCAAACGCGGGGTTCTGTGTTTCCGTTGTTTGCTAAGACGCTAAGCATGAGAAGGAAGGCGTACCAGGACTCTGCGCTGATTATCACCACACCCACAAGTCAGGTCGCGAAATGACAAAAACCAAGCTACACATGCCTGCCTTCGATGGACGTCACCTGCAAGGAACATCGATGAACAAGCATTCCCGGGCAAAGACGAGTGCTGACCTTCTGCGACTATAAGTCCTGCAATATAGATCGCGCAACGTAAGAAACATAACAGTATTGCAGCTCGGCCACCAAAGCGTACCGTTGCCAATGACTTCTGAGATTCGGAATCTCGCAAATCCAGGCTTGTGGTAGTGAGAGGTCCTATGCATGATGTGACTCAGCGCTTTGGTATCCACCGTATACAAGTAGTTCGCCTAAAGTCCCTCGTCAGTGAAGTATCACCAGCGACCGACCCAGTAGCCACGAGTGTGAACGCACATTGAACCAGCCCTTGTACTTCAATGTTGCTCCGTATTGGGAAGTCCATTGCTCCTGCATCCTGGAATTTCCGGTATTGAAGATTTGCAGAAGGTTTCCGTATATCCAGTTGGCACCTCGGGGACCCGGTAGGCGAGCTAGAGACGCTGTCCTGCGGGGGGATCTCTGCCACAAGTGATACGTAGCGAACACGGTAAAGACGATCACCAATGTAACTGCTAGCAACATTACGATGTATCGTGTTCCGAGTGTCTATGTGAGCTCTGTATCCACTGACGGACGTCGAGGGATGGTCGTGGATCTCAGGTTGGCCGCGCTTCCCCTCGATGTCATATAAAGTGTCCACATGTCACAAGTACTCACACCGGCGTCGTACCACACGAAAAGCGCGCCTCCTGCGTGCGGTAACTTACTGGTCTTCTCATCTTATGATTATCACCGCCGGCGGGAAGACGCGAAATGCGAAGGGAGGGAAGGAGGAAGGCGCTGGCATCGAGGCGATTGAAAATGTATCAGGGCCTGTTCGGCAACAAGTTAGAGTTGGAGTTAGCGCTTACTTTCGCCTGTAGTCAAAAACTTCCGCCTCGAGAAATCATACTATCATGGACCGGTCAGTCGGCAGACCCTAGAAGTCGGCAGTCACGCAAGTGTCACACTATTCGCACGACCAATTTCAAAGTCCACTCTGCCGTCGATTGCTGCCACCGCACTGCGCAGAATGGGCCTCAGGCCGCATCGGTCGCAACTCAAGTACTTACGAGCGGGGAGTGTGGTCTTTTGTGTACCGTACCAAGCAATAAGTAATATAAGAGCTGTAGTCTACAATAACAATGAAGTATATGTACATTACAAACAAGGTTGTTGAATTATACAGCACTTGGAGGAGTTCTACTGAGTGTATATAATGAATGATTAGTGTGGACGTGACGTGCTAGTAGGCTAGTCCGGAGGGAGCTGTCGAGCTTTGGATCCAGTCCGACTGTTCCTGATGCACACAACTCACGGTGACGCTTCTCAAAACGTAGGTGCCACCGCTTCCCTGGCTTCTGCCCTGTGACTGCAAAAACCCGGGTGTGGAGTGACCTCAGACCTGCGGTTGAACGGGCGGCCTGACAGGGCGTTAAGCTCGAGCCAATCGACAAGCGCCTTCTCCTGCTCTGGGGAGAGAAGCTGCTGCTTCGGATGAGATATTCTTTGTGACACGTGTTTGCCATTCACTCTATCGGAAATTGTGGTCCTCGGTACCTACGAACCAGCCGCGGCCATGTAATTGGATAACATACATTGACTATATTTGTCACTTACTTTTTCTTTGCGTGAAGTTTCTGCGATCATCTTGTATTTGCCACTAGCAAGTCCGTCCAGGGCGGCTTCTATGCGTGTCTCATAGGAAGGGTCTTGAATGGCGCGCGAGATGCGAGAGATGCGGGCCATGCCGCATAACTGTTGGTGATGTTGACGAACACGGTGGCATAGGATACATGCCGGTTTCAAGCTCCGCCACGGCAAGGCTCGGCTGGTGGCTGAAAGGCGTGACATTCACCGCAACAAGAATCTCGTCCTACAGTGAGTCTTTGACCCAGGTATCGCTACGAGGGTGTGCAGAGAGGCCCATAGAGTGTGTAAAAAATACTATTATCACACAAGGTGAGGGACAACACGAGATAAGGCGGGGTGCCTACTTCTAGGGTCTGCCGACTGACCGGTCCGTGATAGTACAGTTTACAAGTAATCACCGAGAATTTGGGTGTTCGGACTTCCCATTGCGGGGCGCCTGTCTCTGTCACTGGTGTTGTATTACACTCTCCTCTTCGCGGGCACTTGCTTCCGATCTTTCCGCGCGCGAAACTAGTGACTCGTGAACTTTGTTTTTGAGCTTAGTCCGAAATATATCAATATTTGACATGAGCATGGCAGCCAAGATCTCACCGCATCCTCAGTTCGATCTGTCACTATACTCCAAAGAAATGCCCATCATTGCCAGTGGGCCTCTCGGAGCCCCGAGCCGACCGCGAGAATGCCGAGAGAACAAGTAAGTCACCGTGACGGTCTATCCACTGGCAGTTCCGTGCTGCCGTACTGCTAGCGATTGACCATCCTGTGAAACCATCAGCAATGTCGGTCATGCACTCGAAACATAGTGTGTGCTACCGAGTTCAATGTAATGCTATCACAATCACATCTCCAGTCTAGGCAGTATTATGCAGCGAAGCCGAGTGACCCATCTCATCCCTCAGGCCTCAGGCGTAGACAGCGATAACCCTCGGAAGCTTCTGCTTCCCAAGTCGTCGACCGTATGCGCAAGTGCATTTTATGACACCGCCTTACTTACTGTACTTGATTCTCGTTTCGCACATACACCAATATAGGGAAAGCATACGATGGCACAATATGATTATTATAGTAGGTAACTCATGCCATGTCGTCGGTGTCCACCTTCTTTGAGGCGTCTTCTCCGGGCACATATGATACCTGCGGCTTTGATCCCTGATTGTCCATTGCCCACTCCTCGTCGAGCTGGGAATGAAGTGGCAATCCCTTCATAAGAAGTGATGATATAAAGCCCATTGCCCCGATCCCCAGTAGGACTTCCCAGAACACAGCAAGGCTGCTTGCAAAAGCATTCTGTACTGTGCCCTTCAGTGGTTCTGGCAAGCGGGGAATCTGAGGGATCAATGTATAGGCTATAGCTGCGCCCCTCGGAAATTCACTGAGGAATTGCGCATTCAGGCGTTTGTTGAGCTCGTTTTGGAGCACAGTTGAGCCAACCGTCATACCCCAGACCTAACGGTACGAGATTTGAATATAGCCGCACATAAATTGTACCGAACACTCACACCGGCGAAAGAGCGTAGGAATTGAAGGAATGCGAGCGCGTGTGCGTTTGCCGTCACTGGCAATGGAGCCTGTACTGGAAACAGTGTGGTCGAGTATTCGGCACTACGTGGTGCGAAGGAGTGCCGTCAATAAACCAGGTGAATGTGAAGAGGATGGCGAAACCAACCCTATGCCAATTCCAACTATGACACCGTAGCCGACTGCCTTTCCCCGATTGTCCTGAACAGTCAACGTGCTGAACAATCCCACGCCAATCAGTATGAGGCCCCACCCGATCCACATTTGCGGACGATATCGCCGAAGTCGGTTGACGAGGACGCCAGCAATCAAAGCAGCGGGGGCCAAGGTGCCGACACCGAGAATGAGGACCCCGGAGCCAATCGGGGATGCATCTTTACATGCTTGGAAGTATACGGGATAGTAGTCTGAAAACAAGTACAGTCAGCTAACAACTCGTGACATGTAAAAAGTCTGGAACTTGCAAACAATCCCGATAGCAACGATGCCGACGAAGAACGTCTGCAGGTATCTGAGTTTGGGTGTCGAGCTTAGTGACACTGATCCACATATAAATTCCAGACGTACCCGCTCAGACTCGTACGGTTAGACATCAGTGCGAATGGCACCTGCAACGATGAATTTATCAGCAAGTTCAATGCCACAGCAGAAGTAGCCTCAATCTCACAATTGGCTCAACTGCCCAAAGAGCCTCGAATGTAATGAACACAAAAAAACCCAATAATCCAAGGATGAGGGGAACAAGAACACGGTATGAGCTCCACGGGGCCGTGATTCCGCCCCATGTGAGCCCTAGTACAACGGCACTTGAGCTTCCAATAACGAGTATGTTGCCTCTGTGGCAGTGAAGTTCAATATTAGCCACTGTAGTGTCACCTATGACTTACATCCAATCAATACGTTTGGCTTTCTGCGGAAATGTGCCTGAGGGTGTGGGTAGCCTCATGAATATGAGTACTAGTGCGGCTGAAAGGCCACATATTGGTAAATTGAGATCTATCGAGCTACGTGAGTGCACCGAGACTACTCAACAATGTTGATAACACTCACAGAAAAGCCAACGCCACTGACCTCTATTTGCTAAGCTACCGCCAATGACAGGGCCAATCATCGCTGCGACACTCCATGTTCTGATGGCCCTTCAGCGGGGGACTAGTACAACGCTCGATTCAAAACTCACAAGCCAAACAAACCAGCGTATGCGCCACGCTCCTGTAGAGTGACCATATCGGCGAGGATTATGGAGGAAAGCGACTGAATTCCTCCGCCGCCAAGCCCTTGAATTGTTCTCCCAGCGATGAGCATGGACATGCTCTTGGCGCCACCACAAACACCGCTACCAACGGCAAATAGAGCGAGACATGCGAGAAGGGCAGGGCGACGGCCAAATATCTGCGCTACGTTCCCACTCATTGGCAGAAACGCAGTGGAAGCCAGGGCATAGGCAGAGCCTACCCAGATAAATTCGATGGCGTGAAGATCTTGGGCAATGGTAGGAAGGACCGTAGACACAGCTGTGAGCTCCAATGCCGACAAGAAGAGAGACGCGCATATAGCGAAGATGATGAGCCAAAAGGCTGCGCCTTTCTTGTTAGACTTCTCATCTGGTTTACTGGATGGGATGTCGACTGTCAGAGCAAGGTCTTCGGTGTGAATTGAGGGAGGCATTTGAAGGGCGTTCAAAGATTGCAGCGCCGTTCGAGGACAAGGAGTAGTAGTAAGAGAGTGACTAGTCTTTACGTTGGTCCCTTCAAAAGACTGGGGACGAGGCGACCTATCTCCTCAGACGACAATAATGGTTCGGATGCCTACGAAGCTGTCACTCACAACACCGAAAGTCATATCTGGCATAGAACTCAATCATCCCTGTATGCTATTCGCGCGACAACCGTTGACACTGATTGTATCTTACGGATGCTGGAAATTGGCAATGGAAGCATTGCCATAAGGTTTCAGCGCACAGATAGCAATGATAGAATCTTTGCAACGTTTATGATGATCCAAGGACGTCTTCTTCAAGTTCTAAGCTTCAAGTTCCGATCACCTGAGAACGAACGATCTCGATCAGCGTCACCCTATTATGCACATACCAGTGCTTGAGCCCAGCCCTTGCGCCGCATAAGTATAGAGACAACATATCAGGGTGTTGTGCGAAGAAGGCTCGACATTTGATCGATTGAAATTCCAGTGCGGACGTAATTATTTTGTGTTATGTGTTGTGTACAACTACTGTGATTATGTTGGTGAGCGTTGTCGTGCCGTAGCGGTGAGAGGGGTGCGGAGCGCGACCATGTCCAACAGGACTACCTTCTAGATCTCAAGGGCTGGAGCTTTTCGTCTGTGGGCTTTACTGATGAACAGGCTCACAACATCGGGGGAGCGAACGGCATACGTCAAGATCTGTATGCCAGCACCAATATTGTCCACGCCGCCGCGGCGCTGACCGGTAGGGTAGGTACGGGCCTGCCTCACGTTGTCTGGCCAGTTTTTCACATCGCGTTTACTAGATTTCCAACTTAATCAAAATGGGAAGCAACCTTTTTCGATGAGGGCCGTGAACCCATGTTATCCTGCAGGTAGGCCTTGTGAACGTGGTATATTCAATCTTATCCTACCTTTGGCTAACCTCTTAGGCTAGCGACTTCGCTGCAGCATTTACCGGTGAAACACATCTACTAACAGCCCTCTATTCTGTCATTCACGCTCGCAAGCCCAGCGTAAGCACCCTATCTCTTCGGGGGTTTACTCAGGCGCCGATCGAGTGCGCAAACGTGCCTTTTGGGTGCGGCGTGCTGCCCGTTCATCGATCTCATCGTCGCCATGCTCCCTCCTTCCCTGTGGGTGTCACCTCTGTGCGGAAAGGGCACGCACAAGGCACACACGTTCAAGTCAAGCGTGAGCGCGTGAACGATACATTAGGTGCCTGGTTTCTGATGGTCACTGGGTGATCTCGGGCTGGTGCTGAGCGCTGCACGTTGAACGTATGTTTGAACCCTGCTCCACAGATTGCCCACACTCATACTCCTCCGATCCGGCCATGTGGGCATCTCGGAACTTCAGAGGACAGTTGTACTCAGACTCAGTGAAACTGTCTCACTCGGCAATGTTCCGTGTAGGCTTCGTCGTCCTAGTATCTTGATATGGATGGTATGTGCCAGGCATGTCTGACATTCACCGTGGTGCTGTCTTAACTAGCTTCTGATTTAGCATCAGAGTGTTCCGTGCGCGATGCTTACAACACACGTGGCGGCGATTCTTGGATGGCTCCATAGTTGGTGTGCCACAAATTCAGATTTCGCAAGAATTCGCCACCGTGTCAGGCTGAGAACAAGGCGAAGTCAAGATACAGGAAGTCTGGCTCCCAAGTGCCATAAAAATTTGATGTGCCTGTGCTCCGCATGGAAATATGATCTGACCACATTCGAAGTTGCGTAGGTATCAGATAAAACCTCCCATACAGTCGCTGCAGGCACACCACTCTCATCTGAACCCTGCGTGTCAAACTTGGCGGCCACAACGGCGACAAACAATAACGACCACGGCAATGGCAATAACTATGACATCCATTAGGAAAACAGTAGAACGGTGGTCATATGAACTACGACTTTGTTTTCAACAGGACCAACTGTGAGCGAACATGGGCTTTGCAGGTTATCATACTCTCTCATCACCATGCCCGCAGTCAGAGCTGCGGTACGAAAAATCGTCCGAGGTGTAGTATCCTACGACAACACGCATATACGCTATTCCTGTTCACGAAATCGGACATGAAGACAATATTCTTTCCCATAGTAGGCTTCTCGCTCCGCCTCAACAAATTGTTTACAATTAAATGTTTCATAGGTGATGTTCGCATATCTATCAGCATCAAACACATCGACGATCCGCATTCTACAAATGTCGTTATGGACGTGGCTGCACCTTCTACAATTCTGTGTCTCTAATCAAAGCCTGTCTTTGGACGAGGACAGATATAACAAACCTTGGAGACCCATCCCTTCCGGGCGATGCACGACTGCTAGCGCAGTTTGCCTACGCTGGTTACTACTTCCCGTCTGTCTCGCACTTTCAGCAGCACATGGGATTGCTTCTGTAGGCATCGTGTTTGCTATCGGCGTCATCTTGCACAACGAGCTACTGCTCGATTCACATTGGCTCACGCGGAACGTACTCAATGCTCTCGGATATGCTGTGTTTGACGCAGGAGCTACTTCAATTGTCCATGCAGGTGCGTATAACTCCATCAACTGATATATAGTGACATTGGATAGACCTATAAACAGGTGGAGAGGCTGTTTCTTCTCACAAGATAGACGCGGCACAAAGGCTCAGTGCATTCATTGTTTTGACAACGATCCATGCTCAAGACTTTCGCGACGAACTTGGGGATCGACAGCAGAAGCGACGCACAATCCCCGTCACTATGCCTCGCCTTGGTCGAGTGTCCATGCCAATTGGACTAATTGGGTGGACCATTGTCTTGGACGTGACATGCAGCTTCTCCTTCAGTCAATTGGCAGTTGTTTTATTGCTCGCTGTCATAACTAGCTGGCGTTTCTACTTCTATCGTGACCCTGCGTCGGATCGAATCTCCTATACCATCTACAATGTGCGTCTTTCATGTTGATCTACTTCTTACGTCTGCATCTCATACACCCTGTTAGGTTTGGCTGGCTGTAGCACGCATTGCACCTTTGTTTGCTTCTTCGCTGTGACCCTTCTCACGAGCCATATGCTGTAGGCTGCTGTCGCTCCGGGTATATCGAGAATCATAGACATCCCAGTTTTCGTCAGAAACTTCGAATTGTACATGCGTGGACGGTCAAACCCTGAGCTGTAGCATTCCCGGTGTATGTCGTGTACTACTTCGTACTGTCATTCCTATGGTTCAAGATTTGCGAGCAAATTGTCACACAGTGACAGATGCTCATGTTCGTTGATTTTGTGTCCCGCCGAGTCAACCGATATCATCGTGTCATATCATTTATATCGCTACTGGCTGCACCCTATACCCCATCCACATGCTCCACACAAAGGGATCCATCACTTATCTTTACGGCATCTGATGTGCCAGTGCCCGAGTGTTCTGTCTGCGCTATTCGTATCCCACAGACTACACACTGGGAATATAAAGCCACCAATGCTCTGCTCGTGCCGTACTTACCCCCACTGTGACGCCACCTGGGACCAGCTTACTGCAGCTTAGCTTCATGTTGCTCCTCGTCACTGAAGATATCAACAATGTTCTTGTCTATTCGTGCATAACAGCACTGTTGCTCCTATGGGTTGCTTATCCAGATAGATATGTTGGCACTCATCCTCGTCCTGATTTATCGGGTCCAACGGGAAATCCCCTCTTCGGAAACTTGGTGCAGGTTTTCCCCTGGCGTTATCGTTTTTTGCTGTGGTTGGAACACATGCATACATTGTATGGTCCACTCTGGACATTCACAATGCCACCATGGGGCCGCGGAATTGTTATAAACAGGCCCGAATGGCTTTCTCACGTGAAAGAAGGTGCACGCCGTATCGTTGTTCATCATAACCTGGACCCATACTCACCCAATTATTGAACTGGTGCACAGGAGATATACAGAGATACAGTCGAGGACCCATCGCAATCTCGATTTTCACCGAATTTCCCGGGAGAAATACACCTGTTGCTTCAGAAGGGACCGCATGGCGCAGGGCCCGTAAAGCGATGTTGTAAGCTACCGCGCATCAAGTGCACGAGTTATGTTAACAATAACCTCATTGAAATATGCAGTCCAATATTTACACAGAAAGCCTTCAATGATCATGTGGCGCTTGCGATGGCCGAGGTACGAGCTGGTCTACCTCATGTCCTCTCTGATGCCGACTCGGATGTCACCGATATCAGGTCGTCCCCTTAGCGCGAGGCTTGCTACAGAATGCCAGCTTGAAGAGTGTGCGCATAGATTGGAACGGTAGGCAATCTGCGACTCCTTCTTTCCAGTAGCGGACGGTACCTGACTTTTTACAGATTTAGCAGGAAGAATTGCCATCGCCATTTTCTGCAAGTCCGCTCTCAACGTGCGCTCCGAACTACTGACGGAAGAAGTGGAATGTTTGGAGCGATCAGACGAGCTGCGTGACGCGTTGGTTGTGTTGAACCAGACGTCATCGAGGTATTGGAGTCTCCTTCAGACACTGAACCCAACTAACATTTGCACTAGTCGCCTATTGAACCCCTTCTGGAGGATCACCGAGAAAGTGAGTGCCTCTCATTTTGAGAGAGCTTGAGACACAAACAGCTTGACTTCTCTGTAGATAGATGGAACCCAGACCAAGTTCAATGCGGCACGAGCTAGGGTCAGAGGGATGATAGAAAAAATTGTTCACGAGCGACAGCGGGTTTTGTCCCAATCATCACAACAGATAGAACCTACAAAGGACTATCTGACTCAGCTTCTACATGGTTCTTCATCTGACAACCCGCTTGTCATTCGAGATATCCTAGTGACCCTGCTTTTCGCTGGCAGGGATAATATACAGAACGCGTTGGCGTGGTCACTGCACGCCTTGCTGCAAGAGCCGTTGTGGATACAAAGGATGCGAGAAGAAGCCATAACAAACGGAGGCGACACGCATCATATCATGTATAATGATTTGCAGGTACGCCCATTCGAAACGATTCTCTAGTGATCAATGTTGTTGATCGATTATGTGGCTATGGCAGCGCTACCATGTCCATCTCGCCGTGTTCTATGAGACAGTTCGCCTTTGGCCAGGGCTTCCTAAGAATGCCCGCGTCGCTCTTTGCGATGATATCTTACCCGCCATTCCCGAATTAGGGCTTCCGGAAGTGAAGGTAGACAAAGGGGATTATGTTTTCTGGTCAGACTATGTGATGATGCGAGATGAAACCGTAAGCCCTAGCTCGGAGTGTTGTCGACTTTACCTCACTACTTTGTCAGGTTTGGGGGTTGGATGCCCGGCAATTCAACCCCGGACGCCACCTCGACATCCATGGCCACTTCGTGAGGCCAAGTCAACCCACTTTTGTCGGGTTCGGTGCAGGTCCACGATTATGGTAGGCATGAATTATGTGATGATATTCATGGTCAGACGCTTATCACATGAGCTCCACCTAGTCCGGCAGCGCAACTCGCTGCGTACGAGTTCGTCGCGTGCTGGGCCGGAATATTGCCATGTATTGACTTCAGCGAGGCGATGGAGAGCAAGGCAGGATACACAGGCCCTCAGATCGCTGACGCCTTTACGATGACTATGGATGGTCCTCTTTTTGTAACAATCAAATGCCGGGATTGATGTACAGACTCGGATACCCGAAAGTCACGCTACTCGGTGTAATACTAGTACAGTGATCAGCTTTAAGTTGGCAATATCACTCGGATTACATCGCGGTATGCGTCCAAACTTAGGCAAATCCCTCGTCGAGACATGTGCTAGTGAGCTGACAGTATCATCACGAAGGCCAAGTACACACACCTCTATCGGTACAACACCGATACATGGTGTACAGCACTAATATACAACCAGTCGATTCGATCGTCAGACAGACCTCAGAATAGCACAGACGCACCGTCAACCAATCGACGGACGTTCACTACGCCTCATCCATCAAGCACGATCCTCTCGAACACCTCCACACCTTCCCTGCCCAGAGCCGTCGCACGCCACAGCGATCGCGCCCGCCGCACGCATCCGGTCTGCAGACGCGCGGTTCTTCACACCGCCGACCCCAATAACCTTGATCGCCTGCACCGCGGGACTGGACTGCGCCGCCAACGCACGCGTGAAGCCCAGCACCGTTCCGAGCGCAATCGCGTGCAATCGCTCTCCACCGAGACCACCCACTGCAGTCGGGAGAGCGAACGCCGTCGGGGTGAGGTCCGTGGGTAGAGGGGGACAGGCGGAAGCAGCGTCGATCTCCCCGGCAAAGAGCACGCTCCCTCCGAGGGTGTTGGTGCATGTCAGGAACGCAAACGGGTTCCGATCGCCCTCTGGCTCGTGGATGGTGCACTCGGCGAGACAGTCGACGACCTCGTGGATGCGCGTCACGTCGGGATACGGAGGGAGTTTCAAGCCTATCGTAAGCGAAGGGGTTTCGCACGCGGCGGCCGCAAGCACATCTAGATGAGGGCGGAGGGAAGGGAGATCGTAGGAGGGGATGTTCGGGCACGATGTGTTGAGCTCGATTGCAAGGCATTTGCTCAAGGCTTCAGCTTCAGTGAGCACTGCGCAGGCTGTCACGGACGACTTGAATGTCCTGGACCATTTGAGCCAGAACCTCTGGCTTGGGAGCGGTAATGCTCAGGATGACCGGCTTTGCATGATGCTGGGACGTGGAAGTGGGAGAACTTGTTATTAACTCTCGAACCCATTCCAAGTACTGCGCGGGGGATGCGGGGAGTAGCCATATGAATTCGACGTTGAATGCTTGTCCCTTGTGGATACCGCCCAGTCGTCTCGCGCGAAGACAGCGAATCTTCACCAAGCTACCTCGTCTCCGTCTGCGACGCAGCCGGACAGCGTACCTGGTGCACTGTCGGGCCCCTCATCTGGGTCTCCGAATCGCTTTTTGGACGAGCGACGAACGTGTGACGGGCAAGCCTTCGAGGTGGTGCGACCCAAGAAGAAACGCATGTTTACAGGCCAGTTGTACGTCTTCAAGTCGTCGGTCAGCCCTGGTCCGAAGCGGAGGTGTCCAAATGCATCAGGAGTCTCGAAGACTGTCTGCCGAGTATCCTGTGGCTGCTTTGTGGGGGCGACGTGTTGTACGAGGATGGGCCGGGCAAGTTGAAGACAGTGGACACTGCGCCCGGGCGGCTGGATGGAAAGTTGCCAAGGGACGAAGATTCTGCTAGAGCAGAGAGTTGAGAGCTATATAACTATAGTACGTCGTTGTCAAAGATCTGAGCGCTCCACATTCAAACCATTATTTGAATCCGGGAGGAAGTGCCACACTTTCCGCGTCGGTCCTGCGTCACACTTTGCCCACCTCGCACTTTCGCACACCATGTGCTCCGCCTCGCCGGCATCTTCCCTTGCGCCGGCGAGCGCGCTGGCCCTTTGGAAGGGACGCTGCGCAAGCATCACCACCCTTCCGCGTCGCATCGTAGCTCGCACTGGACCTGACCCGCGTATGGACGAGCGTTCGCGTGGTGGCCAGTACGGCCGGCGTGCGCGCGAACGAGTACGCGTTGTGGCAGGTGGACGTTGATTTAGTGGGATCGTCGGATCGATGAGACTCGGTGCGGGAAACCAAGCCATTTGTCATCGATCGCGTGTGCATGGTACGCATGACGTGACCAAATCGTCTCTTCTACTTACTCACTGCTACCAACATGAAACTACGAGGTGTCATGATCATCGGTCTTCTCGGTCATGAATGACGCCCACCGCTGCGCCAGAAGTTGCAGACCGTGATGATACATTTCATATCAGAACGATAACACCACCGTGCGTCAGTAAGTATACTTCGATATTATTCACCTGTGTAGCTCCCCTCTGTTTGACCACACTTACTTTCGTCAAAATCTCGCTCACCCTCTCTCACACAGAAAATCCGCATAACATCTGGCATGGGGATGTCACAGTCGAGATGCATTGTGTCTGACCCGGATAGCTTTGCGCAGCGTACCACCACGGAGACTCCCCACCTCAGTACGATTACATCATAGTGGGCGGGTTCATACGGCATGTTGCGGGTTTTCAGAACTGACTGAGATACATTAGGAACAGCTGGATTGGATGCGCTCTTGCTTCTCGCTTGTCCGAGGATCTAGATGTCACCATCCTGCTTGTCGAGGCTGGCAGAAGGTATGCGAACACAGAGTAGCACCACATATAACCTGATCCAAAAATGAATTCCTGCAGCCACGAAGGCCACTTGCTCAGTCGGATACCACTAGCATACACTCGTATGTTCAAGATGGACGTCGACTGGAATTATCACACAACGTATGCGACCCTTTGAGTCTAAATACGAACATGAGTGACTTAGGGTTTTCTTCAGCCCACAGGAAGCGATGTATGGCAGACAAGTGTGTTGGCATAGCGGCAGGATGTTGGGCGGGACAAGGTTGGCATTCTGATTATCAAGCCATGCCTATTCACCAGACATACTGTGCAGTGCGCTTAATTCTATGGTATACCATTGTTGCGCTCCTGAAGGCATGTCTCGAACGTATCATTGCGAGTATACTGTCCATGAGCTCAAAACAGATTTTGATCAATTAGAAAAGCTTGGGGCAACGGGATGGGGCTACTCCGACCTGCGACCGTGAGCTGAGTACCAGGCGACATCGTGAGTGCGCCAACTAAAATACACACTAACAGATACCTAGACAAGGCCGAGCACTACTGTCTCCACCCTTCGCACCCGGAGGTCAGACCAGAAGATTACGGTTTACGGGGCCCATGGGTTGTCACTCACAGCACCGAACATGCAGTAGGTTGCTCTCTTGCCCTCAGAATGTCGGGCTCAGGAGAATTTGAAGCCGGTAGTGGATGCGGCCATAGAAACCTGCAAGGCAATGGAGATATCCCATGATCCGTGAGTCGTCACCCAGCTTATACCATCTAGTTTCACTCAATCTTCAGACTTGAACTCCCCCCGGGGAACGTTGGGGGTTGCCGAACTCCTCGGCCACATCGACGAACAAGGACAAAGTAAGCAAGCCCTGTCTTTTGTCATCGGCATTTCATCGGGAGGGGCCACTGACCATTCTTACTCTCCAAGAAGTTCTGCAGCCACAGCATATCTCGAATCCAACGTCCTCACGGGAGCGAACCTGACCATTGCCACCGAGACAATGGTCGAGAAGGTCATATTCTCGAAGGGAGCAAAGGTGAACGCCGTGCGACTTCTGTCGAGCTATCCAAGAGCCCTACGTTGCCTCGCTACCGTGTTTACGGTACACGCGAGATCATCTTGTGCGGGGGGGGCAACCCTGTCCAGGACATGATCTCGGGGCCCGGGGCTCCAGATCTTGAACTTCTCTGGGCCTCTGTTTGTTTCTCAGTGGATGATGGGATCGTCATGCTACTTCCAGAGACATCGAGTATAACTATGGTTTGTTCGGTAATTTGTCCACTCCTGCTTCGATGAGACTCATTTTTACACTAGGGCGCAGCTTGCCTGAAGGTCCAGAGCACTGAAAACATCACTCTGGCGTCCAAGAGCATCTGGGACAAACCCCTCATGGACGCGAAGTGAAACTTCTTGTTTGTGTATGTTGCATGACCAGCTCGAGCTGACTGTGCACAGCTATTTTCAATCTGAACATGACGTTAATGTCATCCTTCTCGGGACAAGGTTCCTGCTACAAATGGCCCGGACAGAGCCTCTCGCGTCACAACCGGCGATGTCGAGGACAAGACAGACCCATTTTGGCCGGGACATGCAGCCCCTGACAAAGTTAGTAGAACATCACAGGTTGTCATCCCTCATTGATTATGTTACATTCACAGGTCACTGATGAGGACCTCAAGGCCTGGATACGACGGAACGCGGAGCCTACCTTCCACGCAGTGAGAACCACATGCACCCCTTCGGACCACTCGGTTGACTAATTGACTGGTTACATACTGCGCCACAGGTATCCACAGCGCGTATTGGCAAAAGTTGAAAGAACAGCGTGGTCGCACCTGAGCTCCGCGTGCTGGTGTGCGGGGCCTCCGAGTCGTAGACGCGTCTGTCTTTCCCTCGCAAGTGTCCGGCCATCCCTGCGCCATCGTGATAGCCATCGCGGAGAAGGAAGTAGACATGATCAAGGCTGTCGCAATCCCGGTGATGCACTGAAAGACGAACGCCTCCGCTTCTATATGCGTCGCGGTGCGGAAGGACGACGGGTGGGGCTATATGCTGTCGTCGGGCGATGGACATTCAGGTTATGTGCGTCTGGATCTGGCAGCCGATTAAGTTGACTAATGGCTGGCGAATCATCTGTACCGTTGCTTACAGGGCCGGTTCGTGGCTCTTTGCCCTAACCATCACACTATTCATGGCCTATCAGTGATCTCATGTATGGTGTTACCTACTCAATAAGTGGGTTGTGCTGCTCGCCTTGAGTAGGGCATAGGTCAGACTGCAAACTGAGTGCCTTTACAGGATGCCAGGTGGTCGTGGGTACCCCCGGACATCAGCGAGATAGTGCAATATAGAGATCCGAACTTGAGTCTGTTATCACTTTAGTACTTATGTGGGTTGGAGAGCAAAGGCAAATAACTGACAGTGTCCGCAGAAGCCAACCAACGAGGCATAAATGAGTCTCTGACTTACAACTAGATCAGGAAGCACTGGCATTGAAGGCATTGATGACTGCACCATCCATTTGTGAGCTGCCAAACTTTACACTATACTTCTGTCGGAATGCGGAAAGATTCATGTGCGCCGATGGATGATGGATATTGAGAATTCTTGCGCAGGTTGAGGCTGCCAAAACAATCAGACGAAAACCATAATATTGTGATGACTAGACTTACAGTGCTAGCAGTGTATTCATATATACTGATGCCATGATCAGCACAAGGAATCGGGTAATCAATACACACTCACAAGTGCCAGCTGCATAAAAGATGGAGGCAGCAAGTTCCTCCTTCCTCAGGTTGCCAAATACAAACTGAAATATTAATGAATGTGATCAGAAGGTCTCTGCTGAAAGAGCACACATACAATGATGAAGAACCCTAGTTGTGTCAAACTAGTCACATTGTGATTAGTTCTGAGGCCATATCTTCAATATATTTGCTCTTACAATAGTAGGACACCACGCTCTATGGAGTATCTTAGCAATCTTGTAAGAATCATCCCAGTTCTATCACAGGTTAGCTTCCATTGGATGGTTTTCAATATGTTCAAACTCACGATTTGAAAGCTGTCTGTGACTTTGCCATGATAAATATCAAGGACATAGCAATGTAGAGGTCAATGATGACAGCACAAGACAGCTGCAGAAGGGGTGGGGTCTAGAGGGCCAATGTAGTAGCAGCAGGAATGCCATGTTTCAGTTTTCTAGAAAGCTTACCATCTGACGTCTGGGTGCATCCAAGTCCAAGGATAGATGAGCACTAACACATTTTCAGTGACCCACAATAATAGCACAAGGGTTCAGTACTTACAGCTCATATATAACACCTTGTGAAGAGCTTAGAGTAAGTCATTGTGAGAACATAATAAGGGCCAGATCACGGTCACCAATTGCAGCCCCTATCCAATGCTTGAGTTAACCAGAGAGCTAAGGATGAAGCAAATTATCATACCAAAAGAGACAACCTCAATGAAGTACTGTATCATAGATTCACAGTGAGTAGATTTAGTTTTATGAATATCATCACACACTGCTATTGTTGTCAAGGTGAGCCGAAGTTGCTTCAGAGGCATCACTTTCATTGATAGATGTGTTAATAAAACAGCAGAGCACAAATGGAAAAAAAACTCACATTGCCAGATTCGGTAGATGAAAAAGCTATAAAGGGTTGATAGCTTGAGACTCTAGATTTTTGAGAAGTGGGAATTACCCTTGGACCACAAGGATGATTAGGTCCTACGAGGTTTTAGAAACATTGAAATGATAAAATTACACAGGTGAAGATGTGCTCACACCAAGCCATACTGCTGCCTACTCCTGTTTATGAATCATGTCAGTGCTGTAAGAGAAAGTGCTCACAATTGATGCTCTAGGTTGAGTATGAGTAATTCATGCAATCATGACATTCTACATGATACACACCCATTGAAAGCCTGGAGAATAAGGAAGATGTGTTCATGTGCTTTGATAGCATACATCCAAGTGCTCTTCAGATGCAATACACAGTGACTCATGAGTACTACAAGTAATCAGGTTATGCTGATTGGGCCTCACCTGTATATTGAGAATGTTGCGCACTGTGTCCATCAAGCTAGGGAAGCTTTCATATGATTATTGTGGTCCATATTCACAAGGCTTGCATACTTACAGAAGTACCAACACCTGGGGTAAACATATCATCAAGACCAGTGGCATAGAATCATGAGAATTGAATGGAATCACTTACCAAGTACTTCAGACTGATTCTATCATGAGAGAAGTGGTGATAGTAAACAAATGCCTGTCCAATAGATACACCATAGAGGCTAGCCAAGATGAGGGAGACTATTATATGAGACTGTCATTATCATCAGAGAGCCTGGACATACATGCAAGAGAAAAGTGTTCCTATAAAGAAACTGCCAACAGAGGTGTTGAGGTGCAAGTTGAGGCCTGTCATATTGAGATGCTGAGGGGAATCCGAGTCACAGTATATCCTCAGCACAATAAGGGGTTATATAGTATGTGAAGCTATGTTTCCATCAAACTCCGATAGCGGCCCTGTGCCTATGGCTAAGATATGAAATACATATCACCTGCTGTCTTAATGTTATACATGTCACAGTTGGGCAGTGCATCAGAGGCACTGATAATGATGGAGCACCTGTCAAGAGGATTGCATACGACAAAGCACCGGTCCGGGAAGGCGCCGGGATCCGCAGCTAAATGAACCTATTTCCTTCCTTCCTTCCTTCCAGAGAGCTGCAATCATATTGGCATGTGATCACTTACCACCAAGTACTCGTCAGCCAATCGTTCGCTGAAATTCCAGAGAGCGCAGAGATGCGCTGTCTGTATTTGTGATAAGTAAGCACAACTTTACAGATGTGCTTGCAAGCATCCGAGCCAATACAGCTTGCCTCATCATAAGCTTCTTGGATAGATGTTGCATTGAACAAATGAAGTCAATAGACTCATAATGCTTTGTATTGCTCAGTGCTATGACCATGAGGAAACTCAACCGGGATTGAGCGCACTCCCCGATGGGCCTCCCCCGAGCAGCCCAGAGATGATCGTATAAGTCCATCAAGGCACAGATGCTTCGGCGCTGTGCAAGTTCTGGTTTGAGATCGCATCATCCTTAACGGCACAATCTCCTGCCAGGACTCTCCCTCTGATTAAGTCCATTCAGCCCGAACACCGCTGTCTGATCAAATTAGTATGAACTTAGACTATTAATACACCTTCCTCCCTCTAGTTGTGTGAAAGATGGCCTTCCGGCCCAGGCGTCCCAGTTTCAAGTTTTGTTAGGATGCTGTCATGTCACTATGGCCGACGCCCTTGTCAGTAAGGTACTAGGATAACACTGAGCAGGTACCTTTCGATGCCGGGGCCCTACCACCAGCAAGTGTTTGAACCTGATTTTTTTTTAACTGACACTGGCAGACTCTCCAGTAGACCCACTTACAGTGGTTTCCATATCGTACTCGATCTTAGTAGAGTCGAACTTCGAACGGGTGCTGAATTCATCACTCCGTGCAGCTAGGTAATTCCACGGTAGAGGGAAATTTGTCCCGGCAGGCGAAATACAGCTGACTCTACGCTAGGCCCTGGGGAGGATGTGCACCTACTGCAAGTTGCGCGAATTGCCAATAAAGGACAAGTCTGGGAAGTCCGACAGACCCCGCCCTGTCCAGACTTTTCGCGCGTAGGCCTAGCAATTTGGAGTTGGTTGGATTGGTAAGGAACAGGGGTTATCTGTATACTCCACTGTAGTCCGGCCGGATGTGTTTCACGATCGAGGTCTAGCAATATGGAAGTCGCTGTATTGACTTGCTGATCAGTTGACTTGTTATGTTCTTCCATTTAGCGGCCAGTGTGTGATCACGGCCATATGGTCGCGGTCTAAGACTCAATACCCTCCCTCCCTCCCGAATTGATACATCCAAAGGGCCGCCGGTGGACTGCGCCCGTCAGACTTCTTGATGCAACCATCGCATCTGGCGGTGCGAATGATTCTGAAGGGATACGACGACTTAAGTTTAATCACGTCGTTTGTTCATAGCCCCGAGTGCGCACTGCCGCGCTTTCGCTGTTCTATAACATGTGCCAGCGGTGGGACAGTGTTTTTCGGACTACCTCATCGCACCACTCCGTTCGAACTCCTAATGAGCACTCAATCTGATTTAGTGACCATCGAAATCGTGCTAGCTACCCGGTATCTATCAGGTGGGTATCATGACTTGTGAAGACATCCTTAGAGACGTGCGCGTGTCACTAACGTATCGCATCTTGTTCAGCGGTAGCTCTCGCATTATCGCTCTATGATCACGCCATAACCTTCCCCACCGAAGTACAATTGTTCTGGAGCCAACCGTGGTCCGCTTCGCATGCTTTGGTGGTATTTAGCACCTACTTTGTACAAGCATGCTGTCTCGTCATTGCCTACAGTAAGTCCCACCACTGCAATATATGCTTATGCTCGACCGACCATATCCTATGCAGCTTTCGGAGACTCGCGCTCCACTTTAAGCTATAAGGTGAGCAATATCTTATTAGGTGGTGATCCGTGAGCATATGATGACATATAAGTGACATGATGGCAGTCGTAAGTCCAGAACTTTGGCGATCAAGGATGTTGAATACAATTTCTTCGGCTGTAGATGTGATCATCTTCATCGGCACATTTGCAACCATGGGAGGGGGCTGTCAGGAAGGTAAGTTGCGGCTTATCGCCTGAATGAGACACTTCGGTGATAACCATCATCTCCTAGTCGCGCTCCTGTTGCGCGTCTATGCGTTATGGGACAACCGAAAGAAGGTCAAGCACGCATTATTATTCGGATTTGCCGTCTGTTATGGCTTCTCCCTGGCATCCGCTATAGTGACCATGGCCCAACTCGCCGGCGAGTCTTTGTTACGGATTTAAGCGTGAACTCCCTCTTGACTGAAGAGATTGTAGGCGGGATCAGATGCAATGTAGACTTACGAACATGCGTCCTCCCTGAAAAAGCGAAATACATTGCGGGAGTATGGGGCGGCATGGTACTGGTCCATGATGCCAAATGAGGATGATATCTGACATGTTTTGTGATGACAGGCAGCCTATGATCTATATGTTCTTATACTGGCGGTACTGAATGCATTCAACCGACCGCGCAGGCGTGATACTGAGATATTGGATCGCCTTCGGAGGGATGGAATCCTCACATTCTTGGTGTGTTGTCAAGCTCTCTCCAGTCAGCTCATACGACTAATCTTGTCCACTCATGAGCTATTATTCGGTGCGTGCTTTCTGACGATATGCTCAGCACGTCTTCACAATACAAACGTCTACGTCAGCGAGTCACCTGGTGAAGCTTCTTCCAAGTATTTTGGCCAATGTAAGTCCGATAATGTGGTGACAATATTTGTTGATGACGATGTGTCATTTCAGGCCTCTGCGACGTTTCTTTTACCCGTGTACGTGCTATGCCCAACCATTGTAACATTCCCAAAGCTAACGCTATGAGGAGTCTTACGTGGGCGATTGACACGAGGCTGGTCTATAGGCTCTTTATCAAGGTGGGGGCGGTGGAGCTCAGAGCAAACCAAGCTTCGAAGCCTGCCTTCGGGCAACCTCAGGCTTCTGTCTTTGTCTCAGAGGAAGTAGAGCTGAGGTACATCTGATAGGATACGTGCGCTTATGCAGATGCCAACTTGAAGGTGGCTCATCATGCAGAGAGAAGTCGAAGACTAGTGCTAGCGTCGTCTGACATTCTAACCATTTCGTGCATTACTCGCGAATTGATTTAGATTGGTTACATGTAACTACTAGATGTCCTAAAGCCACGATGTGAGCGCTTGTCGCCTTCCTCCTTGCAAGACTGCGACGGGAAAAGGCCTCGCTCGATGTGGACAAGGTTGGGGTTTCCAGCTCCAAGTGGGACACTCTGTCAGTGGATTCGTGTGCCCTCAAGGCCTTAAGATCAACAACGTCGATTACCAAACTGTTTTCACACGTGCCCATGCGCTGTGGCGTAGCGCGTCTGGCCTCCGGCCGTGTCTCTAGTCACCCTTTGCTTCCTACCATGTCCGCCCATCCTGATGACCCTACACAACAAAGAAGACGACGCCAGGGGTACCAAGATGAGCTCAACAGTCCAGAACCTGTGCAAGGGCCAAAGCCACGCCCCGAGGCCCTAGCGACCTCACTCGAGAGCATCTCCGTGCTGCCCCGGACGCCTCGGGCACGGGCATGGGGCGAGGACGAGCAGATGGACGAGGTCGAGTTGAGCTTATTGAATAAGGGTGGACAAGAGGACCAGGATGGGGCTGGCGAAAAGGGTGTGAAGCGGCCTATGTCTACCCGCGACAAACGAGCGGTTGTTCTACTCATTGTTCTTTGTGAGTGGGCAATACACGCGTACGATATACAGGAAGGTTGATGAGGTGCTCCAAAGATTTCATTCAAGGATTCCCGGTAAGTCTATCGGTCCGTCACGTTGATGCATCGAGTACCGACACGTGGACCTGCAGTTGGGCCTTGCTCTAGGTGAGGCTCGACCGCCGTTTGCCGTGCCGTTACTGACGTTCTGCAGGGTCACTGCCATTCCTTCTTAGAGAACACCTATCGTACTCTCAACTCGCCACCTTCTCTCTCGCAAGTTATCCTTATTCCTTGAAGCTGTTCTGGTCGCCTATTGTCGATGCAGTATACACCCCCAAACTCGGTCGACGGAAATCCTGGATTATTCCTATGCAGTTTCTCGTCGGCTCGATAATGATGATCTTATCCTTCTCTGCGGATAAGATGATGCAAAATGTCAGTACGGAACTGGCGACTCTACATTTTGAGGTATTGACGCGTGAAGCATGCCCTAGCCCGTAGAATATATCAACGTGCTCACTGCAGCATTCACAACCCTCGTCGTTCTGTCTGCAACCCAAGGTTCATGATCATTGTCTGGCCATATTGACCCGAGCTAATTGTTGTTGACAGATATCGCGGTCGACGGTGAGACTGCCCTGACAGCCCCCGATGATACTGGACGCTGACCATCCATATATTTCAGGGTGGGCATTAACGCTATTGTCCGAAGAAAACCTGTCCTATGCATCCACATGCCAAACTATTGGCCTCAATACTGGCTACCTTCTTTCGTATACCGTCTTCCTCGCCCTGAATAGCGAAGCCTTCGCGTATGCTTCCATATTTTCCCGTGCCTCGAAGTCATTGCTGATCCCCACAATTTAGACACAAGTGGGGTATTCCGCGCCTCGAACTCAGCACCTACCTAGTGTTTTGTAGCATGATATCCTTCATTATCACCGTTTGGTTGCTGTTCGAGAAAGAAGTACGTCGCTACTGACGTTCATGAGTATTCCATACTAATCCCCACAGGACGAGGACGAAGGCGTTAACATGAGCATCAGATCCGCATACAAGACGATGTGGGACATATGTCGCCTGAAGCGTTCGTGCTTACCCACTGGTGTATGAAGGCACGGTGCTAATGCAGAATGTCATAGATGTGCAAACGCTACTTACTGTCCACCTCTTCGCGAAGATAGCTTTCCAAGCACACGATGCCGTTACGTCACTGAAGATGGTCGAGAAAGGTCTTGGGCGAGAGGATATGGCCGTAGCTGTCCTTATCGACTTTCCCTTCTCGATATTAGGTGGCTGGTTGGCTGGTCGGTGGTCACAAGGCGACAGACCGCTTGACGCATGGATCAAGTCGTACTGGCCCCGTTTGATCCTGACACTCGCATCTACGTTGACTGTCTACTATTTCCCAACACCACCCATTTCATCTCCTTTCTTCATCTTGATCATTATAGAGACAGTCGCAGCATCGTTTGCCGCGTGAGTTTTTTCTCCTGGTCGTGCCAAACCTCAACTAATTCCCAACAGGACGATACAGTTTGGCGGTATGGCAGCATTTCACTCGCGGGTATCTGATCCGGTTGTTGGTGGTACCTACATGACAGTGCGTGTATCCCCCGGGTCACAAGGTGATACACCGCTCACAAATACCCAGCTATTCGCCACCTTCTCCAACCTGGGAGGAACGTGGCCTAGGTATTTCGTCCTCAAGGGCGTCGACTTCTTCAGTGTCGCCTCTTGCCAAATCGGAGAAGACCTAGCGGTGCAAGGTTTGTAGTGTGTATACATGTCGCATTCGCACCGACTGATTATGATGTTCAAGCCACCGAGTGTGTTTCGGAACACGGAAGGGCTGCATGCGGGGAGATCGGAGGCCAGTGCGTGACAGAAAGAGACGGTTATTATATCGTGTCAGGGATCTGTTTGGTGCTGGGCCTCCTGTCTGTGGTGTTATACATGATCCCCACTGCGCGGAAACTACAAGGTGAGTGAACATTGTGCTGAATCGGCCCATGCTCAGGCGTATTGTTCCAGCTATTCCTCCAAGCAGGTGGCGCGTGTTCTCGTGACATGGGACAAAACGGGATGGAGAGACTGCCCTTTGGGCCTCGGGTCGATGACATACACATAATTCAATGTATTGCTACAATTGGTGGCCGTGTGATATAGTGTGCTGCATTGATATTGGCGGCAACATGAGAATCCGAAGAAAGAAAGGACAGGAGAACAGACTTGTATTTTTGTGGCTGAGATCAATGGCGCCGGCCCTGAGGTAGTCACGCTGGCGGTGAGCGCGGGAGGTCACATCTAACTGCACTTCCGATTCGTGATTTTTCACTACACTTGCACTGCATCGCCGCCTGCTAAGCTCGCCACCCACTATACGCGCAACTGTACGTGCGACCCCTTCTCACACGCTGAATATCTTGCCGTCAAAATGACTACCACCACAATGCATTTTGGTCCCGAGTGGATGCGCACCAAGGGCACCGCCCGCCCAGCGCCCGAGCCACTCATACCAGCTGCTACTCCTGCCGGAGCTTCGACGACTTACTCTGCCCTTGCTGCGCCCACACCAAACCTGCCTCCACAACGTCAAGATGTGTCCAACCCATTCCGCTATCCGAAGGAAGAGATGCTCCGCATCTACAAGGAAGGAGGTGGCCGAGGTGGCCTGGGCTTGGAGGTTGAGCGGTGGGAGGGTATCGTACGCGAAGTTGGCTACGAGCCTGTCGGCCTTAAAGAGATGGGCGAGTCCGAGAAGAAGGTGCGAACATGCGCATACCGTTTAGATAGCAGTAACGAACCACACGCAGCTCTTCGCGGGTCCACTCAATTCTGAGATTCGTCGCCGTCAATCGACGGATGTGCTTTCACCACTCACTGCATCACACGGAGAAAGACAGAAGCTTGGACACGCAGCGACTACTGCTGGAAGCCCGATGCGTGACCGCTTAGGCAACTTAATGGGCCGCAGGCGTGACAGCACAGGTGATTGCAGATCAATGTCGTGTTCATACAGTCTGATTTACAATACTGCACTGTAGATCAACAACCTCTCGGTTTAGGGCTACCCCGTAAACTATCTCTCTCATCCATTCAGGGTGGCTCATTGGCCTCTCCGCGTGACGCCGCTCTGCCTTCTCCGAGGACCCGCACCGGTGGCACCCCGGGTTTCGAAGGTGTCTTAGGCGAGTCATGGTCTTCTCGTAGACGGGGCGACAGCTTGTCAAAGCCTGGCGCGGAGGCTACTCCCCGGAGGGAACGGGAGCCTGCCGAGTCCAAGAGCCCGTATATCAAGGAAGAAGAAGAGGATACAGTGCGAAAGGCGGGGCAGAATGGTAGCGATGGCGCAGATCCGGCTGCCCCTCACATCACAACCACAAACGGTGTCGGCGGAAGGAACACTGCTGACAGTGTACACGGCGTGAGCAACGCCGTCGCGGGATTGAACTTGGGCGCGAACCCTGATTCTGCTAGCGTTGAGGCGACTGGTGGACTGCCGTCCAAACCTCCAGGGCTGACCGATCTCGCGAACATCGAGTGGTCGTATCTTGATCCTCAAGGGAATGTACAGGGTGGGTACATGTTGACAGTCTTTCGCGCAGTCCCGCTGACAACCATATTGCTAGGCCCTTTCCAGGCTGAGCTCATGCAGCGGTGGCACAATGAAGGATATTTCACTCCAGACCTGCTGATGAAGCGTACGCATCTGGATACGGAGTGGACATCCGTTGGTGAAATGACACGCCGCGCTGGCGCGAACCCTATATTCCTGACGTTTGGCGTAACCTCGTCAGCCCCGCCAGGTTTGTCTCGACGACCTGACATGCTCGCTGAGGCTCCTGGTTTCGAGAAAAACACGCCCTTGCAGCCAGCTCCTTCCGTGTCGAGGCGTAGTTCGACTCTAGACGCGTACTTACACAACGGAACTAGCGCTTCGGCCTCTCCGTCCTCCTCCTTCGGTGGTAGGCCCCTGAACGGTTCTCCAGACCCCAGCAGTCTCGACGGACGGACAGGTACTAGTTTGTATGGCGAACCTACCGTGGGGCCCCGTCTGGCGACACTGGCATCGATGCCGTCCATAGCCAACCAAAGGCGACCGGCGTTTAACGACGCGTTTGATGCCTCGACAGGGCTCCGGGCTTCATTTTCGCATCCAGGCCTCAACAGGGGTATTGAAAACCAAGGAATCAGTGGTACGCTCTACCCTGTCATTCAACCCCTTACGCTTAACTTTCCATGCCGTCACAGGTCTCAACGGATTTGGTACAAGCGCTTCGCCTCAAGTTGGCCCTTACCCTAATGACTTCGGTGCCACGGGACTTGGTGTCTTCGGTAGCAATCCTAGTCTGGCAGCGTTGCGCAGCGTGCAAGACATGCCTCTCGGCCATGCGGCCCATGGTGCCGCCCAGGACCTTGGTCTGCCCTCGACCCCGTCGCGCATCGTGCACCGTGACATGTATGTCAAACCTCCGGAAGACGTTCAGGCCTCACCTTTCGGCGTTGCCCCATTGAACGGCAACGACGTTCCTTACTCTCCTAGCGTGCAGTCTTCGTCTCAGGCCCAATCGATCCCATATCCAACTTCACAGCATTCTCATGTCCACACTCCCCTTCTGGAACGTCCGCCGGTTGCTCCTGTCTCCTCGTTCGGTGCGAGTCAGCCGTACAGCAGCGCATTTGTGTCGTCACCAGTGCGTACCGCCGCTGCCCCGCAGTGGCCTCCACAACCTTCCCCCGCTATACGACGTGCTGGGCCCTTTGATCCCGATTACCCCACGACGAGTAACTCTGTAATCACTGGACTGTCCACAGTGCCCGCCATTCCCTATGGTCGTTCGATGCCAACCCGAGCGGTGAACGGCGGATGGAACACGAGTAACTTGACAGTAGAGAACCTCGGCCAACATAATCAACAGCAACACGAGGTCCCTGGCCAGCAGAGACCGAGTCCTGAAGGCAATCCCGCTCAGCCTGCGGCACTAGCCACTGTACCGGAGCCCGTGCCGGCGGAGCCAATTATCACCGAGCCCACTGTTTCTGCTGCTCCGCTAGCATCTGTTGAGCCTAGCCGCCCCTCACAGAAGAAACGCAAGCCCTCTGCGCTGCAGGCTCCTTCACCCACCATCCCGAAGTCGGTTCCTGTGGTGGTACCTGCTCCCATCAAACCGCCATCCCCTGCCCCGACCCCCGCTTCTACCACTACACCTACTGCAGAGCCTAAGGCGCCTTGGGCAACCGATGATGATGTGAAAAAGGCGAAGCCCTCTGCTGTGACCTTGGGTCTGCGTGAAATCCAAGAGGCGGAGATGAAGAAGCTAGAGGCGCGCAAAGTGGCGGAACGTGAGCGCGAACGCGCCGCTCGCGCTGTCGGTACCTCGCAGTCCGAGGAGTTCCAGCCGTTTACAGCGTCCTGGGGTTTACCGACGTCGCAAGCAGGTGCTGCCCGCACTGTCGCTACGCCTAAGGACGCTGCTGCTCCGACCATCCCTGCGGCGGCGACGGCCGCTACTCCTGTCTGGACGAATGCTGCCAAGACTCCGGTCGCGAAGAAGACCATGAAGGAAATCCAGGAGGAGGAGGAGAAGCGCAAGAAGCAAGCAGCTAAGGAGAAGGAGACTGTCGCTGCGGCAGCGAAGAGGGGATATGCTGATACTACCACGAAGGTAGGGTGCACAGTTGTTATACTGATACGTGTTTTCAAACCTTGCTCCCTTATTAGCCTACGACGCCCGTGGCCCCGGCGGTTGGGGGTGCATGGACGACCGTTGGCTCGGGTGGGAGGGCGCCTACTGTTGTTACGCCTCCTGCAGTACGCCCTGCCATCACCACGTCGGCATCAACCAAGGTCATTCCAAGCGTTGCCTCTCCAACTGTTGCAAGTGCAAGCGTGGTTGTCCGTTCGACTGTTGCAGCTCCTTCGCCTCGTCCTGCTACCGTCACCAAGGCAACTCCAAAGACAGACGATTTCCCTACGCCTCCTTCTCAGGATTTCATGAAGTGGATGGGCGAATCTTTGAAGGGACTCAACAGCAGCATCAACCGTACGTCACATTGTACTATTTTCTATGTTGAATGTGCGTGTTGATAAGCAAATTAGTCGAGGAAATCACGTCGATGCTACTGTCGTTCCCCCTGGACCCTGACCCATCGACTGTGGAGATCATCTCTGACCTAATCTATGCCAGCAGCACTACGCTGGATGGCCGTCGGTTTGCATCGGACTTCGTCGGCAGGCGCAAGGCGGATGCTGCGACGCGTGCAAAGAATGGCGTGGTTCTAGGGTCTGCGAAGGCCGTGTCCATTGCTGACGTAGTGAAGGCGCAGCCCAAGCCGACGCAGCAATCAGAGTGGGGAGGGTTCAAGGTGGTGAACAAGAAAAAGAAGGGCGGCCGTGCCTAGGTGGCCGCAAGGACATGTCTGTGTACTCTGAGCGTGGCGCTGTGTACTTTGTCTGTTGTGGGTGTGTAGTGATGTCGTGAGCTGTAGTATGTTGTCTTTTCTTAACGCGCGTGCAGTCACTGTTACAGTATCGTATAGCCATTGGATAGTGCTAGTGACTAATGACCACAATTCCACTCACTCTTCGACGCGTTGAATAAGATCGATGGATCCAGAATGGGAATAGAGCCCAGTTATCATTCCACTCGAAGACGTGCAGATCATGCATACATTCACGACGCGGTAGCGTCCTTCTGTCCTCTGGATCCGTCGATATTGAACATGTTCTCTACCTCTGACATGCTCATCCCAGCGTCCTGGAGGTTACCGCCGAACATCTCTGCACCAAAACCTCCGAGATCCATGGAGTTGATGTCGAAATGAGCGTCGTGAGGCTGTCTCGGAATGCTCGCAGGGTGCTGCTGGACAGCGTCGAAATTTGCGAGCATGGTCCCCGAAGAAGGCGCTTTCATCGGGCTTGACAACGCCAAGTTGGGTGGCTGGTCACTCTCTATAGGAGCGCCACCACCTAGAGACGTCAAGATATCTCCCATGTTTCCTGAGGCAGTACCTGCATTGAGCGCGTTTTTGAAAAAGTCTTCTTCTTGCTTAGGCTTCAAATCAGGCCCTATGATGGACATCGCCGAGGGTTGGCTGAACATTTGCTGGTTGCTGGCGCCTGATGCACCGTTGGCGGCAGCATTGAATATGTCCATGTCCATGTCTAGGTCGAGTTCGATTGGCTTGTCTGCAGACGTGCCAGCCGTAGGATCAAGCGACGCAGCCGCACCTGCGACATGCTGAATCTGCATATCCGCGCTCGTCACAGTCAGGTCTATGTCCACGGGCCTATTCGCTTCCGAGAGTGCGGCCATGACGAGCTCCTGCGGGAGCACCCGATGAGAAGACTTCGGTGCTAGAGTGACGGGCGAGGACAGTACGCTTGGAATTGAAAAGAGTTCCTCAGGGTTGATGCGCATGCTAGCACTCGACAGGTCAAGCTTGTGTTGGAAGTTAGGACGCTGCAGAGATGAGAGCGAGACCGTCGATTGGCGGCGTGGAGTATGCAGTGATTTGGAGTCGGCACTGTCCGGGGACGACTCGATAGGCAGCCCTGTGAAAGGGTTCGACATAGAAGGTGATGTGGGGGACATTGTTGGCGACGAGGTGAAAGCTATCGCTGCCTGAGTCGCTGCAGCGGCAGCGGCAGCTTCAGCTTCAACCTTGAGACGTTCCTCTTCCCTGCGAATGTCCCGCTGCAGAATGGTCACAGCATGTTGCTGCTTAGTTTCAGCTAGTGGTACTGTACAAGTGAGGAGAGAAATACATGCCAGCTGAGTGTCAATGGCGTCGCACAGTTGATCGTACTTCTCGATCTCACGCCCTAAGGCGGCAGTCAGCGAGCGGGGTGGTCGTGAAGCGTATTGCTGTATCCCTCTGAGGTGAGAAATTCGTGAGCCTCGATTTGCAGCCCAAGGTGAAGGCGCACAATCTCTTAGCATCCGCATAGAAGCCATATATCTGCCCGGTCTTGACCACGGCGCTCTGCACATGGCTCAGACAAGACCGGCCTACTAGAATACAACACTCACCCTTAAGCACGCCCCGAGTGCGTCGACCTCTGGCTCCAAGATGCCTTTGGGCACAACCGGGTCTGGTGGGGGTGGCATGGACGCATTACTTGATGACTTCAGGATACTAGACATTGCAGAATCCCGTCCGGAAACAGAGGCCTTCCGCGGCGCTTTGGGTGCCATTTTAAGCAGTGCAATAGAAGGATAGTGACTCTGGCCAGAATGACTCTGAAAGATTGACAATCAGTAGTACTGAGCTGGGAGGAGATGAGTGTGGCGGTGGCGTTCGCGGCAATTAGCGCTTTGTGGCCTTGCCTCCGCCTTCATGATTCCCTGCCACTGCGTTCGCCCTCCCTGCAATCCGTCTGGACCGCATCGTCGCTACGTTGGCTGCTCTGGACTGTTCTGATACCTTTGCTGTGCACGAGAAAGACACAGCGTTACGTATGAGAGATCGCCGGACGCGCGTGAAGTACGACTACCTCAGGTACTGCCTCGGACAACCACTGTGACAGGGCTGCCAAACCTAGCCGCATACCAGGATGCAAGATGATCAATTCCAAGAGAAACGCGGCACCTCCCATATGGACGCAATACCCATTGTGCAGTACCCAGTGAGTCTGCTGTCCTTGTGCTTCGCCGTTGCGCACTAACTCTAGGACGTCTCCAGCGACGCGTTCGTCACATAACAGGAATACAGATTCGGAACTTGACCCCGTTCCCAGCCCGAGATGCACTTGCTTCAGCTTTGAACCAACCTGCCCAGTTCACACCACAGGGTCATCTCGCAGATGACCTAGACGTCGCTGTAGGACGCGCTCGAGCACGTAGGCTCTCCTCTTCATCAAATATACACCTAGCTGGAGTGCGGAACGACTCCGAAAGCGTGCATCGGGATGGAGTTGAGCGCACGAGCGAGGGCATGATGAGAAGGAGGACACTGTCGAAGGCAAGCACTTCTGCTAGCTCGAGTGCCGGGGCACCGGTATCCTCGGGAGCAGCAAGACGTCCCTCTGGCGGCGTATCTACTGTGCGGCCACCTCAGAGACAAAGGACGACCTCCGCTGCATCTGTCTTCACCGTAGACAGTGACAGGACCCCTGCGACGGATTGGCGAGACTCTCGCTTATCCAGCTTGAGGTTACCACAACTTCTGCAAGATACCTCACAATCCAATCTCGAGAAGGTGCTCCAGGGCCGTCTCGTAGAAACCTTCATTACAATCTCAACGCTGTCTTCTGAAGAATCGCGCAGCCGACGGGCGTCCCTCACAGGCACTTCAACGAAGAATCATTCGTCAAGACCAGGCGCACCATCATCGGCGCCATCGCCTATCAAGTCCGGTCCACCTCGCTCTCATTCTAGGGCTGCGTCATCCTCATCGAATGGCAAGGTTCCTAGGTCGCCCATTTCTCCAAAGACGCCTGGCTCGTCTACGCATCGGCAACGACCATCTATACCCTCTTCCTTGCCCCCATCCCCATCCCCGTCTGCTTCAGGGTTTCCTGTGACGCCTCCTGCTACCCCACCGTTACCTAGCTCCCCTGAGCTCCTGTCAAACAAGGGACTCGCTGTCCCGGACTATATCTCACCCATTCAGCGGCCATCTACCAACCCCACATTTCAAATCGACGCTCAGTCCAAAGGAGAGTTTACACCAGGAGTGGACCTCAGCGGGTCCAAGTTCCGTGTTGAGGTTTGGGGCAAGGCGAAGCATGGTTTAGGCTGGGCATCCACCCGTGGCGTCGACATCAAGGAGAAGAGCAAGCAGACTAGCCATGGGAAAGAGTCTGGTTCGGAGTGGAGAGTACTAGAGAGCTGGGACGTGGACCTCATGAATCTCGTGCCACTTACCGAGGATGTAGGTGAAGACCGCCCGTGCAATGACATACTTACTGACATTGTGATCCATAGCTCGCCGCTCATCCATCGCATCTGCATTCCAATGCACTCGTCGTTACGCTTTCGCCACAGGGGCAGACGTATTACCTGCCACCACCGACATCTCCACATAAACACGCACTTTCTAGCACGGATGCGTCTGGGTATAGCTCGGAGCCGGAGTCAGACGTTCGGAACGTGAAGAGTGCTGGTAAGATTGACTTATCAAATCGGCCTGAGGGTGCGGAGGTAGTATTATCGACTTCCACCTCCTCCACACGAGATCTGGGCGAGAAGGATGACAACGGGTCATTCAGGCGAAAGGGCAAGAGAGTGACATCGTCATGGCCAGATTTGCTACAGTATGGTTCAGTTATTGTCACAGCGTTCTTATTGCTGACCTTTTGCCAGAATTATTGATATGCAGGCACGCATTGAAGACACGCGGCGATCGCTTTCTGCGATTGTACATGACATAGACGAGCTAGTGACCCAACCTGGCCCCACACTGGTGAGTGTCTTATCCCGTGCATGGCTGCAGGCGCCGTTCGCTGTCCCTGCGACGTCGGGCGCCCTTGTTTGCCACTCTGCATACATCGGTCTGAAGCTTATTGACTGAAAGCGTCGCGAAGTGTCGGAACGCGAGGCCTGGGCCGGACAGCTGCACGCTGAGACAAATACTCTGCGTTCAGAGTCTGATGGTTGTATGTCGCATCCACACTATCATACTGCGTGGTCTCACCAAGCACAGTGAGGGAGCGTATACAAGCACGACGTGAAGCCCTCCAGACGCGGAAAGGGACACTTGCTGCAGCCCGAGAGTGTCACGAGAGCTACTTACAGTTGGAGTTTGATCTAGAGCAAGAGATCATAGACGAACGGTCAGTTTACCAGCTTACCAGTGCTTTGTATACTCACTCTTCTATCTAGTCACCGGCTTAACACCCTCAGGAGAGACATTGATCCCCTTTGCAGTGACGTCATTAATACTCTCGCCTTCGTCTTTCCCATCGAGCTGTTGTCGCCACCCGACCTGCTATTCACCATTATCGATGTCCCGCTTCCCATACCAGTCGGTGCCACCGATCCCGCACCACCGCTCTCGCTGCCCTCGCACAAGGATGTGACAGAAGAGACAGTGGCAACGGCCCTTGGTTATGCGGCGCAGGTCGTACATCTGCTTGCTGCGTACATGGGCAAGCACCTTGTGTACCCGGTGACGAACATCGGGAGCAGAAGTCTCATCAAGGATAGCATTTCTGCAATGGTGGGACCGAGATCGTGAGTGTGGAAGTATCTCTCGACCGTTCTCACCATAATCTTTCGGGTGTAGATTTCCGCTATTCACAAAAGGCGTAGAGACGTACCGATTCGAGTACGGCGTGTACTTGCTGAACAAGGACATTGAATTGGTACGTCGTAATGCCGCAGCCCATTGCGCATTCTAACGTAACTCGGCCAGCTTATGTCCGAGCGAAATCTTCGCGCGCTGGATGTGCGGCACACGCTGCCAAATCTCAAGAACCTGCTTTTGACGCTTACTGGATCCGAAGGAGCTACGCGTTCGTGAGTACCGGTTTCGAGTGTTTCATTTACATACACCCTAATACCCGATCTTACGGCACCTGTGCACAGAACGCCACGCTTTTCAGTGGCATCGTCGTCTGGCTCACTGGCGTCGCTGCGGTCGCCAATCCTCACTGCATCCTCTTTGCCCTCGGCACCTCCTAGCACGTCCGCAATAGCTCCCTCGGAGCACAAGGTGTCCGGGCCACCTGATGGGTTGCCAACGGTCGCCATCACATCCCCGACTGTCGCGGACACAGAGTCACCGCCGCGGAGTGGATCGACGACGCCGACGAGGTCTGTGGCAGAGGCAGCGACGTCGCGGAAGTCGCGTGCGTTTCTTGACCTCACGCCGCTTACGGGGTTCGGCTTCCTTCGCGGAAGATACGCGAGCGGTAGTTCGCGATCTGCGTCCGGTTCCCAGGACGGGCCGTCGAGCGAGACGGCACACGACGGTGAGGTGATTGTTGATGGTGGCGCGTCCGCTGCCGAGCCTCCCTCCGGGGCGACGGATGAGGAGGACGACAGACGGACGATTCGCGGGAGGCGTGATACCATTACGATGGACGCGGAGGGCAAGGTGATTGGGAACGGGTGTGCGGTGCGGGGGCAGGATGCAGGCGAGAAGGCGGCGAATAGCAATGGTGTCCTGCATTCGGATGCGCCGTTGCTGGTGCATGGGACGAGCTGAACTTGTATTGTTATGCTTTCCGTGGGATTCTGGCATACTATATGGTACATTATAGAACTAACTAGTTTTGGTATACGCGTTGGTTTGGCCGATTGGATTGTATTGCGGCGAGCCGATACGACCTATGGTCTACTACTATGATCGTCAGGGCCTATTAGTTGTGATCGGTCGCAAGGCTATCGGTAGCGACGGGGCCAACTCAAAGTTACTGTTAGGCACACACATTGCACCCACAGCTACTTAATGTTTAACACGTGCCCCCGCCAACCTGAGTGCGCATCAGACGGTCGGGGTGGATTGTCCTACTGGCGTGGGGTATTTTGATACCCGCCCGCAAATTCGTAGCGAGCTACTCTGCCTCACAGAAAGGTGGCAAACATGTTTTCTTGTGCTGTCAGATGGTGGCCACAGGCGGAATGGACCGACGTCAAGTCGGAGGCCCTTGCTTCTCTTATTCAACCTGAACGCCACCGCGGAAAAGCGCTGCCACACCCGGTCTGCGCGCCCCGGGATTTCCTTGGGATTTTTACGCAGAATCAGCTCTGCTTCTGCCGACGCTAAAAGGCGCATCTAAAAACCTTGAAGGCAAACGGGCGCCGGTGTCCGGGAGAGGCTTATGTTGTCAGAATGTACGAGGATGACCTCGTTGATGGCCGCATGTTGCGTCCTGCCTCGAGCATACGAGCTGGAGTGCTCGAGGCAGGCCATCCCGGACCGCTGATAACTGGCGTAGAGAAGCGTTGCAGGCACGGAGGCATCGGGGTGGCAGAAGCGCATGCCTACTAGAACGGGATGGGCGGGAGCTGTCGCTGCCGCGGCGACGAGTTGTGCTGCGGGCGCCGATGCCGATTCTTGCGAGTGGGAGGCGGGTCACATCACACTTCGTGCCATGACGACAGGCACCGATGCGGAGGCTTCGTTCGCAGACTCGCACGCACGCGCAGAGAACGCGGCCAGCTCAAGCCAGACTAGATCAGGACGAGATAGTCCTCCGTCCGTCTGCGCTTCAATGCATTGTGCCTATACTTGACCAACCTTTGTCTAATGTTCGCGGGTGGCGGTTTGGATTGTCTTGCCCGTGACGTTTGCTTCCGCGGCGTCGTGCCGGGAGAAAGCAAGTGGATTGTTGAATTTCTGATGCAGTGAGTGCAGTCGGCAAGGGTGAAGAAGAGGCTGGAAGCGGGCAACAAATAATAGCCTGGGCAGCAGGCAAACAGGGTTTCAAGGGGCTCGCGTGGCAATGGCCGAGTATGGCAGTCGGAGAATAAAAAATGTGGGTGTCCCCGGGGCGTTAGCCATTTATTTAGCGTTCGTCTGCCTCTCGTCAACCCGGCCGTGTACTAGCTAATATCCCAGTCGCTGCTCTCAACATCTTGCTCAAAACTGCCCGAGGTGTGCTTGTCGTCGTTCTCTGCAGCCTGCTCCCCATCGCTGACCGCCCGAGCAGTGTCCAGCCGCATTGTACCATCAACCTTAGAGGCGTGAAACCAGCTGGCAGGTCCGTCTCCTGTCCCATCACTTGCGTGTTCTGCCTCTCATTCCGCGTTCACTACCGGCGTGCACTCTGCAGAAATACCTTTGTGCAAATAGCATCCGTTCGCTCACTATCCTACCCGTACTTGCTCAATCTGTTCTCTGTCGTGTCTTTGCATCAAAAGTATTCGCCCTGTCTCGTTCATCGCTATGAGTACTACTTTGCAATCCTCTACATCCCCTGCCGACAGTCGCCAGTCGCCGCAAGACAGGAAACAGACTCCCCCTGCTTTCCTCGATCTCGCTGACTCGGTGCGTCCCTATCTAGTGCAAATCTTCACCACTGTACTGATGATTGTGCTGCGCATACATAGGCCTCGCGTCACGGTGGTAATATCCCGGATATGGTGCGTCGTTAGCGGTGGATTCGGGGTTGGAGGCACAAGTGGTAGGTACTAACACGCAATGTCTTCGCAGCGCATCATCAAGCGCATGGAACACGAACGGCAACGCGCTTTGCAGCGTAAAATCTTCGAGGACCAGATGCGCGCCCTGGAGCAGCAGCAGGCCCGCGAACTGCTGGCACTTCCTTTAGAGGCCGGCCTAGCTGTCTCTGCGCCTACCACACCTCCACGCGTCAACATATCTCTCAACGATGAGATTCACTCTGGTCTCGGGAGTGGATACGGGCGCGCGTCTGTCGATGCCGAGTCTCTCTCCAAGGCCGTTGGTTCCGCCTCGGACAAGCGCAAGTCGGTGACGTATGCGCCGTCGGTCAACCACTCCCCGGAGATGCCTACGAGCAACATGCAGAGTTTTGCCCGCCCTGGCGGCGCCAAGAGCATGCCTGCGAGCCGACGCACATCGGCCAGCGAGCATGATGAGGAGCTTGAGGGTCATTTACAAGGGCTTACACTTGCCGGCGAGCGCGCGGAGCGCGAGCGTATGCCTGCTCCTTCGGGTGCCATACCGCAGTCGATCCTTCGCTCTACGAGTGGCTTCGCGCAGGCAAACGGGCAGCACTTTGGCAACATTTACAATGCAGGCATGATGCTCGACGAGCAGCTGGACCATGAGATGAACAGTGAGTCTGCATCTTATCTGACCGCACATTGTCTAACCTATATCAGACGCTATGCGCAATCTCCCGACCTCGGATGAGGACAAGTTTGGGCGGAAGGTGATATGCGTTGTTATAGCACAATATGTTAGTGCTAACCGAGCAATCCTTCAGCTTTCGGCTTCGTCAGCGGCGCTGGACCTTGCACCGCTGTCTCAGACGGCCCAGCGCAACTCCATCAGCCACTTGAATGGCAACGGACGTGTTCCCGAGGCTTACGGACGCTCGGAGCGTCGCACAGTCACCAACCCGACCATGAGTCTTTCTCCTGGCCACGGCGACATGAACGGCGCAAAGGGCACCGTCTCTGGCAGCGCAACCCCGCTCATGCAGCAAGTGTCTCAGGGCATCGCGCAAGGCCTGTCTTCTCGCCGCGGCTCGCCGCTGAGCCTCACGGACCCGCTGTCCATTACGACCGCGCGTTCCGTACCTGCCACTCCTCTCCCGGGTGGACCTCAGTCGGCTTCGTTGATGAGCAAGGCACCTGGCACTCCAATTTCTGGAGAAGGTCCTTTGAATGGCATGCTTAGTGCTCAACATTCGCCACAGACAGAGCTTACCCCGTCGCTTCAGCGGTTGCCTTCGGGTGGTTATGATGGGTATAATATGATGCAGTCGGACGATGCCATGCAGGTTCGTCGCGCTGTCTTGACCCACGTTTTCCTGTTGTCTGACTGGACAGGAGCAGTACGGTGTTGACTCTGTGTATGGGCTCAACGGTAACGGCTCGGACAACGGTCGTTTCAGTTCGTACAGTACTGGGTCGACAGCACTCTACCATCACAACGGCTCGAGGTACGGTCTGGGCGTGAACGGCAGGACGAATGGTGCAGACAGCAAGATGGGTGGGTTGCACGGCCCCAAGCACAAGCGCGGCGACGTCGATCGCGAGTGTACGTGGGCGCATCTGTTGAACAGTGGGAGGTTGTTAATCAATGATGCACAGTCAACCGCTTCGCAGGCACACGTTTGGAGGATTTGCAGGGCGAGATCCCTACGCTCTGCAAGGATCAGCATGGTTGCCGCTACCTTCAGAAGAAGTTGGAGGAAGGCGTGCCTGAGCATCGGGACATGATCTTCCGCGAGACCTTCGGTCACTTCGCGGACCTAATGACCGGTGCGCTTCTCTGGTTTTCACGCATGTACGTACGCTCACTGACTTCTCACAGATCCGTTCGGGAACTACCTCTGCCAAAAACTGCTGGAGTATGCGACGGACGAGCAGCGGAACGTGATTTGCGAATCTGTTGCGCAGGACTTGGTCAACATCTCGCTGAACATGCATGGAACCCGTGCGGTGCAGAAGATGATCGACTTCCTGTCCACCCGCAGACAGGCAAGTCGCGTTTCAGTCCTGTCACTTATATCGCTTACGAGACGAGGCAGACTGACCTCAAATACAACGCCCAGATCCACGCTATCATCATGGCCCTAAGCCTGCACGTCGTTGTCCTCATCAAGGACCTCAACGGCAACCATGTGATCCAAAAGTGCTTGAACAAGCTTGCTCCTGAGGATAACCAGGTTGGTGTTGTGGAGACTGCGCTACTGATGAGAAACTCGCTAAATTTTCTGATGTTGCAGTTCATCTACAATGCGGTTGCTGCGAACTGCGTGGAGGTCGCTACTCATCGCCATGGATGCTGCGTCTTGCAACGATGCGTCGATCACGCATCAGACCAACAACGCGTGCAGCTGGTGAACGAGATCACGTACAATGCGTTGACGCTCGTGCAGGACCCCTACGGCAACTACGTAAGTGATCCACCTGTCGTCGGGGTTATGTTCCGTGTTTGCTCATGGAGTGTACTCGCGCCTAGGTCGTGCAATATATCCTTGACTTGAACGACAATCGCTTCAGCGATGCCGTCATCCGCCAGTTTACTGGCAATGTCTGCGCGTTGTCCGTCCAGAAGTTCAGTTCCAACGTCATTGAGAAGGTTCGTGCTGAGGGGTTGATCTGATGCTCGCAGTGTATTAATGATGTCACCCTGCAGTGCATTCGGGTCGCGGAACATAGCACTCGCAAGATGCTCATTGGGGAGCTGTTGAACCGCACGCGGCTGGAGAAGCTTTTGCGCGACTCGTACGGCAACTACTGCGTCCAAGTATGTTACCCTCTTTGCCAGGTGGTTGTCTAGTACTGAATCATCGTCCTCTAGACTGCTCTCGATTACGCGGAGCCTAGTCAGCGGGCCCTCCTCGTGGAGGGTATCCGGCCTGTCTTGCCTTTGATAAGAAACACGCCGTACGGCAAGCGCATTCAGAACAAACTTCAGCGAGAGCACGTGGACGGCTACGGCGGAGGTGGCGGCTATCATCAACACAGTCCTATCGGCATGTCCCCTCAGGGAATGGGCATGGGTGGGCACGGTGGTCGCCACATGTCGCACCAGCTGCACTCTCCGGGGTCTCTGGCTGATGCGTACACCACCCCGAACGGGCTCTACGGCGGACCCGCCTTGCAGCAAGCGCTGCATGCTTCGCAGTTGCACAGCCTGCAAGCGTCGGGCATCGACAGCTACGTCATGCAGGGCTCGAACAACCACAGTCCTGGCCTGACGCCGCCCCACACACACGCCTCTGGGTTCCCGTCGTACGGCGGGATCAACTCGTACCCCGTGGGTGTCGCAGACCCGTACCAGCGCTCGTACGCGTATGGCATGTAAGTCGTTCGCCGTGGCCGCCCTTATTCCGGGAAAAACTATGAAGCAATCGCCGGTCCTTTGGTCGCATCACTTTAATCCTCGCATCTCCCACCTGTAGGCGGGTCTATACCTATGCTGCCTCTCTATGCCTCCCTGCGCGTCGCGTCGACGTGCATCCTCATCAAGCATACTACACTCTTTTAGTTGGGCTTCACTATTACATCGGGCACTCACGTATACTACCACCATCCCGCATTTGTATTTTGCAGCACCCATGCATAACGTCCCGTCGCTCTCGTTGTCCGGTCATCTGTTCTCCGCTGGCATATACAGAGACCCTTTCTTGCGTATACACCACCCATTTGTACTGCGTACCTTCTTCATCCCCGTGTACAGCGTACCCCCTTTCTGCACCCACCGCCGTAATTTGTCTTATTGTAAGTATATCAGTCCAGGCATTTGTCTGTCATCCTGTAGTTATTTTGCAATCGTACAGTCGTTTGGTAGGGTCTTTGTGCATGGATGCGTCTGCCGCCTACTTCCATGGACTCTGTGAAGGCCAGTAGTAAAGTAGAGGCTCGGCATGTGTTAGTCCCACTGTTGGAAAGGGACAGTTTATCAAGGGGTTCAATGTTGCAACGTTGTCCTTTGACCAAGACAGTGTCAATGTTCATTGGCATTCCGTGGAGCAGAACTGGCCGAAGGGCAATTTGACAGTCTGCAACGAGACACGTATTCCGTGTCCGAATCTTCTTGAAGGTTAGATTGAACATATGCAACAACGATGTCCCTGCGTCCACCTGCATGGGTCGAGCGGGTTCAGGAGGGTGTCCGAGCCGCAGCCCTGGGCGTAAGCCTGAGTAGGCCCATCTCCTCGGCGAATTCAAGCATGTATCGGTACCCATGTAGGCACCCGGAGCCAATATATGCCGCTTATATTGTCCTTTTGAGCAGTGAATGCACATGCCGTTGCGGTAGGCATGGTGGTTTCGGAGCGTTCTCAAGCACTGCATTGATACGCACAGACTGCAGTTGAAGGTCGGTGCGAAGCATCGCTGACTTTGCGTGTGCAGAGAATACCACCAACACAATGCTCCCATCGGTGCACCCATCATACAACGCACTGATGCGTGCATTGATGTCGGAAACTTATCAGACGATGTAGCCTTATCTAGGTGTTACTTATAGGCCCGCGGGGCTGTCAGACAACCTTGGGCAAGGAAACCGTGATATAGACCCCATTTAGGTCGCGCACGTCCGAGTCGCCAGAACTTCAGAGCGCAAGAAACGGGTATCTTGTCGATGGACCCGGCTGACGACGCAAGGACAAGTGGTTCGGGATGGCAACGGTGGACGGGGGATGCCAAGAGGAGACTGCCGATGATCGAGTGCTTGGCTCGCCACCTCCTCATTCCGTTGGAGCTCGGTTGGAGCATCCTCTCTCGCCCCCTTCCTCTCTTTTTCTTCTCACCACATCTCTACTAGCGTCGACCTGCTGCCTGGCTCGACCCGCTGGAGCAAGCACTTACATATCTTCTGTACTATCAGCAAGCCGGTGTTCCGCTTTCGGGCGCAGCATAGCCTCCCGCGCGCACGCTACACTGTACCACAGAGCGCCGAGCTGCAGTATTCAGGACTTTGATATAGACTCTGCTCACGACGCGTCCCACCATGTTCACTGCTACCATGCCCTCTTTGCTTTCGGACGGCCTGCTGCCGCAGCCGCCATCATTCCAGAAGAAGAAACATTATGAAATCCACAAAGTGCTCGGAGAGGGGACGTTTGGCAAGGTCATGGTGCGTGCTACCACTGTCCACACTCTACTTGCACTTCTCACCCAACGTGTTGTGCAGCGCGCAACATGGCATGTCCCGCCAGACGAGATCCTCGTCGCCCAGTACGGTGCAGCGGCCGCAGTAACCCCCCAGTCTCTCCCCTCTCCCACACTGAGCCTTCACTCCAACAATTCTTTCACCTCCGGATACTCGACGACCTCTAACGGCACGGCCCCTGGCTCTCCCCTTGCGTCCCCAACCTACGGCGGTTTCTCGCCAACTGCGCACTCGGATCGACCCAAGTCGAAGCGCAAGAGCACCGCGTCGAGCATCAAGTCGTCCTACCTCAGCGCAATGGGCCATTCGTCTGCGGGTAATGGGATGACCGTGGATGTTGCGCTCAAGGTCATTCCAAAGAAGAAGGTGAAGGGGAACGAAAGTAGCGTCTGGAGTGAGATGGAGGTCCTCAAGGGCTTGAATCACCCGAACGTTGTAAGTCGTCGCATGATCCTATCTCGCTCTTGCATGCAGCAGGCGTGTGCCAACCGCCACCATGACGTCACGTCCATCTAGACGCCCATAACTGACCCTCCTCTCCTAGGTAAAGTTCTATGAATGGTTCGAGTCGCGAACCAAGTACTATCTATCCTTCGAGCTTGCGGTTGGCGGTGAGCTCTTCGAGCGCATAACCCAAAGGGGCAAGTTCACGGAAAACGACGCTGTCGCTGTGTTGAGGTACGTCATGTTCCTTTCGTTATTGTACGCGCTGGTTCTGTCGGGAGATAGCGGTGTTGGTGCCGGTAGATATTGTTGTGTGCATTCGTACATCCAATCTACTCCCAAACTTTCCATCATGAACCTAATACCGACGCTCCAGATCCATACTTTCCGGCGTCAAGTACCTTCACGACCACGATATCGTCCACCGAGATCTCAAGTGGGTCTCAACTGTTCTCGCCCCCGCCTCCACACGCACGACCGACTGATCGCATGCGTCTATCATTAGACCAGAGAACATCCTCTACCGCACTAGGGACCCTCACTCCGACATCGTGATTGTCGACTTTGGCATGTGAGTGGTGGAGTCGCTTGATTGTGGTTTTTCGGACGGCGGCTGAACGGCTGGGCCGCAGTGCGAAGCATCTGGACCAGCCGGACGAGAAGCTCACGTCGCTGGCGGGCAGCTTCGGGTATGTCGCGCCAGAGGTGCTCACCAAGTCGGGTCACGGCAAGGCTGTAGATATATGGTCTACGGGGTACGTCCCGAGCCATTCGTCGACGCCTTATTTCTTCTGACGGTCGCTGGGCTAGTATCATCACGTATGTGCTACTATGTGGCTATTCACCGTTCCGCTCGGACGATACGAACGAGCTCATCCGCGAGACGACTGCTGCACGCATCGAGTTCCATGAAAAATATTGGAGCAACATCTCATCCGAAGGTACGCATATAGTCATAGTCCTCACACGGAAGCTCACTCCCGTCACATCATGTAGCGAAGGACTTCATTCGAACCCTTTTGAATCCCGATCCGAACAAGCGGCCGACAGCTGAAGAGGCATTGAAACACAGGGTATGATTCCACATACGCTGGCTAACACTGTGCTCATTCCTCCTGCCGTACCTAGTGGTTAACATCGCATCCGGCTTCGACCGAGCACGACCTCACCGGCCTCCGAGAGGCGTTCAACCCACGTGCAAGATGGAAGACCGCAATCAACGGCGCGATCGCGTTGAACCGCCTGGGCACGCGCATGAGCTCGGGCTCGGGCGGGTGGCGCACGAAGAGCCAGAGCGGCACCGATGTCGATAGCGACGACGACGATGGCACGCAAACGACGGCCGCGAAGAGCAACGTGGAGCTGCTGCAGCCGGGTGAAAACGAGCACGTGGTCGTGACCCCGCCTGGCGACCTGGATAGGGAGCGGGCGCATGCTGTGGACGTGCGCGCGTGGGTGGACGCGTCGACCCCGCCCGCGTTGCATACGGAGAAGGGCAAGGAGCGGGCGAAGGATGAGTCAGGGCAGGCGGCGGCGGGCGAACACGAGGCGCAAGCGACGGCGAAGCAAGATGCTCCGTCACGGTCACGGTCGCGCACGAGCAGCCGGGCGGCGGAAGCACACGAGCGGGAGGAGGGCGCACTGGAGCCGCAGGGGCGCCGGTCGGTGGACAGTATGAGTGTGCGGACGGAGGATGATGAGCCCGCAATGCCGGGCAGCTTCAATGGCTCGCTCGGGCGCCGGCGGAGAAGTGGGAGTACGCGCAGCCACTGGAGCCATCAGAGCCACCATCTCCATCCAGATGGGCTGTTGGCGGGGCTTCTGAGAAAGATGAAGTTGAGCTGAGGTGGGCAGGACAGGAGCGCCAGGTACATAGACTGTGCAGTATGGCAGAGGGTATGTGTATGGCGACTCCTTGGTTATAGATCACTTATTGGTAGTAAGTAGATGGACGCAGTGACAAGATACCAATTGGGGATTGTATGCACGTCACAGAGATGTATTCTATAGTCTGTCAATCGCTCGAGGCTTTTGTCATTTCAGCGCCGGTATGTTGAGTTCAATTCACCGCCGTATTCTTCCTATGTTTCTAGTGTTCATATACATCTGTGATACATTGTTGTTTTCTAGGTGGGATCGTGGTACTGAAATTGAAGTAGATTCACTCCTCCTGCCACGGTATTGCCTCGAGGTAGCACGATAGCAATGTTGACTGTAGTGACCGTAGTACGAACACTGGCTGAAGAAGCCTTACCTGCACTGGACAGCCGAACTAGAGTAGTGGTTCCCTCCTCCGAGATCTCTCTAGCTACTTGCCAGCGCAACTACACTACGGGCGTTTATGCAATCACCAGAGCATGCACACTGCCACATCAGTCAGAATTTCTACAGTGCCTATGACACATGGCTACTGACTACCGTAAGTGGGCTACGCACACGTTCGGAACTACACTCCCCCCCAACACGAGAGGCTACACTGACGCGCGACCACCTTCATATTTATGATCCTCGTACTATACACTCCCGCTATACTGTACATGCATCCCGCTACTCCTGCTCCGGCAGAGTGTACTTACTCAGTTCGACCCTGACTCCACCCTCCCCAGTAGCTACTTCCCCGTTGTACGCGTCGCGTCTACATAGGGCGCTGCCCTCGAGGACGTTAAAAGGAATCAAAAAAAAAGTGGGCTACGGTTTGTCGTGGCAGCTGTTCTGTAAGCGGAACACAACGCAATCATATAATATGTCATAGGCTGCCAACTGCGAAGTCACTACACTACTCATGGCGGTAAGAACGTCTCCACTTTAGATGGGTTGTCTTCCAACCACCTTATCCCTTCGTCCAGTGCTGCCAAAAAAACGGCATGTGTGCATTCGTGATCCTTTGGCGGCGATCTTGGCGAAAGATACAGTCTCTGTGAAACTTGTTGTTTGGCATGACTTTGCTCATGGTAGAATGTGAGGCACCAACTGACCGTTCTACGAGACAAGGAAAATTGATACCTTCTCTTTTCACGTTCCCACGTGTGTGCACTCTCAATGGCATCGGTGAGGGAGCCCACCACGTTAAGAACATCGAGAGATACGTGCAGCTCGAAGAAAGCCAACGACGATAAATCGTTGACCCAATACCACAGCGATTCGTGGCAGCGGCGGGCCACGATCTCGTCGACTGTCAAGCCACCAAAAGCGCGCTCGAAAGCCTTGCGGAATTTCTTGGGACAATATTCTTTGAAGACGAGAAGCCGCCGCATGATTGTGTAGCCGAAGACGTAGCCCATGGATTCAAGATCATGCGCTGCAGTATGCTCCGCTGTTCCCTTACGTGCTACGGCTTTCAGCAGGTCCACAGCCATGAATTGACGGGTCCCCTGTCCGTATTATCAGCGATGTCCGAACGGCGAGAGATCTGACATGCATACCAACAAACTCGACGACGTGTGGTCTATTGAAATTCAGTATCAGACAGACTGGTACCATGAGAGTATCCGACTTACTAGATGCCATCACATTGGTCTGCATAGGACTGGTGCGACCACGACGGTCGCGGGCCCCCCAGAAGAGCTCTTCGTCGATATACGCGCCATCAAAATCGGTCAAAATGCCACACACACCGGCCGACGGTCCACTGGCAAGCAAGAGATTTCCTGGACTGATGTCGCAGTGGAGAATACCCCTCACAGCAAGCCATTGGTGTGCTGAGTGTCGACATATCAGCGAAACCGTCATGACCTAACCACAGGGTACGCACCCTCGATGATCGCGCGGAATGCGCGGAGAAGCTGGAGATCGTTGGTGTACTTCCACAATGGCTCGCCGACAGCAGAGAGAACAAGGCGATGCAGGATCTTCGTCCCTGAACAATTATCCATCCAGCCGCCGCGCACGGCCGCAGTGTCCACTGTCTTCAACTTCCCCGGCCCCTCCTCGTACAACACGTCGCCCCCACAGAGCAGCCGCGGGATACTCGGGGGACAATCTTCGAAACATTTGTACACCTCCGCTTCGGACCAGGGCCGACAAGGATCACGCCACGACGACTTGAGGACGTACACCTCGCCTGAAAACATGCGTTTCTTTTTGGGTCGCACCACCTCGATTGCTCGCCACACATTCGTCGCTCGTCCAAAGAGCGATTCGGAGACCCAGATGGGGTGCCCGACATTGCACCAGGTACGCTGTTCAGCAGCGTCGCAGACGGAGACGAGGTAGCTTGGTGAAGATTCGCTGTCTTCGCGCGAGAGCTGTTCTTTGAGCTCGCTTGCTATAGAGGAACGCCGTACAAACTGCCTAAACTTCCTCTGCGAAACTGGTGTTACCGAAGGATCCTGGCCCAGCTCCTTCTCGCTCAACTCGCGGGTAAGCGCACGAACAACCCGTACGAACAGGGTTGTATCGGGACGACCCGTGTCATAACGGGAGTCAGCGACGATGCTATGTGCAGGCGACAACGAGACGCCAGCGTGGTCGACAATCATGACCCGGAACTCTGTGCCAATAACAAGGAGCGCGACGGTGAAGAGCCAAAAGTGATGATGGGCGAGTTGGGTGCGAGCATAGTCGACGCACTGTAGAATGGCAGACGGGAATGTTACGTCGAGATCACCGTCTACTGGGTCTGCTTTGACGACACCAAGCCCGACATAACGCTCCCAAAAGGGCCTTGTAGACTCCTCGTCAAGGAGAAAGAGATCGGGAGCATGGTCAAGGAGTTCTGGGGTGTATGCAGCCGCTGTAGTCTGTCCACTGCGCTGGTATTCCTTGTCGCCCACCGAATCGACAAATCGACGACGCACAGTGCCAGATGGACCGAAATCCGTCAGGTGCGAGAGAATTGGCATCTAGCAAAGGGCGGTAAGAAAATACGTGAACAGAGGAATTTGAACGATTACCAGAGAGTCAGTCATTTCCATCTCAATACTGGCTTCTCTGGCGCGCCGCCGGCTATCTGTCTTCTCACATTGTCCTTCGTCATCGTCATGAGGGAGTGCTGAGCGCACAAGATTGAGGAGCTTGATGAAGAAGTTGCCTGCTTGTTCGACATGAAGGCGTTCATGACAGTGGTCAATGGCAGACGGGCTCTCGTCGTAGACACGCAGGCGCCTGAACACAGATGGGTCATCATATGTTATCCGGCCGAGCACATCGTCTTGGAGGAGAACGTGTGCAAACGAACTATGACCTGTAGAGCGACGTCAAGGATAAGAGAATACGATCCTAATGTGTTTGCTCACCCTCGTGAGAGTACCATCCACCATCTGCGCATTGCCTCTCCTCGTCTGACTCTGACTCTATAGACGACAACTTCCGAAATGACATCGCCCCGCGACGTTGACGACGAGGTAGGATGACAAGGGTCAGATGCCGGGGTCAGACGCGGACCGTGACCGTGACTAGACGGAGACTCGCTTCAGTGCATACATACGGGCAATAGCCCACGATGTATAGCGATAGCACTTGCATACTATCATCAGTGGGGGGCAACGTGGGCATAGTAACTCTGGCACCATGACTGTCATACTAAATACACTTGTTCTCCTGCGTCCTGTCCTAAACTCGTCTTGTCTCTGGGCCTCAAACATTGAGCAGCTTCGCCTGTTGTATGCGTCTCCCCACACTGGTGCCGTGACAACTCGCACAGCAACTCTGCACGGCTTTCGGGAGAACGAGACGAATGTGGTAAGCTTCCCTCTTTCTTCTCTATGTATCCAACGCAATCCGTTGATCGCCACTGCTGGTCGACGCGGCTAGGCGGTATTCACAAGGGACAGGCAGTCAACTTTGAATTCATATGGCTACTCCCCGCACCCCCTTGCGCAGTACTTGGAATGGGTTCGAGAGTTGATAACAAGTTCTCCCATCTCCACGTCCCAGCATCATGCAAAGCCGGTTATCCTGAGCATTACCGCTTCCGAACCAGGGGTTCTGGCTCAAATGGTCCAGGACATTCAAGTCGCCCGTGACAGCCTGCGCACTGAAGCCTTGAGTAAAAGCCTCGCAATTGAGCTCAACACATCGTGTCCGAACATCCCCTCCGCACCTCCGCCTTCCTACGATCTCCCTTCCCTCCGCCCTCATCTAGACGTGCTCGCAGCCGCCGCACGCGCAGACCCTTCGCTTACGATAGGCCTGAAACTCCCTCCGTATCCCGACGTGACGCGCATCCACGAGGTCGTCGACTGTCTCGCCGAGTACACCATCCACGAGCCAGAGGGCGATCGGAACCCGTTTGCGTTCCTGACATGCACTAACACCCTCGGAGGGAGCGTGCTCTTTGCTGGGGAGATCGACGCTGCTTCCGCCTGTCCCCCTCTACCCACGGACCTCGCCCCGACGGCGTTCGCTCTCCCGACTGCAGTGGGTGGTCTCGGCGGAGAGCGATTGCACGCGATTGCGCTCGGAACGGTGCTGGGCTTCACGCGTGCGTTGGCAGCGCATTCCAGTCCCGCGGTGCAGGCGATCAAGGTTATTGGGGTCGGCGGTGTGGAGGACCGCGCGTCTGCAGACCGGATGCGTGCGGCGGGCGCGATCGCTGTGGCGTGTGCGACAGCTCTGGGCAGGGAAGGTGTTGAGGTGTTCGAGAGGATAGCGCTTGGTGGATGAGGCGTGGTGAACGTCCGTCGATTGGTTGGAGGTGCGTCTGTGCTATTCTGAGGTCTGTCTGACGATCGAATCGACTGGTTGTATATCAGTGCTGTACACCATGTATCGGTGTTGTACCAATAGAGGCGTGTGTACTTGGCCTTTGTGCTTTGTGATGATACTGTCAAGTCACTAGCACATGTCTTGACGAGGGATTGGCCCAAATTTCGAGGCATACCGCGATGTAGCTCATGTACTCGTGGCTGAGTGTGTTCTCTCGAGTCTCAGTGTAATGATATTCACATCGCAATTACAATTATATGTGCAGTCTACCCCAGACCGTGGACGGCGACAACAAACTGTGCATTTATGTAGGGACCTCGGTCGAGATATTTTGCTTCCAAACAATCGTCGAAAGTTCAGTAGGTGAGCCACTACTATGGTACGTACGTGCAATTGATTTTATGATAAGTTTTGATAACGCGCCCAAGTCTCAATACCATCGGGTCTACGCGGTCACGTGTCGAACATAACCTATCATTGATGAGGCAAATGGTAACTTACAAGTGTTGTATGTACTGGTTATACAGACGAGGACAATCCACAGGATATGCGCGACCTATGCCGCTGCTCGTCAAGTCCGGGATAGTAAGGAAGACGGTAGCAACATGAGATAGACAGGCGAAGATAGTACTAGATGAAGAGTGGAGAAATGAGATCGGCTCAACCCATGTAGACGCCGTTGTTGAAGTATGCGTTGTTGAACATCGAGAGATCCTCCTGCAACTGCGCCTCCCCGTTGCCCTGCATCCCCATCAAAGGGCCCATGTCATTCATCTGACCAGGCGTGAGCTCGTCAGGGTACATCGAGTCCCCGGGGTACACCGAGCCAGGATAGACAATCTGGAAACGGGTTCCATACGGCGGCGGGCAGCCTGCGATTGGGGAAGACACTCCGAAGGGGAATATCGGGCCCTGGAACCCGGGCGCGAAGTGTGGCTGGGGCGGCGTCGGCGGCGCTGAGCCTGAGGAGGATGCGGACGGAGATGACGCTGGGGAGGGAAACGCAGACGCGTTGCTGTCGTCGAAGGCCCCGCTAAAGATCCAGTCATCCACCATGCGCTGGACGCCCACGGGGAAGTCGGACATGGTGATACCCGGTGCGAGCGTTATTACGGGCATCGGTGTGGGAGGCGTAGAGGGCGTGGGACTGTGAATGAAGAGGGGTTGCTGGTCGAGCTCGGGAGTCCTACTGGGCGTCATGAGGTAGAGTGCCTCAGATGCGTCCTGCAGGAGACGTCAGGGCGTGCGAGTACGAAACGGAGGAGGTGTACTCACGGCATACTTGGGCTGCGCCAAGGGATCATCCTCTTTCATAGCTGCAAAACCAGCTTGGAAAGCCTCGGTTTTCTGGAGGTGCAAGGGGGACATCGGCGATTCGCACGAGCCATCGCTGCCGGGCGAGTACTCCTCGTAATTCCAGTACCCGGGGTGAGGCGCCGAGTTCTCCGGTGTTGAAGGGGGCGGGATGGGGGAGGCGGAGGAGGACGAGGAAGAGGAGGAGGACGAGGAAGAGGAGGAGGACGAGGAAGAGGAGGAGGACGAGGAAGAGGAGGAGGCGGCGGCGGCGGGCGGGTCACAGGGTGTGGCATCGAAGACGGCGGTAGAGTACTTGTCTGATAAGGGGATACCGAGCTCACGCGTGACCTTGCTCGTCTCATCCTCCGTGCGCAGGGCTGCGTCGAGGCGCTTCGCTTCTTGGATGAGGGTAGTGAAGCCGCAATCGTTCGCAATCATGCGCCCGAGCTCGTGGCAACGCTCGCGGTCCTTCGGCCCATTGCGCTTGACGTTGCGCTTGCGCGGCTTCTCGGTGCGCACGACGGGCATGAAGCGGTAGCCAGGGTACTTGGCTTCGTGCTGGCGCTTGGCCTCCTGTGCACGCGCGTACCATGGCATCTTCTTCTCTGCTGTCAGGGACTTCCAGGTGCTGGAGACGATCTGAGAGAAGAGCCGCTGATCGTGCTCGACGGGCTTCGTCTTGAGATGCTGGAAGAGGTTCTGGCGGAAGAGAATGAAGGCATTGGGGGGACGGGGGATGTGGCCTGGACCCTTGCGGTTGCGAGACAGTGTGCTGGAGTTGTATGGGTCGAGTAGAGAGGTCGAGGAGACATTGCCATCGGCAGCGACTGAGGACGAGACGTTCGGGGGTGGAGAGCGCGAACTCGATGGGGTGCGAGTGGTGCGGTCCTGGGAGGAGGTCTTAGAGCGGATGGCTGGCATCGTTGTAGTACCTGTGTGGAAAGCATGTGAGATGTAGACAGACAAAGAATTGGAGTGGGAACGCACGCTAAGGGACGCGGAATCGGGCGGGGAAAGACGAGGCGGGGAGTTGAGGGGCGGTGGTATGATTTGAAGGCATGCTTTATAGGACTGGCGGTGCGGAGGGACATTGTGCGAGGACTATGGTTGTGGTGGCCTGTTCAGAGGCGATCCACTGCGTCGGTGCCCGGTTGGACGTGCAGGCGCCCGTACCCCCCAGTACTTTCACCATGCAGGCAGTTTCTCTTCACCTCCCGATTGCTGATCTCTGGTGTCCCTGGCTTCCATCTCTGCCAAGCCGCCCGTGCGCAACCTCCCCTCTCTCGCTTTCTGTGTCCCTGCCCCTTCTGCGGCCCTCGACTGGCACCCCACTTTAGAATGGCCGCCACGAACGACGCGCCTGGAGAGCAGCAGGAGTGTGCGGGCGACGAGCGACCCGAGGGATCGGCACCGGGCCCGGATCGATGCATGACAGATTGATCCCGCGAAGACGATCGGCGATCGGGAAGAGACGGGTTTGGAAGGGGGACCCTCCATTGACATCCATCCGAAGACAGGACACAATGGCCTCCTCCCTCCCTAGCGCCCGCCGTCTTTCCCGCGGTCCATATCTGGCTCTTTGTCTGTGTGCGGGTGAGTGCGCTTGATGACGCGTGCTGCTGAAGAGCCGCCCACACTCGCCCTCCGTGCCCTGATGCGGATCCCGGCGTGCCACTCCGGCGTGCTGCCCAGTCTGCCAGCCCTGCATCGTGCTATCGGCAATGTGCGAAGTGACGGGCCCAGCTGCTCGTCCGTCAGGTGGCTGCCTCGCTTCCTCAAGGGCCGAAGGTGGCGCCGGTGAGGGACAGGCAATGTCGACGCCCTGCGCCGTCCGACCACTCGGGCGATGGCCGCTGCCTCGTGTCCGACAGCCAGGCCCGCCGAAGCTGTGCCACTGGAAGCTGCCGTTAGCCAGCGCTAAGTTGGTTTCATGGACGGACGGGTGACGTCGCTCACCTCGGGGTCCGCAAATAGCAACTCGTGTTGCTCCACGATGCACGCGATGGAGGCGATAGAGGGCAATGCGACAAAGGACTCGGTGCGTAGCCCTGCAATGTATACTATCGATCCATTGTCTGCTGTGCCATGTGCCCGGTTGCCTCTCTGTGCATCTGCAGCGGCACATAACCTAAAAGCGCACGTTATGCATAATGGGTCTCTCGATTTGGCTCCGTGGGATGATTTCGATCCACCAATAATACCGCCCCTTGCGGCGCAAATCCCAAGACCATTGTGGCACCGCCACTGAACATCATCGTCACGCCAACTACTTGCAGAATCCAGATTCTACTTGAGCCTTATGCTTATGGTCCTTGTACGCCGATGTCGTCAACGCCTACTACCCAGCTGGCGTCACTGCCGGGGCCTGACGATCAATTGCGATCACTGCCCATAATTATTATGTATATGATAGCACCCATTTATCAAATTGTATCATTGCAAGTATCCGGCGACGCGTCGACTCGAACCAACCCCGTGATCGTGTTTCAAGCGTTTCCACCCGAGTCTCCAAGCAGCGACCTGATGCCGCTGTACTCATATACAAGCGAGAAATATGGATACCCACAAAAAGGTACATGAGCTGTAAGTTTCAGTCCTGGATGTATGTGCGTACGATGCACAACATTGTGTACAATCCCAAATACAGTGCCCTGGGCGGCAAGCGAAGTTAGACTCACTTGCAACACCTACATTTCACTGCAATCTGGTCCGAAGCGTAGATGTATTCGAAAGATTTTACAGGAAATACAAATACATCTGGACCAGCATCGAAATAACGGACGCCATTTATGGCACTGCGCGGGCTAAGAAGGACCCATGTCGACGAAGGGTACTTCAAGGGGCCCCTTCATGTGTCTGGCTTGATGGTAGTAGCATCCGTGAGCGTGAAGTGACCGCTAGGACGGGGTAGTAAGAAAATAGTTTCAATGTTGGTGTCTACAGTGCAGCGACTATCCTTCGCTGAAGTACTCGGCCCTTCCGCAATACTTACATCGCCTATAGGTCGCAGCTAGTGAGCCCTCATGATCGTGGCACTCTTAGCAATTCCATAGCCGTTTGCAGCACGTCCGATGCTGTATTGCATTTGATATCATACATGCGCTGCTGCACCCAAGCCATGCATGTGCTCCTGCTCGCCGAACCCGCACACAAGCACAAGCCGACGTAGAGGACCGATTTCAGTCCGTCGCTGTGCGTACCGGGGCTCGACGCTCACTTCTGGGCTCGCCTGTCATCCGCCCACCGCCCTTCCGTGCACGCCGATATCGAAGGGGCCCTTCAAATTGGAAAGCTATGATCGCCTCGCGCCTATGTCTTGAGCGCCTCTTCGCGGTCGAGAACAGACTTCTCGAGCTTGATGAGGATGGTAGTACGATTGGGTAGCGTGTCAGTGGGCGTGTTGTGGGCGGTCACGCGCGCAGGCTGTGCAGGGGACCATGCATGTGTTTGGACGGATGTCATTCGACTGGTAAGTGAATGGCGGGGATCAGGTGGATGCGACTCACGAAGCCCAGCCCGTCCAGAACCGCCTCGACGATGCCGGCAGTGAATGAGGAGCAGCTCAGCTGGCTCATGTCCCGCGGGACGGAGATGTGACGCGTGATTGGCGGGTCGTTGTCGATGATCATGTCTGTGCGGGTGTTGGGTGAGGAGAGTAGAGGGTGAGGGCTGCACGTACATTCATCGGCGTTCTCGACGCTCTTCTCAATGGCGTCTGCAGGCTTGCCGAATACGGCGCGCCAGACCTGGGTATGAATGGACATCAGGGCGGGGAGGAAGCGGATTTCGCGCTTCGGCGCTTTGGCGGTAGCCTCGTTGCGGTACGACATGAGCTCCAGAACCCGCAGTCCTACTCGGTAACCAAGCGTGTTCAACCTAGACCATATCATTTAGCACGGCCGTGCACCAGGCCTTGTGAGAGAGCCATACCGTCGTTCGAGGTCGTTGATCCCATTGACGCGTTTCTGGGTGTACTGGACGACCTCCGAGAACAGGAACGAGAACGCGCTTGCGCTCACTTCTGCGGCGCGTATCTTGTTGAGAGGACGGTCGTATATGGTCTGCCGAGGCACAGCGGGCTTCGAGGCGGTGGCATTGGTGTTGATTGACGGTGCAGAGGGGAGAGAGAAGCGTGTGGAGGATGCGGCAGGCGATAGGTGTTCGTTACTCTGTGCAGCAGATGCGGATATGACGGAAAAGCGGGGGTGCGGCGCAGCGTGCATGTTGAAGTGCAGGAAGTAGTCGCTGCTCGGTCGGTGCTCAAGCGCTCAATACTGTGCGCAGGACGAGAAGCGGCGATGGGCGGGCCGGACACGAATCGGGAACCGTCGTCGGTGCCGGCGTCGGCCGATGAGGAGCGTTTGCTTCTCGCGCACAACGTCGAGCTCGCTCCTCCGGCAACGTTGCTTTCAGCGAGCGAGGCGTACAACGTCCAACGTCCAGCCCTTCCACCTCCAGACCAGTAGCGTAATCAACTCGGCTGGCGAGTCATCATTGCTCAGCAGACCGTGACAGTAATCTCAAGATTGTAAACACTCCCGAATTGTGTGGTTCAATCGTATCGCACGCCATGGACCATCTACACTTCCCGTCGTCCTCTCACCATCCAAAGGCCTCGACCAGTCGCGGGCACGGCCCTGCCTCTTCCGTGCATCACTCGCCTACTAATACCCACCTCTCGCGCCTCGCGATCCCCTACTCGGCCTCTCTGCCCTCTTTACGAAAGCAGGCTCTGTCTCCCGGACCAGGGAAGACCGACGAGCTCATGACCGGAAGCCTTACGGTTGCATCGCCAACCCGAGGCGCGTCGCCTGCCGATCTTCAGAGCCACCTCTATCAATCATTCCTGTCGGGCAAGACCGCAGACGTCGCATTGCGAATACGGGGATCATGGCACGCGATCTACAGACTGCATCGGGTTGTGCTCATACAAGCGGTGCGTGCTCTTCATCTTGTCTATATGCTGTGTGGTGGTGACGTCTCGAATTCTCAAGGGGTATTTCCAATCTCTCTTCGCCTCAGGCTTCTCCGAGGGCAAGTCCAAATTTTGGGGGCGGCATACCGAGCTGGATGTGATTGACATCGGATTGGACGACCCGAACATCACTCGAGCAGGTGAGTCCCATGTTAGTCTCGTGGCGGAGCATTGTCGGTTGTGGGAGGAATACGTTCCCTAAAGCTACTGTGTGTCTTGACGTCACCTATACGGCCGCCTTACCAGGCTGCTTATGAGCTAGTTGTGTCTTGTCAACGATACGTGTGGTCCGCGGTTGTGGATATAGCCTCCCACCAATGTGAGATGTTCTCTGGTGCTTTTCTTGCCTATCACGCCGATGTGCGTCACTCCCACGTCGAGGCTTGTCCTAGAGGCTATCATCTGTGACGCATGTCGTGCCCTATCGGGTGACAGTGTACGAAGGTGATCTACATGGTGCTAGCCGTGTGTCTGCTTGTGGACTGCTGCTTGTTTACTATGTAGCTCACCTCCGTACACATAGTCTAGACTTTTAGCAATGCAATCTGGCCTAGCACACCGGCCTTGTGTTTCTTGAAAATCGTCAGGGATTGGCCCTTCGTATAGTCCGCAGCCACGATTGTCTGGTATATCATCGTCTTCGTCACTGACATGTATTTCTTAAACAGCATTTGAGTGAGTCCATCTTGTACTACCTCATTCAACTGCGCCTACAATATGTGCCACAGAGTATGTATCGCTCGACTTTACGGTGGCGGCCCACCCCTCCACCTCTCACCCGACCTCATGCCCACGGCTTCGCATCCCCTTACGCCTGTCTTCAGTCTCTCCCCTGACCCTTCCAGCCCACCCCCACCGTCCTCGATTCCCGCAGGACATCAAGCGGCGACCCCACGTTTTCTCCTCTCCCTCCTCGCAACCGCGACTTTCCTCGGCATGCCTGCGGCAGCGGCGCATGCACTCCAACTCATACTCGCGAGCGTTGGCCCTTTCACCGTAGTGCGTTACCTGAACTTTGCCATCGGGAAGGGCATCGGGCCATCTGAAGAGGCGGAGGCGAGTGAGGGCAAGGCCGCCGTAGGCCTCGATGGCGTCGCGGAGATCGTACCCGATGAAAGCGACGAGCCCGAGCTCATCGAGCACCCTTCACCAGAATCCCCTACCCCTACCGTAGAGGTGCAGCGGGAGAAGGACACGGAAACGATCACCAGCAAGTTCTCTACTCTCTCGACAGCTGATACTCCGCCGTCACCTGGCTTCAAGAAGGAGGCACCTGCTTCGCCACGATCTGACACGTCGTCGATGCTCGAGTCGCCATCATCTCTGGAGTCGCCGACGACCATGCGCGCGCAGCGGCTCGAGCCGAGCTACTGTTATGGTGCGGTGAGCGACAAGGTCGGCGAGACGGCAGCGTGCTGGATTGCGCGCTGGGGAGCGGACATCCTTGCACGCGAACTTGAGGTGGGACGGGAGGTGAAGGCGGAGGAGGGCTCAAGTGGAGCGAAGGAGCATGCAATCAGATGGCAGGGGCTTGGTGAGCAGGAGATGGAGATGGAGAAGGGGCAAGGGAGAAAACGCGGGTTGACAGCACCGTCGCGGCTCACACCACCGGAGGGCGTTGGGAAGGGCACAGGGAGGGCACTGGAGGGCGGGGAGCGGGCGGTGCCTGTGATTTGGCGCCGCGGGGGCCTGAGTGCGAGGTGGGCGCGTGGGCTGATCTCGAGCGATGCGTTGTTCGTGCGGGGAGAGCGGGAGCGATATGATATGGCGAAGACGGTCGTTGAGCTTAGGAGGAGCGTGCCTCCGGAGGAACTGGAGGACGTGGAGGCAGAGGAGAAGGTGTGGGAGGAGCTCTTCCGCACGGGGATATACTATGAGAATATGGTAAGTTATGTTGCAGTTGATCACTGTTGAGCAGTGTTCTGATGTTCCGCAGGGCTTGGACGACATGATGGAAATAGCGAAGGACGTCTCACCAAGCACGGGCCAGCCCTATGTTCCATTGGCCGTGCTTCAATCTGCGCACTGGAACCAAGATGTTCTGCGGCATCGCATCACGTCTCGCCCTCGCGGACCCTCGTCGCCGTCCCCTCCACTTTCGCCATCCGCGCGTGACAAGGAGCTCGGCCTCGGTGTGTTGAACACCAAACTCAGGAATGAGACGGAACCATCTTGGTACCCTATTCCTGGCGATTCTTCCGTGCGCATCGGCGACAGCGCGGGGGTGGAGGGTGCCAGTACAGAGCAACAGCTCGTCGAACTCGTCACGTCTTCGACACTCGACACCGGCAAGAAGGGCATTCGGACGTGCGAAGAGAACTTCTTCGGGTTGCAGCAGCAGCGATACACCCCGGAGTCCGCCTCCGTGCATGGCGAGGTCGCGAGCAAGTTTACGCCGCACCCGCCGTTTCGGTTTAGCGTCGAGTTTTGGGATGTGGACACCCTCAAGGAGAAGAGCCGTTTGCATAGCCGCACGGTGTGGTACGCCGGGAGCTTGTACAACGTGTATGTGCAGGTGGTGCGGAAGAAGGGAGTTCAATTGGGTGTATACCTTCACAGGCAAAGCTCCGTGGACCCACTTCCGCCGTGCTCAGCGCCAGCTATACCTACGCTGGCAGGTTCGACCGGTAGCAGGACGCCTGCTCAACTGTCTGCGCACTCTGGACGACCGGCGAGCTCGAGTGTCAGTGGCAGCGTCGTATCATCGCCTCGACCGCATTCGTCTCACTCGCACCCGACCACCATAGGCTACTCGTCTTCCGGCCTGCCCATTCTGCCGCTGTCGCGCAGCACTACGCCTGTCTCAACACCCTCATCTGGGCTCGCCTCGTCCTTGCCCTCAAGCAGTAGCAGCAGCATAGTCGCGTCTGCACCCTCACTGCCGCTCATGCTCCCCGCCACAGCACCTGCCTCGGCGCCGCAGCAGCCCTACCGGGACCCGCGGCCTGCAGTGAGCGCGTACTTCGCTATTGCGTGTGCGAGCGCGACCGGCGGGAGCATGACGCGGTTCACGAGCACTCCGGACGTGTTCAGCGTGAGCCAGAGCTGGGGCTGGAAGAGCAGCAGCTTGCGCACGGACGAGTATCTAGAGGTGGGTGGAGATGGGATGCCCAGGAGTGCCATAAGCACGCCTGCGAGGAAGGAGGTCAGCTTGCGGGCGACTGTGGTCCTCGGCGTGGTCTAATCGTCACCAGCACTGTCCTGCACCTCCTTGCCCCACATGATACCCGACTCAGGGAGGATACTTTATGCTACCACCACTCTATACTGTTGCTTTATGTCGTCGTCTTATTATCTGCTTTCGTGCACTACCTACTGTACACTCCGTCTCATTACAGTCAACCTCAACCTGTTTTATACTGCGAATGATATGAACCTAACCTCCGAACATTGATCGGTGCTACCTTGTTACGTTCCACTGCTAATCGGGCGCTGGCGCTGGCCAGTTAGCAGCAAGGCGCGAGAAAGTGCGTCTGCTTCCGTGGCAAGGAGCTGTCTGCCCTCCTTATTCGCTCGCTCGCCTCCTAACTCACAACCACCAGTCGCCTACCGAACCCGGGATGTCCTCCATACCGGCCGTGACGACAACAACGACAACAACGACAATGACAACGATTCGAGACTCGGTGGGTGAGGCTCCGCCCCTGCCTCCCTTGCCCAACCCATCTACGGGCAGCGCGAATCCTGCGGCTTCTTTGCCCGCCTTGTGGGGCTACCTCCAGCCCGCACTCGACCACATGGTCCGCTCGCCTACGAACAATCCTTCGAAAGCTCCTGCAATTGAAGTCAGCTACCACATGGGTGTGCACACCGCCGTCTACAACTACTTTACCTCCCAATCTGAGCAGGTCGCGCCCCCGACGGGGCCCGGTTTCCGCAATGGTCTGTCGCCCCCGCCTCAAGACAAGGGCAAGGCGAGTGGCACGGATCTGTACGACCAGCTCGACCGCTACTACGCGGATGCCGCGCGAGAGATTTTCCTCGGTACGCCTGCCGACGACAGCTCACTCGTGCATTACCTCGTCCCATGCTTCAACCGGTACTCTGCCGGTGCTGTGGCCGTTAGTCGCCTCCTCAACTACGTCAACCGTCACTATGTCAAGCGTGCCGTGGACGAGGACCGCGGCTGGCTCCGCTTCGCAGACATACTCGACGCTGTCGCGCGCACTATCCGCGAAGATGACAATCGCGAGAGGATACACCGCCGCCTGCGCGAGCGGCGGACGACGGAGTTGAAGAAGTTTGGCTATGTGGAGGGCGCATCTGCCGCGGAGCTCGCGCAGGTGGAAGAGTACGCGGAGGCGGCGAGTCCGACCGACCGCGTCATTCATCTCACGGCGGTCGCGTATCGTCGCTTCCGGCTCGAGGTGCTCGAACCTCTGCTCACGGTGCCGAAGATGAAAGGGACAGGGAAGAAGAAAACGAAAACACCGCCGCAGAACGGTGATAAACCCCCCATGCCGAAAGGTCGTCTCGCGCGCTCGGTGAAGGAGTTGCTAGAGTCCGAAGGAGGGGATGAAGAAGAGAAACGAAGGCTCGCAGGTGGCTTAGCTGTCATGTTGCGGGCGTGCGGAATAAAAGTCGATCATCCACTTCGCAAGAAACTCGACAAATTCATACCGCCTCCCGAGGAGACCGAATCCGCTAATACAACATGACGGACGTAAGACTTGTTTTGAGTTTTTCTGGCTATGCGGGTATCTGTTCTTGTATGTCTCGTTCTGAGTGTTACGACGCGGACGTTGGCGGTGGATTGATCGCCTGGCATTGAGACAAAAGTGTTGTAGTGGACCAGCACCCGACCAGTACCCATCCTCCTGTGCGCGGTGCGCGTGAAGCTCAGATATGGGTCTACATAAAGATAAAGATCATGAGGACATGTGGATATTGGGATCTCCGCACCGGGGTCAGCCCACGTCACACACACCCTCTCTCCCAATAGTTCATCTATAGACACGGGCGTAAATTTCCCCTGAGAGGATATAGTAGAGAGTAGTACGTGCAGCGGAGCACGCTTGTCACCCCGCTGACCGACGTATTAAGTTGATACTGCGCCCAGCCATCCGCATTATCTAGAAGCTTGCTATAGTTCTTCTCTCAAGTATGATCAATATTGACTTCGCTATGATTAGCAGGCATCATGCACTTCAGGAATGCGCCGGGATGAGTCTCGTTACACTCTGTCACGTCTGTGACAACAACGTGTGACTTCTTCCCTTCGAAGTCTCTAGTCCTTTGTAGGATTAAAGCTTTTAAGAAGTGCCGAGTTTTGGAAGAAATTCTATTGAGAGTCCGCATGTATCTCCCTACGGAAGCTAGGGGCGAGAGAGGAGTCAAGTAGACATTACCTCCCTGATTAGGCAGTGAGCATCTGTTTCCTTAGGAGGCGTGCATATGATTACACAAATTGTCCGCAGATCATGGCCGACTGGCGAAATGGCATCGCGTCTGACTACGACTGTGTGATGCAGTTGACATCAGGAGATTGCAGGTTCGAGACCTGCGTCGGTCATGTTTTAGCTTTTTGAATTCTAGGTCGGTACAGCACTATGCATGCAGAGCGTAGGCTACCTAGCATTGAGTGAGGACACTGTTTATCAAACATTGCTTCTGTCTATCCTTTGAATATCTGTGACCTTGGCTGAGGTGCAACTCTGACCTGGTATTTTATTGGCTGTGGGGGAGTCGGGTGAGGAGTGGAGATGACCACCTATCCCAGTCATGCCGGCGCGAAAAGAGCGCTCGCAGAAGAGCAGTGTATGGCTGGAAGAACAAATACGACGAAACAGCGACATCGGCAAAGGAACTAGCTTCATTGAGCTCAGAGCAACATACAAGCAGATCGAAAACCGGTAAAAGACGGTACTACCGATTCCCTGAGGCACTCCGGTGGACAAGGTCTCGCCAGGAGACACGTCTCACGCTCCCGTCGCTCAGCTGCGCAGGACAACGCGGCAACGACTGCTTGTAGGATAGGCCTGAATAATCCTTCGTGTCCCTCCGGGTATGCAGCCCTTCCGGGGGTGACGTCAAATGGAAGGATCTATCCACTACAGCACCGAAACTGTCATCTGTGGACTTTCGCGCTAGTCCTGGTGGGACTGCCTCCCCGCGAAGGGTACCCACCCCAGGCCGAAGGAATGAGAGCTGGGGGAGTCTGGACGGGAAGGGAGAGGCACCTGCGCGGAATGCGCCCGCAGATATTTTCGCTGGCCGCCTCCGATTGTAGGTGACATGGGGTAAGTGCACGTCGTGAGGGAAGGGCTCACGCGTCGTTCGCCGGACCAATGGCTGTCGTTTTAGCGACCGAGACCCGACCTCCGTGGGTACATGATCCCCCTTGAAGTATTCGGGCTCGTGATACGAGCCGGCCATGCTTGCAGTGGGTCGGGATCCGATGCGCCTTACAACACCCGCACGGGCATGTCGCTCGGGGAATCGCGTATAGCTACTTGAAGCCCTCTGATACCTGGGCCTGCTTAGTTTTTGTGCCTGTTCTTTCCGTAGCTTGCGCTGGTAATACATCCACAGTGCGCCTGCGACGAGGAGTATGATACCGACCAATGAGAGAGGAACGGCATATGCGGCCGTAGGAGTGGGGCTACGCAGCGAGTTGTAGTCCGATGCTAAATGACTAGATGACGAAGCGGAAATTTGGTTCGGGACGGCAGCAGCAGCTGTCGTAGCTGGGACTTCAACAGGGGAGTGCGTGGAGGACACGGGTGCGACTGATGTAGCTAGAACACAGGTGTCAGGATGGCTCAGAACTGGGCTCGAGTCAACCTACATTTGAGTGAGAACTGCGGGGAGATAACACTCTTTTCCGATGTCGCATCAGACATTTGGAGGTGAAATGAGGCGATGATGGCGCCTGCAGGCAGACCCCTGCATGTGAAGAGTGCTTATGAGCACCGCCATGAGGGGGCAAGGGTACAACAAACGTACAGGTGAACTATCTCCGTGCTCCCGTTTTCCTCGACGATGGGCCATACCGCGCTGCCACATTCCACTGAAGGCTCGTCACCACCGCCGTATCCAGATGTACATAGACTGAATGATGGCGAAGAGAACGAGTCGTTTGCAGTCCATTGTCCGACGATAGTGTCTCCCCACTTGTAGACTTCCCCCGCAGCAGGACTGAGCCAGGTGACGTCACCAGCGTGCACACGGGAGGCCAAGTACACGATAGGAGGGAAAGAATGGAGGAAGCTGCCGGTAATGTGACGTCTGCGCATAATCGCAAAAGAATGGACAGTACAGGGCCGGCCCTGGAGGTTATGGCGCCGTCTAGGCTTCAAGGAGGATTGGGATGAGTGAGTGGGGAGAGGGTAGGATGTTCGAGGCTGACGAACGATCGACCAACCGCTCTGCAAACATTGCGACTTTGACCACAGCCGATCGACAGCCACTTAGGAAGTATATCGACTACCACGCTGCAGGCGTAGACGCAGTAGAATCTATCTCCATCTTCAGCTGTGAAGTGGCCGTAGAGATCGCCTCCACATCTGAAGAGAACTTGGCCAACTGCTGTCTGTATGAGCCGTCATATCAAGCTCAGCGGCTGCAAGACAATATATAGACGCACTTCTTTCGTGCTTTCAGCCGCTCCAGCATTGCAATGACCTCATCCTGCTCCTCCACCGATAGCTCGCCTCCAGGAAGACTACTCGCAGTCTCCTTCGCCTCCTTCAAATTGTCCCTGAAGTTGTTTGTCTGCTCACGATGAGCCGCACAGCCGCACATATAACCATGAAAACGTACCGCTTGAACCAAAGCCTGCTTTGCCTGCTGCGTCGATGCACCTTCTGTGGCTTGTTGCGTCACTTCGAGGACCTCCACAAGCTTAGGCAGAAGGCTCTCATATACTGTAGACATGATTCAAACAGCGACACGTTCACAAGTTTGAAGAAATGTGGCGCCAGGCGCTGGCAGCCACAATGATGGGCGCTTGCACAGCACGTTGAACATTTATTCAAGCGCGCGCTGCATTCATCTTTTTGCTGTACATCCTACGGTGCTCCACGGTATACGTTTACTTCTTGAACGGCATGGCAGATTATTTCTCTGCAAATAACAAAACAATGAGAACCACCACTGCTGCTCAGGCTACCAAGACGTAGAGTACGGGCCTGCGAGATCTACTCGCCACGCTGCGGAGTCCCTGCCGTCGACTCTCGCGAGTGGATACGCATATACGTGCTAGCTACTGTATATCTTATGGGCAGTTAAAACCTTGAGAAATAACAAGTGAGTTACTATCAGCGAGTGCCCATGTCATGCCTGACGCACACACTCAGACAAGCTCTAGTGAAAACGCGGCATTGCATTGCAGACTTACGGTCAATGTTTTGATCTGGCTGGCGTCCACAGTCGTGATCTGCCGCGGGTATTGGTATATGAACCGAATCAACGCCAGATATTCAAAGGCGCATGCTGGTTGTCATTCCAATTGCGTTTATAAAGCGGTCCAGGTGTCCACCTGTCCGCCCAACTTCTTGCACACGCAGTAGTACCACCTATACCTTCTCTCTTCTTACCCACACTCCACGATGCCTTCTGCTACCTTCACTGCTGTCACCTTCGGCATGGCCATCTCGCATGTCCGTTCCCGCAAGGTCGCCAGCATCCATCACCACACCAACGCCTCTTCTCCCATGACACTCATTCCGCTCCACGAGGCGCAGGCCAGTCCCGAGATCAAGTACCGCGGTCTTTACGAGGAGGCGCAAGGCCCCAAGATTGTCGAGTCGGGCATGGGCATGCGTGCGTACAACCCTGTTTACGGTGTCTTTATCCCGCTTGTCTCTCTCAAGGAGGCTCAGCGGAGTGCAGCGATCAGATACCGGGGCCTCTGAGGCATCCTGGGCTGTTTCAATGCTCGTCGTGATTGGTTGGGCGTCGTACGCTGCGATACTGTCGATCTATAGGCGCGCAGGTGCGATGTCGGGCGGATGGGGTGGTCAATGACGCCATGGTCTTGTCTGACAAGTGCTCGAAGGGGGTCGGGTTTGGCCAGCTCGCCCCTAGGTTGGATTCGGGGCAGACCGTCGGTCGAGACTGAAAGTAGCCGCTGGTCTGTGTGTCCATGGGGCGTTGGTCACCAGCCAAATAAAAGCTGGGATGCGGTGTCAGATTGGAGTGTGATGTGGCGGCACCGGAGGGGACGCCCAATGGATCGCTTGCTGAAGCCTCTAGGAAGACTAAAGCCGCCCTGGGGATTGGGCCGGCGCTGGTCGTTGTGCTCTGGTTTCGATTTGTTACGGCTCAGCGTTTGGTCGGAAAAATATAACGAGAAAAAAAAGTGGATAATATGAACGCACAAAAACAGTGTTACGGTTCCGTTATTGTCTGCACTGATCTTTTGAGTTTCAGAACACGGACCGACCTTCGACTCTGAATGAATGGTACGACGCGCTGCTGAAGACCAGGACCAGGACCAGGACCAGGGCTACGACCGGGATCACCAGGTATCACCGTGCACTAGGTGGAGTCTCCATCGGGGAGTCATGCCCCTGGTGGTCTTTACTTCGACCCCGCGGTGTTTGATTCACCTCTTTGTTGTGGTTGAGGTCACCGTGAATTGTGCCTCGCTTAGTCACACACCAACACCTGACCTTCTGTACATCATCTTGTTTCAGGTTGCACTGCGAGCGGTCGTTCGGTTTGGGTTGCGGATGTGCGAGAGTTCGGCGACGTGGGCGCGCAGTGCCGGCTGCATTACGCTCATTCGTCTGCTCAGACACTGACCCTCCTTCCATGGCTGCCCGCCCCGTAACTGGGGAAGATAAGTATCGCTCTACTCTCGTACAAAAAGTTGAACTGACTTACCTACATTTCTCTAGCGCTCCTCGTCAAGTCGCGCTCGATAGCGATTCAAAGGGCAGCTCCAGCTTCTTCTGCTTCCCCCGGCGGAAACCGTCTCTCTCCTTATCATCACGTATAATCGAATGCAATTCCTTCAGCTGGTCAAGGTAAGTCGTCCTTTTGCTTCCTGTGATTGCCGGTAATCGGATACTTGGTTCTCAACTAGCTGGTGACAGGAGATGCGGGAGTGCGCCGTGGTTAAGATGTCTGCATGCGACCTGCCGGCGGGCCGTCGTGTATTCGGTCGGCCCTTTTCTATTCCACATCCTTCGACTACTTGGCTGACGTCTGTTTGCAGAACCAGACACGTCGTCTGATTACACAGAAGAAGGATAAGATCAATCAGACTCCGCGCGTGTAGCACCATCAAGCCGAGTGTTAGCTGAACTGTGTCCTGTACGCGACCGGGTACGTGTGTTAACAAGAGTCTATGTGTAGGGGAAGTGTTCGGTGAGAGATGGGAGGCGGACGTATCGCGACTTGATCACTCGCAGTACGTTTGCCTCCCATCTTGAGCCATCTGGTTGGTGGGCGGGGAGACGGTGGTGCCATGGACTTGATCTCCCATGACACAATCGTCGTGCCTTTTGGGCGCCTATTTTTGGGTGCACTGCGAGAGGGCCGTAGAAATGACGAGATAATGGACAGGTGACAAAATATTCCATTTCGCTGCTAGTCAGTCCGAGTACTGTGGCATGTCAAAGTAAACCGATGCACAAAAAGAAACCGCACTGGGAGTTGTGTCGAAGTCATTCTATGAGCTGTAGATCGTGACAGTCTGCGACTTCTGTGCAGAGCCTGCGGAGGTAGAAGATACGAGTGTCTCTGACGGCAGAACGAAAATGAGCACGACTTGATGCATGCGCGTACACGGTCACGTGTGTCGCTGCGTTCTGCCACGATGACACGCCTGGAACTCCTCTTTTAGGGTCCGCGTCGTCATGCCCTACTCACACGCCCTCGAGTCTACTGCCCTCGACGTTCTCATTCTCACCACCGCCGTCCTTGTCGACTTGCGACCGTTCAGTCGTAAAGATGGGAAACCAGCTCGCAGTCCTCTCGCAAGCCTTCCCGCCGCGGTCCACGTTCAGCCCTGAACAAATACCTGACTTGACTGGACGTGTGATGATTGTTACCGGTCCGTCCGCTTGTCACTGTATACGCACCAACCATCCTAACAAACCTAGGTGGAAACGTCGGTATCGGCAAGGAGACCATCAGGGTAAGACGCCAGTGCCAGTCTCCCTACTACAGACTCAAACATGCGCACCTCTAGGCACTTCTTGACCACAATGCCAAAGTTTACATGGCGTCCAGGAGCAAGGAGAAAGCAGATGCCGCCATCAAGGAGCTTCAGCAACAGACGGGAAAGGAAGCAATCTTCCTGGAGCTCGACCTGAGCAATCTAGCCTCTGTACGGAAAGCTGCCGAAGAGTATCTGAGGTATGGCATACTCACAACGATGCATGATCGAAATGAAGTCTCACGGCAACGGTTCGCAGCAAGGAGAGTGTACTACATGTCCTGTTCAATAACGCGTGCGTCTGATAAACATGGTCTTGATTGCACACTGAATATACAGTGCAGAGGCGTGATGTGGGCCCCGACGGAGCTTCTTACTGCCGATGGGTACGACTTGCAGTTCGGCACAAATGTCGTCGGTAAGCACTCGTTGCTGTCTTCCCTCCTCGAAGTCTAAAGTGGACTTCCAGGGCATTTCTTCTTCACGAAATTACTCGTCCCGGCTCTCATCGCCGGCAAGGAGACGTCGTCCGACCATCACTCCCGGATTGTCACGACCTCTTCGGGCGCTGCGTACGGCTACACGCTTAATTTCGATGCCTTCAGAGACAGCCCTGCCAGGAGGCGCATGATGACTAACACGCTCTATTCACAGAGCAAGTTTGTGCGCATTCTTTCTTCCACAGTGTACGTGGAAGCGTGACTCAACGGATGGTATATAGGGAAACGTTGTGGTTGCACGGGAGTTTGCGAAGCGCTACGCAGATCAGGGCATTGTGTCAACATCTTGTAACCCGGGTGAGTCCAGTGCCTTCATGTTCCCGCTGATTCTTACCAGTGACCCAGGGAACATCAAGACTGAGCTGCAGCGATATGCCCCGTCGTTCCTCCGCAGTATCATGGTATGTTTTAACGCTCGAGACTGTCTCGTCTCTCACACTGTGACCATAGAACTTGGTTCTGTACGAAGGACCGTATGGAGCTCTCACTCAGTTGTGGGCAGGCACCATGCCGGAAACGCTGAATCATAATGGCAAGGTGAATACGCATATGAGGCTCAAGCATCGTCGCGTCACTCACGTGAATCCTCCCGGCAGTTCCTCATTCCTTGGGCACGAGTTGGCGAATGCCGACCGGAGGCATATGATGACGCTCTAGGCGAGAAGCTATGGAACTGGTTGGAGGAGCAAGTCAAGGACAAGTAGTCGCTCCTCGCCTGCCCGTGCTCCATTTCGAATTGATGACGCGCCGACGCATACGTAAATATGCCTGCTGCGAATATGATATGCGTTACAAGCATCACCGGGGAATGTGTATATATCATGTAGGTGGGTATGTCCTATTTATATACAAAAACCCTCGCTTCTCCTGGCTTCGGTCCTCATTTCGCCAGGATGGCCAAACAGGCTCGCAGGTATTGCCATCTCTGGTGTGCGTTCATGAGCATCATACTTGACGGCATGAACGAGGACCCAGCAGCACGTCGACGATCGCACTCGCGTCGAGACGTATACGCTATGATCGGGAACATGCCATATACAGAGGTTAATACTAGTACACTTTGTGCCTGTCGCTCGAGACGCGACTCAATCGTTCCTCAAAAGAAGCCTCTCCCGCTTCCAAACTTCTTGCACATCTCTCATAGCCTCCTCGTACATCCGCGTCTCAGTGATGTTAGTGCTGCCATGCGACTGCCTTACTGTGAGGCTGGAGAGGCCCAGGTCCGATGGTCGCTGCCGACCCGCGAGCTCAGGGGGCTCGCTCCCCGGGAAGCATTGCCAGACATCATAGGGTACGCTCACCATAGATGACCACCTATATATTGGCCCCACGGATACCGTAGGTGAGACAAGCGCGAGTGTCCCTGGGACCTCCTGGACCCTCTCTATCAACGCCTGCGACCGAGCTCGCGAGCCGTCCACAGTACATCGGTTGAAGTCGAATTCCTCGACAGACTGGATATGGAAGGCGGTGGGTATGACGGAGAAGTCGACCTCGATTATGAGATGATGGTATGGTGTCCCGGGATACTTCCTGTTTGCTTCCTCGATGATGGACGCGATGTTCCGTCGGGCGTCGAGTACGGCACAGTGGTTGAAGAACGTGACGTCACGCCCCGATATTATCTCCTGCTTTCCCTCTGTACAGCAGTGAGCGATGGTCTCTTGCGCTAGGCTAATTTGCACTGACCAATCCTTTCGCGCTGCTTGAGTATACACATTTCCTTGTGATTTCCATATTTCCATGCAGCGACCTGGCATTGCTGATAGCAGCGTGTTTAGACAAGGTAAGAAATGGCAATGCTTGATCGAACCTTTGAACAGTAGAATGTGGCAAGGCATGCCGAGCACTTCCGTATCTCCGCCTCGCCAGCTGTTCGCCGACACTTGTGAGCTGATTAGCATGTATGTCTTGGGTAATATGTCTCTCTCACTTACTTGGGGGTTGTCACAGACTTTGGGCTGGCGAGCAGATGGACGGGAATCCAGGTAGACAGGCAGCGGGGATGGGCCACCCGAGTCGATGGATCGGTAAAGACTCAGATAAGCCATTCTCTCGTTGTACAGTTTCTCGAATGCCAGCCATGCGTCCTTCGCAGGACTATCCATGATCTTCCTCCGCTTCGGACCCCTATTGATCCGGTTCATCGACGGTTCCATCGCCTCGAGCACCGAGCGATACCCTGTATATGCAGGGAGCGTTTCATCGATGATGGAGAGCACCTTTTCGAGGTCGATAGGCTTGAGCCTTGACAAGTACGGGCTGCAATCGGCGAAGTGCGTGAGGAGGCCCGCCCCGACTGCTTGCGAGATCCAGATGAATTTGTTCTCTGATATAGAGAGGTTGTATTGGATCGAGAACGCGCACGTCATGACTTGGACAAAGGCCTCAGAGTCACGGCCGTGCGACTTCGCTATGTTCGTCGCGATAGGGCCGAGGGCTCGTGTGACATACGAGAGGACTTTCGCGCTGAGGAATGCATAACGCAGTGGGTGGGATACGATGGAGAGCGCACTGATGGCGGAGAGATGCGCCACGAGATTCACAGGGTTGAGTGGACGAGCGTCCAGTACCCGCTTCAGCCTGCCGATGGCGAGTTTTGTGACCACGTCCGTTTTGCCGTCTACCGCGGCAAGTGCGCGGTCGAGGTGCTCCAGTTTTCTCAGGATGCTGCCCAGGAGGAGGGACGCAGTAGAGGACTGGGACCTCGCAGCGAGCTTTGCTTCGTCCTCCTCGAGCCATAACTGCATAGCGAGCTCGATGACCGTCGGCGTAGATACTATCTTCTCGTAAAGCGGGCCCTCTCTGCAGCAAAGGGTGTACCATACCAGGGATATCATTCTGGTTGCGTCCGCACGCCGCTTGTCATGCTTGTCCAAAGCCTGGACACACGCATGGAACATGAAGGAGGTCCAAGCGAAGACCCCTTTCCAGTTGTCAAGAACGAGCTGCGAAATTCTGGGGTTTCCGAAGACTGGACGAAGCTGATTGAGACCACAGAGACCCATCTCTGCCCACTGGCATGCGGCAATGCAGAGCGCCGTAGCTGGATTCGCGACGGCTGGGACGTCGCTCTCTCGAAGAAAGGAGAGGAATATCTCCACCGCTTCCACGGCGAAGACGATGTACTGGCCTTGAGGCTGCCAGTGGTGCGTGATGAAATACGCATCTAGGAGAGAACGCCTCCGAGCTGCCGCCAGTACCTATTTCAAGGAGTATTTCAGAAACGAGCGATGATCAGAGCTGATCCAACGGAACAGGCCTTACGGACAATGGGTCTTGATTAAATTTGCGGAGGATGGCGTCTGTATTCATCTCAGACATGATACTGTGCAATGTGATTGTAGTATGAGTGCAGGTTGTGAAAGAAAGGGGGGAATGCCAACACTTGGGAAACCGGCACGGTATGTATCGATCTAACGATGCACGTCTTGATATCATGTTCAGTTCCAGAGATATTAACTATCAGGTGACGTCACTGCTGGCGCGGTCATTTTACATAAAGGCTAATGATAAGACAACCCCGCATTCACAGACAACCGTCGCTGGTCTTCAATGCTGTGCCAACAGGCTCGTGCCAATGGACTCTGTGGTGCTCATAGAAAGGGATCTGTCATTTGGTGCGTATCTATTCAAGAACATGTTGCGAGGCGTGCTCTTCCACAAACGCCATCAGTGATCTGCGCCAGATACCTATTGCATACGCAAGCAGACGAAGATTTGGCATGGAGACGACAACTTGCGATGATCACTACCGGACACGGCGACCCTGCCGCAACACGAGAATCAGTTTCTACTGGACATACCCTGCATGTCAGACTATAATATAGCGTACATGTCATGGATCATCGGTGACTTTATGATCATCACTTATATTCAAAGTACTTAACACCATCTCACTTCGATACCCAGCACTTGATATCAGCACCACACTATGTATGTACTGCATCTACAGCCATCATGGGCAGATTCAAGTCGACCCCACGACGACCGAGCCTGCCTTACCTCAGTAGAATCTTTGTAGGCTAGTAATACTCTACTAGGATGGAAGCCGCCCCTGTGACAGTATACTGGCAGTTCATCAAACAAGGTCTTCTAAGAAAGGCAGACACTCAACTCGAAACTTCTCCGAGTCATGGTGTTTTGAGGGCACTTGTTTCGGCGCCTGGACGCGTCGAGCGAACGCCACAACGCGTCTCCCGATCGAGATCTGTCTGGCCCCCATTCTCGCGTACAGGGCAGCGTATCGTCTCTCACCTCGTCCTTCTCAAACTTCACCGGATCAAGCCACCCTGACATCCTCTGCGAACTATTGGACACGAGTGTCTGCCGCCTCTACACTCTTCCACAGGAAGCATCGAAACCCCACGAATGGCACCGCCAACTGCCCTACCGCAGGGCGGAGGCGCCACCACTGGAGGTGCACCTAACTCGTTGACATCAGCATCACGTTCAAGACAGCAAGGAACACGAAAGAAGATCAACGCGGATGACGCAGCGTACCACGCGCCGCCGTCCGCGTCGGCAGCGGGGGCGAAACGCACGGCCACAGAGCGGGCGGATGGCGAACCGCGAGCGAAGCGGAAGCGTGTCGATGCAGCAGCAGCAGCAACATCGAATGGAGGAGGGAGTGTAGCAGGAGGAAGCTCGCTGCATAGCCAGAAGAAAGACCAGACAAACGGAGAGGGGAAGATCAACCTGGTGCGTCCGCCGCCCTAACCCACCCACTCGTCCTGACACGGCTTCCGCGCACGCGCAGATCGACTTCTCTACGCTGCCATCGGAGGCGATTTTCGAGTACCTCGTGCAGTACGACCTTGTGCCCGACGTCGAGCCGTCGCCACTGGCCGCGGACGACCCGCCCCCACCGACGGCGCTTCTACGCCCGCGGAGCAGGCGGCACGCGGACACTGCGTCGCCCGGCCCCGCGGTGCCCGTCACGCCTGCGAACCGGCCGCGACGCGAAGTGCCGGCGCGCCGGCGGAGTGCACGGCTCGTGGAGGACAGTGGCGCGGAGCCCATCGTGCCGGTCCTCGCGGACGTGCATGAGGTGCATGGCATGCTCGCGCAGGTGGCGCAGCGGCATTTTAGGGAGCATTCGGTGAGGGAGGTGGATACGCTCGCGTCGTTCATGTGTGCGGTGAAGGCTAAAGGTATGTCGGTCTCGCCTTGTTGTGTCCTCTGCGCAGGCTGGGATGCATGACGAGTGGTTACTGACATGTCCGCCCCCAGCACGGATGGCGTCATGATATCGGTAGTCGCCCGTCCTGTCTTTCTTGCCTTCGAGGTATGTCCTCTTTTCTATAGCTAACCAGTGGCTAATGGCACTCTAGGTGTATACTAGATACTGTATAGTACTCTACCATCGGCATAGGGCTTTCCGAGCCCACCAACTGCGGTATTTCCTACTACCAGGGAGTGGCTGTATGCGAAGCCGATACTCATGTGCGTCTGTCAAATGGTTCATGTGGGCGAAGTCACCACGAACAAGTCCGCTGAATGAAAGAGAGCGCCCGCACGTCTTGCCCCGTGGGCGTTGCATTGACGGTGACCTTCCGATACATGGCAACGCTGGCCATAGACGCATGATGGCTGTGTTGCTCACTGAGGGAATCGAGTCAACTAATGCAACATTACGCCCAGGCAATGATCGGCTTGGAAGGAAGTCTCATTTAGAACGGATGTTCGTCGCATCTTCTACTTTGTCTACACACTTCTAATCGTGCGCGTGACTGCCTATGCAACCACCTACGACGCGCGCTGACGTACGTGTATTCCTTGTCACTTGTGGCCAGCGTCTACATTACTGGAGATTATTTGGCAGATCGACTCTGTGACAACTCGTCAGAAGCTGGTGGAAGGTGTCCTGCACGAAGGAAGGTAAGTGAAGCTGGGCTTATCGTTGAGAAGACTGTGCTTCTGGGCGTATACGAATCTCGGGGAGGATGGGCTTCACCGTAATGTAGTCCCTGTCCACGCGCGTCTGTCACACGGGGCTGATGTCGGGGGTTCGCTTGGACTTGGTGGTGAAATCCGCAAAGCCTGGTACAGTGGGAGTCGGCGGGAGGAAAGGTGGTACCAGCTCCGGTGAGAATACTACTCTCATAGTGTGTCCACACCTGACTAACAATTGAGAACAACCGTTGATCACGTTGATTGATTACTGGGATGTGACGGGGGTGTAGGGCGGGCCGACGCCTGTTGTGTAGCGCAAGACGGTCGTCGATCGGCGGAATATTTGGTGTCAGGCGTTTGTTTGTAACGGCATCCGGCATTGAAGGGGACGTCTCTGAGGCAGCGGGCTCAGACATGGAGTGGCAACCTCGGATTGTGGCTACAGGTGACAGCTGGGGACAGAGCGGGAGAGGAATTGGATTGATGAAGCCACCCGCGCGACAACACACCTTCCAAATCGAGTGCGCCACCACCGAAAAAGGCAGGAGGGTAGATCGAAGTGACATGGGATGCGCTGTGGCGCACGCTCAATGTACACACATATGGGCCGTCCTCGCCTCCGGCACGCCATGCCGCCGGATGCTCGTCTGTCATCTGCCCGCGCCCTCCATCAGCTTAAGAAAGTACAGCGCCACGTCCGTCCCCACCGCCGCTGCACCCTGCGCAGCTCGGCACTCCCATCCTCCTCCTCTACCCCACCTCCTACGTCGACCGCTAGTCAATCATATTTCTCTCTTGAACCATCCCTCTTATTCTTATTCCCCACAATCTTTAGCATAGTCCCTCTTTATCAATGGCTTCGATTTCCCTTTCCAGAGACTCCATCTCGCGCGACCGCGCAACGCCCTTTTCTGTCCAGGAGTTTTCTGAGCTCGTCTCCTCCGCATTTAACCTCGTTCCTACCAACTCCTCCTCCTCGGTTCTTCCGTCTTGCTCGTCCCGCCCTCTCCCCCAGGCTTCCAGCGGCTTCGACACCGACACCGACGACGGGTATCATACACGTTCGCGTGACGCGAAGGCACCGATGTCGGAACAGTCGCCCAAGTCGCGCTCCGCCTTCAGGGTTCTACGGCAGGTGCGCTCGCGCGCGTCCGCCGTCCTCCGCCAGGCCAATGCCCATATCGCATCGCCATCGGTAGGAGTCGACCATTCCGCCCGTCCCAGCATCAGCTCGCAGCGCACGCTGCAGTCGTGTTTGACCACCTCGTCGTATTCTTTCCTGTCGCGCCCTCCCACCCCGATACCCACTCCGCGCACAGGTTCTCCCTTCCCCGATCTGGCCCTCACACGTACACGCTCGAGAGCGAAGAGCTTTACTGGCCATCTTCCGACGTCGTTTCTGAAATTGGCAAAGCGCGACGCCCGCACTTCTTCCTCGGGGCGCTCTCAGCCACTACGCGCTTCCGTTCCTGTCAACACTGAGGACCTGCCGTCGTTCTTCGAGACGAAGGGCTATGCCGGGCGCAACCCACCGCCGCCCGCATACAGCCGTCCCGCAACCCCTGTCCCACCCGTCATCGCTCAACAGGCGCGCATACATACACGGCTTCCGCCCCTGCGCAAGGCAAAGAGCGCATCCACAAGTCTTTTCCGTGGGAAGAAGGTAAAAGGCCCCAGCGCGGAAGCAACCGATTCGGACGCTGCAAAGGCGCAGCCACGTAGCGCTCTGGACTGGACGGCGCTGGACTCCGGCGATTACTTCACGTCGCCCAGAAATCCGCCGCCCGTCCCGCCCCTGCCTACTGCGCCGGCTAAACGCAGCCCAGATAGCAGCACGGAAGAGCCCGAAGGCGAACTCGAGGTTCCTGCATATGTCTTCGAGAGGAGGGGCAGTGCCACGAGCACCTGCACTACCAGCACGATGGTGAGTGACCTTCTCCTCTTGATCTCTTGATATGGAGTGTGGGCTACCTCCTCCCGCGCTGTTTCCGCTGATCGTCACAAACATTGTTGATGCCCCACTTGATGCCTCGGTTCTCCGGCCGAGGTAAACTTCCTGGCATTGCTTCCGAGCTCGTATTGCCCTGCACACTACCTCCTACGGCTTGCGAGTTGATCGCATGTGGCCAAACTGCCGCATATAACAAGGCAACAGATCCGACTCTATGTTGGAGGGACATTTGGATTTCATCTCACATGTCCTATTTCGGTGGATAATATGCTGACATTGACTACCTCTAGGCGTCCTCAAGGTCAACATCAAGCCTCAGCGAGCGTATCGCGTCGATGTTCCAGACTAAGGCTAAATTACGCGCTCGCTCCAAGCTAAGCCTCGCTATCACGACGGGCTCCGCCAACTCGTCGCCCTCGACCGATTCAACGCGCACCTGGTCGCCGGTAACGCCGACCCACGGTTTCACATTTCCTCCCTCATCTCAAGCGGCGCTTGTATACACGCAGCCGGAACAGAGTCACGATACAGTTTTTGAAGAGGATGCGTCGAAAATTGGGCGCGTGCTTACCCCTGAGCCAGATCCCTTTGCGAAAGCCGACGTAGCCATCTCAAGATTTAGCACGGACGTCACGCCGACGAGACCCGTATCGCCAGGTTTCAAGTACGGATCGCGCAGAGGCTCCCGGCAGAGTGATCGGAGAGCGAGGAAGGCGAGGAGCGATCAGCAAGGCTGGGACTTCAAAGATAGCAACGCTGAGACGGTTGAAGAGGCTGACGACGTAACCATGGTATACTCAGCTCCCCATAGGCCACGGACACGGCTCCCAGCGTTCGTCGACTCGCCATCCAGGTCGCCTTTATACGAACTCCCGTCTTCGTGCTCAATCTACCCAGCTGGGCGGCTGGCGGCTTCCCTCTCCCCTCTCCTCATAGGACCCGCCGCTAGGACTCGGACGAACCTCGTTTCCAGGTTTTCCATGTCGACTGACTCGCTTCCCTCGTCGCACTCGTCTTTCGCAGGACCAGTCGATGGTCACCCGAACGATGTAGATGTGGATGCAAACTTCGTGTTCGGCACCCCAGGAGGCAAGGGCCCGATTGTTCGCGACTTCGCTCAGCAGAGCCCCAGGCTGAAGCGCACCACAATGGATCTATCCGGGTCTCCTAAGGGGGGCAAGTCGACAATTGCGCGGTCTTCGACGCGCACGTCCCTCCCGTCCTCTCCGTCATCCACGCACGCTCGATATGCGCAGTGCGCGGGGACGATCGCGCCCGCATTTGCAACGACGAGGCGCCAGGCATCCGTACGCACTTCCGCTTCCGAGCCCCCACCGCGAGTCCAGCGCCCATCGTCTCCCTTCCCCCTCGTGCAGGGTCTGAGCGACGGTTCGCCGAAGGGGCAGTTGGGGCTCAGCATAGAACTAGGCGATGATTCTCCGACAAGCGGCGAGCTCTCGGACATGTACTGCGGAGTCGTCGTAGAGAATGAGACGATATACGACGACGCGTTTGAGGACTCGTTCGTGCTCTCTGAGGGGCAGATGGGGCACCTCAGGATACCGTCGGCGACGTCGCAGGACATGCGGCGGCTCGCGGAAGAGGTGTGTTTCTCTCTTTGCATTCTTTATTGGACGTGGCTGACGGATGTGTTCCACAGCGCCGTGCTTTCGATGCGGAGGATGATGCGCTCACGCCCCGTCCTACTTCTCGGGCTGGTTCGCTGCTGAGCGTCGGTATACCCCCTGCTGAACCGCTCGAAGAACTCGATCTGACGCTCACCGTCGGCCGCGAGTGGGACAGGCAGACGACGTCAGCTTCGGAGTGCAGCACCAGTTCGAGCATGTTCTTCAGCGCGCGCTCGTGTGTGGAGTCTACTCGGCGAAGTGTCTGAGAAGATATCGCCGACGAAGCTAGCTTCAACCACACTCAGGCCACGCATTCCTCTAGTCAAGTAAACGTGCATATCGTCGCAATACCATGTCAATGAACCCCTCGTTCCTCATCCGCCCATTGCCATGCCATTTCTGCCCAATTCGACTTTCACCATCACCACCGCATTATCAGCCTTGTTATCACCACGCTCTCTTCAATCATTCCGTCGCCCTCGTGTACTATAATAGTATGCCTACCTCTCCCTTGCGTAGTCCCCCTTACTTTCGTCTGCCTCTTCCGCGAGCTGTACATGTACGCCCTGTGTCGTTCTTTGAGTAGTCGTACTTTATTCCAACCTCGTAGGTCACGTTGACCACGTCCGTAGTAGTTCGCAGCCCTTGTGTTTGTGGACCTGCTCTGTGTAATATGATATGTACAGTACATAATCGAGCGAGATGTCTTGCACTGAGGAGGAGTTGGTGCTCCCAGCACTGGCCTGTACTTTCAGACCCGGAAGTTCACGATATGTAAGCCCACGATATATTGAACGCTTATTCTACTATCTGAGCACCAACGTTGCAACTGATATCGGCGTGCATTCCTAATAATATTCCTCGTACTTGTCCCAATTTTGGCAGCATTTGGCTGTACATTGTAAGGGAATTGGCAACTGAGGCAACTCATCATGGGGTTCATAAGCAACGGACAGATACCTTGATTCTAGCCCCGTGTCATCGTGTCATTGCTCGGTGTGGACTGGAGTGAATACGATTATGATATCGATGGGCGGTAGCTTGGCACTGAGAATATCTAGAATGTGGGTCGCGGTTGAATGGTACAGTATGACTTGCAGGCATCGGGGATACAAGAACTGGGGCTTGTCGGCGAGGTCAACTGGGCTCGGAGGTAGGCAGTCATCTCTGAGGGCGGCGGTTTCTTCTAAAACGAGTAAATCAAGAGGCGGCAGCTCTGTGAGCAGATGCTGTAGCGCAAGTCTTTGCCGGGTACAGACGGCTGCGGCCCATCCGCCGCTTAACAAGAGTTTCTTGATTTTGTGAATCCGGAACAAGGTGTGGCATCTAACCTCGGCAAACCCGCCGAGTGCTTCAAAGGCGTCGAGGTGGAACTGGTGGCAGATCCCCTCTGACTGGGGCCCAACGGCGGATAAGAATACATAGCAGTGTGTAACTCGAATGCTCATTCGAGTAAGTGTTGCTTGTAAAGGAAGATCAAGAAGTCTCTTGCTGAGACTGCCTAATGCGTCCCTGCCCCGCGAGATCCTACCAATCGCTGTTGCGGGTCCGGTCGTGATGCGGGAGAGCAGCCAATTAGAAGCGGCTTCAGAGATCTCGTGTAAGGTGAGCCTCCTCAGCCGGTCGAGTGGCACGAGGGACTCGGGGGGTGATGAACTAGCTGAGTTCAGCTCGGTATTCCACTCGTCCCGGTCGTCCCGGATAGCTTGCTTGACCATGTAGCGCAAGCCGTCAAGGCAGAACTCTGCGAGCAGAGGGCTGTTGTGTAGAAGAAGGACAATTTCCTTCATTGCAGCGAGGTTAGGGGTCTCATAAAGGTGCAGATAGGTCAAGAGGGGGGTGTGCTGCGCTGGTACGCGGAAGATTCCATTGAGAGTCAGAGCACGAAGCCGTGGCGCACCATCCGGTGTGCCAAAGAGCACAAATGGTTGCTCCCTCCTCGTGTCTTGATGGAGAGGGTCGTCACTTCCAATTGTGAGGGTCTCCAGGTTGGGGGCCTGGGATGCCAGGACAGACTTCACGGTATCAAGTGAAGTGTCGCTCCAGTACAGATCCTGGAGACGCGCCGATTCAGACAACAGGGTGTCCAGAATCGCGGGGGAAGGATGGTTTCGCCGGAGGCTCAGCACCAAGGGAGCAGATTGCGAACATCGGAGGGACATCTGCTGGCCCATGGGATGACAACCGTCGTGAATATCATTCCAGAGGGTAGGGGTGTTGAGGACAACTTCCCGCCAGACATGGCAGACGTGTGCGAGGGCGATGACCGATGGCAGCAGAAACACTTTCCTCTCTGGCATACTGATTTGATAAAAGGATCTGGTGTGCACGGGATGAATCTCGGAGTAAGATGCTTTCTTGCGGGCGAGATGAAGAATGACGACAAGAACATCTGTGGGTAATCGACTGATAGGCCGCCGTGTGTTCTGAACGCGTAGTAAGAGGGATCTTGAGGCTGACAGGAGTCCTGACAATTCTTCTAGCACGCCGAGTGTCGGATTTCAGTGCGCAGACTCTTTGATAAATGCCTACTGACCTGTGTGTCACTGTGACGTGCATCATTGATGACAACGTCAGCACCGAGAGTCCCACTTGTTAGATGAAAAAAGGAGGCCGTACCTCATAGCCCACATCTCTTGGTCCAGTCTTTCGGAAAGCATGGGAGTGTTGCGTAGCATGGCAGGATCATCCTGATTCCTCGATACTGAACCTAACGGACTCACACTAAAAATGACAGCGTGTAGTGTAGAAACTGGGGCATACCTGTTTGCGAAGGCCCCTTTCCTTGGTTTGTCGAAGTATGCGATGTATACAAATATCAATGGTAGAGCTTCAGTTTTCCCAACTCCTACCAGTGCGGAATCGTGAGGTGCCGCGAAATCCGTGGGAATTATGTCTGTAAAAGGATACTCTCTAACCAAAACAGGCGATTTGTTAGTCGACCTGGACCTCCTCTATTGCGCACTGCAGGTTGCGACCCACTCAAGTGTCGCTGGGCAGCGGCTACGAGCTAGGCGTGCTGGGTGAGCCGCACGCGCGTCGCGCACACATTTGTACTATACAGTATGGTAGCATTCAATTCTAACTTTTCTCGCATTTGACATCGCCTCTGCACTTCATGCACTTCAGAAAACTGCGTCATACTATGCGCACCTGTCACGCTTAGTTGCTATTATTTGTGACAGCCTTGCGTCTGTCCACTCTTCCCTGGCCGGTCTTTCTCTGACGACAAAGGCGACCCCCCCCTTGAGATAGCCAAATCAGTGCAAGCCAGCTAGCCTCTGCACACCGGCTGAGACGGTTACGACGTCTCTGAAGCCGCTTCTAATTGGCTGTTCTCTCGTATCGTTGGAATCGAACCTACAACAGCGATTCGTATGTTCTCGCCGCTTCTCGGGGCAAAAAGCGTCAGGCAGTCTCACGGAGAGATTGCTCGAGCCTTGGCATGGAATCAAGGCATAATGTGTCTGTCACTTATGAACACCATGAGGTGCCTCAGATACCAATTTTCTTGCAATGTTCAACCATCAAGGATGTCACTCAATCAACGAAGTACTGAATACTATCCACTCAGGCATGTCTCGCGTTCATACTGGTCGGCACAGTGTATGCTAACTGTACAATAGAAATACATCGGTTATTCACATTCTCGTTTTCGCAGGTAGCCAGTAGGACTCCAGGTCAGGTCCACCCGCGCGTCCAAGGGAAGCCAGACGAATAGATACTGTTGTACAAAACAGAAGCAGCGCAGGAGACGGGACTGAATAAGCATGAGGGAGGGGCGAGTCCGGACAGGAATGGAGTGTTGCAACCGAACGAGAGAGCAGGAGACGCAGCGGAGACGGTGTACATTGGACAGCAAGGGAGGTATAACCCAATACGATATATGCATATCTAGATGCCGGTCTTTAGGTCTGATGAGTGGAAGATGCATTCTTATGGTCGTACAGCTAAATGGGCGTGACGTAGCGCACGGGCGGGCTTTGTTCGGTAGTCTTGCTTATTGTTCGTAACCCCCGGGACCGCCGAGTGAGGCCATCCAGATCCTCGTTTTGTACAGTCTAGGGGTGCGCTCCGTGAGAGAGGGGATGAAGGCCAAGGACACCGTTCACATACCGGAATAACTCCCGGACAAGCTCACGGAAGTCGATTCTCTTTTCGGCGACGAAGTAAAACGTCAACTTGCGGCGATCCCTGCGCACATGTCAGAATATTTCCAGGAAGAGGCATGGCGGCAACAGACCACTGGTATTCAGCGTCGACCACTTCCATAGGCAGCTTCCTCTGCCGCACTTTATTTCTGCAAAGCTCAAGCGCCTTGTGCTCGTCCTGAAGCTTCGCGGCCAGAATCCTGGAAAGGAGAAGTCAGACGAGCACCATGGAGCAGACCGTGTAACCGTACTGCGTGTCCTGTGCTTGTGCCTTGCCGTAAATCCTCTTGGGGTTGATCTCCTTACCCGCCGGCGGCCCCGTCGCAGTGGGACTCGTGGGCACGTCTGCGTAGTTCATCAACTTCTGCTGCTTCTGGAACGCCTCCACCTCTGCGAGTGTGATGGTGTCGTTGATGACCTTGCCAAGGTCCTTTCCACGATCCGCCTCTACGATCACGAGGTCGCCGACACGGATGTCAGGTGCGACGTCAGTGCTATAGAATAAGTCCGTCCGTCCGGCCTTGAACTCCACGATATACAATGGCCACGACGTAGGCACCGAGTGCAGCGGCACACCCTTGCCTAGATCGTTCAGACCCTTATTGGCCGCGTCGGATGGGCGCCGCTGGATCTGCGGGGCGGTGGTGTAGTGCCCTCCACGCATGCCCATGGGGGAGATCGGTGACTGGAGCATGCCCTGCTCGGGGATGTGTTGTATGCCAAGCCCAGGGATGAAGCGTGCTAGGCCCTGAGTCGGCTGACGGGGTGCCTCGCTAGACATGTTGGAGTACCCACCGTCGCGAGCGATGCTGTCCAGATGTCCGCGGCCAGGACTACCTCCCGAGAGCCCGCTGTCGCTGGGCGAGCCCATCGACTGACGCGACGCATACGAGTTGCCGGGAATATTGAGGTGGAGCGGTTGGTACGGCGAGAGGCGGTCGGCAGAGGGTGGGCTGCGGGAGAGGGGTGCATAGATAGGGAGCGACGACGGCTGGCTGGGTGGTTGCATAGACGAGGACGTGCGAGGTTCGTCGCGAAGATTTAGGGTATTTAGGTCACTGGCTAGATCATCGTCCGTAAGCAACAGGCCCCCACCACCAGCGAAGGAAGCAGAGTGGAAAGGTCCGGGGCGGGTCAATTCCTCCGGTCCATCCCCACCTGGCGCATTGAATCCAACTATAGTTGGCCTTCGTGGCTGGACCACACTGACGCTATGACGTCGGCTGGTGGTCCCGCTTCCCCCACCGCCGTTTTCGTCGCGCGGTGGGTGCATGGCGTAAAGCTCGCGAAAGGCGGACCCGTCGTCCAAGAGTATCTGCCCCACATCTCGGCGGAAAGGGCTCATGTTTGACGGGTCCGTTATGGAGCCATACCCGCTGGAGGGCGATCTACCCAGCGCACCCAACGACCCGTAGCGGCTGCTCCCTGGCGGTTTCAGTTCGCCGTACCGAGCCCCAGGGATGTCTTTAGCACCGGTGAACGAGTTATTGTTCCAGAGACCGGAGGGGCCATGAGGCGACATGCCGCCAAATGCTCCAGGGCGCGCCGTGGCGAGTGATTGTGACCTGCTCCTCGTCAAATCTGCTGTATACGTGCGCCCGCGCGTATTGGACATGGAGGGGTGGCCAAACCTATCGTCGATGTACGAATCGTACGTGTCGTAGTCCTGGATGTCAGATTCGTCGTCCTCAAAGGTGGAGGCGAAACGAGAGTCTCTCATGGCAGAGGAGAAAGCGTGGCTGGGAGGAGAGGAAGAGAACGACACGCTTCGCGTGGGAACTGACGAAGGAAGGGCACCGTTGATGCTGTTGGGATTGAGACCGGAGAGACGAGGCCAGATGCCCCCAGAGGGGTTCCTCGTCGGCTGCATAGGGGAGGATGCGAACCCTTGACTAGTGCTTCTTGGCGGCTGACTAGCTGCCCGCTCGCGGAGGCTGTTAGGGGTGTCCGAACTATGGTCAGAGAGGAAACGGTTCTTGCGATCTGCATCGTCTGAGCCATACTGCTGGTGATTGCCTTGAAAGGATGCCATGACTGAATCACCGAGAGGGGGTGGGACGGTTTACTGGATCTGAACAGTCACCGGATTTGCAAAAGAAGGATGATGGTGGGTATGCAGTTGCCTCCCCGTCAGAGTCTCGTCAGGACGCGAGAGAAGGTGCAGGGGCTGTCTCCTGCGATGTCTGTGTATTACGAAGAGGTCAGTCGCACTGGAGCCGGTCACGATCGTGCCTAAATCGAGCAGTATGCGACTCACAGGCTGCGTGGGCTGCGTGGGCAGCGAGATCGTGAAAAGAGCTGGCTCTAGCTGGCGGTGGGTCTATGCGGCCGAGTGGAGTCTAGACGAGGCGAGGTGGCGAGACACGTCTACGGGGTGACTATTGGGGTACAGGTATTGTTGCGGACGACGAGGAGGGCTACAGGGTCTATGGGGACGAGCAGGATATAGGAATGTCAGGAGAACATGTCGAGCAGCGGGGAGAGGCCCAAGTGGGGTCAGCAGCCGTTCTGCAGAGGCGCCCCCCATTGCCTGATTAGGCAGCTGGATAGTCACAGGGCTGTGGCGGCACAAGACTCCCACGCCCCATCATCGTCTCCTCCTATCGTCCATCCAGCTGACCCCGACCCCGACCTACGCACACGCTCGTCTAGCGGCATCCCACACTCTCTTACTCCTGACCACCTTCTTCGGACGGGCTCATCACAATCGGGCATCGTATGCACTCTTAGTTTCCGCCGAAGCCAACAGCATTAGAGCATTCACCAAAGTCTCCGGTCCGTCGGCTCACCACCGCGCGAGTAGCCGCGCACGCTCGCACGCCCTGAGCATCTGCACCACCCAGAGCAAAAAAAGTCCACAGTCAGACATCGAACACAACCTCTGTAGCCTTGAACGCGGTGTTCCCCGGCCACACCCTGATCGGTACCTCACACTCCACCATCTCTGCCCTGACTTCCCGCCACTCATCCTCCTTCTCGCCGATCTCCGTGCCCCCCTCGTCGCTCGCATGTGCATCGTCGTCGCCGTCGTGGAACGTCGACGCCGGGCCCATCAGTGGTGCTGCCATCCACGACAACCACGACGCGGCCGTGCTAGGCGTGACTGGGCCGTTGCCCGCCTCCGCGTGTAGATCCGGCCGTTCCATGGGGGCAATAGACGTCGCCGCCTTCCACGGCGAGCCCCATTGTCCCCCTGGACCGTCGCGCACCAAGTGCCGCAGGCGCACGCCGTTCGGGCCTTCATGCGCTGTGGGCGATGCGACCGCTACGAGCAGGCACAGCCGGACTTTCCACTCCAGACCGCCGGCGCGCGCGCTACCCGGGTCCGCGCCGACGGCGACCTGAAAGGCGGGACTCGCATCAGGTGGTATGTCGAGGGAGAAGGTGGTGCGCAGCGTCGACGGGAGAAACGACGCGTGATGCTCAGCGTGTACACGTCGGAGCTGCCGTGACGTGCTCGTGGGACTCAGGGAACTCGGCAGCGACTCGTGTGCCTCGAGCATCGCTGAGAGCTGACAGTGATGCCATCAGTCAGCTTCTGTCTGAATGGGATGGCGGGACACTAACCTTGAGCACGCGAGCACGGCTAGCGCGTTCATTCAGCTCCACTACTCCCAGTACCGTCTCCCCCAGACGGTATGCAGACTTCGTGAATGTCAACACGGCTACCTTCACTCCGTCCTTATTCACGTCATAGGAGGCTATAGAGAGGGGACAACTCAATACATGAATAACAAACAGTGTAGCGAGAGACTTACCCTTCCGGGGATTTCGGGTAATGATCTCCACCGCTTGTCTGCAGCCTGAAAGTCCGCCGGCTTCCTCGCGCTCACGGTCCCGCTCGAGCTCTATTGCTACCAAAGGGATTTTGACACGTGAGTCTTGCTCTTGTAAAGAAGCAAGTAGCTGTCGTGCGTAGTCCTGCACTTCCTCAAGGGTGCCGCCTCTTGCCTCTCTGCGGAAAGGTACTGAGAGGACATGATGAGTACTTGACGTGCCAAAGCAATTGCAACTGACCTGCAGATGCTACATCGGGTTTCTGCGCGGTATGCTTCGGCTCCTCTATGACCTTCGCACTACTCTGTGGACCCTTCGTCTTCCCCACTGGCCAGAGCAGATCATATGGTCTTGGGGGGCGACCAACTAAACAGCTCGTCAGCTCTTTGAAGAAAGCCCTACTGAGCGACCGCCTCACTAGCAACGTTACAATACACCCGTATGGGCACCTTCATCACGCGACTGCTGCTGTTCGCGCTCGTCGCGCCGGACCGACTCGAAGGACCATTCGACGCCGCGCGGCAGACGCCCAGTATAAACTGGTACGATAGCTTCAGCATGCGCCCTCGGAACGTCGGCGGGATGTTCTCCGGCAGCTGCAGAGTGTACGTATCTGCCGCCGCAAAGTGTCAGTAGGCTGCGCGGGAACCGTCCCGAGCGCAGAGAACTCACGCACAGCTTCGAGACTCGCCTGGGGCGAGGCTGAGGTCGACCGCGAGCATCGCCGGTTGGACGTCGAACGTCGGGAGCGGCGTCTCCGGGTCTATGTCCTCTTCGCCGTTGGTTGTACCATTTGGGCCGAGCCCCAGCCCCAGCCCCGGGCCGCCGCTGGGTTGCCCTGATGAGAAGAGCGAGAACATGGACGGCGCTTGCGCACGGTGCGAAGGCTTCCGTGTGGGTGGTTGGGGGGCGGGCATTGTGGGCGAGAGCAGTGACAAGAGGGAGGACGACACGGAGGTGCTCCGGCCGTGCCGCGGTCTGCTGGGCTGTCCCGCAGGCAAGGACGACGGGCTGAGCAGCGGTGTCATGTTCATGCTCCCGCCGCCGACTACTTGGCGTTTGAGCAGGCTCGCGCGGACGTGGTTGAGGGTCAGCGCTTGCTCGGAGGTCAGGACTGCTCCCGGCGCGGGCGTTAGGGATAGCTTCCCGACGAGCTGCGCGTAGGAGTAGAGAATGAGCTCGGTATTGGTCGCGGGGAATGCGGAGGAGAACGCGGAGCGAGGTGGGTGTAGGTTGATAGTCGGTTTTGATGAGGGCGGGGGACCGTGTCCAAGCTGGGGTGGTCGCCGTTGCGGCGGGCGAGGTGCCGAACCGTTTGTATCAGATCCATTGGATATAGAGGGGATTTGAGGGTGGGTGGGAGGTGCGATGGTCTCGACTATTGGTGAGGAGATCGCCGGGGTGAGGAGAGCAGACGGAGTCGGAGTCGGAGAGTTGCTGTGCTCCGTGATCGGGTCAAGGGACAGTGAGTAAGAAGAATTATGTGGGTTGATAGATTCTGACAAGGGTGAAGGGCTGGGAAGTGGTTTGAAGTCTTGTATCTGGATGTTATTGTCCATTACTGACTGTTTTCGGGCATGGGGATGCGAACCCAATGGAAATGAAGTTGACCTCGCGAGAGGCGATGGTATGCGAGGCGAGGAAGGTGCTAGACCCACGATTAATATGGCCCCTGAGATAGAGCCCATATAACTTACATGTAGCTAAGGAGCCATTTGCTCGGAGGGGATTGAGAGGCGACTTGCCCTTTGCAGACTCTCCCGCAATGTCGGGTGCAGTAATGTGGATGGAAAGCGACTTTGACCCTCTTCTCGCTTGCACTGCGACCATTCGTGGGTCGACAAGGCCATTGAGTGTGCGACCCTTGCCGATGAGTCCTTTCCTGGTGAGCGCCACAGTGGACTCGGCATTGCGGGTTGGCACTGCCGGTAAGGCGGTCTTGAGCAGTCCAGGGGAGGTAGGGGGCCGTGCCATTGGTACAGAACTGATGGAGTGGGCACTGCGTTTATGCGTGTGCGAGGCGGAGCGGGGGGTGATCGCGTCGGGTGTGCGGGTGTTGGTGAACGTGATTGTGACCGAGAAGGGTTCGCCGGCGAAGTAGGAGGCCTGCGAGGGCGCAACGACGACGCGAATGGCTTCATCTACGTTGAGTGTCTCTGGCATGGCTGGTGCATACGACTACAGCAGAGAAGAATACAAGTGCTGCAGAAGGAGAGGGGCTGGTGTGAATCCATGGACGCGCCAGCGCGGACGTGTTCACACTCACACACAAATAGTACAAGACGCTGGGTTCGTGGGCGACTAGGCAGGGCCAGCTTGCAGACGTCGCCGTGTTTCGTTTTGCGCAGGTGCCTAGCAGCACGACAGAGACGAAGAGTGCGGTAGCTAGGGAGAGAGGGTCTGGGAAGGCTGGTCGGCGGACAGTAGCCCTCCATTGCGGCGGGCGCCCCGCCGTAGATCATCTCGGTCACGTGGAAAGACATATCGCGTCTGCACAACCATTCGCAGGGACACCCGCTGCTGAAGGCATGACAACTTCAGACGAAATGAAGGAGACGCAGTACTATGCAGCAAGAGGTGAGCACGCGTAGTAGTATGCGCACAGAACTCAACTCACTTATGCAGGCGAAGGCTTTCCCATTGATCCGGATACTCTCGCACTCTCGGATGACATCAAAGAGTGCTTGGCCATCCTGACGGACATCGCAGATGCGCTCGGCATCGACGACCTATCATTCACAAGGTGCAACTCTCCGCATTGACTTCAATCGAAACAGAGCCACTCAATGCGCATAGCTACTCGGCAGCGATACAAGAGCTCTCTTTGGAGGAGCTGACAGCCCGGCGGTCATCGCTTCGCCTGCGCCGCGCGAAGCAGGAGCTCGTCGCGCACTTAGCCTCCCTACGTCATGAGGAAGCCCTGATACAACAGTGCGTGCATCACAATAAAACCCCGGAATGCTCACTAACTAACGTAGCTGGAAGAAAACGGTCACAGCTGATCCGGAACCCAACGCTAGTGTGCCTGCCATGGAGCGACGGAGAGCAGCACTATCAACCAAGATCAAAGAATACCAGGCGGAGGAGGCGAGTCTAAAGGTAGGTTAATCGTCGGAACCTGCGAGCGCAGTGCTCACAACGACATCCGGGGATACGAGAAAGAGCTCCCGGCGGAGTCATCAGCCAGCGTGACGGACCTCGCCACACTCCACAAGCAAGTCCGTGCCAAGGACAAAGTGCTGGCAGAGAAACGAGCGAGGGTGGCTGCATTCCAGGGTCTTTCCCCGGTGAGTGCGCGGTCACTGCTGTGCATGAGAGGTGTACGATTAAATTGAACATGCTTGCAGAACCTTGAACTCGCAAGGCATGAGCTCCGTACCGCACGTAATGAGCAGATGAAGCTCATACAGCTGCGGGAGAGGCTCCTTGACAGGATGGCGAGCGGCGTCTCGTAGGGTGTAAGGACCAAACGAAGCAGACTCACAAAGCATGTCGTGTATGTCGGAGCATTCGGTTGGGTACTCAGAAAGCCTTACGACGGGATTATGACACTGCGCGTGGTGGTGGTTGCTCCGGCGTTGTTCGATCGGCGGATCCTCCTCACATTGATAGAATACAGATGTACATGAGGCGGTCATACCACAGCGGTTGCAGAGCGGAGCACAGTTCCAGGGAAGGGTACACAACACACGCAGCGAGGTGGCTCACGGCCTGTTGCGTTTCCGCTGCCCCCGTTGTGCGTCTTGCGGTGGCGCCCTGCATTACATGCATGAGGACATGAGCATCGGTGAATCATCTCGAGAACACCCACTTTTTCTTCCCCTTCCCGCCCTCAGGAGGGTCGTCCACATCCATGCTATCGTTCTCCTCATTATCATCGCCCTTCGCGGCCTGCTCCTTCTCCTTCTGGCGCCTCTCCTGCTCCTCCCGCTCCTGCCTCTCGCGCTCGCGCTGCCGGTCCCTCTCTGCGATACCTGCTGCGGTAAGGCCCGTCTGGCCGGTGATGGCGGGTTTGTTGGCCGCGCGCACTGCCTTCTGCTTGTCGATGACCTCCTTCAGCGTGGACTGGTACTTGTGGTCGTATGCATCCTGCTTCTTCTTCGCCTGCACTGCTTCGGTGGCGAGCGCAGCGAGCTTCTCGTCCAGGGCAGAGAGGACAGCAGACGTGGTGTCGGCCCTGCAGGGAAGCAGTGTGAGCCCGGCCACACAACTCATGAAAGAAAGAGCGCACCAACTCTTGAGCGACGCCAGTAGCGCTTCGATCTTTCCTTGTTCCACATCCCTCCCCACAGTGTATTCGACGTCGAACTGCTGCTCCTTCTGATCGAGCTTGCCACGGATGATGCTGAGATAGATGGCGTCGATGATGAGGTCTTCGAGCTCGCGGACGGTCGGCATGTCAAGCTGTTGCTGCAGCTGCGAGTAGGGTAGTTTCTAGCGATCGCGCGGCCATTCAGTGTTTCACTTGACATCATGCTCGGTGAGACCTACCCGAC